>CM065593.1:206064740-206659742 GCA_033119425.1 Bufotes viridis | reverse complement strand
ATAGTATACTAATCAGAGCAGAGTGATGGGTAGCTCTAATGACATATAAATCGCTGAACACCGAACTCGAACCCGAACTTTTACGTAAATGTTCGGGTCCGGGTCCCAACAGCCCAAAATTCGGTACGAACCCGAACTGTACAGTTCGGGTTCGCTCAACACTATATATAATAAATACACCACAAAACTGTTTGTATCAGGCCGCAAAGTCATTACAAGGATGATTGGACGTACTTATATATATTTAAAATAAATACACCCCAAAACTGTTTGTATCAGAGCACACTTTTAGTGCAGAAGCAAGGGTAAATGGAAGTAGTTATATATCAACGAAATACACCTCAAAAATGTTTGCATCAGACTGCACTTTCAGTATAGAAGCAAGGATGAATAGAAGTAGTTACCATTAGTGATGAGTTAGCATGCTCGGCCGAATATCTTTTCGGCTCATGTATCACTATGCTTGGCACATTGCGGTACTAGGCCGAGTACCGCATGTGCTTGAGCGAAATGCGCGAGTCTCCAACCTGCACGTTTCTCGGGTTCTAAGCAGCCAATAAAGTTGCAGGTAAGTACTGCCCTCACTGTAATGCCAGTAGCCATGTTGGACTACTGTGTGCATGTTTGACAGCAGCAAGATATTTTTATTTTATACCTATTAGTGACATATACTGTACATCATCCGCAGACTGTGGCTTTAATAATCTGGTCCACATCTAGTGTCCATAATCTGTGGTGTTCTGTAACCAATACTGTAGGACATCTGCAAACAGTGTCTGTATTACAAAGTCCAAAAATCTGGGCCATTTGGTTACAGGCCACACACATGTATCGACTGTTTCAAAGAGCCTGGAGTGTGTTTTGAACCAGTAGGGGTTAAATTTAACCTCCGTTGCATGCAGCTTTAAATAACAGTCTGTTTGCGTGTGACCTATTTAATTTTCTGGTCACACGCTTGTATCAGCCGCCCTCGAATTTTCACATTGTTACACACACTGCAGCTCAGTTGAAAACTAAGTGGCTATTATACACTGACACTGTGTATCCCTTTTTCCCTCTCCACACACTCAAGCTCACGCATACCAATTGCACATTCAAAGCTGGTTTCCAATCATACACTTGTAACAATTTTTCCCTTAGATAGCCCTTGTGCTACTCTTATATTGCTCACTGTTAAACTGCCTAAAATGCTAATCGCTACACTATCTTGCACCCTTCCCAACATGTTTCACCACTGTGTGGCTTCTATAGCCCACTTCCCCTGATGAAGTAACAGTGATGCGTGATGTAGTGAGTGACGTTACGCTGCTGCAGCTGCCTGCCTACAGGAGTTTCAAGTGAGTAAAGTACTACATGGATTTCTCTATGCTGCAGAGGATTACTATAGTTTAAAATAGCGCCCATGCCTACACGTTACCTATTAATACTACAGTGAGCGGGGCCTGGTGTATTAGAATACAGTGAATGCACTGGGGCCCGATGCCATTACACCAGATGCAGGCCCCCACACCCTGTATTGGGGGTCATTCACTATTTTACACAGGGACACTGTTATGGGGGTGGGGGGAACTGTGGATGACACTGTTATGGGGGGAATCTGTGGATGACACATATATAGCATAAGATGCTATATATGTGTCATCCACAGATCCCCCATAGCAGTGTCATCCACAGATCCCCCCATAACAGTGTCATCCACAGATCCTCCCCATAACAGTGTCATCCACAGATCCCCCCATAATGGTGCCATCCACAGATCCCTATAACAGTGTCATCCACAGATCCCTATAACAGTGTCATCCACAGATCCCCCCATAACAGTGCCATCCACAGATCCCCCATAACAGTGTCATCCACAGATCCCCCATAACAGTGTCATCCACAGATCCCCATAACAGTGTCATCCACAGATCCCCATAACAGTGTCATCCACAGATCCCCAGAACAGTGTCATCCACAGATACCCCCTTAACAGTGCCATCCACAGATCCCCATTACAGTGTCATCCACAGATCCCCATAACAGTTTAATCCACAGATCCCCATAACAGTGTCATCCACAGATCCCCATAACAGTGTCATCCACAGATCCCCATAACAGTGTCATCCACAGATCCCCCCATAACAGTGCCATCCACAGATCCCCCATAACACATCATCCACAGATCCCCCATAGCACTGCCATCCACAGATGCCCCATAACAGTGTCATCCACAGATCCCCATAATAGTGTCATCCCCAGACCACCATTAGATCAAAACCTAAATACAGGTTGTATTAATCGCATTGCTATTACAACTTAGATCTGAGTTCCTAATGGTTGTATCGCTAGAATTGACGAATATAACGAATATAGCGCTATATTCTCAATCTTCATTATATTCTAGCAATACAATAATTAGGAACCCAGCTCTAAGTTAAATTCACAATGCGATTAATACAGGTTATATTAATCGCGTTGCGATTACAACTACTAACACTGCAGCTTCAGAATGAATCTAAGATGGATGCCGTCCTTGCTTTTTGATAGGAGGTGGGAGGGTCTGGGAGGGAGGGTATGCTGATTGGCTGGAATGTGTCTGCTGACTGTGAGGTACAGGGTCAAAGTTTGCTCAATGATAAAGTATAGGGGCGAACTCAAACATCGCATATGTTCGCCCGCCGCGATGGACGCGAACAAGCTATGTTCACTGGGAACCATTCGCTGGCGAATAGTTCGGGACATCTCTAGTAGCTAGTCGTACCCTGGGATGGCACAGGTGTTACCAACGCCAAGGATTGCGGGCCCCCATTCCCTCAGGATTTTCACCACCACCTACATAAGTTGCAGCAAACCCCCCTTCTCCTACTCCTACTCCACTTCCACCTATGAATTCTCATCTTGCAGCACCAGTCACCAATCAGTCAGTAGCTGGAAGCAGTGTAGCACGGCAGTGGGGAAGCAGCAACAGGTTGTGCTGAAACTCATTTGCTTAGGTGACAAATAGCACAACGCTGCAGAGCTATGGCAGGGTATAAGGGACCAGACTGAGCCATGGCTCTTGCCACTCAACCTACAACCAGGCATGGTTGGTTGGTGTGTCTGATAATGGTCGTAACTTGTTGGCACCTTTGGAGCTTGACAAGCTCACACACATGGCAATCATACAGCATATATGTCCCATGCACAACAAACTCCCCAAACTTATACATTAATATAACCAAAAACATAACACAGGAGAGTGGAGGTAAACCAATGGCATGGCCTGTTAATTAACTCATTAATAACCAAATACCAATAACATATTTTACAACTATAAACCACAATAACCATAATAATACCAACAATAATACAACCACAAACCATAATATTAATAGAACAAAATGTCATTGCGGATAAATTTACAGCTGACAATGCTTGGGGCAGAGTACATAGTTCCTTGTGCAACCCAGGAGGGGAAATGAGGGGAACACACAGCAGTTCCAACAGAGGCAGGACAACACTCTTCAAGGCCTGGAACAGTTTCATGACACCCCGCCAGCAGCCTCAACCTGATGCACGGCCTAGTGTCACAAGGTGGAAAATCTTTTGGAGGATGGTGAAGGAGTACATAGCAGACCGTGTCAGCGTCCTCAGTGATCCTTCTGTGCCTTACAACTATTGAGTGTCCAAGCTGCCACTCTACGCCTCAGAGGTGCTGGCCTGCCCTGCCGCCAGCATTTTGTCAGAGCGGGTATTTAGTGTTGCTGGGGGCATAATACTGACAGGTTGACGCTTATAAAAATAAACAAGGCCTGGACCTGCCCCTGACCTCTACTCCTCCTCCATTATATCAACATGCTTTTTAGGCTGCTCTCGCTCATAATGTTTTAGAGGGTAAGCTCACCTGCAGGCCCTCACATCTAATGCTTTATAGGGTCAGCTCACCTGCAACCCCTCACATATAATGTTTTACAGGGTCAGCTCACCTGCAGGCCCTCACATATAATGTTTTAGAGGGTCAGATCACCTTCAGGCAATCACAAATAATGTTTTAGATGGTCAGCTCACCTGCAGGCCCTCACAAATAATTTTTTACAGGGTCAGCTGCCCTGAAAGCACTCCCAAATGATGTTTCCCTTACGTCCTACCAGCAGCACAGATGGAGTTAACCACCCCCCGTGGACTGGCAGGACCGGCGGAATGTTTAATGAGCCCAAGACTAATAACTCAATTTAACAATTAAGTATCTCCTTAACCACTTCAGCCCCCCTAGCTTAAACACCCTTAATGACCAGGCCACTTTTTACAATTCTGCACTACACTACTTTCACCGTTTATTGCTCCGTCATGCAACTTACCACCCAAATGAATTTTACCTCCTTTTCTTCTCACTAACAGAGCTTTCATTTGGTGGTATTTCATTGTTGCTGACATTTTTACTTTTTTTGCTATTAATAAAAATTTAACGACATTTTTGCAAAAAAAATGAAATTTTTCACTTTCTGTTGTAAATTTTTTTTTAAAAAACTACATTTCTATATAAATTTTTCTCTAAATTTATTGTTCTACATGTCTTTGATAAAAAAAATCCAATAAGTGTATATTTATTGGTTTGGGTAAAAGTTATAGCGTTTACAAACTATGGTGCAAAAAAGTGAATTTCGGCATTTTGAAGCAGCTCTGACTTTCTGAGCACCTGTCATGTTTCTTCAGGTGCTAGAATGCCAGGAAAGTATAAATACCCCCCAAATCACACCATTTTAGATAGAAGACACCCCAAGGTATTTACGGAGGGGCATGGTGAGTTCATGTATCATTTCATTTTTTTCACAAGTTAGCGGAAAATGACACTTTCTGAGGAAAAAAATAATAATAATAAAGTTTCCATTTCTGCTAACTTCTGGCAAAAAAAATAAAATCTCAGACGGGCTCACTATGCCCCTCTGTGAATACCTTGGGGTGTCTAATTTCCGAAATGGGGTCATTTCTGGGGTGTGTTTACTGTTCTGGCATTTTGGGCGGGGCTAAATTGTGAGCAGCCCTGTAAAAGCTAAAGGTACTCGTTGGAATTTGGGCCTCTTTGTACCCAGGCTGCAAAAAAGTGTCACTCATGTGGTATCGCCGTACTCAGGAGAAGTAGGGCAATGTGTTTTGGGGTGTATTTTTACATATACCCATGTTGGGTGAGAGAAATATCTCTGTAAACTGACAATTTTGTATAAAAAAAATTAAAAAGTTGTCATTTACAGAGATATTTCTCACACAAAGTATGGGTATTTATAAAAATACACCCCAAAACACATTGCGCTACTTCTCCTGAGTACGGCGATACCACATGAGTGACACTTTTTGCAGCCTGGTGCGCAAAGGGCCCTAATTCCAATGAGTACCTTTAGGATTTCACAGGGCATTTTTACGCATTTGGATTCCAGACTTCTTCTCACGCTTTAGGGGCCCCTAAAATGCCAGGGCAGTATAAATACCTCACATGTGACCCCATTTTGAAAGAAGACACCTCAAGGTATTCCGTGAGGGGTATGGTGAGTTCATGTAAAATTTTATTTTTGTCACAAGTTAGTGGAATATGAGACTTTGTAAAAACAAAATAAAATAAAAAATATATCAATTTCCGCTAACTTGTGCCAAAAAAAAAAATTTCTGTGAACTCGCCATGCCCCTCACAGAATACCTTGGGGTGTCTTCTTTCCACAATGGGGTCACTTGTGGGGTATTTATACTGCCCTGACATTTTAGGGGTCCTAAAGCGTGATAATCCAAATGCATAACAATGCCCTGTGAAATCCTAAAGGTACTCATTGGTTTTAGGGCCCCTTTGCGCATCTTGGCTGCAAAAAAGTGTCACACATGTGGCATCGCCGTACTCAGGAGAAGTAGGGCAATATGTTTTGGGGTGTATTTTTACATATACCCATGCTGGGTGAGAGAAATATCTCTGTAAATTGACTACTTTGAATAAAAAAAATTTAAAAGTTGTCATTTACAGAGATATTTCTCTCACTCAGCATGGGAATATATAAAAGTACACCCCAAAACACATTGCCCTACTTCTCCTGAGTACGGCGATACCACATGTGTGCCACTTTTTTGCAGCCAAGATGCGCAAAGGGGCCCTAATTCCAATGAGTACCTTTAGGATTTCACATGGCATTTTTACGCATTTGGATTCTCACGCTTTAGGGCCCCTAAAATGCCAGGGCAGTATAAATACCCCACAAGTGACCCCATTGTGAAAAGAAGACACCCCAAGGTATTCCGTGAGTGGCATGGCGAGTTCACAGAAAAAAAAAAATTTTGGCACAAGTTAGCGGAAATTGATTTTTATTTTTATTTTTTACAAAGTCTCATATTCCACTAACTTGTGACAAAAAATACAATTTTACATGAACTCACCATACCCCTCACGGAATACCTTGGGGTGTCTTCTTTCTAAAATGGGGTCACATGTGGGGTTTTTGTACTGCCCGGCAGTTGACGGTCTCCGCAATCATTACACGTATGGCTAGCATTAGGAGTTTCTGCGATTCTCCGTATATTGAGCAGACGGGTAATGAGATTTTTTTTTTCCGTTCAGCCGCTGGGCTGAAAAAAAAAAAAAAAATGAACGGCACAGATTTATTCATTCGCATCAATCAATGTGGATGAAAAAATCTCTGCCAAAATCAGTGACTGCGGTGCGGTGGGCTGGGCGCTAGCTACCTAACAAGTAGCTAAATAACTGGCGGGGATAAGGGACCCTTATGCCCCATTCACACGTCCGTAATTCTGTTTGCGGAACGGAATTGCGGACCCATTCATTTCTATGGGGACAGACTTTGTCCCGCTCGGATCCGGAATTACGGATCCGCGCTTCCGGGTCTGCACTTCCGTTCCGCAAAAATATAGAACATGTCCTATTCTTGTCCGCAATTGCGGACAAGAAAAGCATTTTCTATATAGTTCTGGCAATGTGCGGATCTGCAAAATGCGGAAAGCACATTGCCGGTGTCCGTGTTTTGAGGATCTGTGGATCCGCAGATCCGCGGATCCGTGAATCCACGGATCCGCAAAACACATATGGACGTCTGAATGGAGCCATACAAGGGGTGTGATCAATGACAGGGGGTGATCAAGGGGTTAACAAGGGGTTAATAGGTGAGGGGGTGGGGGGTTAGTGTAGTGTTTGGTGCAACTTTACATAGTTACCTGGTCCTCTGGTGGTCGATCCCAGCAAATGGGACCACCAGAGGACCAGGTAGCA
This sequence comes from Bufotes viridis, assembly GCA_033119425.1. NCBI lineage: Eukaryota > Metazoa > Chordata > Amphibia > Anura > Bufonidae > Bufotes > Bufotes viridis. The sequence continues at coordinate 206,652,523 of CM065593.1, read as the reverse complement.
GGTATATCAGACGCTGTTCACAAAACAGCGTCTGATATACGTGTTTGATGCGATTTATATCGCATTTACAGCCTGCCAGCGATGGATCATCGCTGGCAGGCTGTAGTTAAACTCCTGAGACGCGCGCTACTGTGAACGCGCGCGCTCGTGCGCGCGCGTTCACAGGTAATCTCGCGTCTCGCGAGATGACGCACTTCTGCGGCGCCCCAGAACAGCCCGACCGCCGCGAGAACGCAGTTGTGCGTTAGGCGGTCGGGAAGTGGTTAAAAGGAGGAAGTCAACCCCCAGCCCACTGTGTTTTTTTCTGTCCTCCTGGACAGGTGGACTAGGCGGTTTGTTCCCCCCTTTCTTATGGAAAGTGCGGGGAGCCTTCTTTTCGTTTGGGTAACGGCGTTGCCCTTTTTTCCTAGGTACCTTGTCAGTTTGGCCGGCAGCTTATTTGCTGCCGGCCCCGCACACTTGCGCCTGGCTGGGGTATTTTGGCGGCGTCCTTGGTCCAGGATTCCCGGTCCCTGTGCGCCGCCATCTTCCGGAGGTGACGCGGGGACTCTCCTTTTGCATCACCTCCGGGTAATCCGGCCGTGATTTTCACAGGCACGATTTTTTTCATAGATGCGTTTTTTTTTATGCATCTTCCTGTGGAGGATTTACTGGGGGAAGGGTGGATTGGCTATCCCTCCCCTTCCCTTATTTTGGGAGGCTGTGTGCTCCAGTTCAGTCTCTGGCTACATATGCTTTTTCAGCTAGATCCCAGAGTCCTAAAATTGGTGTTGTTCCACTTGTGGTGTTTTTTTCCCCTGCGTAGATAGGTGGTTTACAAATGTTTTGTACTGAGACCCCTTTTTTTCAATGGGTTTTTCAGTAGTTCTCAGGGGGTTAGCATCTCCCCCCATTGAACCGTTAGAGGAGGTGGACATCAAGTTCGTCACTTGGAAGTTTGTGTTTCTCCTTGCAGTGACTTTGGCCAAGAGGGTCTCTGAGCTTCAAGCTCTCTCAGCACATGAGCCCTATTCTTACATGACCGGGACCTTCTTAGATTCCTCCCGTATTGTAGGCCTAAAGCTCCTTCCTTCCAGAACATCAACCAGGTGATATTCCTCCGGTTCTGTCGACATCTACCACCTCCTCCTAGGAACCTGCTAGACATCCTCTGGACGTCGAGATGTCTCCGGATCTATGTGGATAGATCAAGGAGTTCAGGAAAGATGAGAATCTGCTAATCCTGTTGCCGGTAAGTTTAAAGGCTATAAGGCATCCAAACCTTCCATCAGTCGGTGGATTGAGGAGGCTATTAAGGAATCCTTTGTTTCCACAATCTGGACCCTCCGGGATTCGTGAAGGCCCACTCTACTAGAGTTGTGGCTACTTCTTTTGCTGAGAGGAGTCTTCTGCCTCTCAACATGATTTGCAAAGCTGCCTCCTGGAGCTCTGAATCGACATTCATCTCCCATTACAGACTAGATGCCAGTCTAGCTGAGTTTCGGCCTTTGGGCAGACTTTTCTTAGTTCTGCCAGGCAGGAAGGCCCTCCCTAGGGGTTTCTTCTTGCTATCTCCCCATCTGTGCTGCTGGTAGGACGTAAGGGAATCGTTAATTTCTAACGATAATTTGTTTTCCCTTAGTCCTAACAGCAGCACACAAATTTCCCACCCTAGTAAGTCTAGTTTTTTTCTTGCTATAAACACAGTGGGCTGGGGGTTGACTTCCTCCTTTTAAGGAGATACTTAATTGTTAAATTGAGTTATTAGTCTTGGGCTCATTAAACATTCCGCCGGTCCTGCCAGTCCACGGGGGGTGGTTAACCCCATCTGTGCTGCTGTTAGGACTAAGGGAAAACAAATTATCGTTAGAAATTAACGATTTCTAAGGTCAGCTGCCCTGAATGCACTTGCAAATGATGCTTTAGAGGGTAAGCTGCCATGAATGCATCGCAAATGATGCTTTAGAGCAGGGGTGGCCAACCTTACAGACACAAAGAGCCAGAAAAATAAAACGTATGACTGCCAGGAGCCACCAGCTATACATTTACACAAATATGCGTGCACACGACAGTATTACTGCAATTGAATTTTCAAACATTAAAAAGTGTATTTAAACCACCTTTTCTACCTGTAGTGTAGACAGCTTTAGTGAGACTTCTGGCAATCTTTGTTTTTCAAAATGTGTTTTAATATTTCTCAGATGACCACCCCATGCTCAGATGACCACCCCATGCTGAGGTGACCGCCGCATGCTCACATGACTGCCCCATGCTCAGATGACACACTCATGCACAGATTAAACACTCATGCTCAGATGACCGCCCCATGCTCAGACGACTGCCTTATGCTCAGATGACCGCCCCATGCTCAGATGACACACTAATGCACAGATGAAACACTCATGCTCAGATGACCGCCCCATGCTCAGATGACTGCTTTATGCTCAGATGATCGCCCCGTGCTCAGATGACCGCCTATATGCTCAAATGACTGCCCATATGCTCAGATGACACCCCATGCTCAGATGACCACCCATGCTTAGACGACCGCCCATATGCTCAAACACACTTGGTGTCATGGTGTGCTGGGCAGTGGCACCTGTGAAAAACAAGGCAGAGCGACGGAGGCCAGCAGCCATTTCAGTCAGATTAGAGCCAAAGCTGCAGAGTGGCTGTAATCAGACTGCTACTCTGATTGAGTGCCCACTGCCCTGCCCTGCTGCCCATCATTAACATTCATTAAAATTTACTATGGATGGAGCTTTGGCTGCTGCTCACTCTGGCTGCTGCTGGAGCTGGAAGCAGGTCCTTCTTGCTTGCTGCGCCACTTCTGTCTCCACAGACCCAGCCCACGGTCTGATGAATCTGGCTGCTGGGCTGGCAATGAGAAAACTGGGGGTGGGCATTAGGTCACACACAGACATACTCACAGATGGGGAAGTGGGGCCATGGGCGGGCACATCGGCAGCTGGTGGTGGGGATAAGCACTGCAGCTTCGCCTTCTCTGCTGAAGAAGGAGGCAGAGCTGCAGTGAGTGACTGTCATGTGCCCGCTCTCGGCACTCTGAGTCCTCTCCACTCTTCTGCCTCGTTCCAGCCTTCCACCACGGCGCTGATGGGGGCGGGACCCGGGCCAGCTGTTACTGTCTGCAGCAGGCAGCGCTTAAGTGAAGCGCTGGTTCTGCAGATTATTAATTTGCTAGCTTCAGAGAGGAGAGTAAGAGCTGGCCGCACCGCTCCCCTGCGAGCCGCAAATTAAGGTGCAAGGAGCCGCATGTGGCTCGCCAGCCGCGGGTTGGCCACCCCTGTTTTAAAGGGTCAGCTGCTCTGAATGCACTCGCAAATGATGTTTCAGAGGGTCAGCTGACTGAAATAATGTTTTTGAGCGTTAGTGCACCTAGAGGCCCTCAGCTATATTCTTATTTTCATTTTTATGGTGCCTAGGGCCATGGCCTCGGCGTGCACCATCAGCATCACGGCCATTTCCATGGCCCTTACTGGCCGCCTTCTTAATATTAAATTTTATATATGCTTAAAAATATGTCACATGTACAGTAGCGTAGGACTTGTAAGTGTATGCGCCAATAAATTAAAAAAGGTATTTGGGATGCGCACACATTAGACAGGAGATGTAACATTGATAACGTCACAGACTAGCATACACCGTCTACGGATAAAGTACAGTATATGTCATAGATATGTATTAAACTCACACACAGTACATTAGGCCCAGATTATTAAAATTTGCGCTACAGACACAGTTTTCAGTTTCGTGACACTATATGTCACAGAAAACCACAGAATATGGACACTATATTAGGCCCAGATTATTGGAATTTGTAATACAGACACTGTTTGCAGATGTTGTACAGTATTGGTTACAGAACACCACAGATTATGGATACTAGATGTGGCCCAGATTATTGGAATTTATAATACAGGAACTGTTTGCAGATTATTTACAGTATTGGTTACAGAACACCAAAGATTATGGACACTAGATGTGGCCCAGAATATTAAAGACACAGTCTGCGGATGATGTACAGTATATGTTACTTGGAAAAGCTTTCTCAGAATAAAAACTGTGAAAATCTCTCCCTACACTGTCTTTCCCTTCCTACGCTCTGCTTTCCCTGTCTATATAGCACCCGATGACGCGTTCCGGCCAGCCAATCACTGTAATGCCAACAGCCAACATGGCTACTGGCATTACAGTGAGGGCAGTACTTTCCTGCACCTTTATTGGCAGCTTAAAACCCACAAAACGTGAAGGGCGGAAACTCGAGCATTGCGCTTGAGCACATGCTGTACTAGGTCGAGAACCGCCATGTGCCAAGCATAGCGATCCTCGAGCCGAACAGATATTCAGCCGAGCATGCTCGCTCATCACTAATATGGAGCACTTGACATCATATGTGTGGCATCAGGTGGGTTGCAGCATCAAAGTAGTAGCTGAGGCAGGTAGTCAGAAGAAACCGGTCTCTTGTATGGAAGTGTTGGTGTGGCACCATGGATGACCTCATGATGGTGGTTGGAAATCCTGGCTGATCCACGCCTGATTCATCTTGACAAAAGGTCAGTTTCTCCACATTTTGGGTGGAAAGGCAAGTTTTCCTTGGGGTAACTATGGCCCCTGCCGCACTAAACACCTGCTCTGATGCCACACTACTGGCTGGGCGGGACAGCTTTTCCAGGGCAAACTCTGCTAGTTGCGGCCACAAATCCAGTTTGGCTACCCAGTAGTCCAGCGTATCTTCAATGTGGGGTGGCAGGATGCCACCACCTGCTGGTTCAGTTCCTGCTCTAGGACTACCTGCTGCTGTTGGTGAGTAGTTTCTTCACTATGTGGTTGAAGAAAGATACTAATCAGCGACTGTAGACTCAGGCTGCTGCTGATGGAGCTGGTACTGCTCCTGCCACCCCACCCCTCCCCAGCAGCCATGGCAGTGGAACGCGAGTTCAATGGGTCCCCCCGGTCAGACCTGCAAGAGGATGGACGATTGAGTAGATAGGCAGCGGCCAACTGACTACATAGGATGTCTCTTTAGTAGTTCAGTTTGTCCTCCCTCTCGGTGGGTGTAAAAAAGGCCCCCATTCTGGACCAATAGCGGGGGTCCAACAAGGTCTGCGAGAAGTCATCCCTCTGCCAAATGGTGTCAATTCGGCTGTTGCTACGCAAGCAAGTGAACATGCATCGTGCTATTTGTGCAAGTGACTCGGAGAGACTCCCTGCCTCTATCTCCACTGTATACTGCCACGTTGTGTCCGGGTCCTCTGTCTCATCTTCCTTATCGCCCTGTAGCTCCTCTGGCTGCTCCAGCTCCAACTGTTCTGTCAGCTGAGTAGAAAAACCACCCATTTGGCTACACATTGCCTGTGCTCCAATGTCCTCCTTCCCCTCCTCATCCTCTTCCAGTTCTAGCCCCCACAGTGCTCATGTGGCCGTGCCACGTCTCCTGTTCCCTGACCAGCCATTGTAACCAGCATCTGTTCCAGGACATAAAGCGTTGGAATTACGTCGTTCATTCCGTAGTGTTGGTGACTGACAAATAACGTGGCCTCCTCAAAGGGCTTGAGCAAACGGCAGGTGTCACGCATGAGCTGCCACTGGCTGACATTGAAATCACACAGGGGAGTACTCCTATCCGCTTGCATCATCAAGAAATGTTTTGCTGCTGCAGCTCAAGGAGGGTGTGCTTTGCGGTATTTGAGTGGCTGAAGTGCATACAAAGTTTCCTGGCCATTTTTAGGATGTCTTGCAGATTGACAACCAGATTGAACAAGTGGTCCTTGCAGGGCGCATGGCTCAGCCTTCTTTGATGCAGCACCAACACCATGTTCTTCCCGTGGTTGGTCACCATGGTTCCGATTTTCAGCTGTTACGGAGAAAGCCAGAATTCGATTTCTTGATGCATCAGACGGAAAAGTTCCTCCCCTGTGTGACTCCTTTCGCCAAGGCAAACCAGGTGCAGAACAACGTGACACCGCCGAGCCTTGTACATGTGGTATGCTGGAGGGGCACTGTGACTTGTCCCTGCAGTGGAGGATGAAGACATGGTGCAGAAGGAGGAGGAAGCAGTGGCGGACATCTCTGTCTCCCCATCTGAACTTTCACCCTGTTCTTCTTCTCTTCGAGCGGGCACCCATGTGACATCCACGGACACATCGTCATCATCAACTGCTTCACTTGTATCTGACAACTCAGCAAAGGAAGAAGCAGCGGGTACAACATCATCATCATCACACCGTTCGTCCATGTGTGTAATGCTGCCTGACTGAGACATATCCCTGTTATCTACATCCTCTGGCAATAATGGTTGCGCATCACTCATTTCTTCCAACTGATATGTAAATAAATCCTCTGACAGATCAAGTAAAGCGGCTGTGGTGCTAGTGTTGGTGGTGGCGGCAGGCGGGTGAGTGGTAACTTGAGAGGTGCCCGAAGCTGAGCTGGAGGAGGATGGTGCGTCAAGGTTCTGAACAGAAGCTGTAGAAGATTGGATGTCCTGTGTAAGCCAGTCAACTATGTCCTCAGAATTTTTCGAGTTCAGGGTATGTGGCCTCTGAACACTGGGCATTATTCTAGGGACAACAGAAATCACAGCACCACGACCACGACGACCCCTGCGGAGTGGCCTGCCTCTGCCTGTCATTTTTTTTTTTTGATTAGTGGTACTATGCGTGCAAGGTACTGTGCCACCCTATATGAGTGGTGGGCAGTGGTCACAGTACAGTCTGTGGACCTGACACACACTTGCAGGCAACTGAAATTATATTAAAGGGTAAAAATGAAATGACTTTTTTATCTGCAAGGTACTGTGCCACCCGATATGAGTGGTGGGCACTGGCAGTGGGCACAGTACAGTCTGTGGGCCTGACACACACTGGCAGGCAAATTAAATTATATTAAAGGGTAAAAATGAAATGACTTTTTTATGTTCAAGGTACTGTGCCACCCGATATGAGTGGTGGGCAGTGGGCACAGTACAATCAGTAGGCCTGACACACACTGGCAGGCAACTTAAATTATATTAAAGGTTTAAAATTAAATTACTTTTTTATCTGCAAGGTACTGTGCCACCCGATATGAGTGCTGGGCAGTGAGCAGAGTACAGTCAGTGGGCCTGACACACACTGGCAGGCAACTGAAATTATATTAAAGGGTAAAAATTAAATGACTTTTTTTATCTGCAAGTTACTGTGCCACCCGATATAAGTGGTGGGCAGTGGGGACAGTACAGTCAGTGGGCCTGACACACACTGGCAGGCAACTGAAATTATATTAAAGGGTAAAAATTAAATGATTTTTTTATCTGCAAGGTATTGTGCCACCTGATATGAGTGGTGGGCACTGGCAGTGGGCACAGTACAGTCTGTGGGCCTGACACACACTGGCAGGCAACTGAAATTATATTAAAGGGTAAAAATGTAATTACTTTTTTATCTGCAAGGTACTGTGCCACCCTATATGAGTGGTGTGAATACAGTACAGACTGTGGGCCTGCGGCCTCTCACACACAGGCAGGCAACTGCAATATATATATATAAAAAAAAAAAAAAGCAGACTGATGTACCAGCCCTAAAAAGGGCTTTTTGGGGTGCTCTCAGGACGCTGTCCTTACAGCAGATTAGTCTTTGAGGACTGGAGTGGACACAGAACACTGGCCTAGCTACTGCTTTCCCTATTAATTTGGCAGCCACTCTCCCTGCTCTAACTAACAATGCAGCTTCAGAATGAATCTAAGATGGATGCTGTCCTTGCTTTTTGATAGGAGGTGGGATGGTCTGGGAGGGAGGGTATGCTGATTGGCTGGAATGTGTCTGCTGACTGTGAGGTACAGGGTCAAAGTTTGCTCAATGATGATGTATAGGGGATGGACCGAACATCGCATATGTTCGCCCGCCGCGGAGAACGCGAACAAGCGGTGTTCGCCGGCGAATAGTTCGGGACATCTCTACTGACGGGCAAGCTGCCCCCCTCTTCTCCTGATGATGACGAAGCTCCTTATTCACCCGGCTCCCAAGTGCGACCGGCTTCATCATCATCGAATAGTGTCTGCATATCACTGATATCCTCCTCAATGGCCTGTGGGTCAGGAGCCTGACCTTTCGCAAAACAAGATCCTGTGCCGCTATCCTCATGACTTCTTGCCCGCCTAGCGGAGGAAGCGGTAGATGTCTCCTCCACATCTTGGCTGGGCAGTAGCTGCTGACTGAGCTCTAGTAGCTTTCTCACTGAAAAGCGAAACTGAGCCCACTGTATGTAGTACTTCTCGTGGTGAGGGAACAGAAAAGGCCAGAGGCAGGTTGAGGACAAGTGAGGGCACAGGGCCTGCTCCTGGGCCATGTCAACTAAGGGTTGTGTCTGACGAACCCACCGACTGTTGGCTGGTGGTGTCTGATGTCACTTGGGATGACGTGGATGACCGAATTAACCAATCAAAAACCGCTGGGTCGCTGGTCAAGACAGGACCGCTAGACCGGGAGCTCAGGCCTCTCACTTCGACTACTGCTGCCATGACCCCTTACGCTTCTGTGACCTCTGCTTGCGCCAGAAACATTCAGGCCTCTGCCAGTCCTTTGTGCATGGCCTGGCACTTCTCTGCCTGACATACTTGTAGCTGAACTAAACATATTAAATGGAAATTAAAACACCCCTAAAAGCGACAAATATATTTTTCTTTTTGTACTGAAATAGGCCACTAAACCCTTTCACCACAATTAACTGCGGAAATGCCCTGACATATTTTTCTTTTTGTACTGATATACGACCCTATACGCTTTGACCAGAAAAAAATTAAAGAGTGAAGTGCATATATATATTTCTTGAAGTACTGAAATACGCTCCTATACACTTTTACCAGATATAACTGCATCAGTGCAGTGCGTATATGTTAGTAAGGCTGATTAGTCAGCCTGCATTTGTGGGAGGTGAGGAGGCTCTTCATATACAAGCCACAGCCTCACTCACGGGCGTGTGTTCTCAGGTGCACAGCTGCCACTGGGTGTCATTAACAAACTAGCTTCTCTGGTGGTAGGATCCTTTCTTTGCAGCATGGAGCCAGAATGGAGCTTGTTATTTTGCTCTCTGCTACTGTAGCATGCATGCGTCATAATATGTAAGTAAGTTGGGCCGGGCCCATCTCTCCTGGCCGGTCAGAACCAACTTTGCTAGCGAACAGGAGGCTTTGCCTCAGAATCTGCTACCTCAGGTTTGTTCGCTGGGGCTAAATATTTCTATTTCTTTTCAACTTTGTTTGTTGGGTAATAGGAGTTAGTTCCTATAAATCTTACAAGTTTTACTTCGCTTTGTTTGTCTCGTATGAAAAGTTACTTCAGCCGGTTTGCTGTAAGGCAGAGTTACCCGGGCTGCATGTGATGTCATGTTTGGAGATCGGACGCAGCTGTTATTGTTTAGGCCTCTTGCTGTAGCTGTTCCTTGCCATGTGTCTCCCCCCTCCCCCTGCTACCACCATCTTTAGACTTCACGTATTTCACTGCTCATGTACTTAAAACCCCACCGTACTTTTATGCTCTGCTGTTATCCTGAGCGGCATTTACATTTTCGGCTTTTATTTCATGTCTTATGCCTACTATTGTAGCATGCTTCATACGCCTCACACCCTCAGATGCATCCGCACGTCTTTTACTGTCACAGCATTTCCAACTCTGCTCATTCCCAGACCAGCCTTTACATTTGGCTGTTACGCCATGTTTTACTCCCTGCTCACCTGAGCTATGTCCACAAGTCTGCTATTTTCAACATTCTTCACCCGCTAATCACATTCAAGCTGCGTTCACCTGTTAGCTTTTCATCACATTCCGAACCCAGCCGACATCTGGAACCATATTACACGTCTGTTATCACATGTTGTATACTCGGCTTTCAGCCATAGCTGCTACTGTTAATCTATTTTTATTCTCTGGACTCATCACACTGGTGTTCACACCTTGCTCCACTCACAACCAGAATTGCGTTGATGTGTTGACTGGTATACCATGTTTGCTCATGTTCATACTAGGCTTGTTTCAGAGCTGCATTCACATTCACTGTTACATCATGTTTATGCTCCACTCACATTTAGAGCTGCTATTCTACCAATTTCATTCTCGGCCACATCCAGAGGTGCATTCACACTTACGCTGTCAAAATTATTTTTTTTCTTTGCACTCCACCCACGACCAGAGTTGCATTCATACGTCTATCGGTATATCATGTTTGCTCTTCTCGCACCCAGAGCTGCATTCACATGTCCTATGCTACTGCAGGTTCTCTCCAGGCCCATTTCAAAAACTGCATTTACGTCGCTTTTGCATCTATGTTATGCTCCGTTCACAACCAGAGCTGCTGTTATAGCAAATTTCATGCTCTACTTATACCAAGAGTTGTGTTGGCACTTCTACTGCTACACCAAGTTTTATACCCCACTCACCAAAGCCGCTTTCCATGTCTGCTGTCACATCAAGTTAATATCCCGTTCACATCCAAAGCTGCATCCGCATGTCTGCTTTTACATCTTGTCCTATACTCCATTCACTACTAGAGCTGCGTTCACGTGTCTGCTTTTGAATCACGTCATTACTCTGCTCACTTTCAGATTGCATTTATACGTCTGCTTTATACCATGCTTTTCATGCTCTACCCATACTCAGAGCTGCGCCCATACCACGTGTTTTAGGTACCACTCACATCCAAAGCTGCATTCACCCATTTGTCGTTACATCATGTGTTGTACTCTGCTCCCACTCAAAGCTGCATTCTCCTGTTCATTGCTACGTTATGGTTTTACTCAATAATCTCACCGGGGCAGTCTGCACCCACCACTCTGGTACCTCTCTCCAGACAAACATAACTGCGTTCTTTTCAGGCTTATGTTCCTTCCTCGGTGGTCTGTTACATTCCATAGGCCTACTTTTCTGTTCACTTTAGTTAAAAAAAAAAAAATATATATTATTTTGGTCTTCTTTAATCCTGGTTCATATTCACTCAGACTGGTCTCCTTTTACTTCTGGTTTGTATTCACTCAGATTGGTCTCCTGCCCCAGTTCACCAAACAGATCCTCAGCAGAGGTCAGTGGGCTAATAGGAGTAAGTTTCCTGCTACATTTTCACAAGCTGTTCATTTGTTTGTCACGTTAAGAGTCTTCTCTTAGCGAACTTGCAATGCCTCAGGCTCTTCCCATCTCTGTTTCAATTTCATGTTTACGTTTTATGGTTCGCGGTGGTTAGTGTTTTATGCATGCCCGTGCTTCGGATTACTAATGTCTATATTGCCTGTTGGCAGTTATGTTTCTTAGGCCACCTTCTAGCCAATCTAATCATTCAAGCCGCTGCATATCCCATCAGGTCCGGCTTACGTTTTAATTACTATCGTCACCGCAACGTCATCCAGATCAGTGTCTCGGCTTCGGGGGCCCTATGACTGCTTCGGCCTCTGGCTTCAGGGGCCCTATGACTGATCCGGCCTCATGGCCCGGGGGCCCATGACCGTTTTTCATGTTTTGTTTGTCAGGTGTACGACATGATTGTAGGCTGGTTAGTGTCCCGGGTTTGCTGTTGGAGGGGGTCATGGTTATGCGAGTCCCCAAGGCATTCTGGTGCTGCATAAGTGGTTTATTTAAAAAAATAAACTAAAAAAAGTCATAAGAGGCTCGCACGCATGGCTCCTGCCATAAGAGGCTCGCACGCATTTTCTTTTGTTCATTTATATTTTACAGATTAGTATTTGCTGTTCATTTCAGCTTCATTTAATTAAGAAGCTTACCCCATGTCTTTGTCTTTTTAGGTTATCGAGTCCCGGTTGATTACTAAACCCGTCGGGTTAAGCCCCATCAGCCGTCCTTAATTCTTAAGGCTCACATCCCAGCGGCTGCCCGGCCCCATGGGCCCTGGCGGTTGCTTCGGCCCCATGGCGTCTGGGGTCCGACCAATGGTTGTCTGTCCACCTGTGCAGCTATGCTTTTAGTTTTGAATGACTCACATCTTTACCTGCTTGACAGCTTATGTTATTTAGGTTTCATTTTAGTTATCGTCCATTTTTTTCTCCATTTTCTGTCACGTTTCCCTTCGTCTTTCCGGGTAACGCAGTTGAACTGATGTTGGGGGTCACCTTCCACGTCGGTCAGGTTTCGTTGATTTAATTTCTCCAGGTCTCATGGTTTAATTTCACCTGCACCTTATTCAGGTCACTTATTATAGTTATAATTTCTGGCTTTGGGGGCCTGATGACAGCTTCGGCCCCATGGCTTTGGGGGCCCGATGACAGCTTCGGCCCCATGGCTTCGGGGGGCCCGATGACAGCTTAGGCCCCATGGCTTTGGGGGCCCGATGACAGCTTTGGCCCCATGGCTTCAGGGGCCCGATGACTGCTTTCAGTCCTGCTGGGATGATTGCCTGGTTGGTTGTCCATCTGTGCATCTAGGCTGATTTGGCCCGTATGTATCACATACATACTGGCCTCCCTAATGTCCTAATAATCCATGTTGATCTCTCACTTTATGTTTTTGTCCGCAAACTGGTCCGGTTCGCCCTCCAGCATCATTGTCATGTCTTACGCAGATATTTAGTCTTGCTTTAATTGTTCATGCTTTTGTTCAGGTCCTGCCAGAGGAGGAACAAGTAGGGTAATTCCCTTTAGAATTTCAGTCTCTGATCGTAGTCGATCATATCTGGTCAACCAGGTCCCCGCGCAAAGTCTTTGCATTTTTACTACGACCAGGAATTCATTTTCGTCGGTAGCTTCATTGCAATTGCTTCCCTCTCTCATGGGAGAGCATAGATAGAATCTTTATGGCTTCGTAGCTTCTTGCCGCACTAACCTCAGACTCCCTACAACAACGTTGAATCGTGTTTGGACACGTTCCAGCATTACCTCGCGGTAGAAGATTCAGATAGTAGGTTGGTCTTCACATCTCAGGCGTTAAAACAATTCTCAGGGGTACACAGAAGATCAACACTTGGACCACGGCTAGCAGATAGTTGTCTGGGGAACTATTCAAGGGTTCTCTTCCTATCTACCTGGTTCTTTCTGGCCCTCATTTCTGCATAGTCTAGGCAGTCAGGTTTCGGTTCCACGATCTTCTGAGGCTAGGGCACTGCCAGTACTCACACTAGAACCAAAACTTTACAAGGTTCAGGTGGTTTTTCATGATCCATTTCACGACGTATTCCCAGTCCTCCATTCCGCTTTGGGGGAGTATCCGCAATACTGAGCATCATGTCTCCGGCCTTGTCATCCACAAGATGGGTTGTAGGTCTCCTTCTGGTCTTGCCTCATACACCCCGAATTTTTGCTCAAGATCCCTGACGCCTTGCAGTTGGCTTGGGGATTATTTTGCACATTCCATTCGAATTCGTTTTCTACCCTACTTGGCTTGGTTTTTGCCCACCCACGATCATGGCTTAGGGCACACAACAAGCCATTTAGTCACGTTTGCTAAGACACGCCTAGCTGGGTTAGGTTGTTCCCGTTGTTTCTTTCCCTAGGGTTCTTCGGATATCTCTTGGCCGTAGCCATGACCACAAGTTAGTAAGGCTGATTAGTCAGCCTGCATTTGTGGGAGGGGCGGAGGCTCTTCATATACCTGCCACAGCCTCACTCACGGGCGTGTGTTCTCAGGTGCCCCACCCTCCCTCCCTCATCTTCTCACTTCCACAGGGTATGCCCACTTATAGGCCTACTCATGATCGTGGCTTAGGGCCCACAACAAGCCATTAGGTCACATTAGCTAAGACACGCCTAGCTGGGTTAGGTTGTTCCTGTTGTTTCTCTCCCTAGGGTTCTTCGGATATCTCTTGGCCGTAGCCATGACCACAAATATAGTTTTCTTTTTTTATGCCCGTGTTGCACATACGTCTTACAGGTGCTGATTTATACCTTAATTACAGAATATACAAATGCATTCAATTATTCATGTGAAAAAAATCACAATATATAAAACAATACAAATAAACACTTGTCAATGAAAAGGGATACACTGTGTTACTGACTTCATTTGTTGTCACAATATAAAAATACGCTCAAATCATTTTTTTCGTTTAACCCTAGGGGTCCCATTGCCTTTGCATGAATGATCCATCACGCCTCTTGTCTCAATAGCAATTTGTGTCTATCACCCCCTTGTATTGGTGAATCCACTTGTTCAATCCCTAAAAACGTAAACAGTCCGGATTCCCTGCGTGTTTTTCCCATACATGTTGTATTAATCTTGGGCATCCCATTTTAGTTCTTATAGAGTTGCGATGTTCTCTAAATCTTTCAAATAAGCACCTGATCGTTTTGCCCCTGTAAAAACGCCCACATGGACAAGTTACCAGGTACACAATATATGTTCTTCTACAATTAATAAATTCTTTTACTCTATAGGAGAAGCCACCAAAATTCCACATTTTATTTTGCGGATTAAATCTGAAAAGTGCAGGTGCCGCATCTATAATTCCCTTTTGGTATGTTCCTCTGTAGAGTTGAACACCTGTATGTTTGGGTTAGAGAAGTTCGGCCGAACTTCCTGAAAATGTTCGGGTTCGGGATCCGAGCTTGACCCGAACTTTATCCCGAACCCCATTGAAGTCAATGAGGACCCGAACTTTTGGGCACTAAAAAGGCTGTAAAATAGTCCAGGAAAGGGCTAGAGGGCTGCAAAAGGTAGCAAAATGTAGGTAAATGCCTTGCAAACAAATGTGGATAGGGAAATTAATTAAAATAACATAAAATAAATAAAAATTAACCAATATCAATTGGAGAGAGGTCGCATAGCAGAGAATCAGGTTTTAAGTCGCCCACCAATGGAGAGAGGTCCCACAGCAAGGAATAGGGAGTCATATCACCCAACACTGGAGAAGGTCACTTTGAGTTATTTAGGCCCCAGCACCCAGACAGAGGAGAGAGGTCCCACAACAAGGAATAAGGTGTCATATCACCCAAAACTGGAGAAGGTCACTTTGGGTTATTTAGGCCCCAGCACCCAGACAGAGGAGAGAGGTCCCACTGCGAGGAATCATGCGTCATATTAACCACCACTAAAGAGGGCCACTTTAAGTTATTTAGGCCCCAGCACCCAGACGAAGGAGAAATGTCCCACAGCAAGGAATAAGGCGTCATATGACCCACCACTGGAGAAGGCCACTTTCAGTTATTTAGGCCCCAGCACCCAGAGAGAGGAGAGAGGTCCCACAGAAAGGAATAAGGTGTCATATCACCCACAACAGGAGAAGGTCACTTTGAGTTATTTAGGCCCCAGCACCCAGACAGAGGAGAGAGGTCCCACAGCAAGGAATCATGCGTCATATCACCCACCACTGGAGAAGGACACTTTAAGTTATTTTGGCCCCATCACCCAGACAGAGGAGAGGTCCCACAGCAAGGAATAAGGCGTCATATCACCCACAACTGGAGAGGGCCACTTTCAGTTATTTAGGCCCCAGCACCCAGACAGAGGAGAGAGGTCCCAAAGCAAGGAATTATGCGTCATATCACCCACCACTGGAGAGGGCCACTCAGTTATTTAGGCCCCAGCACCCAGACAGAGGAGAGAGGTCCCACAGCATGGAATCATGCGTCATATTACCCACCACTAAAGAGGGCCACTTTCAGTTATTTAGGCCCCAGCACCCAGACGAAGGAGAAATGTCCCACAGCAAGGAATAAGGCGTCATATGACCCACCACTGGAGAAGGCCACTTTCAGTTATTTAGGCCCCAGCACCCAGAGAGAGGAGAGAGGTCCCACAGAAAGGAATAAGGTGTCATATCACCCACAACAGGAGAAGGTCACTTTGAGTTATTTAGGCCCCAGCACCCAGACAGAGGAGAGAGGTCCCACAGCAAGGAATCATGAGTCATATCGCCCACCACTGAAGAAGGCCAATTTCAGTTATTTAGGCCCCAGCACCCAGACGGAGGAGAGAGGTCCCACAGCAAGGAATAAGGTGTCATATCACCCACAACTGGAGAGGGCCACTTTCAGTTATTTAGGCCCCAGCACCCAGACAGAGGAGAGAGGTTTCACAGCAAGGAATTATGCGTCATATCAACCACCACTGGAGAGGGCCACTTTCAGTTATTTAGGCCTTAGCACCCAGACAGAGGAGAGAGGTCCCACAGCAAGGAATAAGGCGTCATATCACCCACCACTGGAGAAGGTCACTTTGAGTTCTTTAGGCCCCAGCACCCCTCCAGAGGAGAGAGGTCCCACAGCAAGGAATCATGCTTCATATCACCCACCACTAAAGAGGGCCACTTTCAGTTATTTAGGCCCCAGCAACCAGACAGAGGAGAGAGGTCCCACAGCAAGGAATAAGGCGTCATATCACCCACCACTGGAGAAGGTCACTTTGAGTTATTTAGGCCCGAGCACCCAGAGAGCGGAGAGAAGTTCCACAGCAAGGAATAAGGCATCATATCACCCAACACTGGAGAAGGACACTTTCAGTTAATTCGGCCCCAAGACCCAGACAGAGGAGAGAGGTCCCACAGCAAGGAATCATGCGTCATATCACCCACCACTGGAGAAGGCCACTTTCAGTTATTTAGGCCCCAGCACCCAGACAGAGGAGAGAGGTCCCACAGCAAGAAATTATGCGTCATAACACCCACCACTGGAGAGGGCCACTATCAGTTATTTATGCCCTAGCACCCAGAGAGAGGAGAGAGGTCCCAAAGCAAGGAATAAGGCGTCATATCATTCACCACTGGAGAAGGTCACTTTAAGTTATTTAGGCCCCAGCACCCAGACAGAGGAGAGAGGTCCAATAGCAAGGAATCATGCTTCATATCACCCAACACTAAAGAGGGCCACTTTCAGTTATTTAGGCCCCAGCGACCAGACAGAGGAGAGAGGTCCAACTGCAAGGAATAAGACGTCATATCACCCACCACTGGAGAAGGACACTTTCAGTGATTTAGGCCCCAGCACCCAGACAGAGGAGAGAGTACCCGCAGCAAAGAATCATGCGTCATATCACCCACCACTGGAGAAGGCCACTTTCAGTTATTTCAGGCCCAACACCCAGACAGAGGAGAGAGGTCCCACAGCAAGGAATAATGCATCATATCACCCACCACTGGAGAAGGTCACTTTGAGTTATTTAGGCCCGAGCACCCAGACAGCGGAGAGAGGTTCCACAGCAAGGAATAAGGCGTCATATTGCCCACCACTGGAGAAGGACACTTTCAGTGATTTAGGCCCCAGCACCCAGACAGAGGAGAGAGTACCCACAGCAAAGAATCATGCGTCATATCACCCACCACTGGAGAAGGCCACTTTCAGTTATTTCAGGCCCAACACCCAGACAGAGGAGAGAGGTCCCACAGCAAGGAATAATGCATCATATCACCCACCACTGGAGAAGGCCACTTTCAGTTATTTAGGCCCCAACACCCAGACAGAGGAGAGAGTTCCCACAGGAAGGAATAAGGCGTCAGATCACCAACCACTGGAGAAGGTCACTTTCAGTTATTTAGGCCCCAGCACCCAGACAGAGTAGAGAGGTCCCACAGCAAGAAATAAGGCGTCATATCACCCACCACTGGAGAAGGCCACTTTCAGTTATTTAGGCCCCAGCACCCAGACAGAGGAGAGAGGTCCCACAGCAAGGAATAAGGAGTCAGATCACCCACCACTGGAGAAAGCCACTTTCAGTTATTTAGGCCTCAGCACCCAGACAGAGGAGAGAGGTCCCACAGCAAGGAATCATGCGTCATATCACCCACCATTAAAAAGGCCACTTTCAGTGATTTAGGCCCCAACACCCAGACAGAGGAGAGAGGTCCCACAGCAAGGAATAAGGCGTCAGATCACCAACCACTGGAGAAGGTCACTTTCAGTTATTTAGGCCCCAGCACCCAGACAGAGTAGAGAGGTCCCACAGCAAGAAATAAGGCGTCATATCACCCACCACTGGAGAAGGCCACTTTCAGTTATTTAGGCCCCAGCACCCAGACAGAGGAGAGAGGTCCCACAGCAAGAAATAAGGCATAATATCACCCACCACTGGGGAAGCTCATTTTGAGGTATTTAGACCCCAGCACCCAGACAGAGGAGAGAGGTCCCACAGCAAGGAATCATGCTTCATATCACCCAACACTAAAGAGGGCCACTTTCAGTTATTTAGGCCCCAGCGACCAGACAGAGGAGAGAGGTCCAACTGCAAGGAATAAGGCGTCATATCACCCACCACTGGAGAAGGTCACTTTGAGTTATTTAGGCCCGAGCACCCAGACAGCGGAGAGAGGTTCCACAGCAAGGAATAAGGCATCATATTACCCACCACTGGAGAAGGACACTTTCAGTGATTTAGGCCCCAGCACCCAGACAGAGGAGAGAGGTCCCACAGCAAGGAATCATGCGTCATATCACCCACCACTGGAGAAGGCCACTTTCAGTTATTTCGGCCCCAGCACCCAGACAGAGGAGAGAGGTCCCACAGCAAGGAATAATGCGTCATATCACCCACCACTGGAGAACGCCACTTTCAGTTATTTAGGCCCCAGCATCCATACGGAGGAGAGAGGTCCCACAGCAAGGAATCATGCGTCTTATCAACCACCACTAAAGAGGGCCACTTTCAGTTATTTAGGCCCCAGCACCCAGACGGAGGAGAGAGGTCCCACAGCAAAGAATAAGGCGTCATAATACCCACCACTGGAGAGGTCCACTTTCAGTTATTTAGGCCCCAGCACCCAGACAGAGGAGAGAGGTCCCACAGCAAGGATTCATGTGTCATATCACCCACCACTGGAGAAGGCCACTTTCAGTTAATTAGGCCCCAGCACCCAGAGAGAGGAGAGAGGTCCCACAGCAAGGAAAAAGGCGTCATATCACCCAACACTGGAGAAGGCCACTTTCAGTTATTTAGGCCCCAGCACCCAGTCAAAGGAGAGAGGTCCCACAGCAAGGAATCATGTGTCATATCACCCACCACTGGAGAAGGCCACTTTCAGTTATTTAGGTCCCAGCACTCAGGCAGAGGAGAGAGGTCCCACAGCAAGGAAAAGGTGTCATATCCCCCACCACTGGAGAAGGTCAATTTCAGTTATTTAGCCCCCAGCACCCAGACAGAGGAGAGAGGTCCCACAGCAAGGAAAAAGGCGTTATATCACCCAACACTGGAGAAGGTCACTTTCAGTTATTTAGGCCCCAGCACCCATACAGAGGAGAGAGGTCCCACAGCAAGGAATAATGCATCATATCACCCACCACTGGAGAAGGCCACTTTCAGTTATTTAGGCCCCAGCACCCAGAGAGAGGAGAGAGGTCCCACAGAAAGGAATAAGGTGTCATATCACCAACAACAGGAGAAGGTCACTTTGAGTTATTTAGGCCCCAGCACCCAGACAGAGGAGAGAGGTCCCACAGCAAGGAATCATGCGTCATATCGCCCACCACTGAAGAAGGCCAATTTCAGTTATTTAGGCCCCAGCACCCAGACGGAGGAGAGAGGTCCCACAGCAAGGAATAAGGCGTCATATCACCCACAACTGGAGAGGGCCACTTTCAGTTATTTAGGCCCCAGCACCCAGACAGAGGAGAGAGGTCCCAAAGCAAGGAATTATGCGTCATATCACCCACCACTGGAGAGGTCCACTCAGTTATTTAGGCCCCAGCACCCAGACAGAGGAGAGAGGTCCCACAGCATGGAATCATGCGTCATATTACCCACCACTAAAGAGGGCCACTTTCAGTTATTTAGGCCCCAGCACCCAGACGAAGGAGAAATGTCCCACAGCAAGGAATAAGGCGTGATATGACCCACCACTGGAGAAGGCCACTTTCAGTTATTTAGGCCCCAGCACCCAGAGAGAGGAGAGAGGTCCCACAGAAAGGAATAAGGTGTCATATCACCCACAACAGGAGAAGGTCACTTTGAGTTATTTAGGCCCCAGCACCCAGACAGAGGAGAGAGGTCCCACAGCAAGGAATCATGCGTCATATCGCCCACCACTGAAGAAGGCCAATTTCAGTTATTTAGGCCCCAGCACCCAGACGGAGGAGAGAGGTCCCACAGCAAGGAATAAGGTGTCATATCACCCACAACTGGAGAGGGCCACTTTCAGTTATTTAGGCCCCAGCACCCAGACAGAGGAGAGAGGTTTCACAGCAAGGAATTATGCGTCATATCAACCACCACTGGAGAGGGCCACTTTCAGTTATTTAGGCCTTAGCACCCAGACAGAGGAGAGAGGTCCCACAGCAAGGAATAAGGCGTCATATCACCCACCACTGGAGAAGGTCACTTTGAGTTCTTTAGGCCCCAGCACCCCTCCAGAGGAGAGAGGTCCCACAGCAAGGAATCATGCTTCATATCACCCACCACTAAAGAGGGCCACTTTCAGTTATTTAGGCCCCAGCAACCAGACAGAGGAGAGAGGTCCCACAGCAAGGAATAAGGCGTCATATCACCCACCACTGGAGAAGGTCACTTTGAGTTATTTAGGCCCGAGCACCCAGAGAGCGGAGAGAAGTTCCACAGCAAGGAATAAGGCATCATATCACCCAACACTGGAGAAGGACACTTTCAGTTAATTCGGCCCCAAGACCCAGACAGAGGAGAGAGGTCCCACAGCAAGGAATCATGCGTCATATCACCCACCACTGGAGAAGGCCACTTTCAGTTATTTAGGCCCCAGCACCCAGACAGAGGAGAGAGGTCCCACAGCAAGAAATTATGCGTCATAACACCCACCACTGGAGAGGGCCACTATCAGTTATTTATGCCCTAGCACCCAGAGAGAGGAGAGAGGTCCCAAAGCAAGGAATAAGGCGTCATATCATTCACCACTGGAGAAGGTCACTTTAAGTTATTTAGGCCCCAGCACCCAGACAGAGGAGAGAGGTCCAATAGCAAGGAATCATGCTTCATATCACCCAACACTAAAGAGGGCCACTTTCAGTTATTTAGGCCCCAGCAACCAGACAGAGGAGAGAGGTCCAACTGCAAGGAATAAGACGTCATATCACCCACCACTGGAGAAGGACACTTTCAGTGATTTAGGCCCCAGCACCCAGACAGAGGAGAGAGTACCCACAGCAAAGAATCATGCGTCATATCACCCACCACTGGAGAAGGCCACTTTCAGTTATTTCAGGCCCAACACCCAGACAGAGGAGAGAGGTCCCACAGCAAGGAATAATGCATCATATCACCCACCACTGGAGAAGGTCACTTTGAGTTATTTAGGCCCGAGCACCCAGACAGCGGAGAGAGGTTCCACAGCAAGGAATAAGGCGTCATATTGCCCACCACTGGAGAAGGACACTTTCAGTGATTTAGGCCCCAGCACCCAGACAGAGGAGAGAGTACCCACAGCAAAGAATCATGCGTCATATCACCCACCACTGGAGAAGGCCACTTTCAGTTATTTCAGGCCCAACACCCAGACAGAGGAGAGAGGTCCCACAGCAAGGAATAATGCATCATATCACCCACCACTGGAGAAGGCCACTTTCAGTTATTTAGGCCCCAACACCCAGACAGAGGAGAGAGTTCCCACAGGAAGGAATAAGGCGTCAGATCACCAACCACTGGAGAAGGTCACTTTCAGTTATTTAGGCCCCAGCACCCAGACAGAGTAGAGAGGTCCCACAGCAAGAAATAAGGCGTCATATCACCCACCACTGGAGAAGGCCACTTTCAGTTATTTAGGCCCCAGCACCCAGACAGAGGAGAGAGGTCCCACAGCAAGGAATAAGGAGTCAGATCACCCACCACTGGAGAAAGCCACTTTCAGTTATTTAGGCCTCAGCACCCAGACAGAGGAGAGAGGTCCCACAGCAAGGAATCATGCGTCATATCACCCACCATTAAAAAGGCCACTTTCAGTGATTTAGGCCCCAACACCCAGACAGAGGAGAGAGGTCCCACAGCAAGGAATAAGGCGTCAGATCACCAACCACTGGAGAAGGTCACTTTCAGTTATTTAGGCCCCAGCACCCAGACAGAGTAGAGAGGTCCCACAGCAAGAAATAAGGCGTCATATCACCCACCACTGGAGAAGGCCACTTTCAGTTATTTAGGCCCCAGCACCCAGACAGAGGAGAGAGGTCCCACAGCAAGAAATAAGGCATAATATCACCCACCACTGGGGAAGCTCATTTTGAGGTATTTAGACCCCAGCACCCAGACAGAGGAGAGAGGTCCCACAGCAAGGAATCATGCTTCATATCACCCAACACTAAAGAGGGCCACTTTCAGTTATTTAGGCCCCAGCGACCAGACAGAGGAGAGAGGTCCAACTGCAAGGAATAAGGCGTCATATCACCCACCACTGGAGAAGGTCACTTTGAGTTATTTAGGCCCGAGCACCCAGACAGCGGAGAGAGGTTCCACAGCAAGGAATAAGGCATCATATTACCCACCACTGGAGAAGGACACTTTCAGTGATTTAGGCCCCAGCACCCAGACAGAGGAGAGAGGTCCCACAGCAAGGAATCATGCGTCATATCACCCACCACTGAGAAGGCCACTTTCAGTTATTTCGGCCCCAGCACCCAGACAGAGGAGAGAGGTCCCACAGCAAGGAATAATGCGTCATATCACCCACCACTGGAGAACGCCACTTTCAGTTATTTAGGCCCCAGCATCCATACGGAGGAGAGAGGTCCCACAGCAAGGAATCATGCGTCTTATCAACCACCACTAAAGAGGGCCACTTTCAGTTATTTAGGCCCCAGCACCCAGACGGAGGAGAGAGGTCCCACAGCAAAGAATAAGGCGTCATAATACCCACCACTGGAGAGGTCCACTTTCAGTTATTTAGGCCCCAGCACCCAGACAGAGGAGAGAGGTCCCACAGTAAGGATTCATGCGTCATATCACCCACCACTGGAGAAGGCCACTTTCAGTTAATTAGGCCCCAGCACCCAGAGAGAGGAGAGAGGTCCCACAGCAAGGAATAAGGCGTCATATCACCCAACACTGGAGAAGGCCACTTTCAGTTATTTAGGCCCCAGCACCCAGTCAAAGGAGAGAGGTCCCACAGCAAGGAATCATGCGTCATATCACCCACCACTGGAGAATGCCACTTTCAGTTATTTAGGCCCCAGCACCCAGACAGAGGAGAGAGGTCCCACAGCAAGAAATAAGGTCTCATATCACCCATCACTGGAGAAGGTCACTTTGAGTTATTTAGGCCCCAGCACCCAGACAGAAGAGAGAGGTCCCACAGCAAGGAATCATGCGTCTTATCACCCACCACTAAAGAGGGCCACTTTCAGTTATTTAGGCCCCAGCACCCAGACGGAGGAGAGAGGTCCCACAGCAAGGAATCATGCGTCATATCAACCACCACCGGAGAAGGCCACTCTCAGTTATTTCGGCCCAGCACCCAGACAGAGGAGAGAGGTCCCACAGCAAGGAATCATGCGTCATATCAACCACCACCGGAGAAGGCCACTCTCAGTTATGTCGGCCCAGAACCCAGACAGAGGAGAGAGGTCCCACAGCAAGGAATCATGCGTCATATCAACCACCACTGGAGAAGGCCACTCTCAGTCATTTCGGCCCATCACCCAGACAGAAGAGAGACGTCCCACAGCAAGGAATAAGGCGTCATATCGCCCACCACTGGAGAAGGCCACTCTCAGTTATTTCGGCCCAGCACCCAGACAGAGGAGAGAGGTCCCACAGCAAGGAATCATGCGTCATATCAACCACCACCGGAGAAGGTCACTCTCAGTTATTTCGGCCCAGCACCCAGACAGAGGAGAGAGGTCCCACAGCAAGGAATCATGCGTCATATCAACCACCACCGGAGAAGGCCACTCTCAGTTATTTCGGCCCAGCACCCAGAAAGAGGAGAGAGGTCCCACTGCAAGGAATCATGCGTCATATCAACCACCACCGGAGAAGGCCACTGTCAGTTATTTCGGCCCAGCACCCAGACAGAGGAGAGAGGTCCCACAGCAAGGAATCATGCGTCATATCAACCACCACCGGAGAAGGCCACTCTCAGTTATTTCGGCCCAGCACCCAGACAGAGGAGAGAGGTCCCACAGCAAGGAATAAGTCGTCATATCACCCACCACCGGAGAAGGCCACTCTCAGTTATTTCGGCCCAGCACCTAGACAGAGGAGAGAGGTCCCACAGCAAGGAATCATGCGTCATATCAACCACCACAGGAGAAGGCCACTTTCAGTTATTTAGGCCCCAGCACCCAGACAGAGGAGAAAGGTCCCACAGCAAGAAATAAGGTCTCATATCACCCATCACTGGAGAAGGTCACTTTGAGTTATTTAGGCCCCAGCACCCAGACAGAGGAAAGAGGTCCCACAGCAAGGAATAAGGCGTCATATCACCCAACACTGGAGAAGTTCACTTTCAGTTATTTAGGCCCCAGCACCCAGATAGAGGAGAAAGGTGCCACAGCAAGGAATCATGCGTCATATCACCCACCACTGGAGAACGCCACTTTCAGTTATTTAGGCCCCAGCATCCATACGGAGGAGAGAGGTCCCACAGCAAGGAATCATGCGTCTTATCAACCACCACTAAAGAGGGCCGCTTTCAGTTATTTAGGCCCCAGCACCCAGACGGAGGAGAGAGGTCCCACAGCAAAGAATAAGGCGTCATAATACCCACCACTGGAGAGGTCCACTTTCAGTTATTTAGGCCCCAGCACCCAGACAGAGGAGAGAGGTCCCACAGCAAGGATTCATGCGTCATATCACCCACCACTGGAGAAGGCCACTTTCAGTTAATTAGGCCCCAGCACCCAGAGAGAGGAGAGAGGTCCCACAGCAAGGAATAAGGCGTCATATCACCCAACACTGGAGAAGTTCACTTTGAGTTATTTAGGCCCCAGCACCCAGACAGAGAAAGAGGTCCCACAGCAAGGAATAAGGCGTCATATCACCCACCACTGGAGAAGGCCACTTTCAGTTATTTAGGCCCCAGCACCCAGTCAAAGGAGAGAGGTCCCACAGCAAGGAATGATGTGTCATATCACCCACCACTGGAGAAGGCCACTTTCAGTTATTTAGGTCCCAGCACTCAGGCAGAGGAGAGAGGTCCCACAGCAAGGAAAAGGTGTCATATCCCCCACCACTGGAGAAGGTCAATTTCAGTTATTTAGCCCCCAGCACCCAGACAGAGGATAGAGTTCCCACAGCAAGGAATCATGCGTCATATCAAACACCACTGGAGAACGCCACTTTCAGTTATTTAGGCCCCAGCATCCATACGGAGGAGAGAGGTCCCACAGCAAGGAATCATGCGTCTTATCAACCACCACTAAAGAGGGCCACTTTCAGTTATTTAGGCCCCAGCACCCAGACGGAGGAGAGAGGTCCCACAGCAAAGAATAAGGCGTCATAATACCCACCACTGGAGAGGTCCACTTTCAGTTATTTAGGCCCCAGCACCCAGAGAGAGGAGAGAGGTCCCACAGCAAGGAATAAGGCGTCATATCACCCAACAATGGAGAAGGTCACTTTGAGTTATTTAGGCCCCAGCACCCAGACAGAGGAAAGAGGTCCCACAGCAAGGAATAAGGCGTCATATCACCCACCACTGGAGAAGGCCACTTTCAGTTATTTAGGCCGCAGCACCCAGTCAAAGGAGAGAGGTCCCACAGCAAGGAATCATGTGTCATATCACCCACCACTGGAGAAGGCCACTTTCAGTTATTTTGGTCCCAGCACTCAGGCAGAGGAGAGAGGTCCCACAGCAAGGAAAAGGTGTCATATCACCCACCACTGGAGAAGGTCAATTTCAGTTATTTAGCCCCCAGCACTCAGACAGAGGAGAGAGGTCCCACAACAAGAAATAAGGCGTCATATCACCCACCACTGGAGAAGTTCACATTGAGATATTTAGGCCACAGCACCCAGACAGAGGAGAGACGTCCCACAGCAAAGAATCATGCGTCATATCACCCACCACTGGAGAAGGTCACTTTCAGTTATTTAGGCCCCAGTACCAGACAGAGGAGAGAGGTCCCACAGCAAGGAATCATGCGTTATATCACCCACCACTAAAGAGGGCCACTTTCAGTTATTAAGGCCCCAGCACCCAGACAGAGGAGAGAGGTCCCACAGCAAGGAATAAGGCGTCATATCGCCCACCACTGGAGAAGGTCACTTTCAGTTATTTCGGCCCCAGCACCCAGACAGAGGAGAGAGGTCCCACAGCAAGAAATAAGGCGTCAGATCACGCACAACTGGAGAAGTTTACTTTGAGTTATTTAGGCCCCAGGCAACAGACAGAGGAGAGGGGTCCCACAACAAGGAATAAGGCGTCATATCACCCACCACTGGAGAAGGCCACTTTAAGTTATTTAGGCCCCAGCACCCAGACAGAGGAGAGAGGTCCCACAGCAAGGAATAAGGCGTCATATCACCCAACACTGGAGAAGGTCACTTTGATTTATTTAGGCCCCAGCACCCAGACAGAAGAGAGAGGTCCCACAGCAAGGAATAAGGCGTCATATCACCCAACACTGGAGAAGGTCACTTTCAGTGATTTAGGCCCCAGCACCCAGACAGAGGAGAGAGTTCCCACAGCAAGGAATCATGCGTCACATCACCCACCACTTGAGAAGGCCACTTTCAGTTATTCGGGCCCCAGCAACCAGACAGAGGAGAGAGGTCCCACAGCAAGGAATAAGGCGTCATATAACCCTCCACTGGAGAAGGTCACTTTCAGTGATTTAGGCCCCAGCACCCAGACAGAGGAGTGAGGTCCCACAGCAAGAAATAAGGCGTCATATCACCCACCACTGGAGAAGTTCATTTTGAGTTATTTAGGCCCCAGCACCCAGACAGAGGAAAGAGGTCCCACAGCAAGAAATAAGGCATCATATCAACCACCACTGGAGAAGGTCAATTTCAGTAATTTAGGCCCCAGCACCCAGACAGTGGAGAGAGTTCCCACAGCAAGGAATCATGCGTCATATCACACAACACTGGAGAAGGCCACTTTCAGTTATTTCGGCCCCTGCACCCAGACAGAGGAGAGAGGTTCCACAGCAAGGAATAAGGCGTCATATCACACACCACTGGAGAAGGCACTTTTAGTTATTTCTGCCCCAGCACTCAGAAATAGGAGAGAGGTCCTACAGCAAGGAATCATGCGTCATATCACCCACCACTAAAGAGGGCCAATGCCTGAAGACAGAGTCGGGCCCCAGCAACTAGACAGAGGAGAGGTCCCACGCAAGAATAAGGCGTCATATAACCCTCCCACTGAGAAGGTCACTTTCAGTGATTTAGGCCCCAGCACCCAGACAGAGGAGTGAGGTCCCACAGCAAGAAATAAGGCGTCATATCACCCACCACTGGAGAAGTTCATTTTGAGTTATTTAGGCCCCAGCACCCAGACAGAGGAAAGAGGTCCCACAGCAAGAAATAAGGCATCATATCAACCACCACTGGAGAAGGTCAATTTCAGTAATTTAGGCCCCAGCACCCAGACAGTGGAGAGAGTTCCCACAGCAAGGAATCATGCGTCATATCACACAACACTGGAGAAGGCCACTTTCAGTTATTTCGGCCCCTGCACCCAGACAGAGGAGAGAGGTTCCACAGCAAGGAATAAGGCGTCATATCACACACCACTGGAGAAGGCACTTTTAGTTATTTCTGCCCCAGCACTCAGAAATAGGAGAGAGGTCCCACAGCAAGGAATCATGCGTTATATCACCCACCACTAAAGAGGGCCACGTTCAGTTATTTAGGCCCCAGCACACAGACAGAGGAGAGAGGTCCCACAGCAAGGAATAAAGGCGTCATATCACCAACCACTGGAGAAAGCCACTTTCAGTGATTTAGGCCCCAGCACCCAGACAGAGTAGAGAGGTCTCACAGCATGGAATAAGGCGTCATATCACCCAACACTGGAGAATGCCACTTTAAGTTATGTAGGCCCCAGCACCCAGACAGAGGAGAGAGGTCCCACAGCAAGGAATAAGGCGTCATATCACCCAACACTGGAGAAGGTCACTTTCAGTGATTTAGGCCCCAGCACCCAGACAGAGGATAGAGTTCCCACAGCAAGGAATCATTCGTCATCAACACCACTGGAGAAGGACACTTTAAGTTATTTTGGCCCCATCACCCAGACAGAGGAGAGGTCCCACAGCAAGGAATAAGGCGTCATATCACCCACCACTGGAGAAGGTCACTTTCAGTTATTTAGGCACCAGCACCCAGACAGAGGAGAGAGGTCCCACAGCAAGAAAAAAGGCGTCATATCACCCACCACTGGAGAAGGCCACTTTCAGTTATTTAGGCCCCAGCACCCAGACAGAGGAGAGAGGTCCCACAGCAAGGAATAAGGCGCCAATACACCCACCACTGTAGAACGTCAGTTTGAGTTATTTAGGCCCCAGCACCCAGACATAGGAGAGAGGTCCCACAGCAAGGAATAAGGCGTCATATCACCCGCCAATTCCTGATATTTAGCCCACGGCACCCAGACAGAGGAGAGAGGTCACATGGCAGAGATTAAGGCTTCATGTCACCCACCATTGTAACAGGTCACTTTCAGTTATTTAGGCCCCGGCGCCCAGATTGAGGAGAGGTTCAGTCAACTTTGGTAAAGTTAAAAAAATGAGGATTCAATAAAGAATTTCCCCAGAGTACAAGAATACATGATTAAGGGGGAGGCAGTTATAAATGTCTATTCTGCACAGGTCCTGTGGGATTCATGCCTGGTTCATTTTTATGAACGTCAGCTTGTCCACGTTGGCTGTGGACAGACGGCTGCGTTTGTCAGTAATGACGCCCCCTGTCGTGCTGAATACACGTTCAGACAAAACACCGGTCGCCGTGCAGGCCAGCACCTCCAAGGCATAAAATGCTAACTCTGGCCAGGTGGACAATTTGGAGACCCAGAAGTTGAATGGCGCCGAACCATCAGTCAGTACGTAGAGAGGTGTGCAGACGTACTGTTCAACCATGTTAGTGAAATGCTGCCTCCTGCTAACACGTTCCATATCAGGTGGTGGTGCAGTTAGCTGTGGCGTAGAGTCAAAACTTTTCCACATTTCTGCATGCTAACCCTGCCCCCAGAGGAGCTGGCCGTGACACAGCTGCTTTGGCGACCTCTCGCTCCTCCTCTGCCTTCGCCTTGTGCTTCAACTTGTTCCCCTGTGACATTTGGGAATGCTGTCAGGAGCGCCTCTACCAGCGTGTGCTTGTACTCGCGCATCTTCCTATCACGCTCCAGTGCAGGAAGTAAGGTGGGCACATAGTCTTTGTATCGGGGATCCAGCAGGGTGGCAAACCAGTAGTCCGCACACGTTAAAATGTGTGCAACTCTGCTCTCGTTGCGCAGGCACTGCAGCATGTAGTCGCTCATGTGTGCCAGGCTCCCTAGAGGTAAGGACAAGCTGTCTTCTGTGGGAGGCATATTGTTATCGACCTCATTATCCCCCCAGCCACGCACCAGTGATGGGCCTGAGCTGTGTCGGGTGCCACCCCGCTGTGAACCTGCTTCATCCTCATCCTCCACCTCCTCCTCATCCTCCTCGTCCTCCAGTAGTGGTCCCTGGCCGGCCACATTTGTATCTGGCCTCTGCTGTTGCAAAAAAACTCCCTCTGAGCCACTTCTAAGAGACTGGCCTGAAAGTGCTAAAAATTACCCCTATTCCTCCTCCTCCTGGGCCACCTCTTCTTCCATCATCTCCCTAAGTGTTTTCTCAAGGAGACATAGAAGTGGTATTGTAACGCTGATAACAGCGTCATCGCCACTGGCCATGTTGGTGTAGTACTCGAAACAGCGCAACAGGGCACACAGGTCTCGCATGGAGGCTCAATCATTGGTGGTGAAGTGGTGCAGTGCCGCAGTGCGACTGACGCGTGCGTTCTGCAGCTGAAACTCCACTATGGCCTGCTGCTGCTCACACAGTCTCTTCAGCATGTGCAAGGTGGAGTTCCATCTGGTGGGCACGTCGCATATGAGGCGGTGAGCGATAAGGCCGAAGTTACGCTGTAGCGCAGACAGGCGAGCAGCGGCAGGATGTGAATGCCGGAAGTGCGCACAGACGGCCCGCACTTTATGCAGCAGCTCTGACATGTTGGGGTAGTTGTGAATGAACTTCTGCACCACCAAATTCAACAAATGCGCCAGAAAAGGGATGGGCGTCAAACTGGCTAGTCCCATTATCGCACACCACCAGGCCGGGCTTGAGGCCCACCGGCAGAAACCACTCGTTGGTCTGTTGTTCAATACCCCGCCACAACTCCTGTGTGGTGTGGGGCCTGTCCCCCAAACATATGAGTTTCAGAATGGCATGCTGACGTTTTCCTGTGCTGTGCTGAAGTTGGTGGTGAAGGTGTGTGGCTGACTGGATGAGCTGGTGGAAGCAAAGGAGGAGGAAGCCGAGTAGGAGGAGGAGGCTACAGGAGGCAAAGAATGATGCCCTGCGATCCTTGGCAGCAGAAGAACGTGCGCCAAACAGCTCTCCGCCTGGGGCCCAGCCGCCACTACATTTACCCAGTGTGCAGTTAGGGAAATATAGCGTCCCTGGCCGTGCTTACTGGTCCACGTATGTGTGGTTAGGTGGACCTTGCCACAGATGGCGTTGCGCAGTGCACACTTGATTTTATCGGATACTTGGTTGTGCAGGGAAGGCACGGCTGTCTTGGAGAAGTAGTGGTGGCTGGGAACAACATACTGTGGGAAAGCCATGGCCATCAGCTGTTTGATGCTGTCTGTGTCCACCAGCCTGAATGACAGAATTTTAAAGGCCAGGAGTTTAGAAATGCTGGCATTTAGGCCCAGGGCTCGAGGGTGGTTAGGTGGGAATTTACGCTTTCTCTCTAAGGTTTGTGAGATGGAGAGCTGAACGCTGCCGTGTGACATGGTGGAGATGCTAGGTGACGCAGGTGGTGGTGTCGGTGGCACATCCTCTGTTTGGTGGGCGGCAGTTGCCAACATTCCTCCCGAGGTGGAGGAAGAGGCCGAGGCAGCAGCAGAAGAGGGAGCGGGGGGAGCCTGAGTGAGTTCCTTGCTTTTAAGGTGTTTTCTCCACTGCAGTTCATGCTTTGCATGTAGATGCCGGGTCATGCAGGTTGTGCTAAGGTTCAGAACGTTAATGCCTCGCTTCAGGCTCTGATGGCACAGCATGCAAACCACTGGGGTCTTGTGGTCAGCACATTGTTTAAAGAAGTGCCATGCCAGGGAACTCCTTGAAGCTGCCTTTGGGGTGCTCGGTCCCTGGTGGCGGTGGCCAGTAGCAGGCGCACTCTCTTGGCGGCGGCTGTTCTGCTTTTGCCCCCTGCTCCCTATTTTGCTACGCTGTTGGCTCGGTCTCACCACTGCCTCTTCCTCTGAACTATGAAAGTCAGTGGCACGACCTTCATTTCTTGTGGGGTCTAGGACCTCATCGTCCCCTGCATCGTCTTCCACACAGTTTTCCTCCCTGACCACACTGCAGAAAGATGCAGCAGTTGGCACCTGTGTTTCGTCATCATCAGAGACGTGCGGACTCCGATGAGGTGGTATTCCCATGTCCTCATCATCAGGAAAATTCAGTGGTTGTGCATCAGTGCATTCTATGTCTTCCACCACTGGGGAAGGGCTAGGTGGGTTCCCTTGGGAAACCCTGCCAGCAGAGTCTTCAAACAGCATAAGAGACTGCTGCATAACTTGAGGCTCAGACAGTTTCAGTGTTATGCATGGTGGTGATGTGATAGACTGATGGGCTTGGTTTTCAGGCACCACCTGTGCGCTTTCTGCAGAAGACTGGGTGTGAGATCATGTTGTGAACGTGCTGGATCCACTTTCGGCCAACCAATTGACTAGCGCCTGTACCTGCTCAGGCCTTACCATCCTTAGAACGGCATTGGGCCCCACTGGAACCTGAGGTAGTTGGTTCACTAGGACGTGTGGCTGTGGCAGAATGGCCACGTCCTCTCCCAGCTCCAAACGGTCCACTAACACCACCACGACCGCGTCCGCGTCCCTTACTAGATGTTTTCCTCATTGTTACCATTTTACCAAGCACCACAATCCAGGCACAGCAGTAACCACTGATTTAGGGGAATATCTATTGTAGGGCTAGTATTTAGGCCCTGGATGAAAGGTATCCTTTTATAGACAGATTTACACTTGGAGTTGCACAGTAGCGTGTGAGAAAATATGTAGGATTATGCCTTCAGCAATTGTATTTTAACACTTTGTGTAATATACCCTTTAACGGACAGAAATACAATAGGAGATGCACGGTAGCGTGTGAAGTTATTGAGGATGACCCTCTCAGCACTTGTATATACACCTTGAGTGTAATATACCCTTTTACGGACAGAATAACACTTGGACTGCAACAGCTGGAACACCAGATTTGGGGTATTTCTATATTGGCAAGTGAATTTCACCCCAGAACAAAATATATGTTTTGGCGGACACTATTATACTTTGCTAGCCACTGCTGGGACACCAGATTCAGGGTATTGCTATTTTGGCAATTGAATTTTACCCCAGAACAAAATATATGTTTTGGCAGACACTATTATAATTTGCCAGCCACTGCTGGGACACCAGATTCAGGGTATTGCTATTTTGGCAATTGATTTTCACCCCAGAACAAAATATATGTTTTGGTGGACACTATTATACTTTGCCAGCCACTGCTGGGACACCAGATCCAGGGTATTGCTATTTTGGCAATTGAATTTCACCCCAGAACAAAATATACCCTTTTACGGACAGATTAACACTTGGCCTGCAACAGCTGGAACACCAGATTCAGGGTATTGCTATATTGTCTATTGAATTTCACCCCAGAACAAAATATACCCTTTTACGGACAGAATAACACTTGGCCTGCAACAGCTGGGACCCACAGCAAGGAATCATGCATCATATCACCCACCACTGAAGAAGGCCACTTTCAGTTATTTCGGCCCCAGCACCCAGACAGAGGAGAGAGGTCCCACAGCAAGGAATCATGTGTCATATCACCCAAAACTGGAGAAGGTCACTTTCAGTTATTTAGGCCCCAGTACCAGATAGAGGAGAGAGGTCCCACAGCAAGGAATCATGCGTTATATCACCCACCACTAAAGAGGGCCACTTTCAGTTATTAAGGCCCCAGCACCCAGACAGAGGAGAGAGGTCCCACAGCAAGGAATAAGGCGTCATATCGCCCACCACTGGAGAAGGTCACTTTCAGTTATTTCGGCCCCAGCACCCAGACAGAGGACAGAGGTCCCACAGCAAGAAATAAGGCGTCAGATCACGCACAACTGGAGAAGTTTACTTTGAGTTATTTAGGCCCCAGGCAACAGACAGAGGAGAGGGGTCCCACAACAAGGAATAAGGCGTCATATCAACCACCATTGGAGAAGGCCACTTTAAGTTATTTCGGCCCCAGCACCCAGACAGAGGAGAGAGGTCCCACAGCAAGGAATAAGGCGTCATATCACCCAACACTGGAGAAGGTCACTTTCAGTGATTTAGGCCCCAGCACCCAGACAGAGGAGAGAGTTCCCACAGCAAGGAATCATGCGTCACATCACCCACCACTTGAGAAGGCCACTTTCAGTTATTCGGGCCCCAGCACCCAGACAGAGGAGAGAGGTCCCACAGCAAGGAATAAGGCGTCATATCACCCCCCACTGGAGAAGGTCACTTTCAGTTATTTAGGCCCCAGCACCCAGACAGAGGAGTGAGGTCCCACAGCAAGAAATAAGGCGTCATATCACTCACCACTGGAGAAGTTCATTTTGAGTTATTTAGGCCCCAGCACCCAGACAGAGGAAAGAGGTCCCACAGCAAGAAATAAGGCATCATATCAACCACCACTGGAGAAGGTCAATTTCAGTAATTTAGGCCCCAGCACCCAGACAGTGGAGAGAGCTCCCACAGCAAGGAATCATGCGTCATATCACCCAACACTGGAGAAGGCCACTTTCAGTTATTTCGGCCCCTGCACCCAGACAGAGGAGAGAGGTCCCACAGCAAGGAATAAGGCGTCATATCACACACCACTGGAGAAGGCACTTTTAGTTATTTCTGCCCCAGCACTCAGAAATAGGAGAGAGGTCCCACAGCAAGGAATCATGCGTTATATCACCCACCACTAAAGAGGGCCACGTTCAGTTATTTAGGCCCCAGCACACAGACAGAGGAGAGAGGTCCCACAGCAAGGAATAAGGCGTCATATCACCAACCACTGGAGAAAGCCACTTTCAGTGATTTAGGCCCCAGCACCCAGACAGAGTAGAGAGGTTTCACAGCATGGAATAAGGCGTCATATCACCCAACACTGGAGAATGCCACTTTAAGTTATGTAGGCCCCAGCACCCAGACAGAGGAGAGAGGTCCCACAGCAAGGAATAAGGCGTCATATCACCAAACACTGGAGAAGGTCACTTTCAGTGATTTAGGCCCCAGCACCCAGACAGAGGATAGAGTTCGCACAGAAAGGAATCATGCGTCATATCAACACCACTGTAGAAGGACACTTTAAGTTATTTTGGCCCCATCACCCAGACAGAGGAGAGGTCCCACAGCAAGGAATAAGGCGTCATATCACCCACCACTGGAGAAGGTCACTTTCAGTTATTTAGGCACCAGCACCCAGACAGAGGAGAGAGGTCCCACAGCAAGAAAAAAGGCGTCATATCACCCACCACTGGAGAAGTTCCATTTAAGTTATTTATGCCCCAGCACCCAGACAGAGGAGAGAGGTCCCACAGCAAGGAATAAGGCGTGATATCACCCACCACTGGAGAAGGTCACTTTCAGTTATTTAGGCCCCAGCACCCAGACAGAGGAGAGAGGTCCCACAGCAAGGATTCATGCGTCATATCACCCACCACTGGAGAAGGCCACTTTCAGTTAATTAGGCCCCAGCACCCAGAGAGAGGAGAGAGGTCCCACAGCAAGGAATAAGGCGTCATATCACCCAACACTGGAGAAGGTCACTTTGAGTTATTTAGGCCCCAGCACCCAGACAGAGGAAAGAGGTCCCACAACAAGAAATAAGGCGTCATATCACCCACCACTGGAGAAGGCCACTTTCAGTTATTTAGGCCGCAGCACCAAGACAGAGGAGAGAGGTCCCACAGCAAGGAATCATGTGTCATATCACCCACCACTGGAGAAGCCACTTTCAGTTATTTAGGTCCCAGCACTCAGGCAGAGGAGAGAGGTCCCACAGCAAGGAAAAGGTGTCATATCCCCCACCACTGGAGAAGGTCAATTTCAGTTATTTAGCCCCCAGCACCCAGACAGAGGAGAGAGGTCCCACAGCAAGGAAAAAGGCGTTATATCACCCAACACTGGAGAAGGTCACTTTCAGTTATTTAGACCCCAGCACCCATACAGAGGAGAGAGGTCCCACAGCAAGGAATAAGTCGTCATATCACCCACCACTGGAGAAGTTCACTTTCTGTTATTTAGGCCCCAGCACTCAGACAGAGGAGAGAGGTCCCACAACAAGAAATAAGGCGTCATATCACCCACCACTGGAGAAGTTCACATTGAGTTATTTAGGCCGCAGCACCCAGACAGAGGAGAGACGTCCCACAGCAAAGAATCATGCGTCATATCACCCACCACTGGAGAAGCCACTTTCAGTTATTTAGGCCAGGCACACAGACCGAGGAGAGAGGTCCCACAGCAAGGAATCATGCGTTATATCACCCAACACTAAAGAGGGCCACTTTCAGTTATTAAGGCCCCAGCACCCAGACAGAGGAGAGAGGTCCCACAGCAAGGAATCATGCGTCATATCACCCACCACTGAAGAAGGCCACTTTCAGTTATTTCGGCCCCAGCACCCAGACAGAGAGAGAGGTCCCACAGCAAGGAATCATGTGTCATATCACCCAAAACTGGAGAAGGTTACTTTCAGTTATTTAGGCCCCAGTACCAGACAGAGGAGAGAGGTCCCACAGCAAGGAATCATGCGTTATATCACCCACCACTAAAGAGGGCCACTTTCAGTTATTAAGGCCCCAGCACCCAGACAGAGGAGAGAGGTCCCACAGCAAGGAATAAGGCGTCATATCGCCCACCACTGGAGAAGGTCACTTTCAGTTATTTCGGCCCCAGCACCCAGACAGAGGACAGAGGTCCCACAGCAAGAAATAAGGCGTCAGATCACGCACAACTGGAGAAGTTTACTTTGAGTTATTTAGGCCCCAGGCAACAGACAGAGGAGAGGGGTCCCACAACAAGGAATAAGGCGTCATATCAACCACCATTGGAGAAGGCCACTTTAAGTTATTTAGGCCCCAGCACCCAGACAGAGGAGAGAGGTCCCACAGCAAGGAATAAGGCGTCATATCACCCAACACTGGAGAAGGTCACTTTCAGTGATTTAGGCCCCAGCACCCAGACAGAGGAGAGAGTTCCCACAGCAAGGAATCATGAGTCACATCACCCACCACTTGAGAAGGCCACTTTCAGTTATTCGGGCCCCAGCACCCAGACAGAGGAGAGAGGTCCCACAGCAAGGAATAAGGCGTCATATCACCCCCCACTGGAGAAGGTCACTTTCAGTTATTTAGGCCCCAGCACCCAGACAGAGGAGTGAGGTCCCACAGCAAGAAATAAGGCGTCATATCACACACCACTGGAGAAGTTCATTTTGAGTTATTTAGGCCCCAGCACCCAGACAGAGGAAAGAGGTCCCACAGCAAGAAATAAGGCATCATATCAACCACCACTGGAGAAGGTCAATTTCAGTAATTTAGGCCCCAGCACCCAGACAGTGGAGAGAGTTCCCACAGCAAGGAATCATGCGTCATATCACCCAACACTGGAGAAGGCCACTTTCAGTTATTTCGGCCCCTGCACCCAGACAGAGGAGAGAGGTCCCACAGCAAGGAATAAGGCGTCATATCACACACCACTGGAGAAGGCACTTTTAGTTATTTCTGCCCCAGCACTCAGAAATAGGAGAGAGGTCCCACAGCAAGGAATCATGCGTTATATCACCCACCACTAAAGAGGGCCACGTTCAGTTATTTAGGCCCCAGCACACAGACAGAGGAGAGAGGTCCCACAGCAAGGAATAAGGCGTCATATCACCAACCACTGGAGAAAGCCACTTTCAGTGATTTAGGCCCCAGCACCCAGACAGAGTAGAGAGGTCTCACAGCATGGAATAAGGCGTCATATCACCCAACACTGGAGAATGCCACTTTAAGTTATGTAGGCCCCAGCACCCAGACAGAGGAGAGAGGTCCCACAGCAAGGAATAAGGCGTCATATCACCAAACACTGGAGAAGGTCACTTTCAGTGATTTAGGCCCCAGCACCCAGACAGAGGATAGAGTTCGCACAGAAAGGAATCATGCGTCATATCAACACCACTGTAGAAGGACACTTTAAGTTATTTTGGCCCCATCACCCAGACAGAGGAGAGGTCCCACAGCAAGGAATAAGGCGTCATATCACCCACCACTGGAGAAGGTCACTTTCAGTTATTTAGGCACCAGCACCCAGACAGAGGAGAGAGGTCCCACAGCAAGAAAAAGGCGTCATATCACCCACCACTGGAGAAGTTCCATTTAAGTTATTTAGGCCCCAGCACCCAGACAGAGGAGAGAGGTCCCACAGCAAGGAATAAGGCGTGATATCACCCACCACTGGAGAAGGTCACTTTCAGTTATTTAGGCCCCAGCACCCAGACAGAGGAGAGAGGTCCCACAGCAAGGATTCATGCGTCATATCACCCACCACTGGAGAAGGCCACTTTCAGTTAATTAGGCCCCAGCACCCAGAGAGAGGAGAGAGGTCCCACAGCAAGGAATAAGGCGTCATATCACCCAACACTGGAGAAGGTCACTTTGAGTTATTTAGGCCCCAGCACCCAGACAGAGGAAAGAGGTCCCACAACAAGAAATAAGGCGTCATATCACCCACCACTGGAGAAGGCCACTTTCAGTTATTTAGGCCGCAGCACCCAGACAGAGGAGAGAGGTCCCACAGCAAGGAATCATGTGTCATATCACCCACCACTGGAGAAGCCACTTTCAGTTATTTAGGTCCCAGCACTCAGGCAGAGGAGAGAGGTCCCACAGCAAGGAAAAGGTGTCATATCCCCACCACTGGAGAAGGTCAATTTCAGTTATTTAGCCCCCAGCACCCAGACAGAGGAGAGAGGTCCCACAGCAAGGAAAAAGGCGTTATATCACCCAACACTGGAGAAGGTCACTTTCAGTTATTTAGACCCCAGCACCCATACAGAGGAGAGAGGTCCCACAGCAAGGAATAAGTCGTCATATCACCCACCACTGGAGAAGTTCACTTTCTGTTATTTAGGCCCCAGCACTCAGACAGAGGAGAGAGGTCCCACAACAAGAAATAAGGCGTCATATCACCCACCACTGGAGAAGTTCACATTGAGTTATTTAGGCCGCAGCACCCAGACAGAGGAGAGACGTCCCACAGCAAAGAATCATGCGTCATATCACCCACCACTGGAGAAGCCACTTTCAGTTATTTAGGCCAGGCACACAGACCGAGGAGAGAGGTCCCACAGCAAGGAATCATGCGTTATATCACCCAACACTAAAGAGGGCCACTTTCAGTTATTAAGGCCCCAGCACCCAGACAGAGGAGAGAGGTCCCACAGCAAGGAATCATGCGTCATATCACCCACCACTGAAGAAGGCCACTTTCAGTTATTTCGGCCCCAGCACCCAGAAAGAGGAGAGAGGTCCCACAGCAAGGAATCATGTGTCATATCACCCAAAACTGGAGAAGGTTACTTTCAGTTATTTAGGCCCCAGTACCAGACAGAGGAGAGAGGTCCCACAGCAAGGAATCATGCGTTATATCACCCACCACTAAAGAGGGCCACTTTCAGTTATTAAGGCCCCAGCACCCAGACAGAGGAGAGAGGTCCCACAGCAAGGAATAAGGCGTCATATCGCCCACCACTGGAGAAGGTCACTTTCAGTTATTTCGGCCCCAGCACCCAGACAGAGGACAGAGGTCCCACAGCAAGAAATAAGGCGTCAGATCACGCACAACTGGAGAAGTTTACTTTGAGTTATTTAGGCCCCAGGCAACAGACAGAGGAGAGGGGTCCCACAACAAGGAATAAGGCGTCATATCAACCACCATTGGAGAAGGCCACTTTAAGTTATTTAGGCCCCAGCACCCAGAAAGAGGAGAGAGGTCCCACAGCAAGGAATAAGGCGTCATATCACCCAACACTGGAGAAGGTCACTTTGATTTATTTAGGCCCCAGCACCCAGACAGAAGAGAGAGGTCCCACAGCAAGGAATAAGGCGTCATATCACCCAACACTGGAGAAGGTCACTTTCAGTGATTTAGGCCCCAGCACCCAGACAGAGGAGAGAGTTCCCACAGCAAGGAATCATGCGTCACATCACCCTCCACTTGAGAAGGCCACTTTCAGTTATTCGAGCCCCAGCACCCAGACAGAGGAGAGAGGTCCCACAGCAAGGAATAAGGCATCATATCACCCTCCACTGGAGAAGGTCACTTTCAGTTATTTAGGCCCCAGCACCCAGACAGAGGAGTGAGGTTCCACAGCAAGAAATAAGGCGTCATATCACCCACCACTGGAGAAGTTCATTTTGAGTTATTTAGGCCCCAGCACCCAGACAGAGGAAAGAGGTCCCACAGCAAGAAATAAGGCATCATATCAACCACCACTGGAGAAGGTCAATTTCAGTAATTTAGGCCCCAGCACCCAGACAGTGGAGAGAGTTCCCACAGCAAGGAATCATGCGTCATATCACCCAACACTGGAGAAGGCCACTTTCAGTTATTAAGGCCCCAGCACCCAGACAGAGGAGAGAGGTCCCACAGCAAGGAATAAGGTGTCATATCGCCCACCACTGGAGAAGGTCACTTTCAGTTATTTCGGCCCCAGCACCCAGACAGAGGAGAGAGGTCCCACAGCAAGAAATAAGGCGTCAGATCACGCACAACTGGAGAAGTTTACTTTGAGTTATTTAGGCCCCAGGCAACAGACAGAGGAGAGGGGTCCCACAACAAGGAATAAGGCGTCATATCACCCACCATTGGAGAAGGCCACTTTAAGTTATTTAGGCCCCAGCACCCAGACAGAGGAGAGAGGTCCCACAGCAAGGAATAAGGCGTCATATCACCCAACACTGGAGAAGGTCACTTTGATTTATTTAGGCCCCAGCACCCAGACAGAAGAGAGAGGTCCCACAGCAAGGAATAAGGCGTCATATCACCCAACACTGGAGAAGGTCACTTTCAGTGATTTAGGCCCCAGCACCCAGACAGAGGAGAGAGTTCCCACAGCAAGGAATCATGCGTCACATCACCCTCCACTTGAGAAAGCCACTTTCAGTTATTCGGGCCCCAGCACCCAGACAGAGGAGAGAGGTCCCACAGCAAGGAATAAGGCATCATATCACCCTCCACTGGAGAAGGTCACTTTCAGTTATTTAGGCCCCAGCACCCAGACAGAGGAGTGAGGTCCCACAGCAAGAAATAAGGCGTCATATCACCCACCACTGGAGAAGTTCATTTTGAGTTTTTTAGGCCCCAGCACCCAGACAGAGGAAAGAGGTCCCACAGCAAGAAATAAGGCATCATATCAACCACCACTGGAGAAGGTCAATTTCAGTAATTTAGGCCCCAGCACCCAGACAGTGGAGAGAGTTCCCACAGCAAGGAATCATGCGTCATATCACACAACACTGGAGAAGGCCACTTTCAGTTATTTCGGCCCCTGCACCCAGACAGAGGAGAGAGGTCCCTCAGCAAGGAATAAGGCGTCATATCACACACCACTGGAGAAGGCACTTTTAGTTATTTCTGCCCCAGCACTCAGAAATAGGAGAGAGGTCCCACAGCAAGGAATCATGCGTTATATCACCCACCACTAAAGAGGGCCACGTTCAGTTATTTAGGCCCCAGCACACAGACAGAGGAGAGAGGTCCCACAGCAAGGAATAAGGCGTCATATCACCAACCACTGGAGAAAGCCACTTTCAGTGATTTAGGCCCCAGCACCCAGACAGAGTAGAGAGGTCTCACAGCATGGAATAAGGCGTCATATCACCCAACACTGGAGAATGCCACTTTAAGTTATGTAGGCCCCAGCACCCAGACAGAGGAGAGAGGTCCCACAGCAAGGAATAAGGCGTCATATCACCCAACACTGGAGAAGGTCACTTTCAGTGATTTAGGCCCCAGCACCCACACAGAGGATAGAGTTCCCACAGCAAGGAATCATGCGTCATATCAACACCACTGGAGAAGGACACTTTAAGTTATTTTGGCCCCATCACCCAGACAGAGGAGAGGTCCCACAGCAAGGAATAAGGCGTCATATCACCCACCACTGGAGAAGGTCACTTTCAGTTATTTAGGCACCAGCACCCAGACAGAGGAGAGAGGTCCCACAGCAAGAAAAAAGGCGTCATATCACCCACCACTGGAGAAGTTCCATTTAAGTTATTTAGGCCCCAGCACCCTGACAGAGGAGAGAGGTCCCACAGCAAGGAATAAGGCGTGATATCACCCACCACTGGAGAAGGCAAATTTCAGTAATTTTAACCCCCAGCACCCAGTCAGAGGAGAGATGTCCCACAGCAAAGAATAAGGTGTCATATCCCCCACCACTGGAGAAAGCCAATTTCAGTTATTTAGGCCCCAGCACCCAGACAGTTGAGATAGGTCCCACAGCAAGGAATAAGGCGTCATATCACCCACCACTGGAGAAGTCACTTTGAGTTATTTCTGCCCCAGCACCTAGACAGAGGAGAGAGTTCCCACAGTAAGGAATCATGCGTCATATCACACGCCACTGGAAATGGCCACTTTCAGTTATTTAGGCCCGAGCACCCAGACAGAGGAGAGAGGTCCCACAGCAAGGAATAAGGCGTCATATCACCCACCACTGGAGAAGGTCACTTTCAGTTATTTAGGCCCCAGCACCCAGACAGAGGAGAGAGGTCCCACAGCAAGGAATCATGCGTTATATCACCCACCACAAAAGAGGGCCACGTTCAGTTATTTAGGCCCCAGAACACAGACAGAGGAGAGAGGTCCCACAGCAAGGAATAAGGCGTCATATCACCAACCACTGGAGAAAGCCACTTTCAGTTATTTAGGCCCCAGCACCCAGACAGAGTAGAGAGGTCTCACAGCATGGAATAAGGCGTCATATCACCCAACACTGGAGAAGGCCACTTTAAGTTATGTAGGCCCCAGCACCCAGACAGAGGAGAGAGGTCCCACAGCAAGGAATAAGGCGTCATATCACCCAACACTGGAGAAGGTCACTTTCAGTGATTTAGGCCCCAGCACCCAGACAGAGGATAGAGTTCCCACAGCAAGGAATCATGCGTCATATCACCCACCACTGGAGAAGGACACTTTAAGTTATTTTGGCCCCATCACCCAGACAGAGGAGAGGTCCCACAGCAAGGAATAAGGCGTCATGTCACCCAGCACTGGAGAAGGTCACTTTCAGTTATTTCGGCCTCAGCACCCAGACAGAGGAGAGAGGTCCCACAGCAAGGAATAAGGCGTCATTTCCACCACCACTGGAGAAGGTCATTTTGAGTTATTTAGGTCCCAGCACCCAGACAGAGGAGATAGGTCCCACAGCAAGGAATAAGGCGTCATATCACCCAACACTGGAGAAGCTCTCTTTGATTTATGTAGGCCCCAGCACCCAGACAGAGGAGAGAGGTCCCACAGCAAGGAATAAGGCGTCATACCCCCCACCACTGGAGAAGGTCACTTTGAGTTATCTAGGCCCCAGCACCCAGACAGAGGAGAGAGGTCCCACATCAAGGAATATGGCGTCATATCACCCGAAACTGGAGAAGGTAATTTTCAGTTATTTAGGCCCTAGCACCCAGACAGAGCAGAGAGGTCCCACAGCAAGAAATAAGGCGCCATATCACCCACCACTGGAGAAGTCCACTTTCAGTTATTTAGGCCCCAGCACCCAGACAGAGGAGAGAGGTCGCACAGCAAGGAATCATGCGTCATATCACCCACCATTGGAGAAGGCCACTTTCAGTTATTTAGGCCCCAGCACCCAGACAGAGGAGAGAGGTCCCACATCAAGGAATATGGCGTCATATCACCCGAAACTGGAGAAGGTAATTTTCAGTTATTTAGGCCCTAGCACCCAGACAGAGCAGAGAGGTCCCACAGCAAGAAATAAGGCGCCATATCACCCACCACTGGAGAAGTCCACTTTCAGTTATTTAGGCCCCAGCACCCAGACAGAGGAGAGAGGTCCCACAGCAATAAATAAGGCGTCATATCACCCACCACTGGAGAAGGCCACTTTCAGTTATTTAGGCCCCAGCACCCAGACAGAGGAGAGAGGTCCCACAGCAAGGAATAAGGCGTCAATACACCCACCACTGTAGAACGTCAGTTTGAGTTATTTAGGCCCCAGCACCCAGACAGAGGAGAGAGGTCCCACAGCAAGGAATAAGGCGTCATATCACCCGCCAATTCCTGATATTTAGCCCACGGCACCCAGACAGAGGAGAGAGGTCCCACAGCAAGGAATAAGGCGTCATTTCCACCACCACTGGAGAAGGTCATTTTGAGTTATTTAGGTCCCAGCACCCAGACAGAGGAGATAGGTCCCACAGCAAGGAATAAGGCGTCATATCACCCAACACTGGAGAAGCTCTCTTTGATTTATGTAGGCCCCAGCACCCAGACAGAGGAGAGAGGTCCCACAGCAAGGAATAAGGCGTCATACCCCCCACCACTGGAGAGGGTCACTTTGAGTTATTTAGGCCCCAGCACCCAGACAGAGGAGAGAGGTCCCACATCAAGGAATATGGCGTCATATCACCCGAAACTGGAGAAGGTAATTTTCAGTTATTTAGGCCCTAGCACCCAGACAGAGCAGAGAGGTCCCACAGCAAGAAATAAGGCGCCATATCACCCACCACTGGAGAAGTCCACTTTCAGTTATTTAGGCCCCAGCACCCAGACAGAGGAGAGAGGTCGCACAGCAAGGAATCATGCGTCATATCACCCACCATTGGAGAAGGCCACTCTCAGTTATTTAGGCCCCAGCACCCAGACAGAGGAGAGAGGTCC
Source organism: Bufotes viridis (assembly GCA_033119425.1). NCBI lineage: Eukaryota > Metazoa > Chordata > Amphibia > Anura > Bufonidae > Bufotes > Bufotes viridis. The sequence goes on along the minus strand of CM065593.1, from coordinate 206,608,552 downwards.
CACAGCAATAAATAAGGCGTCATATCACCCACCACTGGAGAAGGCCACTTTCAGTTATTTAGGCCCCAGCACCCAGACAGAGGAGAGAGGTCCCACAGCAAGGAATAAGGCGTCAATTCACCCACCACTGTAGAACGTCAGTTTGAGTTATTTAGGCCCCAGCACCCAGACAGAGGAGAGAGGTCCCACAGCAAGGAATAAGGCGTCATATCACCCGCCAATTCCTGATATTTAGCCCACGGCACCCAGACAGAGGAGAGAGGTCACATGGCAGAGATTAAGGCTTCATGTCACCCACCATTGTAACAGGTCACTTTCAGTTATTTAGGCCCCGGCGCCCAGATTGAGGAGAGGTTCAGTCAATTTTGGTAAAGTTAAAAAAATGAGGATTCAATAAAGAAGTGCCCCAGAGTACAAGAATACATGATTGAGGGGGAGGCAGTTATAAATGTCTATTCTGCACAGGTCCTGTGGGATTCATGCCTGGTTCATTTTTATGAACGTCAGCTTGTCCACGTTGGCTGTGGACAGACGGCTGCGTTTGTCAGTAATGACGCCCCCTGTCGTGCTGAATACACGTTCAGACAAAACACCGGTCGCCGTGCAGGCCAGCACCTCCAAGGCATAAAATGCTAACTCTGGCCAGGTGGACAATTTGGAGACCCAGAAGTTGAATGGCGCCGAACCATCAGTCAGTACGTAGAGAGGTGTGCAGACGTACTGTTCAACCATGTTAGTGAAATGCTGCCTCCTGCTAACACGTTCCATATCAGGTGGTGGTGCAGTTAGCTGTGGCGTAGAGTCAAAACTTTTCCACATTTCTGCATGCTAACCCTGCCCCCAGAGGAGCTGGCCGTGACACAGCTGCGTTGGCGACCTCTCGCTCCTCCTCTGCCTTAGCCTTGTGCTTCAACTTGTTCACCTGTGACATTTGGGAATGCTGTCAGGAGCGCCTCTACCAGCGTGTGCTTGTACTCGCGCATCTTCCTATCACGCTCCAGTGCAGGAAGTAAGGTGGGCACATAGTCTTTGTATCGGGGATCCAGCAGGGTGGCAAACCAGTAGTCCGCACACGTTAAAATGTGTGCAACTCTGCTCTCGTTGCGCAGGCACTGCAGCATGTAGTCGCTCATGTGTGCCAGGCTCCCTAGAGGTAAGGACAAGCTGTCTTCTGTGGGAGGCATATTGATATCGACCTCATTATCCCCCCAGCCACGCACCAGTGATGGGCCTGAGCTGTGTCGGGTGCCACCCCGCTGTGAACCTGCTTCATCCTCATCCTCCACCTCCTCCTCATCCTCCTCGTCCTCCAGTAGTGGTCCCTGGCCGGCCACATTTGTATCTGGCCTCTGCTGTTGCAAAAAAACTCCCTCTGAGCCACTTCTAAGAGACTGGCCTGAAAGTGCTAAAAATTACCCCTATTCCTCCTCCTCCTGGGCCACCTCTTCTTCCATCATCTCCCTAAGTGTTTTCTCAAGGAGACATAGAAGTGGTATTGTAACGCTGATAACAGCGTCATCGCCACTGGCCATGTTGGTGTAGTACTCGAAACAGCGCAACAGGGCACACAGGTCTCGCATGGAGGCTCAATAATTGGTGGTGAAGTGGTGCAGTTCCGCAGTGCCGCAGTGCGACTGACGCGTGCGTTCTGCAGCTGAAACTCCACTATGGCCTGCTGCTGCTCACACAGTCTCTTTAGCATGTGCACGGTGGAGTTCCACCTGGTGGGCACGTCGCATATGAGGCGGTGAGCGGTAAGGCCGAAGTTACGCTGTAGCGCAGACAGGCGAGCAGCGGCAGGATGTGAATGCCGGAAGTGCGCACAGACGGCCCGCACTTTATGCAGCAGCTCTGACATGTTGGGGTAGTTGTGAATGAACTTCTGCACCACCAAATTCAACAAATGCGCCAGAAAAGGGATCGCACACCACCAGGCCGGGCTTGAGGCCCACCGGCAGAAACCACTCGTTGGTCTGTTGTTCAATACCCCGCCACAACTCCTGTGTGGTGTGGGGCCTGTCCCCCCAAACATATGAGTTTCAGAATGGCATGCTGACGTTTTCCCGTGCTGTGCTGAAGTTGGTGGTGAAGGTGTGTGGCTGACTGGATGAGCTGGTGGAAGCAAAGGAGGAGGAAGCCGAGTAGGAGGAGGAGGCTACAGGAGGCAAAGAATGATGCCCTGCGATCCTTGGCAGCAGAAGAACGTGCGCCAAACAGCTCTCCGCCTGGGGCCCAGCCGCCACTACATTTACCCAGTGTGCAGTTAGGGAAATATAGTGTCCCTGGCCGTGCTTACTGGTCCACGTATGTGAGGTTAGGTGGACCTTGCCACAGATGGCGTTGCGCAGTGCACACTTGATTTTATCGGATACTTGGTTGTGCAGGGAAGGCACGGCTGTCTTGGAGAAGTAGTGGTGGCTGGGAACAACATACTGTGGGAAAGCCATGGCCATCAGCTGTTTGATGCTGTCTGTGTCCACCAGCCTGAATGACAGAATTTTAAAGGCCAGGAGTTTAGAAATGCTGGCATTTAGGCCCAGGGCTTGAGGGTGGTTAGGTGGGAATTTACGCTTTCTCTCTAAGGTTTGTGAGATGGAGAGCTGAACGCTGCCGTGTGACATGGTGGAGATGCTAGGTGACGCAGGTGGTGGTGTCGGTGGCACATCCTCTGTTTGGTGGGCGGCAGTTGCCAACATTCCTCCCGAGGTGGAGGAAGAGGCCGAGGCAGCAGCAGAAGAGGGAGCGGGGGGAGCCTGAGTGAGTTTCTTGCTTTTAAGGTGTTTTCTCCACTGCAGTTCATGCTTTGCATGTAGATGCCGGGTCATGCAGGTTGTGCTAAGGTTCAGAACGTTAATGCCTCGCTTCAGGCTCTGATGGCACAGCATGCAAACCACTGGGGTCTTGTGGTCAGCACTAGTGATGAGCGGCAGGTGCCATATTCGATTTCGACGAAATTCGCGAATATTCGAATGAATATTCGTTTCATATTCGTCGAAATCGAATATTCGTCATTTTTTCTAGTTATCGCGATTAACATGCGATTTAAATAATCGCATATTGCGATTTGTACTTAAGGCTACTTTCCTATTGGTTTCATATCTAGAATTAGCGAGGATGACGAATATGACGAATGTATTCGTCTATTCCTCAAAACGAAGATAACGAAGTATTCTACATCTTCGTTTTAGCTACCTATTCGTCAACTTCGCTAATTCTAGCAATCAAATAGGAAGGTTGACTATAGAGACAGCTGTGTTAAATTCGCTATGCGATTTTTTTTTTTTTTAATAAATAGAATACTTATAATAATTTTATCAAGTAATATAATTATTGTATTAAAAAAAAAAAATCGCATAGCGAATTTAACACAGCTGTCTGGTAAGTCAACCTTCCTATTTGATTGCTAGAATTAGCGAATAGCGAAGTTGACGATGACGAGACGAATAGGTAGCTAAAGCGAAGATGTAGAATACTTCGTTATCTTCGTTTTGAGGAATATGACGAATACATTCGTCATATTCAGCTATTCGCTAATTCTACCAAGCCAACCATAACTTCCGTGCTCATGGAGCGTCCCCATCACCATGGGAGCGTCTCCATATACTAAAATGTACTGTCGGATTTGAGGAATTACGTTGAAATCGCAATGCGATTAATTCAAGTTATATTAATCGCATTGCGATTTCAACTTAGAGCTGGGTTTATAATGGGTCAGCTTGCTAGAATTAACGAAGTTAACGAATATGGAATATAGCAGCAGTGCTAAGTTGAATTCGCAATGCGATTAATTTAACTTAAAGTATTCGCATTGCGATTTCAACTTAGCACTGCTAGTGCATAGCTATATTCCATATTCGTTATTCTAGCCTATGTAAGATAGCAGTGCTAAGTTGTAATCGCAATGCGATTAATATAACTTGAATTAATCGCATTGCGATTTCAACGTAATTCCTCAAATCCGACAGTACATTTTAGTATATGGAGATTCTCCCATGGATGGGGACGCTCCACATGAGCACGGAAGTCGGCAGAAGCGGCAATGGGCACTGACTAGAGCAGCCAGGAATCCTCAGGACAGGTAAGAACTACTTTTGGGAAGTAGGAAAGAAAAAAATATAACTAAAAAAAAAAAAACAAAAAACGAATATTCGAAATAGCAAATTTATAGCGCTATATTCGAAATATTCGCGAATTAGCGAAGTGCCGATATTCGCTAAAAAAATTCGCTTTTCGAATATTCGCGCTCAACACTAGTCAGCACATTGTTAAAAGAAGTGCCATGCCAGGGAACTCCTTGAAGCTGCCTTTGGGGTGCTCGGTCCCTGGTGGCGGTGGCCAGTAGCAGGCGCACTCTCTTGGCGGCGGCTGTTCTGCTTTTGCCCCCTGCTCCCTATTTTGCTACGCTGTTGGCTCGGTCTCACCACTGCCTCTTCCTCTGAACTATGAAAGTCAGTGGCACGACCTTCATTCCATGTGGGGTCTAGGACCTCATCGTCCCCTGCATCGTCTTCCACACAGTTTTCCTCCCTGACCACACTGCAGAAAGACGCAGCAGTTGGCACCTGTCTTTCGTCATCATCAGAGACGTGCGGACTCCGATGAGGTGGTATTCCCATGTCCTCATCATCAGGAAAATTCAGTGGTTGTGCATCAGTGCATTCTATGTCTTCCACCACTGGGGAAGGGCTAGGTGGATTCCCTTGGGAAACCCTGCCAGCAGAGTCTTCAAACAGCATAAGAGACTGCTGCATAACTTGAGGCTCAGACAGTTTCAGTGTTATGCATGGTGGTGATGTGATAGACTGATGGGCTTGGTTTTCAGGCGCCACCTGTGCGCTTTCTGCAGAAGACTGGGTGTGAGATCATGTTGTGAACGTGCTGGATCCACTTTCGGCCAACCAATTGACTAGCGCCTGTACCTGCTCAGGCCTTACCATCCTTAGAACGGCATTGGGCCCCACTGGAACCTGAGGTAGTTGGTTTACTAGGACATGTGGCTGTGGCAGAATGGCCACGTCCTCTCCCAGCTCCAGACGGTCCACTAACACCACCACGACCGCGTCCGCGTCCCTTACTAGATGTTTTCCTCATTGTTACCATTTTACCAAGCACCACAATCCAGGCACAGCAGTAACCACTGATTTAGGGGAATATCTATTGTAGGGCTAGTATTTAGGCCCTGGATGAAAGGTATCCTTTTATAGACAGATTTACACTTGGAGTTGCACAGTAGCGTGTGAGAAAATATGTAGGATTATGCCTTCAGCAATTGTATTTTAACACTTTGTGTAATATACCCTTTAACGGACAGAAATACAATAGGAGATGCACGGTAGCGTGTGAAGTTATTGAGGATGACCCTCTCAGCACTTGTATATACACCTTGAGTGTAATATACCCTTTTACGGACAGAATAACACTTGGACTGCAACAGCTGGAACACCAGATTTGGGGTATTTCTATATTGGCAAGTGAATTTCACCCCAGAACAAAATATATGTTTTGGCGGACACTATTATACTTTGCTAGCCACTGCTGGGACACCAGATTCAGGGTATTGCTATTTTGGCAATTGAATTTTACCCCAGAACAAAATATATGTTTTGGCAGACACTATTATAATTTGCCAGCCACTGCTGGGACACCAGATTCAGGGTATTGCTATTTTGGCAATTGAATTTCACCCCAGAACAAAATATATGTTTTGGCGGACACTATTATACTTTGCCAGCCACTGCTGGGACACCAGATCCAGAGTATTGCTATTTTGGCAATTGAATTTCACCCCAGAACAAAATATACCCTTTTACGGACAGATTAACACTTGGCCTGCAACAGCTGGAACACCAGATTCAGGGTATTGCTATATTGTCTATTGAATTTCACCCCAGAACAAAATATACCCTTTTACGGACAGATTAACACTTGGCCTGCAACAGCTGGGACACCAGATTCAGGGTATTGCTATATTGTCTATTGAATTTCACCCCAGAACAAAATATACCCTTTTACGGACAGATTAACACTTGGCCTGCAACAGCTGGGACACCAGATTCAGGGTATTGCTCTTTTTGCAATTGAATTTCACCCCAGAACAAAATATATGTTTTGCCGGACACTATTATACTTTACCAGCCACTGCTTGGACACCAGATTCAGGGTATTGCTATTTTGGCAATTGAATTCCACCCCAGAACAAAATATATGTTTTGCCGGACACTATTATACTTTGCCAGCCACTGCTGGGACACCAGATTTAGGGGATTGCTATTTTGTCAATTGAATTTCACCACAGAAAATAATCTATCCTTTGACAAACAGCAAACAGTATTACACTTGGCTAGACAAAGCTGGAACACCAGATTTAGGGGATTGGTATTTTGGCAATTGTATTTAACCCCTTAATAAAATATAGAAATTGCTATCCTGAGTTTCTAGGGGTGACAATAAGCACAGCCAAGCCCCTGATGTAGGATATAGCAAAAAAAACACAAACTAGTATTTATGGATTGATGGACTTGGTGGCAGCTTGTTCTGGTGCACCACAAGTCACAAAAAGGCCGCCAATCACCCCAGAAAAAAGTGACAGAAAAACGCTCTGTGCAGCCTAAAAACCAGTGAGCAATTAACTAGCAGAAGTTGAATCATTCACAGCTGTAGATTGATCACCTCATTAGGTGCTGTTGCTGACTTTTCCCTGCCCACTTTACAAATTACTAGTCAGACCACACATGGAGTACAGTGTACAGTTCTGGGCTCCTGTGAACAAGATAGACATAGCAGAGCTGGAGAGGGTTCAGAGGAGGGCAACTAAAGTAATAACTGGAATGAGGGATCTACAGTACCATGAAAGGTTATCAAAATTAGGGTTATTCACAAAAGACGACTGAGGGGAGATCTAATAACTATGTATAAATATATCAGGGGTCAGTACAGAGATCTGTCCCATCATCTATTTATCCCCAGGACTGTGACTGTGACGAGGGGACATCCTCTGCGTCTGGAGGAAAGAAGGTTTGTACACAAACATAGAAAAGGATTCTTCACTGTAAGAGCAGTGAGACTATGAAACTCTCTGCCTGAGGAGGTGGTGATGGTGAGTACAATAAAGGAATTCAAGAGGGGACTGGATTTATTTCTGGAGTGTAATAATATTACAAGCTACAGCTACTAGAGAGGTGTCGTTGATCCAGGGAGTTATTCTGATTGCCTGATTGGAGTCGGGAAGGAATTTTTTTCCCCTTAAGTGGGGAAAATTGGCTTCTGCTTCACAGGGTTTTTTTGCCTTCCTCTGGATCAACTTGTAGGAAACAGGCCGAACTGGATGGACAAATGTCTTTTTTCGGTCTTATATACTATGTTACTATGTTACTAATCTCGCCCTCACGGAAGCTGCGTCCTCTCCCTACACTAATCAGAGCAGTGTGACGTACGACGCTACTTGACTCCAGCTTAAATAGAGGCTGGGTCACATGCTGCACTTGGCCAATCACAGCCATGCCATTATGAGGTATGGCTGTGATGGCTTCTTAGGGCAAGAAGTAAAACGCTAGCTGATTGGCTGCTGTGCAGCCCTTCAGAAAGCGGGAAGAAATCGCCTAACAATGGACCCGAACCCGAACTTTTTTGAAAATGTTCGGGTCCGTGTCACGAACACCCCAAAATTCGGTACGAACCCGAACTATGCTCAAACTGTTCACTCAACACTATTCCTGTGTAACCAATTTGTCTTTTTTTCTTCACTGTATCTACTCCTAACAAGCATATCTTTAAGAGTATGGCTCCTTTTAAATGTTACAATTGGTTTATTAATGGTATATTCTCTTAGGGCATTTTCACGTTTTAGGGTTTCCCAATTACTATATATGGTTTTCCGTATTGCATCAGCCATAGGGCTATATTTAAACGAGATGACAAACCTTCTCCCTGTATCACCCTTTTGCGTCTTTTGCCTGCCCATAAGTAAATCCATTTGTGTCAATTTTTTACTTTTTGCATAGCCATATTAATGCTAGCATCCGGGTAGTGTCTTTCCAACAGTCTATTTCTTAAGTCAGATGCCTGTTTTTCGTAACCATCCTCAGTGTTATTTATTCTTCTCAGGCGTATAAACTGCCCATATGGGACCGATCTTTTGACACTCCCTGGATGGAAACTGCCATGGTGCAGCAAGAGTTGGTCACCGTGGGTTTGCGATAACCCTCCGTGACCAACCCATCGCCGGCCAACACGACAGCTACATACAGGAACTGCTAGGAATGACCCCCGATTAAATGGGTAAACTTCATGTTCATGCCCTCATTTTCATTGAGGTAGGCTGCGAAATCCAGGAACTCCAACTGGTCACCAGACCAAATAACAAAAATGTCATCGACATACCTAAGGAATAATTTTACTAATCACAAGAAGGGATTTTTCGTAGAAAAAACATATTTGTCTTCAAACTTGGCTAAATATAATAATAATTATTATTAATAATTTGAGCGTATTTTTATAATGTGACAACAAATGAAGTCAGTACCACAGCGTATCCCTTTTCATTGACAAGTGTTTGTATTGTTTTATATATTGTGATTTTTTTTCACATGAATAATTGAATGCATTTGTATATGCTGTAATTAAGGTATAAATGAGTACCTGTAAGACATATGTGCGTCACGGGCCTGAGGAGGCGCATTTGATTGCGCTAAACGGCGGTCACCTGTCTGCAGGAAAGTTTGTCTGCCCCTGCCGTGATGTCCACAATGGACGAATAAAGGTTACGATTTTACAAAGTAGTGAGTGCCGCCCTCTTTTCTCTTTTTTCTTCTACATTTGTTTGGATCAAGTTGTCTTCACTATAGGGCAGACCACCTCCGAACATATAGAGAAACACACACGATCATTGTGGGAGGCCACGTCTATGTTTGTGGAGCTTGCTTGACTGTGCCGCCTTATTCTACATATTACTTTTTGGAGAAGCTACTTACCTTCAGTGCGGCGGCCGGGGCGCTCCTCGATAGCTATGCTATATGAACAATGCGCCGTATGGATCATACGGCGCATTGCTCACATAGCATAGCAAAGTGATCCATGCGACGCAGGGACCCGGTGACATCATCGAGGAGCGCCCCGGCCGCCGCACGGAAGGTAAGTAGCTTCTGCCCCGGCTCCCGCTTCTTTTCCATGGCAGTCGGGACTTTAGTAACGTCCTGGCTGCCATGGTTACCTGAAAGCATATTGAAGACTGATCAGTCTTCAATATGCTTTCAGTTGTCTTGCGTTGTGACGGATACGGCGTGAATTTCCGGCGACGGAAGTGCACGCCGGATCCTTACAACGCAAATGTGAAAGAGGCCTTAGAGCAGGGAGAGTGCTGCTGCTGTCGAAATAATAGGGAAAGCGTTAAATAGGCCAGTGTTCTGTGTCCACTCCAGTCCTCAAAGACTCATCTGTTGTAAGGACAGCGCCCTGACAGCACCCCAAAAAGCGCTTTTTAGGGCTGGTACATCAGTCTGCTTTTATTTATTTTTTCTATATATATATTGCAGTTGCCTGCCCGTGTGTGAGAGGCCGCAGGCCCACAGACTGTACTGTGTGCACACCACTCATATAGGGTGGCACAGTACCTTGCAGATAAAAAAAGTCATTGAATTTTTACCCTTTAATATAATTGCAGTTGCCTGCCAGTGTGTGTCAGGCCCACAGACTGTACTGTAGCCACTGCCAGTGCCCACCACTCATATCGGATGGCACAGTACCTTGCAGATAAAAAAGTCATTACATTTTTACCCTTTAATATAATTGCAGTTGCCTGCCAGTGAGTGTCAGGCCCACAGACTGTACTCATATAGGGTGGCACAGTGCCTTGCACGCATAGTGCCACTAATCAAATAAAAAATGACAGGCAGAGGCAGGCCACCCCACAGGGGCCGTCGTGGTCGTGGTGCTGTGATTTCTGTTGGCCCTAGAATAATGCCCAGTGTTCAGAGGCCACATACCCTGAACTCAAAAAATTCTGAGGACATAGTTGACTGGCTTACACAGGACACCCAATCTTCTACAGCTTCCGCTCAGAACCTTGACGCACCATCCTCCTCCAGCTCAGCTTCGGGCACCTCTCAAATTACCACTCACCCGCCCGCCGCAACCACCAACACTAGCACCACAGCCGCTTCACTTGATCTGTCAGAGGAGTTATTTACACATCAGTTGGAAGAAATGAGTGATGCACAACCATTATTGCCAGAGGATGTAGATAACAGGGATATGTCTCAGTCAGGCAGCATTACACACATGGATGTACGGTGTGATGATAATGATGTTGTACCCGATGCTTCTTCCTTTGCTGAGTTGTCAGATACAAGTGAAGCAGTTGATGATGACGATGTGTCCGTGGATGTCACGTGGGTGCCCGCTCGAAGAGAAGAAGAACAGGGGGAAAGTTCAGATGATGAGACAGAGAGGTGAATGAGATGAGTTGGAAGCAGGGGGAGGTCATCGCAAGGAGCTAGTGGCACAGTCAGACAGCATGTATCGGCACCCGGGGTCAGCCAGACAGCACGCCAATCAACTCATGCTGTTGCCAGCACCAGAATGCCATCATTGCAAAGCTCAGCAGTGTGGCATTTTTTTTGTGTGTCTGCCTTTGATAACAGCGATGCCATTTGCAACCTGTGCCAAAAGAAAGTCGTGGGAAGTCCAACACCCACCTAGGTACCCAAGACCAACCGGCATCCAAGGGGGCTTGTTGTCACCTTTTGGGGACCCTTGGTGTTGTACGTGGCTGGGTGGAGGAAGAGACCTTCAATGACGTCAGTGAGGACAAGGCACGGGACATGGCTAGCTTGGTATCCAACCTTGTGCAAATGGGGAGTTTGCGGTTGTGAAAATGGACTGTTTGCGGTTGTTTGCGGTGGGTTAAACGGGTTATTTGCACTGTGAAGCGGGCGTAACCCTTACACTACCTGATCGATACAACATCATACCTGTGTATACACACACTGGATGTTTTAAAGCACTTTGTTCCAAACAATTTAGGAATGTTAGGTGATTTATGCCCTTTATAGATTGAAACCCGACTCTGCGTCAACTACGTAATTTTCCATGGTAGTTTTGCCATGGATCCCCCTCCGGCATGCCACAGTCCAGGTGTTAGTCCCCTTGAAATAACTTTTCCATCACTATTGTGGCCATTAAGAGTCCCTGTGAGTTTTAAAATTCGCCTGCCTATTGAAGTCTATGGCGGTTCGCCTGGTTCGCCCATTCTCAAACATTTGCAGATACTGACCAAACATTGGGGTGTGTACTCAAAAACGAACTCCCTTGTCTCCCGATGGTCAACTATCGGCGCGCCAAAACTCTTAAAAATATGATCGCACCATCTTGCCCCAACCTTTCTCCTAAAACTGTAACCATCCCAACTAAATCCAGGGACAAGGACGAAGCAGGGTCCTTTAAATGCAATGTGAAGAGGTGCATGTGTTGCTCCATCATCTCACATAGGGTGAAAAACTTTCAGAGTACCTCCACGAAGGAAACGTTTCCTCTTAAACAAAAAATGAATTGTGGATCTAGTAATGTCATATATCTCCTACACTGTCCATGTGACCTGCAATATGTGGTTAGAACCACCCAATCCCTCCAAGAACGTCTAAATAAACACTGATCAAATATTAAACGTAAGATCCGTACCCACAGCGTTTCCAAACATTTTTGCTTCTACCATAACGGTGACTCATCTTTACTTAGGGTGACCCCCCTTGAATGTGTCCAAAACTCCTATCAATCTCTTTGCAGAAAGGAGATGTTTTGGATTTACTATCTCAATACCCTATCTCCTTTTGGGCTAAACGAATGTTTAGAATATACCATCTATTACAGACAATATCTCTTTGAAAACCTTTTTTTTTTTTTTTTTTTTTTTTTTGGGGGGGGGGTATATTTTTATATAACGTTTAATATAATCAACATAACTTTTACCCCTATCCAACCCTTGTCTTGATATATGTATTACATATTGTTATATATATATATATATTTCCCCCTCCTCTCTCTACCCATTAAAATATCAATAGCATCAGATTCCTCCATCCAGCTTTATTTAGATTTATTTATATTATGCATATTTTTATATATCTATTGTATGCATTGTTTATAATATATATAACATTTTATCTTTTTTATTTTTTTTTATGTTATACTATATTTGACACTGCTCTACATAACTTTACTAATAGATACCCACCCGATTGATACCACTTTGGTCTCTCCCAATATTTATAGCCCACCATCTTTTTTAGCGCCTTCGAAAAAAAACATATTATTTTTCTCTTCTCTTGGTATATTTTGTCCATAATAACATTCTATTCTTCTATTCAGCCCACATCTAGACAGACTTAACACATAGGTTTTTATATGTTTTCATTGCTTGTGAGATTGTAACGTTTTACATGTGTATACATTTAGGTCTTTTATACATACGCGATTCTTGTTAATCCTTTTATATTTTTCTTATTTGGTTTTACCACTAGATGCATGCCTTTATGAAAAAATGTCTCCTTATATATCCTCACACAATAGTTTTTTAGATATACACACACGTGTGTTTTAGCCTTTTTTTTGGTCTATTGCACTTTTATGATTTTATCTTTTTCATGGTCGCTTCCACCTCCAGTATGACAGTGGAATGCATGTGATGCATCCCACCCTCTGGTTGCTGGGACATGGGATCCAAGCGCTGCAGTGTTAGGAAGTCTTGTCCAAGGACTTCCTACTGAATAGATACTGACCGTAGCAAGGATTCAAACCCTGGTCACCGATGTGCCCTTAACCCGTACACTATCCAGCCAGCTACACTACGGATTTATTTTTCATTCTACTATCGACGATCTGGAGTAAAACCGAACTGGAAGTAGTACCCTTGACCTTTGCGCTCCATGTGCATTCCACTTACAGGAGGTGGAAAGCAACATGTCTATTTTGAAGATTGTAGAAATTTTATTTTCGATGGTATTGACCATAACCTCAACCTATATTTAATATACATTGTTTATAAGGATATCCCTCCATATTTTGATCATCTTTGGACATTTTTGGTGAACACCCACAGGAAGTAACATCACCATTCAGTTTCTCCCCACCATGTGCAAGATTCAAACCATGGACTACTATAAATACCTACATGTATGTATACCCTTTATGTTTGTCCTATGTTATTTCTCCTGAAGTAGGGGTTGCACTGTATAGCCCCTGAAATGCGTTGAGCCTCGATTCTAATAAAAGGGAAGTTGCCAGACGTACCCACCTGGTGACTGTGGCCTCTTCCTGTGATTCTACATGTGATCCTGGTGGGGGAGTTAAGCCTATGGGTGTCTTGAGTTTATCCCATAGACTATCTCCCCTCGTGAAGTGAGTCATAACACAGATTTTTGGTTTTACCTTGTTTTTATCCTTTGAAATTTTTTAAGGTGTTATCTGATACCCACTGTGCATTTGGATTCTTACTAGACATTACTATATTCTCTTACTTTTTTTTTTATTCATACACAACATTATAGTATTGGCGCCTTCGAGTCTAGCTGGGCCCACTTTTTCTCTTTTTCCAAAAATACGTTACTGCCCTTGCCGCTCTATTGTTTGTATTATGTATCCAGCGGCTGCCTGCTAATTTTCAGGCAGTCCCTGGTGTTTCCATCAAGTATTTGTGTAAGCCTGTGGTTATTGCCACTTTGGCAATGCACATAGGCTTAGTCTTTTGCACAATTCATGTAGCGGTGGGCAGTTCACAGGTGCACTGCTTTTTTATGCATTAATATGTAGGTGTCATATCATCTCTTTAATAGTGGTGGTCGATTATATATATATATATATATATATATATATTGTGAGAAGGTGCAAGGTGTCATATTCGATGGCAGGTACGTGTCACCGAGGTTGCTGGCCTCGGTGAGGTAAGAGCCGGGTTTTTTTTGTCTGCAGCAGCTAGTGCTGCTGGACTCTGTTAGTTAGTTTGGCTGCAAAGCTAATCCGGGCCGGCTCTTACTGGGAGTAGGCAAAGAGTTGGGTGGGTGCCTACTCCCCACGGTCCAGGCCGGACTTTATCCGGGCCTTTAAAAGGCAGCCTCCTTAGCAGCTGAGTGTGTGTGATTATCCTGGAGCCTGCTAACAGGGTGTGAAGTTCTCTGTCCTGGAGGAAAGAGCTCAGCAAGGAGGTGGCTTTTGTTCCTGGCTACCTGAAGGTGGATTCTCCTGCGGCTGGGCCAACAGCCTGGTGCGAATCTGCACCTACACCTCCCAGGTGACTGAACCTGTGTTGGCCTGTTTTGCTTTGCCTTCTTGTTTTTGACATGTGTGAATTACCACCAAAAGACTGTTTGCTGTTTATTTTTGTGTCAGTGTGAATAAAACACTGTTTATTGCACATCCTGGACTCTTTGTTTTGCCTCGGTACTGCACCCGCACCGCTGTCTACCAGAGCGACTCCCCACATTATATATATTGTGGTAAGGTGCAAGGTGTGATATGCGATGGCAGGTACGTGTCACCGAGGTTGCTGGCCTCGGTGAGGTGAGAGCCGGGTTTTTGTCTGCAGCAGCTAGTGCTGTTTTGACTCTTTTAAATAGCATGGCTGCAAAGCCGATCCGGGCCGGCTCTTACTGGGAGCAGCTAAAGAGTAGGGTGGGTGGCTGCTCCCCACGGTCCAGTCCGAGTTTTGGGCTGGGTTTAAAAGCTCAGCCAGCACCAGCTGCTGGGAGGCTGTGATTGTCCTGGAGCTGCTAACACTGTTGTGGAATTCTCTGATCTGGAGGAAAGAGCTCAGCAAGGTGGTGTTTTTCCCTGCAACTTGAAGGTGGAATCTCCTGCGGCTGGGCCGACTGCTAGGTGTGAACCCTCACCTAAACCTCCCAGGTGACTGAACCCTGTGTTGGCCTGTTTTTGTTTGGCCACGTTATTTCTGTTATGTGTGAACTATCACCAAGAGACTGTTTTTCATTTATGTTGTGCAAGTGTGAATAAAACACTGTTTACTGCACATTCTGGACTCCTTGTTTTGCCTCGGTACTGCACCCGCACCGCTATCTACCAGAGCGACTCCCCACATTTGGTGTCGGATGCGGGCATGCGCAGTGAGGCTGGCGTGAACGCCGAAAATTTTTGTTTCTGCTGGGCACGACTGGATGTCCTATATTAGGCCGGCAAAGTTGCAGCCTGTGAACCCTGACAAAATGGAGGCGGTTGTAAAAGCCCTTGTGGAGGCTAACCTGCAGCAGCGGGAGGCTAACAAGCAGCAGCAGGAGACTAATCAGCTGCTTTTACAGCACGTGATGGCTTTGCAAGCGGCAGGAGCGTCCCAACACGTCCATGATGCCCGGAAAGCGGTCCGTGCGGCGATCCCAAAGATGACCCCCTCGGACGACGTTGAGACCTATCTGGCGGTCTTTGAAAAGGTGGCCGTGAGGGAGAAGTTACCCCGTGACCAGTGGGCTGAAGTGGTCGCTCCGTTCCTGGCGTCCGGACCCCAGCAGGTGTTCTCTGATTTGGCAGATGACCAGGCTGCTGATTACCCCACGGTGAAGGGGAGATCCTGGCCAGACTGGGGGTGAACGTGTTAGTCCGGGCTCAGCGGGTCCACCAGTGGGACTTTAAAGCGGCTGAACCCGCCCGGCCGCAGTACTATGAGTTACTGCACAGGTTGCAAAAATGGCTGCAGCCTGATATTCTAAGCCCGGCTGCTATGCTGGACCGTCTGCTGGCTGACATGTTCTGGAGGGCCTTGCCGTACCCCCTTCAGCACTGGATCGGCCAAGTATCACCCACTAATGCCCTGGACATGGTCGACCTCGTGGAGCGCTATGAGGCCACAAAAACCTTGAAAGGGGTGTTGTTGGGAGGGGCGGTCAAACCCCGGAGGTCTCCCATCCAGTCCCGACGACTGGTACCCGAGAAACCTGCTCGGGGTGTACCCCTGTAGACCCGGCCCCGATAGTCTGCTGGCGGTGTCACGAGCCTGGCCATGTGAGGGCCGACTGTCCACAGTGGGGCGAACCCATGGAGACTAATTATGGGTACCGGGCTTCCATGTATGCCCGGAGACTGTGTGCGACCGGCACCCCGAGACAATAGACAATCGTCATCTGTGCCAGGTGCAAGTCGGTGATAATCTTGCAGTGGCGCTGCTGGACTCAGGGAGCCTAGTAACCCTGGTAAGTGCCGCCCTGGTACAGCCCTCCCAGTATACGGGCCGGAAAGTTGGTGTGGTGTGCATACACGGAGACTTAAAGGACTATCCCACGGCTGTAATGTCTCTGTCCACGGCGGCGGCACATGGACTTGTGAAGTGGCGATCTCCTCAAAGCTACCCTATGAACTGATAATTGGGAGAGACTTCCCTGGTTTTCCGTCACTTTGGCCTGTGACTAATAGCCCTGAGACAGGGGTAACCCTAGATGAGTGGCCTGGTTCCAGTGGGAGGCCAGAGCCCTGGGAGCCCGAGTCCGAAGGGCCTGCGGTAGGGGTGACCACCACGGCTGCGGTAGAGGGAGACAACCCCACTGAGTGTAATGGTGGGAGACACGGAGGACTTGCCACCGGGACCTGAGTTGGCAGACCTCAATGTCTCCGGGGAAAATTTTGGGACCGCACAACACCGGGACCAAACCCTAACCAGGGCCTGGGAAAGTGTCGTAATAATTGATGGTAAACCCCAGAAACCTGGGGCTGAATTAATGTTCCCACGATTTATTGTTCTTCAGGATATGTTGTATCGGGTGAACCAAATCCGAGGTGAGCCCGTTGAACAGTTGGTGGTGCCCACCGCATATCGCAAGCTGGTTATGGAGCTTGCCCACCAACATGTTCTTGGGGGTCACTTGGGGTGGCAGAAAACCCAGGACCGCATACTGCAGCGGTTTTATTGGCCCGGTGTGTTCAAGGAGGTAGAAAATTATTGTAAGTCCTGTCCGACCTGTCAGATAAATAGCCCCCAGCCACATTTCCGTAGTCCTCTGGTACCTCTTCCAATTATTGAGGTCCCGTTTGAGCGAATCGCTATGGATCTAGTTGGGCCTGTACCAAAGTCTGCCAGGGGCCACCAACACATTCTGGTAGTTCTCGACTATGCCACTCGGTATCCGGAGGCGGTGCCTCTGCGACATACCTCAGCTAAGCTCATTGCCAAAGAGTTAATGGAAATGTTTTCCCGTGTGGGCCTGCCAAAAGAGGTTCTGACAGACCAAGGGACCCCTTTTATGTCCAAAGTTATGAGGGAACTGTGTAAGTTATTGCGTATAAAGCAATTGCGGACGTCCGTTTACCATCCATAAACGGACGGTCTTGTCGAGAGGTTTAACCAAACTTTAAAAAATATGTTAAAAAGGGTGGTGTCTAGAGATGGGAAGGACTGGGACCTGCTTCTGCCCTATCTCATGTTCGCAGTGCGAGAGGTGCCCCAGGCCTCTACTGGGTTCTCGCCCTTCGAACTGCTTTACGGCAGACACCCTCGAGGCCTGTTGGATATTGCCAAGGAAGCGTGGGAACAGCAGCCTGTCCCCCACAAAAGTGTCATTGAGTATGTCACCCAGATGCAGGAACGGATGGAAAGGGTGTTGCCGCTGGTCCGGGAGCATATGGAGGCAGCCCAACAAGCCCAAAGTAGGGTGTATAATCGTCAGGCTCGGGTGCGGGACTTCAATCCGGGAGATCGGGTTTTGGTTCTGGTACCCACCCTTGACAACAAGTTCCTAGCTAGGTGGCAGGGCCCCTATGAGGTGATCGAAAGGTAGGGAAGTAAATTACAAGGTACACCAGCCAGGGCGGCGCAAACCGGAGCAGGTGTACCACGTGAATTTACTAAAGCCGTGGAAAGATAGGAACATGGCCGACGACAACAGCCCCCGGCCAGGGCTTCTAGGTGAGAAGGGTCCAGCCCCACAGTTCGAGGCCTGTGAAGCAGTAACCACGGTAAAAATTGCAGACAGCCTGTCTTCTAAACAAGTTCAGGAAGTCAGGGAGTTCATCAGTCTGAACACGGATGTGTTCTCGGACCTCCCTGGCCGCACGTCTCTCATCCAACATGACATCGTCACTGAGCCTCAGGCCAAGATCCGGTTAAAACCATACCGGGTACCCGAGGCTCGGCGACGGGCCATCGCGGAGGAAGTGCAAGTAATGTTGAAGCTCGATGTCATTGAGGAGTCGAAAAGTGAGTGGGCCAGTCCCATAGTCCTGATACCCAAGCCAGATGGGACGTTGCGGTTCTGCAACGATTTTCGCAAATTAAATGAAGTGTCCAAGTTCGATGCGTATCCCATGCCCCGGGTAGACGAGCTTGTTGAGAATTTAGGGCAAGCCCGTTATTTTTCTGTGCTAGACCTCACTAAAGGATACTGGCAAGTACCCTTAACGGAGTCGGCCAAGGAAAAAACTGCTTTTGTTACCCGCAGGGCCTGTATCATTATAAGGTGTTACCCTTTGGCCTGCATGGCGCCCCGCCACCTTCCAAAGGTTAATGGATATTGTGCTGCGACCTCATCGTCGGTGCGCCTCGGCCTACTTAGACGATGTAATCATCCACAGCACCGACTGGGAAAGCCATTTGCCCAAAGTGCAGGCGGTAGTGGATGCCCTGAGGAAAGCCGGACTGACCGCTAACCCAAAGAAGTGCTCCATAGGGTTAGAGGAGACAAAATATCTGGGATATGTAATTGGGCGGGGAGTTATCAAACCTCAGGTAACTAAGGTAGAGGCCATTCGTAACTGGCCCCGACCGGTCACCACCAGGCAGGTAAAGTCGTTCATGGGGATTGTAGGTTACTACATGAGGTTTGTGCCCCACTTTGCCACAATAGCAGCGCCATTGACAGACCTGTTGAAGGGGCGAAAGTCTGGGAGGCTTAGCTGGAGTGAGAAGGCGGAGGAGGCTTTCTCCGCGTTGAAGTCGGCCCTGTGTGGGTCCCCGGTTTTGGTGACACCCGACTTCAACAAGGAGTTTGTCGTACAGACCGACGCCTCGGAGGTAGGCCTCGGTGCGGTACTGTCTCAGGAGGTCAACGGGGAAGAACATCCCGCTGTCTTCCTGAGCCGTAAGCTCAGTCCCGCCGAGTCCAGATATAGTATAGTGGAGAGGGAGTGCCTGGCTATCAAGTGGGCACTCGAATCTCTCCGCTACTACCTGTTAGGGAGGAGGTTCCGTCTGGTGACCGACCATTCCCCCCTCAAATGGATGAGTCAGGCCAAGGAGAGGAATGCTCGGGTCACCAGGTGGTTCCTATCTCTTCAAAATTTCAAGTTTTCCGTGGAACACAGGGCAGGCCGCTTGCAGGGCAATGCAGATGCCCTGTCCCGCGTCCACTGCCTTACGTGTGTTCACCCCCTCAGGGTTGAACAAAGGGGGGGGTATGTGGTAAGGTGCAAGGTGTGATATGCGATGGCAGGTACGTGTCACCGAGGTTGCTGGCCTCGGTGAGGTGAGAGCCGGGTTTTTGTCTGCAGCAGCTAGTGCTGTTTTGACTCTTTTAAATAGCATGGCTGCAAAGCCGATCCGGGCCGGCTCTTACTGGGAGCAGCTAAAGAGTAGGGTGGGTGGCTGCTCCCCACGGTCCAGTCCGAGTTTTGGGCTGGGTTTAAAAGCTCAGCCAGCACCAGCTGCTGGGAGGCTGTGATTGTCCTGGAGCTGCTAACACTGTTGTGGAATTCTCTGATCTGGAGGAAAGAGCTCAGCAAGGTGGTGTTTTTCCCTGCAACTTGAAGGTGGAATCTCCTGCGGCTGGGCCGACTGCTAGGTGTGAACCCTCACCTAAACCTCCCAGGTGACTGAACCCTGTGTTGGCCTGTTTTTGTTTGGCCACGTTATTTCTGTTATGTGTGAACTATCACCAAGAGACTGTTTTTCATTTATGTTGTGCAAGTGTGAATAAAACACTGTTTACTGCACATTCTGGACTCCTTGTTTTGCCTCGGTACTGCACCCGCACCGCTATCTACCAGAGCGACTCCCCACAATATATATATATATATATATTTGTGAACGTGGTTTTCTTGGTGGTTCTTAGATGGTGTTACCACATTTTTTATTATGGTGTTAAGCCTATGGGAGTTTTTGATGTTTTTTTATTGTATAGAGTAAAATAGTCTTTGAGCAGAATACTGAAATAATTGTAGACTTAAAGGGGTTTTGCAAGACTTCTCTGGATAGGTTATCAGTATCTGATCAGTGGGCGTCCGACACTCAGGACCCCTGCCGATAAGCTGTTTAAGAAGGCACTGACGTTAACTGTAGTGCCACGGCCTTCTCGCTGCTTTCCCAAGACCGAGTGACGAAAGGTTCATCGGTCACATGGCCTAGGGGCAGCTCATCCTCATTGAAGTGAATGGGGCTGAGCTGAGATACCAAGCACAACCGCTATACTATGTACCACACTGTGCTTGGTGAGCACTGAGAAGGCCGTGGCACTCACAGGAGTGCCGTTGCCTTCTTAAACAGCTGATCAGCAAGGGTCCAGGGTGTCGGACCCCCACTGATAAGATACTGATGACTTATATAGAGGATAGGTCATCAGTATTTAAATCTCGAAAAAAAAACTTTTAATCTATAGATAAATACAAGAATACTATTTGATTTGACAATAAAAACTGAAAGTATAATGTTAAAGGGGTTGTCTCATCATGGACAATGGGGGCATATCGCTAGGATATGCCCCCATTGTCTTATAGGTGCGGGTCCCACCGCTAGGACCTGCACCTATATTGAAAATGGAGCCCCGTAAGTGAAGGAGAGCACAATGTGCATGCGCAGCCACCCTCCATTCATTTTCTACGGGGCCGGCGAAAATAGCCAAACGCTCCCATTCAGTTCTATGGGGAGTCTTCTTGGTGGTGGCCGAACCGAAGTCCTCCAGCCACCACCTTGCGGGGCTCCGTTCTCGATATAGGTGCGGGTCCCACCGCTGGGCTCTTAGCGATATTCCCCCATTGTCCATGATGGGACAACCCCTTTAATGCCAGTTTATACTGTGTGGGATCTCAGATGAAACATTATGTGCAACCATTCTGTGACAATCTTTCCTTGCAACTTAAAATATATTGCTCAAACATAACCATTCTTTGAAATTGAGAAGGATACACTGATATTTCACATTCTTACCTCCTCTCTCATTTTCTTAACAGTCTCTCCTCTCTGTAATGGAAACAAAATCACAAGTGAGACACCTTTTATAGCAGGCAAGATGTTGAATTGCACAGAACTATCAAAAAATAAAATTAATCTGTACTAACCTTTCCAATGATGCTTCCCACCTCCTGCAAGAAACACAAGAAATGTTGAATAATAATAATAATAATAATAATAATAATAATAATAATAATTGTACATTTTTAGTGTTGAGCGAACCTGAACTGTAAAGTCCGGGTTCATACCGAACTTTAGAGTTTTCAGTACCCGGACCTGAACATTTCCTTAAAAGTTCGGGTTCGATGTTCAGCTATTTAATGACGCTTGTTGAAAGGCTGCAGGGCAGCCAATCAACAAGCATTTAACTAGTGTGCCCTTAGAAGCCATCACAGCCATGCCTACTAATGGCATGGCTGTGATTGGAAAAGTGCAGCATGTGACCCAGCCTCTATATAAGCTGGAGTCACGTAGCGCCGCATGTCACTCTGCTCTTACTAGTGTAGCGATAGGATGCTACTGCTGTGAGGGAGAGATTAGGAAATTATTCTGGTCTGGTGTACTTGGTATTAAATCTGCAAACTACAGCGATTATTTTTGTGGGTGCTATGCTACATTTTTTTACCCATGTCAGCCCAGTGCCACAGAAAAATAAGTTTTATCCGTCTGTTAGTTAGGTGTGCGTCGGCGGTCATTTTGTGCAAGTGTAGTGCACTTGCACCTGCATATGTGCCAGGGACAATAATTTAATCTTGTTCTTTTAGTTCAGTGGGCAACATATACCCATTTTTTAAGTGCAACTGCACTGCATATGTGCCAGGGGAAGGGAAAATTAAATAGGTAATCCGTCTGTGACTTCATGGCCGCGAGGAGGTGGACGGTGGACATATTCCCACTTTTTTCTGTGAACTACCCCTGTGCTGAATATCTGACAGTGAAAATCTATTCATTAAATCCATCTGTTAGATCTTAGCGGGACAAATTCCCTGTTTTTTGGTGGTCAAGTACCCCTGCAGCATGCAGTGCATAACTGGCAGTGAAAATAATTTAATTACATTAGTCTGCGACATATTTGTGTGACCTAAAGCATTTTTTTTCTCTTTCTGACACCGACACTGCATATCTGACAGGCAAATAAAACCAGTAAATACTGAAGTTACATTGTCAGTTGACAAATTCCCATTTTGTGTGCTAGAAAGTAAATTTTTTGTCTTGCGCTGCATCTCTGACATTCCAATACAACTGGTAAATACAGCATTTACATTTTTTGTAGAAAAAAAATTTCTAAAAATTGTCTGTTCCATTGGTGGGTGACATTTTACCATTTTTGCCATATACAAACCCCTGCTCTGCATAGGTGACCGGGACGTAAATTTCTAAACATCGTCTGTTACATTCGTGGGTAACATTAACCTAGTTTTGCTGGTGAAAAACCCCTGCTCTGCATTGCTGATAGGGAACAAAATTTTGTAAAAACGTCTGATAAAGTACATTTGCGGCCTGCACTGCTGAGGGTGAAATTGAATTAGTAAATCCAGCTCTTAGATTGTGGGTGGACATTTCTGCGGTTATCAGACCAATCATTCACAAGTGGCTCGGAGGTTCTGTTAATGCTGCACTGCATACCTGACAGATAAATATATTCTGCAAATTCGGCGGCGGTTAGATTGTTGGGTGAGTTATACCCCTTTTTTCTTTCAAAATCCCCCTGCACTGCATACCTGACTGGGAAATATATTCTGTGAATTCGGCAGCGTTTAGATTGCTGGGTGATCTGTACCCTTTTTTTCTTTCAAACTACCCCTGCACTGCATACCTGACTGGGAAATATATTCTGTAAATTTGGCGGCATTTAGATTATTGGGTGATCTATACCCCTTAAAAGCGGAGGCAGCATTCCAGCAACATGGTGGAACAGTATGTGTGTACACGCCTACACGTACTGACTGATGAGTCTGCCCCATTCAACTTCTGCGTCTCCAAATAGGGCAGATGGCCTGAGCTTGCCCATTAGGCATTGGAGGGGCTGGCCTGCCCTGCAGCCAGTGAATTGTCTGAATGTGTGTTTAGCACGGCATTTATCACAAACAAGCGCAGCCGCCTATTCACAGTCAATGTGGACAAGCTTATGTTCATTAAAATGAACCAGGCATGGATCCCACGGGACTTGTGTAGAGTTGAGCGAACACCTGGATGTTTGGGTTCAAGAACTTCGGCCGAACTTCACGAAAATGTTCGGGGCCGTGATCTGAACTCGACCCGAACTTGACCCCGAACCCGAACTCCTTTGAAGTCAATGGGGAGCTGAACTTTTGGGCACTAAAAAGGCTGTAAAATAGCCCAGGAAAGGGCTAGAGGGCTGCAAAAGGCAGCAAAATGTAGGTAAATCCCCTGCAAACAAATTTGGATAGGGAAATGACTTGAAATAAAATAAAATAAATAAAAATTAACCAATATCAATTGGCAACTTGGAGGAGGAGGTGGAATAGGAGGTTGGGGTGGCGTCAGGTGGGAATGCTATGGGAGTTGAAGTTCTCATCACAGCCAAAAAGGATTCATGTCTGCCTACAGGGCCACAGGCCTTATTCAAACATTTAGGCCCACGGGACCCAAAAAAAGGAGAGTTAAAAAATCACACCACAACAGTATTGATTTAACCCAGTAATGCCACAGGCCTCATTCACAGATTCAGACCCATGGCACCCACAAAGAGGAGAGTTACAATCATGCCAAATCAGTATTGATTTCACCCAGCAGTGCCACAGGCCTCATTTACTTATTCGGGAGGACCATGGCACTCTCAAAGAGGAGAGTGGTCCCGTAACAGCAATACAGGCCTTAGGTCAACCTGCGATGGAACAGGCCATTATCATTTATGTAGGCCCCTGACACCCAGACAGAGGAGAGGTCATTTGACAATATAAAGAGTTTAATATCTCCCATCAATGCAGCAAGCGATGAAACAAAATAAAGGTCTCTGACAACCAGACAATGGGGCGGTCATTTGACAGTAAAAATAGGTTAATGTCTCCCACCAATACAGCAGGCGATGAAACAAAATATAGGCCCCTGACAACCAGACAATGTAGAGGTCATTTGACAGTATAAAGAGGAAAATGTCACCCAAGAAAGCAACGAATGATTAAACGACATTTAGGCCCCTGACACCCACACAATGGGGCAGTCGTTTGACAGTAAAAAGAGTTAAATGTCTCTCACCAACACAGCAAGTAAGTAATGAAATATAGGATCCTGACACCCACGGCAATGGGGCGGTCATTTGACAGTAAAAAGAGTTTAATATCTCCCACCAAGACAACAAATGATTAAACGACATATAGGCCCCTGACACCCACACAATGGGGCAGTAATTTAAAAGTAAAAAGAGTTAATGTCTCCCACCAAGACAGCAAGCAATTAAAGGAAATATAGGCCCCTGACACCCAGACAGAGTAGAGGTCATTCGACATCAAAAATAGGATAATGTCACCCACCAAAGCAACAGGCGATTATCTGAAATGTAGGCCCCTGGCACCCAGACAGAGAAGAAAGGTCCCATAGCAGCAAAACAGGCATCATGTTACCCACCATTGGAACAGGCCACTTTCAGGAATTTAAGCCCCAGCACCCAGACAGAGGAGAGAGGTCCCATAGCAGCAAAACAGGCATCATGTTACCCACCAATGGAACAGGCCACTTTTAGTTATTTAGGCCCCAGCACCAAGACAGAGGAGAGAGATCCCATAGCAGCAAAACAGGCATCATGTTACCCACCAATGGAACAGGCCACTTTCAGTAAATTAAGCCCCAGCACCCAGACAGAGGACTGAGGACCCATAGCAGCAAAACAGGCATCATGTTACCTACCAATGGTACAGGCCACTTTCAGTTATTTAGGCCCCTGACACCCAGGCAGAGGAGAGGTCATTTGACAGCAAAAAGAGGTTACTGTCATGCACCAAAGCAGCAGGCGATTAGCTGAAAAGTAGGCCCCTGGCACCCAGACAGAGGAAAGGTTCATTCAACTTGGTGTTGCCCCCAAAATAATGGTACAATTAAAAAAAAGAGGATTCAATAAAGAAGTGCCCTGGAGTACAATAATGTGTGGTTGAGGGCGAGGCAGTTATAAATGTCTATTCTGCAAAAGGGATGGACAGGTCCTGTGGGATCCATGCCTGGTTCATTTTTATTAACGTCAGCTTGTCCACATTGGCTGTGGACAGGCAGCTGCGATTGTCTGTAATGACGCCCCCTGCCATGCTAAATACACTTTCAGACAATACACTGGCCACAGAGCAGGCCAGCACCTCCAAGGCATAAAAAGCTAGCTCTGGCCATGTGGACAATTTGGAGACCCAGAAGTTGAATGGGGCCGAACCTTCAGTCAGTGTGCACATATACTGTTTCACCATGTTGTTGAAATGCTGCCTCCACATCTCGGCCATGCTAACCCTGCCTTCAGAGGATCTGGCCGTGACACAGCTGCATTGGCGACCTCTTGCTCCTCCTCTGCCTTTGCCTTGTGCTTCCACAGTTGGGAATGCTCTCAGGGGCGCGTCTACCAGCGTGTGCTTGTACTCGCGCATTTTCCTATCACACTCCAGTGCGGGAATTAAGGTGGGCACGTTGTCTTTGTACCGGGGATCCAGCAGGGTGGCCACCCAGTAGTCAGCACACATTAAAATGTGGGCAACTCTGCTGTCGTTGCGCAGGCACTGCAGCATATAGTCGCTCATGTGTGCCAGGCTCCCCAGAGGTAAGGACAAGCTGTCCTCTGTGGGAGGCGTATCGTCATCGTCCTCCGTTTCCCCCCAGTCACGCACCAGTGATTGGCCCTAGCTGTGTTGTGTGCCACCCCTCTGTGAACATGCTTCATCCTCATCCTCCTCCACCTCCTCCTCATCCTCCTCGTCCTCCAGTAGTGGGCCCTGGCTGGCCAAATTTGTACCTGGCCTCTGCTGTTGCAAAAGACCACCCTCTGAGCCACTTCTAAAAGACTGGCCTGAAAGTGTTAGAAATGACCCCTCCTCCTCCTGGGCCACATCCTCTTCCATCATCGCCCTAAGTGTTTTCTCAAGGAGACATAGAAGTGGTATTGTAACGCTGATAACAGCGTCATCGCCACTGGCCATGTTGATGGAGTACTTCAAACAGCGCAACAGGGCACACAGGTCTCGCATGGAGGCCCAGTCATTGGTGGTGAAGTGGTGCTGTTCCGCAGTGCGACTCACCCGTGTGTGCTGCAGCTGAAACTCCACTGTGTCTCTCCAGCATGTGCAAGGTGGGGTTCCACCTGGTGGGCACATCGCATATGAGGTGGTGAGCGGGAAGGCCGAAGTTACGCTGTAGAGCAGACAGGCGAGCAGCGGCAGGATGAGAACGCTGGAAGTGCGCACAGACGGCCCGCACTTTATGCAGCAGCTCTGACATGTCGGGGTAGTTGTGAATGAATTTCTGCACCACCAAATTCAGCACATGCACCGGGCAAGGGTTTATGCATCAAACCGGATAGTCCCAGAGCTGCAACGAGATTTTGCCCATTATCTCACACCACCAGGCCAGGCTTGAGGCTCACCAGCAGCAACCACTCGTCGGTCTGTTGTTCTATACCCCGCCACAACTCCTGCACGGTGTGGGGCCTGTCCCCCAAACACATGAGTTTCAGAACGGCCTGCTGACGTTTACCCCGGGCTGTGCTGAAGTTGGTGGTGAAGGTCTGTGGCTGACCGTATGAGCAAGTGGAAGAATAGGAGGAGGAAGCTGAGTAGGAGGAGTAGGCAACAGAAGGCAAAGAATGATGCCCTGCTATCCTTGGCAGCTGAAGGACGTTAGCCAAACAGCTCTTCGCCTGGGGCCCAGCCGCCACTACATTTACCCAGTGTGCAGTTAGGGAGATATAGCGTTCCTGGCCGTGCTTTCTGGTCCACATGTCTGTGGTTAGGTGGACCTTGCCACAGATGCCGTTGTGCAGTGCACACTTTATTTTATCCTATAATTGGTTGTGCAAGGAAGGCACAGCTCTTGTGGAGAAGTAGTGGCGGCAGGAAACAACGTACTTTGGGACAGCCACCGCCATCAGCTGTTTGAAGCTGTCTGTGTCCACCAGCCTGAATTACAGCCTTTCAAAGGTCAGTTGTTTAGAAATGCTGGCATTCAGGGCCAGGGATCGAGGGTGGCTACTGGCTAGGTGGGAATTTATTCTTTCTCTCCAAGGTTTGTGAGATGAAGAGCTGAACACCCATGGGACATGGAGGAGATGCTTGGTGACGGAGGTGGTGGTGTTGGTGGCACATCCTCTTTTTGCTGGGAGGCAGGTGCCAACGTTCCTCCAGAGGTGGAGGAAGAGGCCGAGGCGGGAGCAGGAGGGGCCTGAGCCCTTTCTTGGTTTTGAAGGTGCTTACTCCACTGCAGCCCCTGTCTTGCATGTAGATGCCTGGTCATGCAGGTTGTGCTAAGGTTCAGAATGTTAATGCCTCTCTTCAGGCTCTGATGGCACAGCGTACAAACCACTTGGGTCTTGTCGTCAGCACATTGTTTAAAGAAGTGCCATGCCATTGAACTCCTTGAAGCTGCCTTTGGTGTGCTCGGTCCCTGGTGGCGGTGGCCAGTAGCAGGCGAACTCTCTTGGCGATGGCTGTTCTGCTTTTGCACCCTGCTTCCTCTTTTGCTATGCTGTTGGCTCGGTCTCACCACTGCCTCTTCCTCTGAACTCTGAAAGTCAGTGGTACGAACTTCATTCCATGTGGGATCTAGGACCTCATCGTCCCCTGCATCATCTTCCACACAGTCTTCCTCCCTGAACTCCTGTTTGGTCTGCACACTGCAGAAAGACGCAGCAGTTGGCACCTGTGTTTCATCATAATCAGAGATGTGCTGACTCTGCTGAGGTGGTATTCCCATGTCCTCATCAGGAAACATAAGTGGTTGTGTGTCAGTGCATTCTATGTCTTCCACCGCTGGTGAAGGGCTAGGTGGATGCCCTTGGGAAACCCTGCTAGCAGATTCTTCAAACAGCATAAGAGACTGCTGCATAACTTGAGGCTCTGACAGTTTCCCTGATATGCATGGGGGTGATGTGACAGACTAATGGGCTTGGTTTTCAGGCGCAACCTGTGTGCTTTCTGCAAAAGACTGGGTGGGAGCTAATGTGAACCTGCTGGATCTACTGTCGGCCACCCAATCGACTAGCGCGTGTACTTGCTCAGACCTTACCATCCTTAGAACGGCATTAGGCCCAATCAAATATCACTGTAGATTCTAGTGGCTACTGGGACCTGAGGTAGTTGGTTCACTAGGACGTGTAGCTGTGGCAGAACAACCACATCCTCTCCAAGCACAAGAGGGTCCACTAACACCATTATGACCATGTCCGCATCCCTTATTAGATGTTTTTCACATTGTTACCATTCACCATAATAAGGAAAAACGTATTTGGCCCAATGTATAGAGTTCAAATTAAGACCTTTTTTTTACAGGCACCTAACACTATCTAGCGATCTATTTATGTACCATATTACACTAATACAGGCATATCAGAAACCACAGACTTAGGGGAATATCAATTTTACGCCTAGTATTTAGGCCCGGGCTGAAAGGTATCCTTTTACGGACAGAATTACACTTGAAGATGCACAATAGTGTGTGCAAATATAGAGGATTATGCTTTCAGGCCTTGTATTTAGGCACTTAGTGTAATATACCCTTTTACGGACAGAAATACACTTGGAGATGCACAATAGTGTGTGCAAATATAGAGGATTACACTTTCAGGCCTTGTATTTAGACACTTAGTGTAATATATCCTTTTACGGACAGAAATACACTTGGAGATGCACAATAGCGTGTGCAAATATAAAGGATTACGCATTCAGCACTTGTATTTAGACACTTAGTGTAATATACCCTTTTACGGACAGAAATACACTTGGAGATGCACAGTAGCGTGTGAAAATATAGAGGATTTATTTTACAGGCCTTGTATTTAGACGCTGACACGCTGAATGTAATATACCCTATTGAAGACAGAATTACACTTGGAGAGGAACAGCGGAAAGCACAGATGTTTAGATGACGGACAGTATTACACTTGGACAGCCACAGCTGGAACTCCAGATTTAGAGGATTGTTATTTTGGAAATTGAATTTCACCCCAGAAAAAAATCTATCCTTTGACGGACAGTATTACATTTGGACAGCCACAGCTAGAACCCCAGATTTAGGGGATTGGTATTTTGTCAATTGAATTTCACCTCAGAAATAAAATATATCCTTTTACGGAAAGTATTACACTTGGCCAGCAACAGCTAAAACCACTGATTTATGGGATTGGTATTTTAGCAATTGAATTTCACTCCAGAAAAAAATCTATCCTTTGACGGACAGTATTAAACTTAGCCAGCCACAGCAGGAATACCAGATTTAAGGGATTGGTATTTTGGCAATTGAATTTTACCCCAGAAATAAAATCTATCCTTTTACGGACAGTATTAAACTAAGCCAGCCACAGCTGGAACACCAGATTTAGGGGATTGTTATTTTGGCAATTGAATTTCACCCCAGAAAAAAATCTATCCTTTGACGGACAGTATTAAACTTAGCCAGCCACAGCTCGAACACCAGATTTAGGGGATTGTTATTTTGGCAATTGATTTTCACCCCTCAATAAAATATAGCAATTTCTATCCTGTGTTTCAAGGTGTGACAATAAGCACCACCCCTGATGTAGGATGTAGGATATTGCAAAAAAAAGCCTACTATTGAACCCAAAAATGTATGTTAAACTTGGTGGCAGCTCAAAACATATGCTGGTGCACCAAAAGATCACAAAATGGCCGCCGATCAAGCCAGAAAAAAGTGACAGAAAAACGCTCTTGGCAGCCTAAAAAACAGTAGGAAGAAATCGCTGAACAACGGGCCCGAACCCAAACTTTTTTGAAAATGTTCGGGTCCGCGTCTGTGTTCCGAACACCCCAAAATTCGGTACGAACCTGAACTATACAGTTGGGGTTCGCTCAACTCTAGACTTGTGCAGAATAGACATGTATACCAGCGTCACCGATCCTTTGTTATTCTCCAGCACACTTTCTCTTTGTTTTATTTTATATATACCACAATGTTTTGTGGTCTACCCAAATTAAATAAAAAAACTAAATAAAATAAAAAATAAAAAAAGTTTTTGTTGCCTCCTTCACCTCCGCTTCCACCTGCACGTCCACGCCCACTGCCTCCTCAACGTCCTACTCCATATGGACCTCCTCCTCCTAGTTCAAGATTATTATTTTAAATTTTTATCTATTTTATCTATTTTAAGTCATTTCCCTATCCACATTTATTTGCAGGTCACTTGTCATGCTCTTATCAACATTTTTCTGCCTTTTGTAGCCCTCTAGCCCTTCCCATGACTCTTTTAGAGCCATTTTAGTGCCCCAAAATTCGGGTCCCCATTGACTTCAGGTGTTCGCTCAACTCTAACGTTTTACAAGAAATGTGTGCTGGTTATAGCATCAAATGCCATTTCTATAACTGAATGTATTTAGGAAGCTTTTCCTATGATACTGAAATAGATCACTTGGATTTTTAGTAACTCCGCTAAACACACCACAAATGCTATGACTGCAATGAACCTTATTAACCTCAAGTGTGGTGTGCCCGAACCCATGCACAGTATACAAATAGTTTTCCTTTGTAGTTTTTGCATTGTATGATATGTTTTCTTTCAGGATTCTGCTCAACTTTTGGAGTTGTAGAGAGCTCATAGGAAAGTCAGAAAGAGAGCCAGTGTCAAGACCGTTTTCATCACTGATAGGTTATTGAGCCACATGACTGTAATAGAGGGTGTGACATAGTAACATAGTACATAAGGCCGAAAAAAGACATCTGTCCATCCAGTTCGGCCTGTCATCCTGCACAGTGTAGACCCACTGTGCCAACTAAACAGTTTAACTTTGGGTTAAACCCAAGGACGTTGTCCTGGTGGTTGCCTGTTATTCACCCTTGTACAGATATCTTGACCTTGCCATAGGGATCCATCCAGGCGCTACCTCCTGTTGTAGTTGACAGTTGACCCATGGGGATCAAAGACACTGGTGTGAAGCACCAAGGACTCTGAAAAGAGTCCAAGGTCTGGGCAGGCTGAGTATGTATAATATTCCAGATAGCAATTCCAAGATTGCGGCACGCTAATTACATGCGTATTGCAGGTAGAAGTTCCGAGGTCAGGGCAGATGGCACGGTACAGTAAGAGAGTCAAAGAAGATATCAGACCTTTGCTGGTTACTAGAGACTAGAAAACCACAATACTCATGGGGGGAGGTGGATCCAGAGCCCAGCTAAATAGGAAGGCTGATCAGCCTCCTAATCAGCAGCTGGGCGGGGAGCAAAAGGAAAGGATTAACTCTATTAGTGCTGTAAGGAAGTTTACTGTGCACTAGTCCCAATGCACACAGGGTGAGTGGAGCAATGTTCGCTCGGGAAGGTGCAACAATGATGTTCTTCTAAACAATTTGAATGTACAAGAAAGACTAACAGTGGTTGCCGACAGCCGATATTCCCTTATTCACCACTGCAGTCCTGTGCTCCATGTTCAGGTGAGCACTGTCCTTCCTGGCCACCTCCGTCATTGTCCGCTTCTGACTGCATTACAGAGCAGGTAGCTAAGGTGAACTGTTGCCGGTGTCTTCCAATTTACTGCCACGGTCCTGGGATCTGTTATTGCAGGCATTGTCCTTCCTGGAATCCGCTCCATGGTTTTCTTCCATCCCTGCCCACTGCATGCCCTACATCCTGTTTCCTGTAAAGGCCGGCGAGACTCAATACTTGTTCTTTAAAGGCTTTGCACGTGTGACCAATCCCCGCAATCCTGCACCTATATAAGTGTTCCAGCCCCTTTCCCAGGTGCCTGAGTGTCAAAGGTCCTTGTGTTCTGCAAAGGTAGAATTTTTTTGTGCTTGTTCCTGACCAGTGCTTCTTTACTGTTACGAACCTGGATTGCCTGATCTGTATCTGTGCCATCTGCCCTGACCCATTCCTTATATGACTATGCCTCTGCCTCATCCTTGTTCCTGTCCTGTCGCTCCTGGTTGCAACTCGGCCTGTTGACTGCATACGTTCCTCTGGTACCTTGCTCTGGTAGCTCCTGGTCTGACTGGACCAGATGCTTCATGTGCCAATCCTCCTCCAGAGGTAGCAACCTGGTGTTCCCCTCGGGAAAGCCTATCTCCACCATCTCGGGTAATGTGAAGAACGAGGAGTTCACTTAGACAACACCCTTAGAGGAGGTTGGTCACGTGACACAGTGAGTTCACACCTGCTGGTTCGTGACAAAGACTAAGCAGTGTATGAACCACAGGGGCTATTTCCCATCGTGGCTGTTCATCTGTAACCCTTGCACTGGTATATGGATAAAATAATAATGGAATATATATGGAGTTAGGTAGTCAACAAAAAGTGTTACACAAACCAGAATATGTTGTAGATTTTAGTTTTTTTTACATCATTCCAGGTAACTACCTCATGAAGATAACTGAAAGTATGTGAAGAGTGTGCAAGGGTGCCATCACAGCAAAAGCAGGCTACTTTGAAAAATCTAAAATATAAAACATATTCTGATTTGTTTCAGACTTTTTAACTACTTAATTCTATATTGGTTCCTACATCATTCTCATTCAATTTGAATCTACTGCACGATGAAGAAAAAAACCATGGAATAAAAATTTGTGTATAAACTTTTGACTACAGGTCTTTCCCATGATGAAGACTTGGTAATAATAGTCTCCAGCAAGATGGTGCCCAGGGCTACATCTTCCTGTTGTCATCTTCCCTCCATCCAGGGCCGGTGCAAGGATTTTTGCCAACACAAGCGAAGCTACATTTTGGTGCCCCCCCCCCCATGATCACATTATGACCCCCTATTGTGTCACTCTTCCCCCCCCCCTCATGGCACATCATCCCCCCCCCCATGTCACATTTCTCCCCCTCCATGGCACAGACTACAGACATTTGATTTGTCCCCCCTCGCATCGTGTCACCCGTGACCCCCCCCCATTGATGTTGTGTAATAATTATAAACAATATGCGCTCTGCGCTCATCACCTACCACCTACCCTGTGGAAGTCTATAGTCTGTCTGGGCTGGCTGTGTGAGTCACAGTCACCAACAGCTGCTCCAGTCCCTGTTGCTGCCTGCCGCAGAGCCACTCGCCAGTCACACACCCTCTGAGTGCCCCCATGACCGTGTTGCCATGCTGCCGCTCTGTGAGTGAGGACCGGGGCCGCATGACACATGCAGGCTGCGGTGGGTGGACGGCGGCGCTGCGGCGCAACTTGCCGCAAGTGATTTTAAAAAAAGTTCATTTTTCCGCCCCCCTTCTCTGCTCCCTAAGGCAGCCGCTTGGTCTGCCTTATTATAGAACCGGCCCTGCCTCCATCTACAGAGACCAATACTTGCTCTGCTAACAGCTGTGCAGCCACCAACCAAAACAACGCAAATTATTAATGTAGCAGAATGTTTTTTACAGCAAAATCTGTGACTTTTTGTCACTTACGCCACTTTTCCAGAGTGCCGAGAAAAGGGGGCATGGCATGAGCAAGGAAGAGGGCAGTACAGTGTTCATTTTAGGGCATGGTCAGATATCATAGTCAAGTATTAAAATAATGTCAGTGTGATACCTAACTCTGATAACTGACCCTGACACCTGTCCTCTGACTGATATTTGACTCTGACACATAACCCTGACACCTGACTTTGATATTTGATTCTTCACTGGTCTTCATAGGTCAGGGTCAAAGTCAGAATGAGTTATAAATATACTGTGTATTTTTATGCTAACTCACACAGCCAAAGAAAATCTAAAGCTGAGCTTATAGCTCTGTGCCTGAAATGCAAGCTAAGGTATTGCAATGGTAGATAAAAGCAGAGCTCAGTGGTTAGGTTGCTAGTTTACCAGTTGGTTGCTGGTTCAAGACCCAATAGAAACCTTAAAACAACAAGTTCATGTTTTTTTAAATAGGGATGAGCGAATTGACTTCGGATGAAGCATGTTTCATCTGAAGTCGATTCACATAAAACATTGTTTGAATACTGTACGGAGCGAGCGGTC
Organism: Bufotes viridis; assembly: GCA_033119425.1. Lineage (NCBI taxonomy): Eukaryota > Metazoa > Chordata > Amphibia > Anura > Bufonidae > Bufotes > Bufotes viridis. The sequence continues at coordinate 206,574,311 of CM065593.1, read as the reverse complement.
CATACAGTATTAGAATGTATTGACTCCTATGAGCCAAAGTTATTACTTCGCAAAGTCTCACGAGTATTAGAACTAAGTTTAATGCGAATTGACTTCGGATGTTTCATCCGAAGTCGATATGCTCATCCCTATTTTTAAACATTAGATAAGAGACAAATTAAAGTGATGTGTGACTTTGATGTCGGACGTTCATCACTTGTCAGTGTCGCAATGGCTTTCAGCTTTACTATGTATTTGTATGCTGAATCACATAGATGATGAAAATCCCGAGCTGATACTAGGCAAGCCTTTAGCTCAGTGGTAAGGTAGCTGCCTCATATGCAGTATTCTAGGGTTCAATACCCTTTTCAAACTTTAAAGAGAAACTAAATGTTTGAATACAATTCAAGGTAAGAGCTGATATGTAGGATGCTTAGCGAAGCAGGAGCCTGCTCAGCTAATCCTGGCATAGCACATCGGTACAGGATATCCATGTGCTATGCCAAGAGTTACTAAAACCTCCAAGGAGCAGCAATATGCGCTGCTGTGGCCCCATTCATAAAATGTCATGTTTTTTCTCTATACACTGCTGACTGCTCATCGGTGTATGGAGAAGTGATTTTTAAGCACACAGGTAATGGTGCGTTTTAGGGGGTAAAACTGTACTAAAATACAAATAGCCTTACTAAAGTATATTAGAAAAAAATTTACTATGCCATTAGAGACATCTTAAAAGCAGCTGAAGCGACTGGATGTCTGGAGCTGCAGCTCCCGATTCATCTCACCTAATCAAGCTCCATCTAAGCTCCAAAAACACACAAAAGCGTTTATAAACGCTAAAAACAAACTCTTAAAGACAGGAAGAGTAAGAAAAGTTCTTTATTTTCTTCTGGCCCCTCTTTCAAGCAAGAGCTGAGGCTGCGGCCTAGTCGAGCCTCCCAGGCAAGGGACGGAGCTACGCTCATCCCACAAAGAATATACCTCCAGCGGCATCCAAAGGTGGAAATAACATCTCCGGTGCACAGACTGAGTCCCAGAAAGGTCTGGTAACCCAAAAGTGAGCAGCGGTAGTTGTGGCCTACTAGGCCGGGAGGCACTGGACTAAATTACAAATGCGCCAGGCGAACACCGACACTACCGACCGCCTACTTATATAGAAACAAGCCCGGGGACAAGGACATATGCTCCTGTAAAGACCACAGGCCGAAATGTGAGGTACGGAGGCTGCGGCCTACCAGACTAGTGCGCACGGACTAAATTTCAGCAGCGCCGAGTGAGACATCTATACAGCAGGTCAGAGTCCAGACTCAAACCAGCTCTGGTGAGGGTTACACCTGAAAGTAACATCATAAATAGCCAGCGACCTGCTAGATAAAGATTTAAAGAATCTAGTCCAACAAACATCTCTCTCATGATGTAATATCTAGCTATCGTCTACCTTATTCACCTAACAAAGCTGTGCCTAAACTTGATCTAAAGAGCATTTATTTCACTGCCTACATTTCATAAAACATGAAGAAATCAAAAAGCCTAATTGAAGATAACAAACCTGCCAAGACACCTAAAAAAATATCAGAGAACAGTAACATTTCAAAAGATACATCTACTATCTCTGAGCACAAATATGAAGTCAAAAAAAAAATTCCCTCCACCTCAAGCTGTAGGTTCGGGATCTGAGAGTGAGGAGGAAGATTACAATCAAGAACAAGAAGAACTAACTGATCTTAAAACATACATCAGGTCACTACCTACCTCTAAAACCATGAGGGATATTTTCCAAGAATTAACAAATTAACCAGTATTTTAAAATCTGAACTTGCTGATATTTAAACAGATATCAATCAAATGTCTACAAGGGTCAGCACTCTGGAAGAGTCCTCTGAGAGAACCATTCAACATGCCACCTATCTTGAAGGTCAAATCAAGTTACAACAAAAGCAACTGTATGAGTTGAATATGCATATAGACGACCTAGAAAACAGATCTAGGCGCAATAATCTCAGAATAATGGGTCTTACAGAAAGTGTTGAAGATAAAGACCTAGGTGAAGTCTTGACAAAAAAAAATTCTGAGTTTTTAGGCAAAGAAGGCACCCAAGATCTAGGACTTGAAAGAGTCCATAGAGTGTTTCGCCCCAAGAATGCACCTAAAGAGGCCCCAAGAGTCATCCTCTGCTACATTCTCAGTTTTCGTATGAAAGAGGAGATATTGAGAAAAGCTCGCATTGTCAAGAGAATTGAGGGAGGAGAAATACAGTTTTTCAAGATGTCTCTAGATTCACTCTTGAGAAAAGAAGGCAGCTACTACCTTTTACAAAAGCTCTTAGAGAGAACAATATCAGATATAGGTGGCTCTACCCCTTTGGAATCCTGGTAACTTACAACAGCAGACCCTTTACCATAGGGTCACCAGAGGAACTTTATTCAGTGATCCCCAAACTGAACATTGGACACGTCGATGTCCCAGACTGGACTATTGAAGAGGGTACAGACAATATTTCAGAGCTGCCAACAACAGACAAGTGGGAGAAATTCACCACCCCCAAGCAAAGAAGAAAAGAAATGCGTGATTCTTGCAACCAAAAGTGCCTAGGAAAAATGGGAGAGGTTTTACTCCTGGCTGATACCTTCCCTATATCCTTTACTATATGTTGTTCTATATATAATATGTGTATAAAGGGTTAGGGCTTATGAAGCCACCGTAATATTCATATACTGATGAGTGACTAGGTCAGTGATGTTGGCTCCTATCAAAAGGTCAAGATTACTCACCTACTCAGGCAATCCGTATTGCCTTTGTGGAATTATTCTGTTTTACTTACCATTGTGTTTTAGGCCAGTTAACTGGGCTGTTCAACCTATAGTAGTTCAACACTACACTGACAATACCGACCCCCCACTAGTGGTGTGTATTTAACACCCTAAACTCTGTATTACAGAGAAGTCCTGCTTGCTTTCAAGACCATGCCCCACAATGGATTAAGCTACAATTTACACCCCCACAAAAAATCCCTGGAACATGGAGACTTAATGAGGGACTGCTTGCTAAAAAAAAAAAAAAAAGATAATATAGCTTCTCTTAGCTCCCACCTGAAAATTTCTTTAAAGATAACTTGATGAGAAACGGATGTGATCCACTGATATGGGAAATGCATAAAGCGGTCCTCAGAGGATACCTAATACAGATGGGAGCGAGAGAAAAGAAAGCTCGAAATAAAGCAATTTAAGACACGATCTCCAAGATTAGGAAAATTGAACTTACCCATAAAACATCGCTTAATAATGACTTAGAAAGAGACTTAATACAGCTTAGAAGGGAACTCAAAGATCTTCTTGACCAGGATTTACAGAAATATCTATTTATGGCTAAGTTTAGACAATATTTGTTTTCAAATAAATATGGCAAAACCCTAGCCACTTTAGTACACAAAGAAAGATCCAAAACTAATATCACCAAGATCAAAACCTCTAATAAATCTGAAGTTCTTGATTTGCATAATATAGCAGAAGTCTTTAAAGATTTCCATGGTAACCTATATAACCTCCACCCAGATAAACATACCAACGCTGACTCCCAAACCAAAATAGTAGAGTACTTAAAAGACTTTAAACCCCCAAATATTCAGTATTGAAGAAATTAAGCAGGCCATAAAAAGTCTTAAGAATGGGAAAAGTCCAGGCCCTGATGGACTTACAACCACATATTATAAAAAGTTTCAAGATATATTAGCACCTCACCTAGAGTGCCTTTTCAATAAAATATCACCATCCTTCCCTTTCAGGACTGAGTCCCTCCTTGTACACATAACAGTTATCCCCAAAGAAGGGAAAGATGATACGGAATGTGCAAACTATCGACCTATCTCGCTCCTTAATAATGACATTAAGATTTTTGCGAAACTATTGGCGAATAGATTGCAAAAAATTATGAATACACTGATAGACAAAAACCAGGTGGGATTCGTCCCTGGAAGGGAAGCTAAAGATAACACAATAAAGGTCTTGCATATAATCCAATATGCTAAAATTTAAAAAAAATCGCATTATTCTTGCTGGCATCAGACGCAGGAAAGGCCTTTGACAGATTAAAGTGGAATTAGTTACATGCTGTCCTATACAAATTGGCCTTTCCGACGTCCTTTGTGGACAAGATCATGTCACTTTATTCCAATCCGTCAGCCAGTGTCAGAGTAAATGGCCTGCTCTCTAAACCATTTAATATTTATAATGGGACCCGACAAGGATGCCCACTATCAGTGGCGTAGCGTGGGTTGCCAGCACCCGGGGAGAACTAAGTATTGCGCCCCCCCCCCCTTTGTTTTGTACAGATAATGTAGTAGATATCACCTGCAGTCATACGTAACCCCACAGATAAAACAGTGATAACTCTCTAAGTACAGATAATGTAGTAGATGGGTGTGCGCCTCCAGAATTCAGAACACGAACAGTGTGACCTGAAGTCTGGGGCCAAGCTGCTACAGTGTGGGCCAAATTCTATATACACCCCCCATCGCTACAGAACATACAGGGTAATACAGCACCCCATACCTCTTACATCCAGTGACGTCTCCTTTGATGTAGATGTTTTATTTCTTCATCTTCTCCTTTCAGACCAGACCGCCATTTTTCTTGTCTCTGCAGTTTAAGAAAAAAATCTTAGTTTACTACTTTGCCATCATCCTACCATCTTCTGGACAAACCATCCTACTACCCCACATATTGTGCTGCTGTGCTCCCCAATACTATACTGAAGAAACAGGTAAACCCCCTGATCAGCCCCCAGTGCCTCTCCATTAGCCCCCAGTGCCTCTCCACTAGACCCCAGTGCCTCTCCATTAGCCCCCCAGTGCCTCTCCATTAGCTCCCAGTGCCTCACCATTAGCCCCCAGTGCCTCTCAATTAGCCACCAGTGCCTCTCATTAGCCCCCAGTGCCTTTCCATTAGCCCCCAGTGCCTCTCATCAGCCTGCAGTGCCTCTCATTAGCCCCCAGTGCCTCTCACCAGCCCTCATTGCCTCTCATTAGCCCCTAGTGCCTCTCATTAGCCCCCAGTGCCTGTCTCACCAGCCTCCAGTGCCTCTCCATTAGCCCCCAGTGCCTCTCCATTAGCCCCCAGTGCCTCTCCATTAGTCCCCAGTGCCTCTCCATTAGCTCCCAGTGCCTTTCACCAGCCCCCAGTGCCTCTCACCAGCCCCCAGTCAGAGTCAGTGCCTCTCACCAGCCCCCAGTCAGAGTCACTGCCTCCCACCAGCCCATAAAATATATATATATAAAAAAAAACACTTACCCTCTCCTGCTCCTGGAAGCCGCCGCTCCTCTTCTGCTGCTGTCGGCTGTGCTGTAAAGGTTGCGCACAGCGTGACGTCACAGAGCGACTCCTGTGCGCAGTCTTCATAGCCGACAGCCGAGGACCAGGAAGCGGTGAGTACAAAGCCTTCACTGCTTCCTGGTCCTTTTGCCCTGAACTGGAAAGGCGTTCCTGCCATTAAAGAAGTGCAGGAACGCCGTCCCCCCTGGACCCTAGTTATGTAAAAAAAGAAATCCACAGTGGCACCCGGGGCTACGCCCCTGCCCCTCCGCTTTGTGCTGTGTTTAGAACCCTTTTTAGCTAAAATTAGAGAAAACCCCAATATTAATGGTGTCCGCACTAAAAATAAGGAGCATAAAATAGTGGCCTTTGCGGATGATACACTCTTCGCACTAACCAATCCCAAAAAATCTTTACCAAATCTGATAAAGGAATTTGAAAACTTTCAAATGGTATCAGATTTCAAAATCAATCTTAACAAATCAAGGCCACTGAGAAACAGCTTAAAGAATGGGAATCTTTTGGGTTGAATCAACCTAATTAAAATGGTCATTCTACCTAAAGCCCTGTACACTATCCATAGAAATTCCACAAGACTTTTTTAAGAAAATGAAAAAATATATATTAGAATTTGTCTGGCAAGGCAGGCAAAATAGAATAAAATATAAAACACTAAGTAGACAAGAAAAAAACGGAGGAGCGAGTCTCCCCGACCTTGAAAACTATGATAAAGTAACAATGTTATCCTGGGTTTTAGAATGGGGAAAACCAATACCCAATAAAAATTGGGTAGACTTGGAACAAACTACTCTGGAAGATACCCCAATATGTCACCAAACTGACATTAAGGAAGTGGCATCATATTAATAGGCTGCGTAAACTTGTTTCTAAAGGTGACCTAAAAACCCCTATAGCCAGTTTTATCCCCCATAATTGGACAAAGATTTTTAAATCTCTAGAAAGTGATAAACCGAAAAGGAATATTGCGATTGATTCCCTCATTAGGGGCAATACTATTGTCTCCTTAGGAGATGCTAAGGAAATCCATGGGCTAAAAGAAATTACGACACAGCAATATGAAAAACTCTCTAAAACAATAGAGAAATGGAATAAGCAACCTAAAGACCAAACGCCTGATAATATTCTAACATCCCCACTCCATAAAAATAACTCAGAAAACCACTTAACCACTTCAGCCCCCCTAGCTTAAACACCCTTAATGACCAGGCCACTTTTTACAATTCCGCACTACACTACTTTCACCGTTTATTGCTCCGTCATACAACTTACCACCCAAATGAATTTTACCTCCTTTTCTTCTCACTAATAGAGCTTTCATTTGGTGGTATTTCATTGCTGCTGACATTTTTACTTTTTTTGCTATTAATCAAAAATTACCGAAATTTTTTCAAAAAAATGAAATTTTTCACTTTCTGTTGTAAAATTTTTCAAAAAAAAATACATTTCTATATAAATTTTTCTCTAAATTTATTGTTCTACATGTCTTTGATAAAAAAAATCCAATAAGTGTATATTTATTGGTTTGGGTAAAAGTTATAGCGTTTACAAACTATGGTGCAAAAAGTGAATTTCGGCATTTTGAAGCAGCTCTGACTTTCTGAGCACCTGTCATGTTTCTTCAGGTGCTAGAATGTCAGGATAGTATGAATATCCCCCAAATGACACCATTTTAGAAAGAAGACACCCCAAAGTATTCGCGGAGGGGCTTGGTGAGTTCATGTATCATTTCATTTTTTTTCACAAGTTAGCGGAAATTGACACTTTCTGAGAAAAAAAAAAAAAAAAAGTTTCAATTTCTGATAACTTCTGGCAAAAAAAATAAAAAATCTCAGACGGACTCACTATGCCCCTCAGTGAATACCTTGGGGTGTCTACTTTCCGAAATGGAGTCATTTGTGGGGTGCGTTTACTGTTCTGGCATTTTGGGCGGGGCTAAATTGTGAGCCGCCATGTAAAACCTAAAGGTACTCGTTGGAATTTGGGCCCCTTTGCGCACCCAGGCTGCAAAAAAGCGGTACTTATGTGGTATCGCCGTACTCAGGAGAAGTAGGGCAATGTGTTTTGGGGTGTATTTTTACATATACCCATGTTGGGTGAGAGAAATATCTCTGTAAATTGTCAACTTTGTATAAAATTTTTTAAAAGTTGTCGTTTACAGAGATATTTTTCACACAAAGTATGGGTATATATAAAAATACACCCCAAAACACATTGCCCTACTTCTCCTGAGTACGGCGATACCACATGTGTGCCACTTTTTGCAGCCTGGGTGCAAAGGGGCCCTAAAACCAATGAGTACCTTTAGGATTTCACAGGGCATTTTTACGCATTTGGATTCCAGACTTCTTCTCACCCTTTAGGGGCCCCTAAAATGCCAGGACAGCATAAATATCCCACATGTGACCCCATTTTGGAAAGAAGACACCCCAAGGTATTCTGTGAGGGGTATGGTGAGTTCATGTCAAATTTTATTTTTTGTCACAAGTTAGTGGAATATGAGACTTTGTAAAAAACAAAATTAAAAAAAAAAAAAAAAACAATTTCCGCTGACTTGTGCCAAAAAATGAAAATTCTGTGGACTCACCATGCCCCTCACAGAATACCTTGGGGTGTCTTCTTTCCAAAATGGGGTCACATGTGGGGTATTTATACTCACCTGGCATTTTAGGGGCCCCTAAAGTGTGAGAATCCAAATGCATAAAAATGGCCTGTGAAATCCTAAAGGTACTCATTGGTTTTAGGGCCCCTTTGCGCATCTTGGCTGCAGAAAAGTGTCACTCATGTGGTATCGCCGTACTCAGGAGAAGTAGGGCAATGTGTTTAGGGTGTATTTTACATATACCCATGCTGCGTGTGAGAAATATCGCTGTAAACGACAACTTTTTACATTTTTTATTCAAAGTTGTCAATATACAGAGATATTTCTCTCACCCAGCATGGGTATATGTAAAAATACACCCCAAAACACATCGCTCTACTTCTCCTGAGTACGGCGATACCACATGTGTGACACTTTTTGCAGGCAAGATGCGTAAGGGCCCAAATTCCAATGAGTACCTTTTAGGAGGGCATTTTACGCATTTTTCTTCTCACGCTTTAGGGCTCCTAAAATGCCAGGGCAGTAGAAATACTCACGTGTGACCCCATTTTTGAAAGAAGACACCCCAAGGTATTCCATGAGGGGCATGGCGAGTTCATAGAATATTTTTTTTTGGCACAAGTTAGTGGAAATTGATTTTTATTGTTTTTCTCACAAAGTCTCCCTTTCCGCTAACTTTTGACAAAAAGTTTAATTTTTCATGAACTCATTATGCCCCTCAGCGAATACCTTGGGGTGTCTTCTTTCCAAAATGGGGTCACATGTGGGGTATTTATACTGCCCTGGCATTTTAGGGGCCCTAAAGCGTGAGAAGAAAAATGCGTAAAATGCCCTCCTAAAAGGTACTCATTGGAATTTGGGCCCTTTGCGCATCTTGCCTGCAAAAAGTGTCACACATGTGGTATCGCCGTACTCAGGAGAAGTAGGGCGATGTGTTTAGGGTGTATTTTTACATATACCCATGCTGGGTGAGAGAAATATCTCTGTATATTGACAACTTTGAATAAAAAATGTAAAAAGTTGTCGTTTACAGCGATATTTCTCACACGCAGCATGGGTATATGTAAAATACACCCCAAACACATTGCCCTACTTCTCCTGAGTACGGCGATACCACATGAGTGACACTTTTGCAGACAAGATGCGCAAAGGGCCCTAAAACCAATGAGTACCTTTAGGATTTCACAGGCCATTTTTACGCATTTGGATTCTCACGCTTTAGGACCCCTAAATGCCAGGGCATAAATACCCACATGTGACCCCATTGTGGAAGAAGACACCCCAAGGTAATCCGTGAGGGGCATGGCGAGTTCACAGAAAAAAAATTTGGCACAAGTTAGCGGAAATTGTTTTTTTTTTTTTTTTTACAGTCTCATATTCCACTAACTTGTGACAAAAATAAAATTTTCCATGAACTCGCCATACCCCTCACAGAATACCTTGGGGTGTCTTCTTTCTAAAATGGGGTCACATGTGGGGTTTTTGTACTGCCCTGGCATTTGAGGGTCTCCGCAATCATTACACGTATGGCCAGCATTAGGAGTTTCTGCGATTCTCCGTATATTGAGCATACGGGTAATGAGATTTTTTCCGTTCAGCCTCTGCGCTGAAAAAAAAAAATGAACGGCACAGATTTTTTCATTCGCATCGATCAATGTGGATGAAAAATCTCTGCCAAAATCAGTGACTGCGGTGCGGTGGGCTGGGCGCTAGCTACCTAACAAGTAGCTAACTAACTGGCGGTGATAAGGGACCCTTATGCCCCATTCACACGTCCGAAATTCTGTTTGCGGAACGGAATTGCGGACCCATTCATTTCTATGGGGACAGACTTTGTCCCGCTCGGATCCGGAATTACGGATCCGCGCTTCCGAGTCTGCACTTCCGTTCCGCAAAAATATAGAACATGTCCTATTCTTGTCCGCAATTGCGGACAAGAAAGCATTTTCTATATAGTTCTGGCAATGTGCGGATCTGCAAAATGCGGAAAGCACATTGCCGGTGTCCGTGTTTTGAGGATCTGCGGATCGGATCCGCGGATCCGTGAATCCACGGATCCGTGAATCCACGGATCCGCAAAACACATATGGACGTCTGAATAAAGCCTTACAAGGGGTGTGATCAATGACAGGGGGGTGATCAGGGGTCTAGATGGGGTGATCAAGGGGTTAATAGGTGAGGGGGGTAAGTGTAGTGTTTGGTGCAACTTTTACTGTAGTTACCTGGTCCTCTGGTGGTCGATCCCAGAAAATGGGACCACCAGAGGACCAGGTAGCAGCTATATCAGACGCTGTTCATAAAACAGCGTCTGATATAGCTGTTTGATGCGATTTATATCGCATCTACAGCCTGCCAGCGATTGATCATCGCTGGCAGGCTGTAGTCCAACTCTCGAGCCACGCTTCACTGTGAACGCGCGCGCGCACGCGCGCGCGTTCACAGGAACTCTCGCGTCTCGCGAGATGACGCCCCGGCGCGTCCAAACAGAAGATCCCGGCCGCCCGCAGGACGCAATCCTGCGTACGGCGGTCGGGGACTGGTTAATATCCAAGCTTTATAAATTACTTAATTATGTAGACACTCCACTTTTATACATAACGAAGTGGAACAAAGAACTTCAAATTCCACTTAGCAACACACAAGCTGATCAAGCAATTAAAAGTATAGTAATTGTCTCTAAATCATACATATACCAAGAGATGCAATTTAAGATAACAACTAGATGGTATAAGAATCCCACTCTTATGCACAGAATAAATAGTGAAATCTCAGATAGATGTTGGAGATGTAAGGAAGAGATAGGAACATATGCTGTGTGCATAAGATGGTATACTTGCCCACGAATCGCCGCCTTCTGCGAATCACTTAGCAAACTAATGGAAGAGATTATTTTTTTTTTTAATTTTTTTTTTGCAATATATTTTTATTGAACATTTTCAATAGTACAAACAAAAGACTTCAACGGAGTAACAATGAAGTACAAATTGACGAAACATCATCCATAATAGCAAGACCATTCAAAACAGTATTCTAACATACAGGTAAGGTGAGTCCAATTCCCTCATGTGAGGGCCTTGCATACTCCGTATCTAACAAAGGAACCTAAAGGTAACGTCTAAAGGTAACAACTAAGTAACCTAGGAGTGACAAATACGGAACACGTGTCCACACGTGGACTAGAATTCCACACGAATGCAGAAACATGAATATAGAAGCAAATCTTTCACCACCTGAGGAAATAATAATAGGTAAATAACATACAGTCCTAGATATTGCAATCAAACAAAGAAATACAGGCCTAACCAAACCCATTCCTAATGAATAGTACAGAGAGGTGAGGAGGACCACCCCGCCCATTGTCTCAAGAATTTAGCATAAGTGCCATTCCCTAAGGCAAATTTTTTTTCGTAGGCATATGTTGTGTTCAAAGCTGCTTTTAATTCCTTCACATCAGGCACCAATGGTGATTTCCATTTCTTTAAGAGCATTAATTTGGCCAAGACACAGAAGAGGCACCCTATCATTCTCCTGTTTGCTGGGATAGAGTCAAAGCCAATGAAAAGTAAAACTAACTGGGGGGACCACGGAACCTGTATATGAAGCAGTTGGGATAATAGGCGTTCACATGCCTGCCAATATGGAGCGATGATGGGGCATTGCCATAGGACGTGATAGAGAGTACCTTTGTGGCCACAGCCTCTCCAACATCTGTTTGAGACCCCGGGGTACATAAAGGCTAATCTGTCTGGAGTGTAGTACCAGTGCAAGATAGTCTTCAGTGCGGATTCTATGTGAGATATGCACTTTAAACTAGAGTTAAAAACTCTCAAGGCTGTAAGCCACTCTGTATCCGAGATAGTTATATTTAAACATTTCTCCCAAGTGCGCATGGGGTGAGATTTTTTTAAACTTCGTCGGATGCAGAATGGCTTCATACAAAGGTCCTATGCCTTTAATGTTGCTTTTCAAATACTGCATAGCTATTAAATTGAGTTTCAGACCTGATGGGCGAAGTGACAGGAGCGCGTGGCGAATTTGCATATACTTGAAGAAGTCTGATTCCTGAAGGGCTAGTTCTTCACAGAGTGTTTGAAAGGATTTCAAAATACCATCTGCATGCAATACCTCCAGTATGCTAGTGGGGTCAACAGACCAGTGAGAAATATCTATTTGAGGAAGTAAGGTTTTAAGAAAGGACAGCGGCATAGAGGTAACCTTAGGTACACTGTCAGAGTCTGCTAGTGTATGAAATTTGGTCCACGCTGCCATGGAGGCAGAGACAACCGGGTTTATATTCCTTGGGATAGGAACATCCCAAAAGGGCAAATATAACAGGTCAGACAATTGACGTGGATGCATTTGAGATATCTCTATCTGAACCCATGGAGCCCTGTATTCCGAGGATAACCAGCCACGGAGAGCTGCAACTAGCGAGGCTATATAATATAGTTTCAGGTCTGGGGCAGCTAAACCTCCATCTTTCCTAAGTCTCCTAACAATCTCCCTGGCTACCCTAGGGCGTTTTTTCTTCCATATATAAGAGCACAGGAGTTGATGTGCCTTGTCAAAAAACTTATCTGGAAGCGGGATAGGGAGTGTACGGTACAGATAGAGAAATTTCGGGAGTGTGAACATTTTAAAGGCTGCAATGCGGCCCAACCATGAGGTGTGATGTTTGTCATATTCCACAAGATCCTTCTCAACATTACTCAATAAAGAACCATAATTCAAAGAATAGAGTTTTGCTCTAGAGTGCGACATATATGTGCCTAAATAATTGATACTCTCAGTCTGCCAATCAAAGTCCCATTTGCTGCGAAATCCAGCTAATGAGATATCTGGGATATTTATCGGTAGGGCCTGCGTCTTAGCTGAATTAAGGTGGTAATAGGAGAGTCTACTATAGAAACCTATTTGATCCATTACCGCCGCTAATGATTTTTCAGGGTCGGTAAGAGTGAGTAAAACGTCGTCTGCGTACAACGAAATGGTGTGTGTTTGGTTCCCTATTGTTACCCCCTTAATATTCGGATCTTCCCGTATCGCCTGCGCCAGCGGTTCCATGGCGATGATGAAAATAAGAGGGGACAAGGGGCAACCCTGACGTGTGCCGTTCGTCAAGGCAAACGACTTCGACAAAGCCCCATTCACAAAAACATTGGCCGTCGGGTTGCTATATAAAGCCTCCATCGCCGATATTATCGGGCCCCTAAATCCCATTCGCGAAAGCACCGAGAAGGCAAACGACCATCTAATGCGGTCAAAGGCCTTCTCTGCATCAAGGGCCAGAGCCAGCATAGGAGTGGTATGGGAAACAACATGGTGTAGTATCCCTAACATTCGTCTAGTGTTATGGAATGATTGACGCTTCGGCACAAATCCTGTTTGATCGACGTGGATAACGGAGGGAAGGATAGCAGCCAATCTCACCGCCAGTAGTTTTGCGTATATTTTAATATCTTGATTCAAGAGTGATATCGGTCTGAAATTTTGGGGTTTGTCCGGGTCCTTACCAGGCTTGGGGAGTGTAATTATTACTGCCATTAAGTTCTCTTTAGGTAAAGTCCCAGAGCTAAGTGCCGTGCTACAAAAGTCTAACAAGTGGGGGCTGAGTATTTTTTTTTAAATGTTTGAAATAGTGACCAGCGAAGCCATCTGGGCCGGGGGCCTTATCTTTAGGTAGGGAACCAATAATTTTTTCTACCTCTTCTGGTGTAACTTGTGCATTAAGGATAGTGAGCTGTTCGCTAGTCAATGTGGGAAGATTCAGGGAATCTAGGTAAGAGGTCGTCAGCTCTGCAAGGTTAGGTGGGGAGGGATAAGAATCCTTTAGATTATATAGACTAGAATAATAGGATTGGAAGCCATCGGCAATGTCTCCAGGGGAATATAACTTCAATTGAGACTGGGGATGGATTAAATACGGGATCCTATTTTGTATCCGCCGTTTTTTTAAACTAGCTGCCAAAACTTTGCCGGCTTTGTTGCCCTGGGAATAATATTTTGCATTAGACCTGCGGAACATTTTCTCAAACGAGTCTAACATATGATTTCGCAGACGCTGTCTAGCCACTTTTATATCTCGGCCAAACTCCACCGAGGGTGATGCCTTATTCTCTTGTTCTAGCTTCTGTAGATCAGCTAGCAGAGACGCGGTTACAGCTTCTAATTGTTTTTTTACGTATCGCCCCTTGTTGTATAAACGAACCCCTAATGCGGGCCGTATGGGCGTTCCATAAGACTATTGGGTCAACCTCATCTCCACTATTAAAAGTGAAATATTCTAATAGGTCCGCTTCAATTTTTTGGCTATGTCGTGGATTGGAGAGTAGAATCGGATTACTCTTCCATAAATATCTGGGAGAAAAGTTAACTTCCTCTGAGATTTGGAGAGTGATAGCTGAGTGGTCTGACCACTTGATCAATTCAACTGAGGAGGCCACAGCTCTATTGATTGTCAAATTGTCTATTAAAAACATATCAAGTCTAGAATAAACGTTGTGGACCCCTGAGTGGAAAGTATAATCTTTTTCAGATGCATGATGTATGCGCCAGATATCATAAAGTTCTTCTCTCCACAACCATTGGGCAAGAGAGGGGGTATGTCTGCTCAGATGTGAAGAAGTATCTATAGAAGGGTCTGTTGTGACATTATAGTCCCCAAACATTATCAGGTGGCCTTGTCATTTCTTTTGCACTAATCTCATTACTTTGTTGAGAAAATGAACTTGGCCAACATTCGGAGCGTATAAGGACACCAATGTGTAAGTAATATTATTCAAGATGCAAACCAGAATTATAAAGCGGCCTTGTGGGTCGCAATAATCATATACATGTGTGAAAGCTACCGTATGTTTGATAGCAAGCATGACCCCTCTCGCCTTTGAATGAAAATGGGAATTAAAAGTGTGTGGAAAGAGTACGTTATGCAATCTGGGTGCATCCGTACGAAGGAGGTGTGTCTCTTGGACACCAAGTACGTCACACTTCAGCTTTTTGGCCTCATGCCACAAGGATGATCTGCGCATTGGACTATTTAAACCATTAACATTAATGCTGGCAAAATGATATAACCATAAATCAGTAATCTAAACCTAAAGCCATTAAGGTCGCGCTTAAAACCATACAAATGGTGTGAGACACCTCCCAGCCAGGGCGTCCACACCAACATAAAAGAGGTGGTGAAGTTTGACACGTGTACAGTAAGAACACAAGAGTTACACAAACTTTCAGTGAGAAAACAAACGGTTGAACAAGTAACCTTATACCAAAGTAAAACTAGAAAAAGTAGAGCTAGTAATGCTTTCTGCATACAGGGGGTAAACGTCTCGTCTGCAGCCAGCAGTGGGCAGAATAAGAAAGCACAGGCACCACTGAGCAGCACTCAAGTAGTATTAAATCGCTCAGCAAAACCTTAATTCCCTCCATCAACGAGCAGTGTCCCAATCCTTCTGGAGTCTGCCAGGGGGATTCCGCTTCTGACCTTCTATGCGAGGAGCCACTATGTTCCAGCTATGCAGGAGTTTAACCCCTTCCTCCAAGGATTTAACCATGTGCATTTCTCCATTGCGATGTATCAGCAAACGAACCGGGAATCCCCAACGATATTGAATTTTAGCCTCTTGGAGAGCAGATGTTATAGTGTAGAGGGTCCTCCGCGCTCGTAGCGTAGTGGCAGATAAATCTGCGTACAAGGAAATCTTGTGGAAAGGAGCAGGAAGTCCCCCATTTTGCCTGGAGAATGCCATCAGTTGCTCCTTTATGGTGAAAAAATGTACTCTGGCCAGGACATCTCTGGGGACATGTTCCTCCAGATGCAAATGTTCGCGAACGGGCGAACCGGGCGAACCGCCATAGACTTCAATAGACAGGTGAATTTTAAAAACCAAAGGGACTCTTTCTGGCCACAATAGTGATGGAAAAGTTGTTTCAAGGGGACTAACACCTGGACTGTGGCATGCCGGAGGGGGATCCATGGCAAAACTCCCATGGAAAATTACGTAGTAGACGCAGAGTTGGGTTTTAATCCATAAAGGGCATAAATCAACTAACATTCCTAAATTGTTTGGAATAACATGCTTTAAAACATCCAGTGTGTGTATACGATCAGGTATGATGTTGTATCGATCCGGTAGTGTAAGGGTTACGCCTGCTTCACAGACATTGACAGACCAAACTCCCCTTTTAATGCACCGCAAACAACCGCAAACAGTCCATTTGCACAACCGCAAACTCCCCATTTGCACAAGGTTGGATACCAAGCTAGCCATGTCCCGGTGATGTCATTGAAGGTTTCTTCCTCCACCCAGCCACGTACAACACCAAGGGTCCCCTAAAGGTCAATTGAATTGATTTTTCAAACGGGGAGATGGTTAAAAAAGAGCTGGCTCCCTCTCCTTTGTTTTAATCCACGGTCACTGCGTCTGTGCCGTTCAATTTACTCTCACACCCGATATGAGTGGTATTTTCTGTAGTACTATTCTCATCAGTTTAATCCCTGTTACGTCCCCAATCTGGGGTCCATCTATTGAATTGATTTTTCGAACGGGGAGATGGTTAAAAAAACGCTGGCTCCCTCCCTTTTGTTTTAATCCACGGTCACTGCGTCTGCACCGTGCAATTTACTGTCACACCCGGTATGAGTGGTGGTGGGCACTGGCAGTGGGCACACTGCAGTCTGTGGAAGTCGGCCTGACACACACTGGCAGCAGGCAAGCAACTGAAATTAGACTAAAGTGTAAAAATTAAATGCCTTATTTATCGGCAAGCTACTGTGCCACCCGGTATGAGTGGTGGTGGGCACTGGCAGTGGGCACACTACAGTCAATGGAAGTCGGCCTGACACACACTGGCAGCAGGCAAGCAACTGAAATTAGACTAAGGTGTAAAAATTAAATGCCTGTGACACCCGGTATGAGTGGTGGTGGGCACTGGCAGTGGGCACACTACAGTCTGTGGAAGTCGGCCTGACACACACTGGCAGAAGGCAAGCAACTAAAATTAGACTAAAGTGTAAAAATTAAATGCCTGTGCCACCCGGTATGAGTGGTGGTGGGCACTGGCAGTGGGCACACTACAGTCTGTGGAAGTCGGCCTGACACACACTGGCAGGCAACTAACCTTAGATTAAAGGGTAAAAATTAATTGCCTTTGTTTGATGCAAAGTCCTGTGCCACACGGTGTAAGTGGTGGGCACTGGCAGTGGGCACACTACAGTCTGTGGGCCTGCAGCTCCTCACACACGGGCAGGCCAGGCAACTGCAATATATATATGGAGAGAAAAAAAAAAAGCAGACTAATGTAGCAGCCCTAAAAAGGGCTTTTTGGGGTGCTGTCAGGACGCTGTCCTTACAGCAGAGATCAGATGAGTCTTTCAGGACTGGAGTGGACACTGAATACACTAGCCTAGCTATCAATTTCCCTATTAAATCAGCAGCAACTACACTGTCCCTCCTCTCACTAAGACTGCAGCTTCAGAATGAATCTAAAATGGATGCTGTTCAGGAGATGGGAGGGTCTGGGAGGGAGGGTATGCTGCTGATTGGCTGGAATGTGTCTGCTGGCTGTGAGGTACAAGGTCAAAGTTTGCTCAATGATGATGTATAGGGGGCGGAACGAACATCGCATATGTTCGCCCGCCGAGGCGAACACGAACAAGCTATGTTCGCCGGCGAATAGTTCGGGCCATCTCTATTCACAAACTTCAAAGCTTCGAGAAACGTAAATGGACAATAGCCCAGAACACTGAGAAGTTTGAAAGTATCTGGACTAAATAGACAGACTACATATCATCGAACAACTGTAATCTGCCTGATGCTTGACGATACAACAAAACTGTATTTTTTCAACTGTACTTTTGAATTATATATATGTATAATGTATTACTTAGCACAATTTGATAATCTGACCGGTATTCTCCCCCTTCCGCCCCCCCCCCCTTCCTTTCCTCTTTCCTTTCCGCTCACCCCCCCCCCCCCCCCTTTCCCATTCCTACCCTCCCTCCCTTTTCTTCCTACCCTTGATCTATGTTTAAAACATAACTTTATACCAAAACATGTAATTTTGGAAGTATAATAATGCGATTATTTTCTCTAAATATTTGTGGAGTGATGTAACTCCATTGCTTGCTTTATATGTAATACTTCCTTTAAATAAATAAAAATTACAAGAAATATCTTAGTAAAATTTTATTCAAATGTTTAGTTGCTCTTTAAAGCTTGAAAGGGGTTTTGAACTCAGGAATACTACATATGCGACAACTCCTTTAAAACTGAGCTATAGGGTTACCTGATATCAGCTTGGGATTTTCTTCATCTATGTGATTTAGCATCCAAATACACAATAAAGCTAAAAGTCATTGCGATGCTGACACTGACGAGTGAAGAAAATCAGACACCAAAGTCACACATCTCTTGAATTTGTCTCTTAACCACTTCAGCCCCCCTAGCTTAAACACCCTTAATGACCAGATCACTTTTTACAATTCTGCACTACACTACTTTCACGGTTTATTGCTCCGTCATACAACTTACCACCCAAATGAATTTTACCTCCTTTTCTTCTCACTAATAGTGCATTCATTTGGTGGTATTTCATTGTTGCTGACATTTTTACTTTTTTTGCTATTAATAAAAATTTTATTATTCATTTTTCGCTTTCTGTTGTAATTTTTTTTTTTAAAAACTACATTTCTATATAAATTTTTCTATAAATTTATTGTTCTACATGTCTTTGATAAAAAAAAAATGCAATAAGTGTATATTTATTGGTTTGGGTAAAAGTTATAGCGTTTACAAACTATGGTGCAAAAAAGTGAATTTCCGCATTTTGAAGCAGCTCTGACTTTCTGAGTCATGTTTCTTCAGGTGCTAGAATGTCAGGATAGTATAAATACTCCCCAAATGACACCATTTTAGAAAGAAGACACCCCAAAGTATTCGCGGAGGGGCATGGTGAGTTCATGAATCATTTCATTTTTTTTCCCCAAGTTAGCGGAAAATGACACTTCCTGAGGAAAAAAAATAATAATAAAGTTTCCATTTCTGCTAACTTCTGGCAAAAAAATAAAAAATCTCCCATGGACTCACTATGCCCCTCAGTGAATACCTTGGGGTGTTTACTTTCCGAAATGGGGTCATTTGTGGGGTGTGTTTACTGTTCTGGCATTTTGGGCAGGGCTAAATTGTGAGCAGCCATAAAAAGCCTAAAGGTACTCGTTGGACTTTACGCCCCTTTACGCACCTAGGCTGCAAAAAAGTGGCACACATGTGGTATCACCGTACTCAGAAAAAGTAGGGCAATGTGTTTTGGGGTGTATTTTTACATATACCCATGCTGGGTGAGAGAAATATCTCTGTAAACTGACAACTTTGTATAAAAATTTTTAAAAAGTTGTCATTTACAGAGATATTTCTCACACCCAAAACTCATTGCCCTACTTCTCCTGAGTACGGCGATACCACATAAGTGACACTTTTTTGCAGCCAAGATGCGCAAAGGGGCCCAAATTCCAATGAGTACCTTTAGGATTTCACAGGACATTTTTACGCATTTAGATTCCAGACTTCTTCTCACAAGTTAGTGGAATATAAGACTTTGTAAGAAAGAAAAAAAAAAACAATTTCCGCAAACTTGTGCCAAAAAAAAAACTTCTATGAACTCGCCATGCCCCTCACGGAATACCCTGGGGTGTCCTCTTTCTAAAATGGGGTCACTTGTGGGGTATTTATACTGCCCTGGCATTTTAGGGGCCCCTAAAGCTTGAGAAGAATTCTGGAATCCAAATGCGTAAAAATGCCCTGTGAAATCCTAAAGGTACTCATTGGAATTAGGGCCCCCTTGCGCATCTTGGCTGCAAAAAAGTGTCACACATGTGGTATCACCGTACTCAGGAGAAGTAGGGCAATGTGTTTTGGGGTGTATTTTTACATATACCCATACTGTGTGTGAGAAATATCTCTGTAAATGACAACTTTTAAAAAAATTTATAGAAAGTTGTCAATTTACAGAGATATTTCTCTCACCCGGCATGGGTATATGTAAAAATACACCCCAAAACTCATTGCCCTACTTCTTCTGAGTACGGCGATACCACATGTGTGACACTTTTTTTGCAGCCTAGGTGCGCAAAGGGGCCCAAATTCCAATGAGTACCTTTTAGGAGGGCTTTTTTGCGCATTTGGATTCCAGACTTCTTCTCACGCTTTAGGGCCCCTAAAATGCCAGGGCAGAATAAATACCTCCCATGTGACCCCATTTTGGAAAGAAGACACCCCAAGGTATTCCGTGAGGGGCATGGAGAGTTCATAGAAGATTTTTTTGTTGGCACAAGTTAGCGGAAATAGATTTTTTTTTTGTTTTTTTCTCACAAAGTCTCCCTTTCCGCTAACTTGTGACAGAAAGTTCATTTTTTTATGGACAGAATATCCCCCTCAGCGAATACCTTGGGGTGTCTACTTTCCGAAATGGGGTCATATGTGGGATGTGTTTACTGTTCTGGCATTTTGGGCGGGGCTAAATTGTGAGCAACCCTGTGAAATCCTAAAGGTACTCGTTGGACTTTCGGCCCCTTTGCGCACCTAGGCTGCAAAAAAGTGGCACACATGTTGTATCACCGTACTCAGGAGAAGTAGGGCAATGTGTTTTGGGGTGTATTTTTTCATATACCCATGCTGGGTGAGAGAAATATCTCTGTAAATTGACAACTTTGTATAAAAAAAATTTAAAAAGTTGTTGTTTACAGCGATATTTCTCACACAAAGTATGGGTATATATAAAAATACACCCCAAAACACATTGCCCTACTTCTCCTGAGTATGGCGATACCACATCTGTGACACTTTTTTGCAGCTAGGATGCGCAAAGGGTCCCAAATTCCAATGAGTACCTTTAGGATTTCACAGGGCATTTTTACGCATTTGGATTCTCACGCTTTAGGACCCCTAAAATGACAGGGCAGTATAAATACTCCACATGTGACCCCATTTTGGAAAGAAGACACCCCAAGGTATTCCGTGAGGGGCATGGCGAGTTCACTGAAAAAAAATTTTTTTGGTACAGTTAGCGGAAATTTATATATTCATTTTATTTTATTTATTTTTTACAAAGTCTCATATTCCACTAACTTGTGACAAAAAATTAAATTTTACATGAACTCACCATACCCCTCACAGAATACCTTGGGGTGTCTTCTTTCCAAAATGGGGTCATTTGTGGGGTGTTTGTACTGCCCTGGCATTGGAGGGTCTCAGCAATCATTACATGTATGGCCAGCATTAGGAGTTTCTGCTATTCTCCTTATATTGAGCATACGGGTAATGATATTTTTTTTTCCGTTCAGCCTTTGGGCTGAGAGAAAAAATGAACGGCACAGATTTCTTCATTCGCATCAATCAATGTGGATGAAAAAATCTCTGCTAAAATCGGTGATTGCGGTGCGGTGGGCTGGGCGCTAACTACCTAACAAGTAGCTAACTAACTGGCGGTGATAAGGGACCCTTATGTCCCATTCATACGTCCGCAATTCTGTTTGTGGAACGGAATTGCGGACCCATTCATTTCTATGGGGACAGACTTTGTCCCGCTCGGATCCGGAATTACGGATCCGCACTTCCGGGTCTGCACTTCCGTTCCGCAAAAATATAGAACATGTCCTATTCTTGTCCGCAATTGCGGACAAGAAAAGGCATTTTCTATATAGTTCTGGCAATGTGTGGATCTGCAAAATGCGGAAAGCACATTGCCGGTGTCCGTGTTTTGCGGATCCGCAAAACACATATGGACGTCTGAATGGAGCCTTACAGGGGGGTGATCAATGACAGGTGGGTGATCAGGGAGTCTATATGGGGTGATCAGGAGTTAATAAGGGGTTAATAAGTGACAGGGGGGGGGGGGGGTGTAGTGTGGTGCTTGGTGATACTTTACAGAGCTACCTGGTCCTTTGGTGGTCGATCCCAGCAAATGGGACCACCAGAGGACCAGGTAGCAGGTATATCAGACGCTGTTAACAAAACAGAGTCTGATATACCTCTTTGATTTCATTTATTTTGCTTCTACAGCCTGCCAGCAATTGATCATCATGCAACCTATTGTTATATCTTGTGCATTCTTTATGTCGCCGCTATAATGCAAGTGATTGTGATGATACTAGCTGTATACTGCATATTTACTTGTACATATGTCAGTTCACTGTTCTGATGTACCGTAGTACAAGGACAATATTAACTGTATGATTCTGTTTATTTCACTTATAGTTTCTGATGAAGGCTAATTGTGCCGAAACGTAACACGTACAAAGTTTGCCGTAATTATAAATAAAACTACACTGAAGCATCCACAAAGGGTGCCATTTCCTCACCTTATGCCCATAGGGCATTTACAAGAATTCCTGCATCTACTATCCTGATTTCTTCCTTCCTTCTGCGGCATGTGTATCTGATGAAGGCTAATTGTGCCGAAACGTAATACATGTACAACGTTTGCCGCAATTATAAATAAAACTACACTGAAGCATCCACAACCTTGGCTGTTGTCGTTCAATATATATGCATAGAAAGGGGTGGAACCCTACGCACAGCCTATTTACAGTGTGCACCGAAGATAGATTCAGCAGGCTGTAGTATAACTGTAGACCTGCGCGCCGCTGTGAACACGCACGCACACGTTCACATCAAATCTCGCCTATTGCGAGATGACGCGTGGATACGTCCAGGAGGAATAAACCTGCCGCCGCCTGGACGCATCCGTGTGTTAGGCGGTCGGCAGTTAACTAGTGCTTAGACATATTAATTTTTTTGAAGATTAAAAGGGGTTTTGAACTCAAGAATACAGCTACCTTACCACTGAGCTATAGGCTTGCCTAATATTAGCTTGTGATATTCATCATCTATTTGATTCAGCACACAAATACACAGTAAACCTAAAAGTCATTGCGACGCTGACGAGTGAAGAAAGTCAGACATCAGAGTCACACATCACTTGAATTTGTTTAAAAACATTAACTTGTCACTTTAAGATTTCTATTGGGTCTTGAACCCAAAAACTCCAGATTATAAACCAGCAACCGAACCTCTGAGCTATGCTTTCATCTACCATTGTAATA
Organism: Bufotes viridis; assembly: GCA_033119425.1. Taxonomy (NCBI): domain Eukaryota; kingdom Metazoa; phylum Chordata; class Amphibia; order Anura; family Bufonidae; genus Bufotes; species Bufotes viridis. The sequence goes on along the minus strand of CM065593.1, from coordinate 206,551,306 downwards.
CATTAGCTTGCAGCATTTCAGACCTAGAGCTATAAGCTCAGTAATAGATCTCCTTTGGCTGTGTGAGTTAGCATAAAAATACACAGTATATTTATAACTCATTCTGACTTTGACCCTGACCTATGAAGACCTGTGAAGAGTCAAATATCAAAGTCAGATGTCGGGGGTGAGGTGTCAGGGTCAGGAATCAGAGTCAGGTGTTAGGTGTCAGGTATCACACTGACATTATTCTGATACTTAACTATGATATCTGACCATGTCCTAAAATGAACACTATTAGGCAGGCCCATCTTATTTGTCATTTTCCACGCCAGTTTTTGGTGTGGAAAATTAATTTAAATCTACACCAGCAAGGGAGCACGGCCTGCTGGAGGAAGCGCCAAAGTTACATAGAGGCCTGCGCCTCCACATAACTTTAGTGCATCCACCAGCAGCACAGAGGGACTAAGACTGGTGTCTAAATCGCTGGTCTTAACAATAATAATAATGTTTACAGAAATGTCATCTTGTAAGAGAAATTACCTTTCCATGCATTAACAACCGTATGGTCAACGTGACATTAAGACCTCCTTCTGGAGCATTTGCATCAGTGGTATTCATTTTGGGGCTCTTCTCTTAAAAGACCTGGCAAGAGAGTGCTACTTTTTTTTTTAATCTTTCTTATTTAATCTGCAGAGAGAAGATAAAGCGTCAGTGAATCAGTATGTGTAAAACAAGAGGTAATCTAATGACCTGAATATATTGTTTTCACCTAAGAAAGACAGATGTAACATTCAGTATGAAAATGCTCCTTAACTTGCTATCCCAGCTGAAATACCAACCTCAAGAGACCCTGTAATGTTGAATGTGGTGTTTGAGATGTTATATATATAGCAGGAAGAGCTGAGCAGATATATAGCTTGACGGAAAACAGTCAGTATAGCTTAAGTTTATATTGTATTAATTTAAATTCTTGCTCATTCTGGGCTTTGAAGTCAAGGAAGTGGTTCTGTCAGTGATTGACAGCTCTTTATGTATACACAGTCATGAGGGAAGGCTGTCAATCACTGATAGGACCACCTCCTTGATGTCAAAGCCTAGAATAAACTGGAATTTAAATGGATAAAATGCATGTTATACTTACTCTTTTCCCAAAAAACTACATAGCAATCTACTCAGCTCCTCCTCCATAACATGCTGCCTGCAGCTCAAACATGATCAAGATGACGGGTTCCCTTTAAATGATAATCACTGGAGATTTAATAAATGAGATTATCATAAATTGGCATTCAATTTGTAATCTGTCTGCTTTTATATTGCTATTAGCATTTCTACAATAAAAAAATGAACCTAAAGTCAGCATATTTTACCCCTTGCTAAAATCGTCCAAATGATTCTTGGCAAATCTAGTAAAAGTAGCAATAGAATCCTGTTTATATTTTCCTTCTTTTAAAATGATAAAAATACAAGTACACGTCAAAGTATAAGGAAGTGAGGGCTATAAATGTTCAGTGAAACTTGTACTTTTTCTTTCAAGCTGATCTTATCAGATTGAAACAGAAGGCACAAGGTAAGATTAGTGGTGGTATGACCTGAATAGTTTTATGTGTCACGGTGCTCCTACCTGAATACCGTCGCTCCACAGGGTTAGGCTCCATAACAATAAAGGGGGCGAGGCATAGCTGGAGGAGAATAATCTGAATCCAGACTATATAAAGTTCAAAAGCTCTACTTGAATAAACTTGCATCCAGACAATATTTTGTCTTTCTTTTGCTCCAACAGGTTTTGGAGTAAACTGGCAGGCAAATTTGGATACCTTGCTTCATCTTTCTCTACTGTGCTAGACTCTGGCTTTGGTCTGCTAGCTGGACTTTCTGACAGCTCTGGTACATTTGAGCTGGGTGCCTTTGGCCGCTGACCCCCTTGTAATACTCTGTCTATAAACTTTAAGGAGTCACAGTGCTCTATGAGCTGCTTCCTTTGGGGGACTCATGCTGCAGGAAGGGGAGCAGTTCCCCTCACTGCACCATGTCTCTTCTCTTTCCAACTCCACTAGCGACTCTAGACTGACTAAAGCTTCCTGCTGTTGAGCTGCTGCTACAATCCCAGTTAATCTGTTAGTTTTATTCACAGACTTACTGTGCATCAGTATTAAAGGGTGGTCTGATATTTTGCCGCGTTTATCTTGTTAAACTGCTGTCACAATCCCCATTAATCTATTAGTTTATACATAGAATTGCTGCGCCTCAGAATTAAAGGGCTGTCTAATATATTGCTGTGTGCATCTTGTTCAACTGCTGCCATAATCCCCATCAAAGTTTATATATAAAAGGACAGTATTAAAGGGAATGCTGTATTAAAGTGCGGTCTAAAATATTGCTGTGTGCATTTTGTTCAACCTCTGCCACAATCCCCATTAATCTGTTAATTTATACATAGAATCACTGTGCCTCATTATTAATGGCCTGCTGCCACAATCCCCATTAATCTGTAAATTTATACATGGAATTACTGTGCCTCGGTATTAAAGGGTGATCTAATATATTGCCGTGTTTATCTTGTCCAAGTGCTGCTACAATACTTGTTTATCTGTTAGTTTAGATATAGAATTACTGTGCCTCAGTATTTAAGGGCAGTCTAAAATATTGCTGTATTTATCGTGTTGAACTGCTGACCCCATCTTAGTTAATTCATTACATTACTAAGGAAAGGCAGTGGCAAAAATGTTTCTGTAGCCGACACAAGTATCAGCAGAAGAAGGGTGGTGGTAGCAGCAGCCGGAGCAACAGGCCAAAGCTGCCACTGTCATCTAGCAGTCGTGTTTTGACGAACAATCCAGCTGTACTGGAATGGTGACAACAGATACACACAGCCAGGAATCGGTGGGTTCCTCTGACACCACTCTTCATTGGCATGGCCCAGGACCTGCCTCTGTTCCCCCACCTGTCCTGAACCTGCCTCTTGCTATAACCATTCCTTCTGCTAGCCAAGTAAGGTATGCCACTGGCTCTGCTCCGCTTTTCAGCAAGGATGAGCTTTGTGAGGACAGTAAGCAGTTACTACAGGCCAGCATAGATTTGGAGGAGAGGTCTGCTGCGGACTCCTCTAGGCCTGCAACTACCAATGACAGTTGAGTGGGAGCACATGTTGCAAGAGGTCAGGGACGTGCACAAGGGATAGGTGAGGCTGATAAGTGATAGCCAAACAGATGTTGATGATTGATGTAGCTGATCGCACATGGGAGCCGAGTGAAGAGGGGGCATCGCAATAATCATGGGGCAAGGGTGGCAGCGTGCCTGTGAGACAGCAAGGTAAAAGCATGCACATGAGACAGCAGGGAGGAACCAGTGGGAGATCTGCAGCCAAACACAGATGGGATACACCTTCTGCTACTTGGGACATTACCTATAACATAGTAACATAGTATATAAGACCGAAAAAAGACATTTGTCCATCCAGTTCGGCCTGTTTCCTACAAGTTGATCCAGAGGAAGGCAAAAAAAAAAACTGTGAGGCAGAAGCCAATTTTCCGCACTTAAGGGGAAAAAAATGTGTTCCCAAATCCAATCAGAATAACTCCCTGGATCAACGACCCCTCTCTAGTAGCTATAGCCTGTAATATTATTGCACTCCAGAAATACATCCAGTCCCCTCCTGAATTCCATTATTATACTCACCATGACCACCTCCTCAGGCAGAGAGTTCCATAGTCTCACTGCTCTTACCATGAAGAATCCTTTTCTATGTTTGTGTACAAACCATCTTTCCTCCAGACGCAGAGGATGTCCCCTCTTCACATTCACAGTCCTGGGGTTAAATAGATGATTGGAGAGATCTCTGTACTGACCCCTGATATAATTTTACATAGTTATTAGATCTCCCCTCAGTTGTCTTTTTTCTAAAATTAATAACCCGAATTTTGATGAGGAACACACTAGCAGTACAAGGGTTCATAAAAGCAGCGGCAGGAAGGGATCATGCAGTGGTGGAGGGAAAAAGCAATACTCGCAGTGTGGGAATTTTTCACCAAGTCGCCATGGGACATTAGCGTGGCAGTATGCAGGATATGTGGGCAGAAGGTGAGGCGTGACCAGGGTACTAATGTTGGCATGACGGCCCTGCCTCAACACATGGCGCATTACCATAAAGTGGTGTGGATAAACCATGCCACTAATTTAGTGATACAGCCTGATGCAGCAACCACTGCATCTCCCACTGGCCTGCACCCCCTCTCAAGCAGTCAGGGCTCGACAACGTCAGCAGAAGGAAGCTGTTGTTCCTTCCCATTGACTTTAATGTCGTCTATTGCTCCTGATACTCCTCCTTATCACTTGTTTTGAGAGCAATTAATCACTGAGGTGATTGCAAAAAGACAGTATGCATGCACCTGGCCAAGTTACTGACCCATCCAAAGTGGAGAGTCCCAAGCCGACGTTACTTTTCCAAAAAAAAGCTGTACCAGTTCTGCACATGTACATTAAGCAGAATGTGGGCCAGTCCAGGGGATGCTTTCAAATTTGATTGGTGAGGGGAAAGAAGATGTGGTCGCTATCTATGATTTCAGACATTAAGCCTGACAGGGTGAAGCAAAGGATACGTTGAATGTCAGGTCCTTTGTGGAAAAAGATTTCTATGTGGATGACTGCTTGAAATCCACACCCATGAACAAGACTGCAATCAGTCTCTTAAAAAGGGCTCAAGAGATGCTTGCTCTATCTAATCTGAGGTTGCACAAAATTGCCTCTAACAGCCGTGAGTTAATGGAGGCCTTCTCACCCCAAGACGATTCAAATGATCTAAAGGACTTGGATCTTAGCACCGACTCCTTTCCCATGTAGCGAAGCCTTCCAAATCAGCAAGGAATAAAAGCCCTTCACCACAGAGACGTCTGATTGGAATGATCCGCTTCCCATGGAGAAAAAAGACCTATTGACAGGTTGGAGGAAGTCTCTCAAAGCTTTGTCCCGCCTTCATGTGGCACGACCGTATGCTTCCGTGCCATCAACTGAAGTCAAGATGCAAAGACTTCTGTGATGCCTCAGTCAAGGCGATTGCAGCCGTAGCATACCTAAAGACCATAGACGTCAAAGAACAATTCCATATAGGGTTTGTTATGAGCCTTACCAAATTGGCGCCACTCCGTGAACACACGATACCTAGACTGAAACTCTGCGCTGCTGTGCTTGCAGTTGAGTTGGCTGAACTTATAACGACAGGAATGAACTTGGAAGTCGAAGAAGTCGAGTTTTACATGGACAGCAAGGTAGTTCTTGGATATATCTACAATGAATCCAGACGCCATTTTACGCCTATGTCAGCAATCGGGTGCTAAGGATCACGAGATCTGCTTGTACTAAACAGTGGAACTATGTGCCCACACGCCATAGTCCGGCTGACCACGCGACTAGACCAAGCCACCTTAAGGACACACTATGGTTTATGGGTCCTGCATTCCTGTACCATTCCACGTCCTCTAGCATTGGATACGACACATTTGACTTGGTAGACCACCAACTTCGGACCACCAACTCAAATCCCATTTTTTCAACAGGTTCTCCACCTGGATGTCGCTAGTTCATGCTAGAGCCTGTCTAGTTCATATGGCTCAGTCTTACAAATCGACATTACCTGTGAACAAGAAACCCTGCAAAGGTGGGCATGTTCGTTCAGACAGAGGCATGCATTTTGTTGGGGCAGTGAAAGAACTTCAAATTCCTTCTATCTTGGACACTACCAATGTGGAAAGATACTTAAACAAGAAAGGATGCATCTGGACCTTTAATCCACCACATTCTTTTCACATGGGAGGCGTCTGGGAAAGGATGATAAAAAGGATGAAAAATCTTGGATTCTATCTTCTTGCAAGTAGGGAGTACAAGACTCACACATGAAAGTTAGACCACATTTTTAGCAAAAATTTTAGACACCATGAATGCAAGACCGTTGACTACTTGACTACCCTTTCCAGTGACCCTGAAGATTTGACTATCCTCAATCCTGCTATGTTACTCACGCAGAAAATCAGCACTCCGAATGCTCCTCATGGAGAATTCAATGACAAAGACCTGTATAGATGACAATGGAGGCATGTGCAAAGTCTTTCCAGGGTCTTCTGGTACAGGTGGAGGAAGCAGTATATCTCCAGAGAAGTCTCCAGGACACATCCTAGACCTGTCCTATGCATATCTCCTTCTCAAACTCCACTATCCTTGTAAAATCATATCTGGGGAGAGATCTACCTCTGTTTCAGGGACATTCTGCTATGCAGAGTTGTTCAGTCAGTTTGTAACTGTTACTCAGGAATTTATTACTTATAGAAAGGCATGCAATCCTATGTATAGGCAGCCATTTTACAATGGGTCTATACTGTTAATGTAGATGTTATAGTATTAGCTATTTAGAGATGAGTGAATTTCTCAAAACTTAAATTCAGTCGGTTCGCTGAATTTTACGAAAAAGATTGGACTCAAATTTATTCATGGCAAATCGCGTAAAAAAACTGCTATTTCCTGGCTGCAGAGAGACTAAATAGTGGTGTAGAACAGTGTGCCTTGCAGTAACACACATAGGAAGTCTGTTATAATAATAAAACAATACTGTGAATCAGTATGAAACGCAGATGACAGGCGTCACTCTTATAATCACTGCACACTTCACTTATTTGGGCAGTTATGGATCCAAAAGGTTGATGTTAGCGTCAAGAAAAAGCACTCTCATTTTACACCATTGTCAGCTGATTCCACATAGATGTCTACAGAACCTGTTCTATAAAACAATTATACAAGAGTGGAGAGTGTGTCAGCACAAGTTTGTGTTGGCGTCACTGATTATTTTGGCCTTCCTCTGATCAGTCAGAACAATACCCCCAAAAAACGGATCCTGTCTGTTGAACATGCGCCTTCACTCGGTCAGCAGTTGGTCGATAATCTATCAGTATTGCTAAAGCCCCCCAAAAAACAGGAGTGGATCCAAAACAGAGATGATACGTGAAAGGATTCTTTGCATGTCTTCTGTTTTGTACCCACTCCTGCGTCTGGCTACCAAGTCATAAGCCAATTCTGATGCAAAATAGGGACCATGTCATAAAGACCTTACAACTGCTACATGGATAGGATCCGTTGTGAGTCTCATTTTTCCTTCCGACAGATCAGAAGAAGAGTCAAATAAATGGACCAACGAGTGGCCCAGAGACAGAGTTGTAAGTTGGCAGCAGCATTAGAAGACAACAGAGTGGCAAGGTGACATAGTGTTGAGATGGTACCAGCATGAGTAGAGAACACAGAGTGGCCCAGTGACAGTTGGGAGGTGGCAGCAGCATGAGAAGACCACAGAGTGGTGATGTGGCAGCAGCATGAGGAGACCACAGAGTGGTGATGTGGCAGCAGCATGAGGAGATCATAGAGTGGTTATGTGGCAGCAGCATGAGGAGACCACAGAGTGGTGATGTGGCAGCAGCATGAGGAGATTATATAGTGGTGATGTGGCAGCAGCATGAGGAGACCACAGAGTGGTGATGTGGCAGCAGCATGAGGAGACCACAAAGTTGCCCAGAGTGTGGAGGTGGGGGGGCAATACCAGTAAAAGCTGAAGATGGTGGCTAGCAGTAGGAGCATCTGGCAGCAGGTGTGGAATCAGGCATGTAGCCTGTGTGGCAGCAGGTAGCCTGAATAAACAGGTGTCTGTTGTCAAAGTGTTGGTGTGGCACCACTCTATGAGGAGATCATAGAGTGGTGATATGGCAGCAGCATGAGGAGACCACAGAGTGATGATGTGGCAGCAGCATGAGGAGTCCACAGAGTGGTGAAGTGGCAGCAGCATGAGGAGACCACAAAGTTGCCCAGAGTGTGGAGGTGGGGGGGCAATACCAGTAAAAGCTGAAGATGGTGGCTAGCAGTAGGAGCATCTGGCAGCAGGTGTGAAATCAGGCATGTAGCCTGTGTGGCAGCAGGTAGCCTGAATAAACAGGTGTCTGTTGTCAAAGTGTTGGTGTGGCACCATAGATGACCTAGTTTGATGCATCAGGCACTGGTGTTTGAAAATCCTGGCTGATCCACACCTGATTCATCTTCACAAAGGTCAGTATTCCCACATTTTGGGTGGACAGGCTAGTTCTCCTTGGGGTAACTATGGCCCCTGCCGCACTAAACACCCGCTCTGATGCTGATAGGATGATAATAAAAGATGACTAGATGCATCAGCTTGGATTAAGTCCTTTCTGGCGCCAGGAGAGTGAATATGACCATATCAGACACGACACATATGATGATTAAAATCACTCTGTTTATTGATAATAAGGTTCAAGCTTATATAAGACATTATACGCCCTTTCATTATTCAATCATCTTTTTCCAAACAATATAGCCTCCAATCATAATGAGACACATACCGTCATACAACATACTTTCCGCAGTTACATCCTGGCCTTCATGCTCCACGTACTAGCTGACACGGACAAGATAAGGAATTCCGATTAGATACTCGGCTGCCCAAAACATTTGGTTATGACAGAATGTTCTTACACAAAGTTCAAGACAGCATATTCCTTCAGATGCCATACTGCTGGCCGGGCAGGAAAGCTTATCCAGGGCAAACTCGGCCAGTTGCGGCCAAATATCAAGTTTGGATGCCCAGTAGTCTAGGGGATCTTTGATGTGGGGTGGCAGGGTGCATTCCAAGTATGCCACAACCTGCTGCTTCAGGTTCTGCTCTATGTCTACCTGCTGCTGTTGGTGATTAGTTTATTCACTAAGCGGGTGAAGAAAACTGCCTCAGCGACTGTAGACTTAAGTTGCTGCTGATGGAGCTGGTAGTGCTTTTGACCCCCCACCCCGCGCAGAGGGCCCCCATGATCAGACCTGCGTCAGGATGGCTCTCATGGGCAGCGGCCAACTGACTACATAGGATGTTTTGATAGTAAATCAGTTTGTCCACCCTCTCAGCGGGTGTAAAAAAAGCCCCCATTTTTCACCTGTAGTGAGGGACTAACATGGTGGAGAGCCAGTAGTCATCCCTCTGCCGAATGGTGACAATTCGTCTGTCACTAAGTGAGCATGCATCAGGCCATTTGCTCAAGTGACTCAGAGGGACTCCCTGCCTCTATCTCCACTGCATACTGTCACAGTGTGTCTGGGTCCTCTGCCTCGTCTTCCTCATCGCCCTGGTGCTCCTCTGGTTGGTCCTGCTCCTCCTTTCCTGTGTAGAAAAACCACCCATTTCTATACAAATTGCTTGTGCTCAAATGTCCTCCTCCTCTAGCTCAGCCCCCACAGGGCTTATGTGGCCTTGAGATGTAGTCGCCATGTCTCCTGTTCCCTGGCCAGCCAGATTAAGCAGCATCTGTTCTAGGACATGAAGCAGTGAATGATGTTGTTCATCTCGTAGTCTGACAAATAAAGTGGCCTCCTCAAAGGGTCCGAGCAAACGGCAGGTGTCACACGTGAGCTGCCACTGGTTAACATCGAAGTTACACAGGGTAGTACCTGGGTCCGACTGTATCATCAAGAAATCGTTGATGGCCTTTCTCTGTTCATATAATGGGTCCAACATATGGAGGGCGAAATTCCATCGCATATCAGCCTATGCTGGGGGACGCCGTTCTGCTGCTGCAGCTCAAGGTGGATGTGCTTTGTGGTGTACAAGTGGCTGTAGGACATGCAAAGTTTCCTGGCCATTTTGAGGATGTCTGACAGATGGGGTGAAGACTTCAGGAACCGCTTTACAACCAGATTGAATACGTGCGCCATGTAAGGCGCATGGCTCAGCCCTCCTTGATGCAGTGCTGACAACATGTTCTTTTCTTTGTCAGTCACCATGGTTCCTATTTTGAGTTTTCAAGAATTAAGCCAGGATTGGATTTCTTGATGAAGGATGCCGAGCAGTTCCTCCCTGTCTCACTCCGTTCGCCCAGGCAAACTAGGAGTAGAACAGCGTGACACCGCCGTGCCCTTCACATGTGGTATGCTGAAGGACATTGTTGCAGGACCAACAGCGTGAGAACGTGGAGGTGGAGGAGGAAGCGGCGTCACTTGGCCAAGTTGCTGAGGACTGTGCTCCTGAAAAATGCACAACAGCATGAATAGGAACCCGCCTTAACTGAGACCACCTTGTCATCTGGTAGGTGGGCTTAGATGTATTTTGACCAAAATGTATTGACCAAGTGTCTCAGATTTTATCAAGAGTGAGGGCTTAGTCCATATGTTATGCTTGTATCTATTATTATAGTGCATTATTTTCAGTGATTTTGTGGCTGGGCAAGAACCACATTTACCCAGTGGGCCATAAAGGACATATATTGTCCTTGACCGTAGTTACAGCTCCACACGCCGGCGCTGCCGTGCACTTTGGCAGACACCAACAGGATCAAGGACTGGCCCACCTTCTGTTCTACATATGTGTGCAGGGCTGGCACTGCTTTTTTGTCAAAGAAATGACAGCTTGGGACTCTCCACCTAGGCTCGACACAAGCCATCAGTTCTCTGAAATGTGCAGAGTCTAACACTTAGAAAGGGTTTTGCGCCGTTGGATGAGTGCTCGCATACTGTTGTCTCTTGGCAAACACTTCGGTGATCGATTTGCTGACGTAATGACTGAAGATGAGTAGGAGCAGGAGCAAGAGCATCAGGACTAGCATATAATGGGAACAACAGACTGCTCCCTTCGGGTGAGGTGGTGGAGCTTTGACTGCATAAAATTGAGTACGTGCCACTGGGTGGTGCAGCGTTTGCTGCGGCAGGCTGGACCACCACATCGGAGCCACAGTTCTCTCAGGCCACTTTATGGTGATGCTGCATGTGTTGATGCAGGGCCGTGGTGCCAACATTGGCATCCTGGCCACTCATCACCTTCTGCCCCCAAATTCTGCAAATGGCAATGCTCACCTCCTCTGGCAGCCTAACAAAAAATTGACACACCGCCGAGTATGGCATTTTCACCCCAACACTCTGCTCTGACTATCTGCTACCACTGCCTCCATGTACCCCTGCACCGCTACTTTCCGTGCCGGTAGGCTCCTGCGAAGCAGGTGGTCTACCCGGAGCACATTTGGCTCCCGACTTCCTACTGCTGCCACCCTGCTAACTCACTTTCCACGCTTCCACCCTGCTGGCTCAGCTGCTGCCTCACACACAAGCTGCCACCCTCTTCTCCTGATGATGATGATGATAAGCCCCCTTCTTCACCCGGCTCCTAAGTGCGATTGGCTACATTATCGTCCGCTACTGTCTGACTGCACGTCATTGATATCCCCCTCAAAGGTCTCAGGGCCAGGAGCCTGACCGCTTGTAACAACTGCTCCCACGCAACTCTCATCATTACTACTTGCCCGTCTACCGGAGGAAGCGGTGGATGTCTCCTTTAGATCTTGGCTGGGCAATAGCTGCTGAATGTCCTCTAGTAGCTCGACCTCGCTGAATAGTGGAGCTGAGCCTACGGCATATAATACTTCTTGCGCTGATGGAACTGAAAATGACAAAGGAAGGTTCAGGACTAGGGATGAGTGAGCCCGAACTGGATAGTTCGGGTTCGTACCGAATTTTGGGGTGTTCGGGACCCAGACCCGAACATTTTCAAAAAAGTTCGGGTTTGGGTCCGTTGTTCGGCGATTTCTTCCTGCTTTCTGAAGGGCTGCACGGCAGCCAATCAGCTAGCGTTTTACTTCTTGCCCTAAGAAGCCATCACAGCCATGCCTACTATGGCATGGCTGTGATTGGCCAAGTGCAGCATGTAACCCAGCCCCTATTTAAGCTGGAGTCACGTAGCGCCGCACGTCACTCTGCTCTGATTGGTGTAGGGAGAGGACACAGCAGCTGTGAGGGCAAGATTAGGCAGGGAAAACTCAGCAAAAACACCTAATGAAGTGATCGATCTACAGCTGTGAAACATTCAACTTCTGCTAGTTAATTGCTCACTGTTTTTTAGGCTGCACAGAGCATTTTTCTGTCACTTTTTTCTCAGGTGATCGGCGGCCATTTTGTGTCTTGTGGTGCACCAGAACAAGCTGCCACCAAGTCCATCAATCCATCAATACTAGGGTTTTTTTTTTTTGCTATATCATACATCAGGGGCTTGGCTATGCTTATTGTCACCCATAGAAGCTCAGGATAGAAATTTCTATATTTTATTGAGGGGTTAAATTAAATTGCCAAATAGCAATCCCCTAAATCTGGTGTTCCAGCTGTGGCTAGCCAAGTGTAAAACTGTCTGCTGTCTGGCAAAGGATAGTTTTTTTTCTGTGGTGAAATTCAATTGCCAAAATAACAATACCATAAATCAGTGGTTTCAGCTGTGGCTGGGCAAGTTTAATAGTGTCCGGCAAAGTATATATTTTGTTCTGGGGTGACATTTAATTGCCAAAATAGCAATACCATAAATCAGTGGTTTCAGCTGTGGCTGGCCAAGTTTAATAGTGTATGTCACAGGATAGATTTTGTTCTGGGGTGAAATTTAATTGCCAAAATAGAAATACCCTGAATCTGGTGTTCCAGCTGTGAATGGACAATTTCCCTAGTGTCCGTCAAAGGATATATTATTTTCTGGGGTGAAAGTCAGTAGCAAAAATAGAAATACAGTAAATCTGGTGTTCCAGCTAGTTTAAATCTGTCCATAAAAGGGTATATTTTTTCTTGGGTGAAATTTTATTGCCAAAATAGCAATACCCTGAATCTTGTGTCCCAGCAGTGGCTGGAAAAGTTTAATAGTGTCCGGCAAAGGATATATTTTTTTTTTCTGGGGTGAAATTCAATTGCCAAAATAGCAATATTGTAAATCTGGTGTCCCAGCTGTTGCAGGCCAATTGTTAATCTGTCCGTAAAAGGGTATATTACAAAAAGTGTTACATTACAATTGCTGAAAGCATAATCCTGTAAATCTGCATGCACTATTGTGCATCTCATGGTGTATTTCTGTCCGTAAAAGGGTATATTACACTCAAGGTGTATATACAAGTGCTGAGAGAGTCATCCTCAATAACTTCACACGCTACCGTGCATCTCCAAGTGTATTTCTGTCCGCGAAAGGGTATATTACACAAAGTGTTAAAATACAATTGCTGAAGGCATAATCCTACATATTTTTTCACACGCTACTGTGCATCTCAGAGTGTAAATCTGTCCATAAAAGGATGCCTTTCATCCAGGGCCTAAATACTAGGCCTACAATTGATATTCCCTAAATCAGTGGTTAATGCTGTGCCTGGATTAGTGTAATACGGTACATAAATAAATAGGCAGATAGTGTTAGGTGCCTGTAAAAATGGCCTGAATTTGAAATCAATACATTGGGCTAAATATTTTTTTCTTATTGTGGTGCTTGGTGAACGATAACAATGAGGAAAACATCTAGTAAGGGACGCGGACGCGGTCGTGGTGGTGTTAGTGGAACCTCTGATGCTGGGAGAGGACGTGGCCATTCTGCCAAATCCACACGTCCTAGTGAACCAACTACCTCAAGTTCCAGTACCAACCAGAATTTACAGCGATATTTGGTGGGGCCCAATGCCGTTCTAAGGATGGTAAGGCCTGAGCAGGTACAGGCGCTAGTCAATTGGGTGGCCGACAGTGGATCCAGCACGTTCACAACATTATCTCCCACCCAGTCTTCTGCAGAAAGCGCACAGGTGGCGCCTGAAAACCAAGCCCATCAGTCTGTCACATCACCCCCATGCATATCAGGGAAACTGTCTGAGCCTCAAGTTATGCAGCAGTTTCTTATGCTGTTTGAAGACTCTGCTGGCAGGGTTTCCAAGGAAATCCACCTAGCCCTTCCCCAGTGGTGGAAGACATAGAATGCACTGATGCACAACCACTGATGTTTCCTGATGATGAGGACATGGGAATACCACCTCATCGGAGTCCGCACGTCTCTGATGATAATGAAACACAGGTGCCAACTGCTGCGTCTTTCTGCAGTGTGCAGAACGAACAGAAGGTCACGGAGGAAGACTGTGTGGAAGACGATGCAGGGGACAATGAGGTCCTAGACCCCACATGGAATGAAGTTCGTGCCGTGACTTTCATAGTTCAGAGGAAGAGGCAGTGGTGAGACCGAGCCAACAGCGTAGCAAAAGAGGGAGCAGGGGGCAAAAGCAGAACAGCCACCACCAAGAGAGTTCGCCTGCTACTGGCCACCGCCACCAGGGACCGAGCACCCCAAAGGCAGCTTCAAGGAGTTCCCTGGCATGGCATTTCTTTAAACAATGTGCTGACGACAAGACCCGAGTGGTTTGCACGCTGTGCCATCAGAGCCTGAAGCGAGGCATTAACGTTCTGAACCTTAGCACAACCTGCATGACCAGGCATCTACATGCAAAGCATGAACTGCAGTGGAGTAAACACCTTAAAAGCAAGAAACTCACTCGCCTCGGGAGGAATGTTAGCACCTGCCACCCACCAAACAGAGGATGTGCCACCGACACCACCACCTGCGACACCAAGCATCTCCACCATGTCACAAGCAGGGTTCAGCTCTCCATCTCACAAACCTTGGAGAGAAAGCGTAAATTCCCACCTAGCCTCCCTCGAGCCGTGGGCCTGAATGCCAGCATTTCTAAACTACTAGCTTTTGAAATGCTGTCATTAAGGCTGGTGGACACAGACAGCTTCAAACAGCTGATGGCAATGGCTGTTCCACAGTATGTTGTTCCCAGCCGGTGGTGTGCGATAATGGGCGAAAACCCGTCGCAGACTAGCCGGTTTGACGCAAATGCCTTGCCTGGCGCATGTGCTGAAATTGGTGGTGGAGAAGTTCATTCACAACTACCCCGACATGTCAGAGCTGCTGCATAATGTGCGGGCCGTCTGTGCGTGCTTCCGGCGTTCACATCCTGCCGCTGCTCGCCTGTCTGCGCTACAGCGTAACTTCGGCCTTCCCGCTCATCGCCTCATATGCGACGTGCCCACCAGGTGGAACTCTACCTTGCACATGCTGGAGAGACGGTACGAGCAGCAGCAGACCATAGTGGAGTTTCAAATTGTCCACGTGGCAAGAGCTAGCCTTTTATGCCTTGGAGGTGCTGGCCTGCCCAGCGGCCAGCGTTTTGTCTGAAACTGTATTCAGCACGGCAGGGGCCGTCATAACTGACAAACGCAGCCGCCTGTCCACAGCCAACGTGGACAAGCTGACGTTCATAAAAATGAACCAGGCATGGATCCCACAGGACCTGTTTATCCCTTGTGCAGAATAGACATTTATAACTGCTTCCCCCTAAACCATATATTCTTGTACTCTGGGGCACTTCTTTATTGAATACTCTTTTTTAATTTTACCATTATATTGCGGTGCAACCAAAAGTTGAATGAACCTCTCCCCGTCTAGGTGCCAGGGGCCTAATTATCTGAAAGTGGCCTGTTCCAGTGGTGGATGACATGACGCCTGATTCTCTGCTATGCGACCTCTCTCCTCTGTCTGGGTGCTGGGGCCTAAATGAATGAAAGTGGCCTTCTCCATTGGTGAGTGACATGACGCCTGATTCTCTGCTATGCGACCTCTGTCCTCTGTCTGGGTGCTGGGGCCTAAATGAATGAAAGTGGCCTTCTCCATTGGTGAGTGACATGATGCCTGATTCTCTGCTATGCGACCTCTGTCCTCTGTCTGGGTGCTGGTGCCTAAATAAATGAAAGTGCCCTTCTCCATTGGTGGGTGACTTGAATCCTGATTCTCTGCTATGGGACCTCTCTCCAATTTATATTGCTTAATTTTTATTTATTTTATGTTATTTTAATTCATTTCCCTATCCACATTTGTTTGCAGGGGATTTACCTACATTTTGCTGCCTTTTGATGCACAACCACTGATGTTTCCTGATGATGAGGACATGGGAATACCACCTCATCGGAGTCCGCACGTCTCTGATGATGATGAAACACAGGTGCCAACTGCTGCGTCTTTCTGCAGTGTGCAGAACGAACAGAAGGTCACGGAGGAAGACTGTGTGGAAGACGATGCAGGGGATGATGAGGTCCTAGACCCCACATGGAATGAAGTTCGTGCCGTGACTTTCATAGTTCAGAGGAAGAGGCAGTGGTGAGACCGAGCCAACAGCGTAGCAAAAGAGGGAGCAGGGGGCAAAAGCAGAACAGCCACCACCAAGAGAGTTCGCCTGCTACTGGCCACTGCCACCAGGGACCGAGCACCCCAAAGGCAGCTTCAAGGAGTTCCCTGGCATGGCATTTCTTTAAACAATGTGCTGACGACAAGACCGAGTGGTTTGCACGCTGTGCCATCAGAGCCTGAAGCGAGGCATTAACGTTCTGAACCTTAGCACAACCTGCATGACCAGGCATCTACATGCAAAGCATGAACTGCAGTGGAGTAAACACCTTAAAAGCAAGAAACTCACTCGCCTCGGGAGGAATGTTAGCACCTGCCACCCACCAAACAGAGGATGTGCCACCGACACCACCACCTGCGACACCAAGCATCTCCACCATGTCACAAGCAGGGTTCAGCTCTCCATCTCACAAACCTTGGAGAGAAAGCGTAAATTCCCACCTAGCCTCCCTCGAGCCGTGGGCCTGAATGCCAGCATTTCTAAACTACTAGCTTTTGAAATGCTGTCATTAAGGCTGGTGGACACAGACAGCTTCAAACAGCTGATGGCAATGGCTGTCCCACAGTATGTTGTTCCCAGCCGGTGGTGTGCGATAATGGTCGAAAACCCGTCGCAGACTAGCCGGTTTGACGCAAATGCCTTGCCTGGCGCATGTGCTGAAATTGGTGGTGCAGAAGTTCATTCACAACTACCCCGACATGTCAGAGCTGCTGCATAATGTGCGGGCCGTCTGTGCGCGCTTCCGGCGTTCACATCCTGCCACTGCTCGCCTGTCTGCGCTACAGCGTAACTTCGGCCTTCCCGCTCATCGCCTCATATGCGACGTGCCCACCAGGTGGAACTCCACCTTGCACATGCTGGAGAGACGGTACGAGCAGCAGCAGACCATAGTGGAGTTTCAAATTGTCCACGTGGCAAGAGCTAGCCTTTTATGCCTTGGAGGTGCTGGCCTGCCCAGCGGCCAGCGTTTTGTCTGAAACTGTATTCAGCACGGCTGGGGCCGTCATAACTGACAAACGCAGCCGCCTGTCCACAGCCAACGTGGACAAGCTGACGTTCATAAAAATGAACCAGGCATGGATCCCACAGGACCTGTTTATCCCTTGTGCAGAATAGACATTTATAACTGCTTCCCCCTAAACCATATATTCTTGTACTCTGGGGCACTTCTTTATTGAATACTCTTTTTTTAATTTTGCCATTATATTGCGGTGCAACCAAAAGTTGAATGAACCTCTCCCCGTCTAGGTGCCAGGGGCCTAATTATCTGAAAGTGGCCTGTTCCAGTGGTGGATGACATGACGCCTGATTCTCTGCTATGCGACCTCTCTCCTCCGTCTGGGTGCCAGGGGCCTAATTATCAAAAAGTGGCCTTCTCCATTGGTGGGTGACATGACGCCTGATTCTCTGCTATGCGACCTCTGTCCTCTGTCTGGGTGCTGGGGCCTAAATGAATGAAAGTGGCCTTCTCCATTGGTGAGTGACATGATGCCTGATTCTCTGCTATGCGACCTCTGTCCTCTGTCTGGGTGGTGGTGCCTAAATAAATGAAAGTGCCCTTCTCCATTGGTGGGTGACTTGAATCCTGATTCTCTGCTATGGGACCTCTCTCCAATTTATATTGCTTAATTTTTATTTATTTTATGTTATTTTAATTCATTTCCCTATCCACATTTGTTTGCAGGGGATTTACCTACATTTTGCTGCCTTTTGATGCACAAGGAGACAAAGGAGTGGTATTGTAATACTAACAATGGTGTCATCAGCACTGGCCATGTTGGTTGAGTACTCAAAAGACAGCAACAAGGTACACAGGTCTTGCATGCTGGCCCAGTAACTGGTGGTGAAGAGGTGCTGATCCGCAGAGCGACTGACCCGTGAGTGCTGCAGCTGAAACTCCACTACCACCTGCTGCTGTTCGCACAGTCTCTCCAGCATATGCAAGGTGGAGTTCCACCTGGTGGGCAAGTCGTATAAGAGGCGGTTAGCTAGAAGGCCGAAGTTATGCTGCAGCGCAGACAGGCGAGCAGCAGCAGGGTGAGAAGGCCGAAAGCGGGCACAGACGGACTGCACTTTCAGCAGCAGCTCTGACATGTCTGGGTAGTTTTTAAGAAACTTCTGCACCACCAGATTCAGCATATGCGCCAGGCAAGGGATGTGCGTCAAACCGGCTAGTCCCAGAGCTGCAACAAGATTTGGCCCATTATCGCACACCACGAGGCCGGGCTTGAGGTTTACTGGCAGCAACCACTGATCTGTCTGTTGTTCTATGCCCTCCAAAGCTCCTGTGCGGTGTGGGGTTTGTCACCCAAACACATGAGTTTTAAAATTGCCTGCTGACGTTTATATCTGGCTGTGCTTAAGTTGGGGGTGAGGTTCTTTCGATGACCGGATGAGGGGGTGGTAGAAGAGGATGAGGAGGCAAGAGGAGGCAAAGAATAATGCCATGCGATCCTCGGTGGTGGAAAGACATGCACCAAACCACTATCCTCCTCGGGCCAATCCGCCACTACGTTTACCCAGTGTGCAGTTAGCAAGATATAGCGTCCCTGCCCGTGCTTACTGGTCCATGTATCTTGGTTGTGCAGGGAAGGGACAGCTCGCCTGGAAAAGTATTGGTGGCTGGGAACAACGTACTGTGGGACAGCCACCGCCATCAGCTGTTTAAAACAGTCCCTCTCCACCAGACAGAATGACAGCATTTCAAAGGCCAGTAATTTTGAAACGCTGACATTCAGGGCCAGTGCTCGAGGATGGGTAGCTGGGTATTTCCTCCTTCTCTCCAGTGTTTGGGAGATGGACAGCAGAACGCTCCCCTGTGACATGGTGGACATGCTTGGTGATGGTGACAGAGGTGGTGGTGGTGTTGGTGGGACATCCTCTGTTTGCTGGTTGCCAGGTGCCACGTTGACGCCAGAGGTGGAGGCCGAGGCCGAGACAGCAACAAAAGAGGGAGCAGGAGGATCCTGAGACCTTTCGTGATTTTTAAGGTGTTTACTCCACTGCAGTTCGTGCTTTGCATGTAGATGCCTGGTCATGCAGGTTGTGCTCCGGTTAAAACCATTTATGCCTCGCTTTAGGCTCTGATGGCACAAGATGCAAAATACTCGTGTCTTGTCATCAGGACATTGTGTGAAGAACTGCCATGCCAATGAATTCCTTGGAGCAGGCCTTGGTGTGCTCGGTGCCTGGAGTGCGGTGGGCAGTAGCAGGCATACTGTCTTTGGAATGGCCACTGAACTTTTGCACCCTGCTCCTCTTTTGCTGTGCTGTTGCCTCTGTGCAACCACCACCTCTTCCTCAGAACTGCACACTTCACTAGCACAACCTTCTGTCCAGTCTGGGTCTAGGACCTCATCATCCACCACATCATCTTCCACCCATTCATGACCCCTGCCCTCCTCCTCGTCTGCACATTGCAAAAATCCACAGCAGTTGGCACCTTTGTTTCATCAGAGATGCTGCGGTATTCCCATGTCCTAATCCTGCTACATAAGTGGTTGGGCATCAGTGCATTCAAGGTATTCCACTTCTGGGGCAGGGCTAGGTGGATGGGCTGAGGAAACCCTGTCAACAGAGTCATCAAAAAGCATAAGAGTTTGCTGCGTGACTTGGAGCTCTGACTGCTTGGCTGACTGCTTTGCAAGGGGGTGAGGTGAAAGACTGATAGGCATGGGCCGCTGGTGCCAACTCTGAGCTTTCTGCAGAGGACTGGGTGGGAGACACTGTGAAGGAACTGGAGGCACTGTCAGCCACCCAGTCTACCATCGCCTGTACATGTTCTGGCCTCACCATCCGTAGAGAGGCATTCAGGCCTACCAAATAACTCTGCAGATTCTGTCGCCTACTCGCACCAGAGGAATGTGTTTTACTTGGACCGGTAGTTGGCGCTGAATGGCCACGTCCTCTCCCAGCAACAGGAGCTCCACCAACACCACCACAACCATGCCCACGTCCCTTATTTGATGTTCTTATTATTTGCGTTCACCCACCAAGCTGAAAGATGGTTTCTTTCCGGTGTCAATTTAACTGCCAATAGTCAACAATTAAGTTCACTAAGGCAGTGCCTATGCCTAAAACACACTGATTCTCAATTTCACTGCAGAAATGTGAAATATGTATTTGTACGCTGTATGCACAACTGTTTGGTGAACCGAGAACGCGTTTTTTCCCCAGTAAAACACAGTAAAGCACTATTTTCATGCTGCAATTTAAAATTGGTATTTGTACGCTATATGCACAAGTGGTTTGTGGACCCAGAACACGGCTTTTTCAATAAAACACAAATATGCGGTATTTAACTGCCGGAAATAAAATGTAGTTATTTCTACACTGTATGCAAAAGTGGTTTGTGGACCCAGAACACGGATTTTTTTAATAAAACACAGAAATGCAGCATTTAACTGCTGTAAATTCAATGTAGATATTTCTACACTGTATGCAAAAAGTGGTTTGTGGACCCAGAACAAGGATTTTTTTAAAGTAAAACACAGAAATGCAGTATTGTACTGCTATAAATAAAACGTTGGTATTTCTACGCTGTATGCAAAAGTGGTTTGTGGACCCAGAACAAGGATGTTTTTAATAAAACACAGAAATGCATTATTTTACTGCTGTGAATTTAACGTAGGCATTTCTACGCTGTATCCAAAGTGGTTTGTGGACCCAGAACAAGGATTTTTTAATAAAACACAGAAATGCATTATTTTACTGCTGTGAATTTCTACGCTGTATGCAAAAGTAGTTTGTAGAACCCAGAACAAGGATTTTTTAATAAAACACAGAAATAAAGTATTTTACTGCTATAAATAAAACGTTGGTATTTCTACGCTGTATGCAAAAGTGGTTTGTGGACCCAGAACAAGTTTTTTTTTATAAAACACTGAAATGCAGTATTTTACTGCTGTAAATTTAATTTAGGTATTTCTACACTGTATGCAAAAGTGGTTTGTGGACCCAGAACAAGGATTCTTTTAAATAAAACACAGAAATGCAGTATTTTACTGCTGTAAATTTAACGTACGTATTTCTACGCTGTATGCAAAAGTGGTTTGCGGACCTAGAACAAGGATTTTTTTATAAAACACAGAAATGCAATATTTTACTGCTGTAAATAAAACATTAGTATTTCTACGATGTATGCAAAAGTGGTTTGTGGACTTAAAACACAGCTTTTTTAAAAACAACACACAAATGCAGTATTTCACTGCTATAACTAAATGTAGGTATGTCTACGCTGTATGCACAACTGCTTTGTGAAGCAAGAATATTGCTGTTTTTCCTACAAAAAGACTAATTCGCTATTTCACTGCAGAAATGTCAGATGTGTATTTGGGCGGTGTATTTCAAACTGTTTTGTGGACCAGGAATAACTTTTCCCCTGAAGGATACTGATGCACTATTTCCCTACAGAAATATTAAATATATATTTGTACGCTGTATGCATAACTGCTTTGTGAAGCAAGAATATTGTTTTTTGTTTTCCCACAAAAAAGACTATTTCACTATTTCACTGCAGAAATGTCAAATGTGTATTTGGACAGTGTATTTAAAAATGCTTTGGGGACCAGGATTACCGCTTTTCTCTCAAAAATACACTGATGCAATATTTGACTGCTGAAATTGAATATACGGTTTAGTGCATTGTATACAGAAGTGCTCTGTGGCACCACAGGTCCCAGAATAGACAAATGGACTATGTCACCCCTTAATTATACAAAAGGTAATGTATGGGACTTGAGCAGCCATACAAAAAGCATTTTTCCTTCACTGAACTACCAAACAGGATTAGGCTGATGTCCCTGGCAGGCTGGCACATATGCAGCACACTGCAGTGGCTAAAATGGCCGCTGACCCCTACCTCAGTAACAGATGGATAAAAAAAAATCCTTGGCAGTGGCTGGGTACATAAATGTAGGATTGCTGAAGCTCCCTCCTCTCTATTTGATGTATCTTGTGGATTAAAGTACAACAGGTTCTACAGATTTCTTGCCTATCCTTTCCCTAGGCTAACATCAGCAGACTGACGTGCGGCACTACGTGACTCCAGCTTATAAAGAGGCTGGGTCACATGCTGCACTCAGCCAATCACAGCCATGCCATGTATCATTTCTGCAGAGAGAGAGAGAGCGAGAGTGAAAGAGAGAGCAAGAGAGAGAGAGAGAAAGAGAGAGACAAAATGTAGGTAAATCCCTTGCAAACAAATGTGGATAGGGAAATTAATTAAAATAACATAAAATAAATAAAAATTAAGCAATATCAATTGGAGAAAGGTCCCATAGCAGAGAAACAGGATTCAAGTCACCCACCAATGGAGAAGGCCACTTTCATTTATTTAGGCCCCAGCACCCAGAGGACAGAGGTCGCATAGCAGAGAATCAGGCGTCATGTCACCCACCAATGGAGAAGGCCACTTTCATTTATTTAGGCCCCAGCACCCAGACAGAGGACAGAGTTCGCATAGCAGAGAATCAGGCGTCATGTCACAAACCAATGGAGAAGGCAACTTTTCGATAATTAGGCACCTGGCACCCAGGTAGAGGAGAGAGGTCTCATAGTAGAGAATCAGGCGTCATGTCACCCATCAATAGAGTAGGCCACTTTCATTTATTTAGACGCCAGCACCCATATACTGTTAAAATTAAAAAAAGAGCATTTAATAAAGAAGTGTCCCGGAGTACAAGAATATATAGTTGAGGGGAGGCAGTTATAAATGTATATTCTGCACGAGGGATGGACAGGTCGTGGCGTGGTGACAAAACTTTTCCACATTTCTGCCATGCTAACCCTGCCCTCAGAGGAGCTGACCGTGACACAGCTGCGTTGGCGACCTCTTGCTCCTCCTCTGCCTTCGCCTTGGGCTTCCACTTGTTCCCCTGTAACATTTGGGAATGCTCTCAGGAGCGCGTCTACCAGAGTGCGCTGGTACTCACGCATCTTCCTATCACGCTCCAGTGCAGGAAGTAAGGAGGGCACATTGCCTTTGTACCGCGGATCCAGCAGGGTGGCAACCCAGTAGTCCGTACACGTTAAAATGTGGGCAACTCTGCTGTCGTTGCGCAGGCACTGCAGCATGTAATTGCTCATGTGTGCCAGGCTGCCCAGAGGTAAGGACAAGCTGTGCTCTGTGGGAGGCGTATCGTCATCGTCCTCCGTATCCCCCAGCCCCGCACCAGTGATGGACCTGAGCTGTGTTGGGTGCCACCCGCTGTGAACCTGCTTCGTCCTCATCGTCCTCCACATAATCCTCCTCGTCATCCAGTAGTGGGCCCTGGCTGGCCACATTTGTACCTGGCCTCTGCTGTTGCAAAAACCTCCCTCTGAGGCACTTATAACAGACTGGCCTGAAAGTACTAAAAATGACCCCTCATCCTCCTCCTTCTGGGCCACCTCCTCTTCCATCATCGCCTTAAGTGTTTTCTCAAGGAGACATAGAAGTGGTATTGTAACGCTGATATCGCCATTTTTACTGTATTTCTATTTTTGCAACTGTATTTCACCCCAGAAAATAATATATCCTTTGACGGACACTAGGAAATTGTCCAGTCACAGCTGAAACACCAGATTCAGGGTATTGATATTTTGGCAATTAAATTTCACCCCAGAAAAAAATATACCCTTTTACGGACAGATTTAAACTAGGCCTGCAACAGCTGGAACACCAGATTAACTGTATTTCTATTTTTGCAACTGTATTTCACCCCAGAACAAAATCTATCCTTTGACGGATACTAGTGTCACCGCCGGTTCTGGGCGCAGAGGTTCCTCCCTGTCTTGTGTATGACGTTCTTTGTTTTGGTTTCACTTTGCTCAGTTCCTTTCTCTCCCTCAGCTGCCTCTTATCTTTGATTAATTGGTTTGCCTTATATTCTCTCCCTTATTGCCTTATATTACTTCCTGGATGAAGTGTGTGCTGCTGTAGGCTGCAGATGTTTTGCTCTAAGTTAAGTGCATTCCGTTTACTTTGTTTGCTGGCTTGATTCTAGGCGACCCTGACTCTATTCGAATTCAGTGCATGGAGCCGATGGCCGTTCCCCCACTACTATAAGGAATTCAGGTGTCACTCAGTTATAGGTACGAGGGCATGTATCTGTCTACCACCGGGACTTGTACATGTGCAAAGTAGTTTGGGAGAGTTCTTAGGGATTTATAGGGCCCTCCTATGTTTTCCTTAGTTTGGGATCAAGCCAGTCTGTCGTTATTTATCAGTTCCTGCTAACTGTCCTCCATCCTTGACATTATAAACAGCCATAACCGTCTGAAGCATGGTTCCGGTTTCAGCCTTTATTGAACGCATGCAAGGTCTTTCTCTGGAGGTAACTAGAGATGAGCGAACACCTGGAAGTTCGGGTTCGGAAAGTTCGGCCGAACTTCCCGAAATGTTCGAGTTCGGGATCCAAACTCGACCCGAACTTTATCCCGAACCCGAACCACATTGAAGTCAATGGGGACAGGAACTTTAGGCACTAAAAAGGCTGTAAAATAGTCCAGGAACGGGCTAGAGGGCTGCCAAAGGCAGCAAAATGTAGCTAAATCTCCTGAAAACAAATGTGGATAGGGAAATTAATTAAAATAAAATAAAATAAATAAAATTTAACCAATATCAATTGAAGAGAGGTCCCACTGCAAGGAATCATGCATCATATCACCCAACACTAGAGAAGGCCACTTTCAGTTATTTCGGACCCAGCACCCAGACAGAGAGAGAGGTCCCCAGCAAGGAATCATGTGTCATATCACCCACCACTGGAGAAGGCCACTTACAGTTATTTCGGACCCAGCACCCAGACAGAGGAGAGCGGTCCCACAGCAAGGAATCATGCGTCATTTCACCCACCACTGGAGAGGGCCACTTTCAGTAATTTATGCCCCACCACCCAGACAGAGGAGAGAGGTTCCACAGCAAGGAATTATGCTTCATATCACCCACCACTGGAGAAGGCCACTTTCAGTTATTTCGGCCCCAGCACCCAGACAGAGGAGAGAGGTCCCACAGCAAGGAATCATGCGTCATATCTACCACCACTGGAGAAGGCCACTTTCAGTTATTTCGGACAATCACCCAGACCAAGGATACAGGTCCCACTGCAAGGAATCATGCGTCATATCACCCACCACTGGAGAAGGCCACTTTCAGTTATTTCCGCCCAGCACCCAGACCGAGGATACAGGTCCCACAGCAAGGAATCATGCGTCATATCACCCACCACCGGAGAAGGCCACTTTCAGTTATTTATGCCCCACCACCCAGACAGAGGAGAGAGGTACCACAGCAAGAAATCATGCGTCATATCACCCACCACCAGAGAAGGCCACTTTCAGTTATTTCGGCCCCAGCACCAAGACAGAAGAGAGCGGTCCCACAGCAAGGAATCATGCGTCATTTCACCCACCACTGGAGAAGGCCACTTTCAGTTATTTATGCCCCACCACCCAGATAGAGCAGAGAGGTCCCACAGCAAGGAATCATGCGTCATATCACCCACCACCAGAGAAGGCCACTTTCAGTTATTTCGGCCCCACCACCCAGACAGAGGAGAGGTTCATTCAACTTTGGGTTGCACCGCAAGATCATGGTAAAGTTAAAAAAATGAGAATTCAATAAAGAAGTGCCCCGGAGTACAAGAATACATGGTTGAGGGGGAGGCAGTTATAAATGTCTATTCTGCACAAGGGAGGGACAGGTGCTGTGGGATCCATGCCTGGTTCATTTTTATGAACGTCAGCTTGTCCACGTTGGCTGTGGACAGGTTGCTGCGTTTGTCAGTAAGGACGCCCCCTGTCGTGCTGAATACATGTTCAGACAAAACGCTGGCCGCCGGGCAGGCCAGCACCTCCAAGGCATAAAATGCTAACTCTGGCCACGTGGACAATTTGGAGACCCAGAAGTTGAATGGGGCCGAACCATCAGTCAGTACGTGGAGGGGTGTGCAGACGTACTGTTCAACCATGTTAGTAAAATGCTGCCTCCTGCTAACACATTCCGTATCAGGTGGTGGTGCAGTTAGCTGTGGCGTGGAGACAAAACTTTTCCACATTTCTGCCATGCTAACCCTGCCATCAGAGGAGCTGGCCGTGACACAGCTGCGTTGGCGACCTCTTGCTCCTCCTCTGCCTTTGCCTTGGGCTTCCACCTGTTCCCCTGTGACATTTGGGAATGCTCTCAAGAGCGTGTCTACCAGCGTGCGCTTGTACTCGCGCATCTTCCTATCACGCTCCAGTGCAGGAAGTAAGGTGGGCACATTGTCTATGTACCGGGGATCCAGCAGGGCGGCAACCCAGTAGTCCGCACACGTTAAAATGTGGGCAACTCTGCTGTCACTGCGCAGGCACTGCAGCATGTAGTCACTCATGTGTGCCAGGCTCCCCAGAGGTAAGGACAAGCTGTCCTCTGTGGGAGGCGTATCGTCATCGTCCTCCGTATCCCCCAGCCACGCACCAGTGATGAGCCTGAGCTGTGTCGGGTGCCACCCCGCTGTGAACCTGCTTCATCCTCATCCTCCTCCACCTCCTCCTCATCCTCCTCGTCCTCCAGTAGTAGGCCCTGGCTGGCCACATTTGTACCTGGCCTCTGCTGTTGCAAAAAACCTCCCTCTGAGCCACTTCTAATAGACTGGCCTGAAAGGGCTAAAATTGACCCCTCATCCTCCTCCTCCTGGGCCACCTCCTCTCCTATCATCGCCCTAAGCGTTTTCTCAAGGAGACATAGAAGTGGTATTGTAACGCTGATAACGGTGTCATCGCCACTGGCCATGTTGGGGTCATTTGTGGAGTACTCGAAGAAGCGCAACAGGGCACACAGGTCTCGCATGGAGGCACAATCATTGGTGGTGAAGTGGTGCTGTTCCGTAGTGCGACTGACACATGCGTGCTGCAGCTGAAACTCCACTATGGCCTGCTGCTGCTCGCACAGTCTCTCCAGCATGTGTAAGGTGGAGTTCCACCTGGTGGGCACGTCGCATATGAGGCGGTGAGCGGGAAGGCCAAAGTTCCGCTGTAGCGCAGACAGGCGAGCTGCGGCAGGATGTGAACACCGGAAGCGCGCAAAGACGGCCCGCACTTTATACAGCAGCTCTGACATGTCGGGGTAGTTGTGAATGAACTTCTGCACCACCAAATTCAGCACATGCGCCAGTCAAGGGATGTGCGTCAAACCGGCTAGTCCCAGAGCTGCGTCGAGATTTCGCCCATTATCGCACACCACCCGGCCGGGCTTGAGGCCCACCGTCAGCAACCACTGGTCGGTCTGTTGTTCAATACCCCGCCACAACTCCTGCGCGGTGTGGGGCCTGTCCCCCAAACATATGAGTTTCAGAATGGCCTGCTGACGTTTACTCCGGGCTGTGCTGATGTTGGTGGTGAAGGTGTGTGGCTGACTGGATGAGCTGTTGGAAGCAGAGGAGGCTACAGGAGGCAAAGAATGATGCCCTGCGATCCTTGGCGGCGGAAGTACGTGCGCCAAGGAACTCTCCGCCTGGGGCCCAGCCGCCACTACATTTACCCAGTGTGCAGTTAGGGAGATATAGCGTCCCTGGCCGTGCTTACTGGTCCACGTATCTGTGGTTAGGTGGACCTTGCCACAGATGGCGTTGCGCAGTGCACACTTGATTTTATCGGATACTTGAATGTGCAGGGAAGGCACGGCTGTCATGGAGAAGTAGTGGCGGCTGGGAACAACATACTGTGGGACAGCCATTGCCATCAGCTGTTTGAAGCTGTCTGTGTCCACCAGCCTGAATGACAGCATTTCAAAGGCTAGTAGTTTAGAAATGCTGGCATTCAGGCCCAGGGCTCGAGGGTGGCTAGGTGGGAATTTATGCTTTCTCTCCAAGGTTTGTGAGATGGAGAGCTGAACGCTGCCGTGTGACATGGTGAAGATGCTTGGTGACGCAGGTGGTGTTGTCGGTGGCACATCCTCTGTTTGGTGGGCGGCAGGTGGCAACATTTTTCCCGAGGCGGAGGAAGATGCCGAGGCAGCAGCAGAAGAGGGAGCAGGGGGAGCCTGAGTGAGTTCCTTGTTTTTAAGTTGTTTACTCCACTGCAGTTCATGCTTTGCATGTAGATGCCTGGTCATGCAGGTTGTGCTAAGGTTCAGAACGTTAATGCCTCGCTTCAGGATCTGATGGCACAGTGTGCTAACCACTCGGGTCTTGACGTCAGCACATTGTTTAAAGAAGTGCCATGCCAGGGAACCCCTTGAAGCTGCCTTTGGGGTGCTCGGTTCCTGGTGACGGTGGCCAGTAGCAGGCGAACTCTCTTGGCGGCGGCTGGTCTGCTTTTGCCCCCTGCTCCCTCTTTTGCTACGCTGTTGGCTCGGTCTCACCACTGCCTCTTCCTCTGAACTATTAAAGTCTGTGGCACGACCTTCATTCCATGTGGGGTCTAGGACCTCATCGTCCCCTGCATCATCTTCCACACAGTCTTCCTCCCTGACCTCCTGTTTGGTCTGCACACTGCAGAAAGACGCAGCATTTGGCACCTGTGTTTCGTCATCATCAGAGACGTGCGGACTCCGATGAGGTGGTATTCCCATGTCCTCATCATCAGGAAACATCAGTGGTTGTGCATCAGTGCATTCTATGTCTTCCACCACTGGGGAAGGGCTAGGTGGATTTTCTTGGGAAACCCTGCCAGCAGAGTCTTCAAACAGCATAAGAGACTGCTGCATAACTTGAGGCTCAGACAGTTTCCCTGATATGCATGGGGGTGATGTGACAGACTGATGGGCTTGGTTTTCAGGTGCCACCTGTGAGCTTTCTGCGGAATACTGGGTGGGAGATAATGTTGTGAACGTGCTGGATCCACTGTCGGCCACCCAATTGACTAGCGCCTGCACCTGCTCAGGCCTTACCATCCTTAGAACGGCATTGGGCCCCACCAAATATCGCTGTAAATTCTGGCGGGTACTGGAACCTGAGGTATTTGGTTCACTAGGACGTGTGGCTTTGGCAGAATGGCCACGTCCTCTCCCAGCACCAGAGGGTACACTAACACCACCACGACCGCGTCAGCGTCCCTTACTAGATGTTTTCCTCATTGTTACCGTTCACCAAGCACCACAATAAGTAAAAAAATATTTAGCCCAATGTATTGATTTCAAATTCAGGCCTTTTTTTACAGGCACCTAACACTATCTGCCTATTTATTTATGTAGCGTATTACACTAATCCAGGCACAGCAGTAACCACTGATTTAGGGGAATATCTCTTTTAGGCTGCATTCACACGAGCGTGATTTCCGCGCGGGTGCAATGCGTGATGTGAACGCATTGCACCCGCACTGAATCCTGACCCATTCATTTCTATGGGGCTGTGTACATGAGCATTTTTTTTCACGCATCACTTCTGCAACGCATGTAAATCGCAGCATGTTCTATATTCTGCATTTTTCACGCAGCTCTAGCCCCATAGAAGTGAATGGGGCTGCGTGAAAAACGCATTGCATCCGCAAGCAAGTGCGGGTGCGTTGCGTTTTTCACTGATGGTTGCTAGGAGAT
Source organism: Bufotes viridis (assembly GCA_033119425.1). NCBI lineage: Eukaryota > Metazoa > Chordata > Amphibia > Anura > Bufonidae > Bufotes > Bufotes viridis. The sequence goes on along the minus strand of CM065593.1, from coordinate 206,521,786 downwards.
GTTGTTTGTAAACCTTCAGTTTTTTATCACGCGCGTGAAAAACGCATCAAAACACATTGCACCCGCGCGGAAAAAACTGAACAACTGAACGCAATCGCAGGCAAAACTGAATGGCTTTGCCTGTGAAAACGCACAGTTTTCACTGAACGCATCCGCAACGCATCCGGACCTAAATCCATCACACTCGTGTGAACCCAGCCTTAGGGCTTGTATTTAGGCCCTGGATGAAAGGTATCCTTTTATGGACAGATTTACACTTGGCCGTCAACAGCTCGAACACCAGATTCAGGGTATTGCTATTTTGGCAATTTAATTTCACCCCAGAACAAAATATATGTTTTGGCGGACACTATTATACTTTGCCAGCCACAGCTGAAACCACTGATTTATGGTATTGCTATTTTGGCAATTTAATTTCACCCCAGAACAAAATATATGTTTTTTCAGACACTATGAATCATAGCCTGCAACAGCTGGGACACCAGATTCAGGTTATTGCTATTTTGGCAATTGAATTTCACCCAGAACAAAATATATGTTTTGGCGGATACTAATATACTGTCACTACCAGAGCTTTAAGACGTTCTCACAGCTCTGTTTCTCCACCCCTGTGATGATGTCACTACTAGAGCTTGGAGGAGTTCTCTCTGCTCTGTTTCTCTGCCCCTGTGATGAGGTCTTTACTTTCAGTTTCCATCCTCCCAGCTGTCCCTCCTGTGATTGATTCCTCTTCCCATAAAATACCCCTCTTCCTGTTTAATCGTGCGGATTATACTTTTCATTTGACCTGTATCTCTCGCTTGAGTATCTTCACTTGTGTGATATCTTTTCACTGGACCTGTGTTCTGCTGAAGCAAGTACTTCGGATATTGTCTGCTGACTTTGGATCTGTTTTCACTGCTGCTGCAGCTCCTTCAGTTAAGTGTGCAGACATTGTGTGTTTCTGTTTGTTTGCTGACTGGATCCGAGGCGACCCCGGTTCCGTCCATATACTGAGCAGGGCACCGGTGGCCGTGCCCCTTCCACTATTGTAGGGGTTACAGTGGTCATCAGCCTTAGGTACGCGGGCATGTCTCGATCCACCATCTGGATCTGGACATGGGCTTAGCAGCATAGGGAGAGCTTTTAGGGTCTGACAGGGGTCACCCTTTATGTTCCCTAGTTTGGGTCCGGTCAGTAGCTAATTCACTGTGTATGCTCTTGTTGCTCACATACAGCCGTGACATTATAATCCGCCGAAACCGTCCTTTTGACATGGATCCGCTTTCTAACCTGGTTGACCGCATGCAGGGTCTTTCTTTGGAGGTAGCGGATCTCCGTCAATCTATGACTCAGCTTCAAGCATTGGGCTCGGCTCCGGCCCATAGAGTCTGTTGCGAGCCAAAGGTCTCACTTCCGGAAACGTTCTCCGGGGGCAGTGAGAATTTTGTTTGCTTCAGAGAGGCATGCAAACTCCATTTTTGCTTGTGTCCCCATTCCTCTGGTAATGAGGAGCAGAGGGTGAGGATTGTTATTTCCCTGCTCAGGGGTAATGCTCAGACTTGGGCTTTTTCGCTGCCATCGGGGGATCCCTCCCTTCGATCCGTGGAAATATTTTTTGTGGCCATGGGGCAGATATATGATGACCCGGATCGTGTTGTTCTGGCTGAATCTAACTTACATTTTTTATGTCAGAACAAACTGTCTGCGGAGCTTTATTGTTCTGAATTTCGGAGATGGGCAGCTGATTCAGGTTGGAATGATGCTGCACTCCAGAGTCAGTTCTGTCATGGTCTCTCAGAGAGATTGAAAGATGCGTTTGCTTTCCATGAGAGACCAACGTCCTTAGAGTCTGCCATGTCATTTGCGGTACGCCTTGACAGGCATCTAAGAGAAAGAAACAAGACCCTTTCTGTCCAGCCATTGTCAGTCTAGGGGCAGTGGTGCGGACTCATTCAGTGTGCAGGGGCCTCATCCTGTTTCAGTCCCCTCTGAGGAGGAGCCTATGCAGCTAGGTCGACTTGCCCCTGATAAAGGAGGATTTAGTCCTCAGAGAATGGTGTGTTTTTGTTGTGGGGGCATTGGTCATTTGGCAAATGTTTGTCCGTCTAGGAAATTCATGAACTGTACTAAGAGTGATAATAAGAGAAAAACCTCAAAAGGTAAATCGTCAAACTCTGCTTCATCTGCTACCTTGGGCAAAGTTGATGTAGGAATTGATGCTTTTCCTCTGACCTGCAGTTCCTGTTTTCTCCTTTCTGCCAGGGTGGCGCTAGAGAGCAAAGTAATTTCTTGTGAATTTTTTGTCGATAGTGGAGTGGCCGTCAATCTTATTGACACTCAATTTGTAGCCATGCATGGTTTTCAGGTTTGCACATTAGAAAAGGATATACCTGTTTTTGCTATTGACTCTGCTCCACTCTCACAGAGATCCCTGAAGGGCATTGTTCACAATATCCGGTTAGCTGTAGGTGACACTCATGTGGAGGATATATCTTGTTTTGTCCTTAACGGATTGCCTACTACTCTAGTTTTGGGGTTACCCTGGCTCACTAGACATAACCCCACTATTGATTGGCAAGGAAGGCAAATAAATGAGTGGAGTGATTTTTGTAGAGAGAATTGTCTCACAGCGACTTTTGCAGAGGTATCTACTAAAACTGTGCCATCATTTCTCTCCGATTACTCGGACGTGTTTTCCGAGAGCGGGGTTCAGGAACTACCTCCTCACCGGGAGTTTTACTGTCCCATTAACCTCATTCCCGGCACCAAGCCAAGCCAACCGGAAAGAATCGCAATGTGAACCTATATCTCTGAGAGTCTCGATAAGGGGCATATTCATCCCTCAAAATCACCTGTTGCCGCGGGTTTTTTTTTTGTTAAAAAAAAAGATGGCTCTCTGAGACCTTGCCTAGATTTTAGGGAGCTGAACCGTATCACAATTCGCGATCTCTATCCCCTTCCTCTGATCCCGGACCTCTTCAACCAGATTGTTGGGGCCAAGGTTTTTTCTAAACTGGATTTGAGAGGCGCGTACAACCTTGTCAGGGTCAGAGAGGGGGATGAATGGAAAACGGCCTTTAATACCCCTGAGGGGCATTTCGAGAATCTCGTTATGCCTTTTGGCTTGATGAATACTCCGGCCGTCTTTCAGCATTTTGTTAACAGTATTTTCTACCATTTAATGGGGAAATTTGTTTTGGTGTATCTTGATGATATTTTGATTTTTTCCCCTGATGTTCAGACCCATCAGGATCATCATTTTCAGGTTCTGCAGATTCTGCGGGGAAAATAAATTGTACGCCAAGCTGGAGAAATGTGTTTTTATGGTATCGGAGATTCAATTTCTGGGTTTTCTCCTCTCTGCTTCTGGTTTTCGCATGATCCAGAGAAGGTCCGTGCTGTGCTTGAGTGGGAGCTCCCTGAGAATCAGAAGGTATTGATGCGCTTTCTGGGTTTTGCAAACTATTACATAAAGTTCATTTTGAATTATTCCTCTGTTGTCAAGCCACTCACTGACATGACAAAAAAGGGGGCGGATTTTTCCTCTTGGTCGGAGGAGGCGCTTGCAGCTTTTTCTAAGATTAAAGAGAGTTTTGCGTCTGCTCCCATCTTGGTGCATCCCGATGTTTCCTTACCTTTTATTGTTGAGGTGGATGCTTCCGAGGTGGGTGTGGGTGCGGTTTTGTCTCAGGGCCCTTCTCCTGCCAAAAGGCGACCCTGTGCCTTTTTCTCTAAAAAAAACTCTCCCCGGCAGAGAAGAACTATGATGTGGGAGATAGGGAGTTGTTGGCCATCAAGTTGGCTTTCGAGGAATGGCGCCATTGGTTGGAGGGGGCCAGGCACCCTATCACCGTTTTTACCGACCATAAGAATCTGGCTGGAATACTTAGAGTTGGCCAAGCGTATGAATCCGAGACAGGCCAGATGGTCTCTGTTCTTCTCCAGATTCAATTTTGTCGTTACATTCCGCCCTGGGATCAAAAATGTCAAGGCTGATGCTCTCTCTCGCTGTTTCCCGGGAGGAGGAAACTCCGAGGACCCGGGTCCCATTTTGGCGGAGGGGGTAGTTGTTTCTGCTCTGTATCCAGATTTGGAGGACGAGGTCCAGGCTGCCCAGACTGAGGCACCTGCCCGTTGTCCTTCTGGGAGGTTGTTTGTGCCTCCTGAGTTACGTCACAAACTCTTCAAGGAGCATCATGATACTGTTCTTGCTGGTCACCCCGGGAGTAGAGCCACGGTAGATCTCATTGCTCGGAGATTTTGGTGGTCGGCTCTTCGTAAGTCGGTGGAGGGTTTTGTGGCTGCTTGTGAGACGTGCGCTCGCGCTAAGGTCCCTCGTTCACGGCCTTCAGGTCCCCTTCTTCCGTTACCCATACCTTCCCGTCCTTGGACACACCTGTCCATGGACTTTATCACGGATCTTCCTCGTTCCTCAGGGAAGTCGGTGATCCTGGTGGTGGTGGACCGTTTTAGCAAGATGGCTCATTTTGTACCCTTCCCTGGTTTACCCAATGCTAAAACGTTGGCGCAAGCTTTTGTCGACCATATTGTTAAATTGCATGGCATTCCCTCTGATATTGTTTCCGATAGAGGCACGCAGTTTGTGTCCAGATTCTGGAAGGCTTTCTGTTCTCGCCTGGGGGTTCGGCTGTCCTTCTCTTCTGCTTTTCACCCGCAGTCGAATGGTCAGACTGAACGCGTCAATCAGAATCTGGAGACATATTTGCGCTGTTTTGTGGCAGAGAACCAGGAGGATTGGTGTTCGTTTCTCCCTCTTGCTGAGTTTGCTCTGAACAACCGTCGTCAGGAATCTTCTGATAAGTCACCATTCTTTGGTGCATATGGGTTCCATCCGCAGTTTGGGACATTCTCGGGAGGGGCTCCTTCTGGTTTGCCTGAGGAGGAGAGATTTTCCTCGTCTTTGTCTACCATTTGGCAAAAGATTCAGAGTAATCTAAGAAAGATGAGTGAGAAATATAAGCGTGTGGCTGATAAGAGACGTGTGCCTGGTCCGGACCTGAATGTGGGTGATCTGGTGTGGTTGTCTACAAGAAATATTAAACTGAAGGTTCCCTCCTGGAAATTGGGTCCCAAGTTTATTGGGCCTTATAAGATCCTGTCCATCATCAATCCTGTTGCCTTCCGTCTTGATCTTCCACGGGTTTGGAAGATACATAATGTATTTCACAGATCTCTCTTAAAACCATATGTCCAGCCCACGGTACCCTCCTCTTTGCCTCCTCCTCCGATTTTGGTTGATGGCAATCTGGAGTTTGAGGTTTCCAGAATTGTGGACTCTCGCATTGTCCGCGGTTCTCTTCAGTACCTCGTTCATTGGAAGGGTTATGGTCCTGAGGAGAGGATGTGGGTTCCGGTGTCGGACATTAAAGCCACTCGCCTCATCAGGGCTTTTCATAGGGCTCATCCTGAGAAGGTGGGTCCTGGGTGTCCGGAGTCCACCCGTAGAGGGGGTACTGTCACTACCAGAGCTTTGAGACGTTCTCACAGCTCTGTTTCTCCATCCCTGTGATGATGTCACTACTAGAGCTTGGAGGAGTTCTCTCTGCTCTGTTTCTCCGCCCCTGTGATGAGGTCTTTACTTTCAGTTTCCCTCCTCCCAGCTGTCCCTCCTGTGATTGATTCCTCTTCCTATAAAATACCCCTCTTCCTGTTTAATCGTGCGGATTATACTTTTCATTTGACCTGTATCTCTCGCTTGAGTATCTTCACTTGTGTGATATCTTTTCACTGGACCTGTGTTCTGCTGAAGCAAGTACTTCGGATATTGTCTGCTGACTTTGGATCTGTTTTCACTGCTGCTGCAGCTCCTTCAGTTAAGTGTGCAGACATTGTGTGTTTCTGTTTGTTTGCTGACTGGATCCGAGGCGACCCCGGTTCCGTCTATATACTGAGCAGGGCACCGGTGGCCGTGCCCCTTCCACTATTGTAGGGGTTACAGTGGTCATCAGCCTTAGGTACGCGGGCATGTCTCGATCCACCATCTGGATCTGGACATGGGCTTAGCAGCATAGGGAGAGCTTTTAGGGTCTGACAGGGGTCACCCTTTATGTTCCCTAGTTTGGGTCCGGTCAGTAGCTAATTCACTGTGTATGCTCTTGTTGCTCACATACAGCCGTGACATATACTTTGCCAGCCACAGCTGAAACCACTGATTTATAGTATTGCTATTTTGGCAATTGAATTTCACCCCAGAACAAAATATATGTTTTGGCGGACACTATTATAGTTTGCCAGCCACAGCTGAAACAACTGATTTATGGTATTGCTATTTTGGCAATTGAATTTCACCCCAGAACAAAATATATGTTTTGGCGGACACTATGAATCTTGGCCTTCAACAGCTGGGACACCAGATTCAGGGTATTGCTATTTTGGCAATTAAATTTCACCCCAGAACAAAATATATGTTTTGGCGGACACTATTATACTTTGTCAGCCACAGCTGAAACCACTGATTTATAGTATTGCTATTTTGGCAATTCAATTTCACCCCAGAACAAAATATATGTTTTGGCGGACACTATTATACTTTGCCAGCCACAGCTGAAACCACTGATTTATGGTATTGCAATTTTGGCAATTGAATTTCACCCCAGAACAAAATATATGTTTTGGCGGACACTATGAATCTTGGCCTGCAACAGCTGGGACACCCGATTCAGGGTATTGCTATTTTGGCAATTGAATTTTACCCCAGAACAAAATATATGTTTTGGCGGACACTATTATACTTTGCCAGCCACAGCTGAAACCGCTGATTTATATTATTGCTATTTTGGCAATTGAATTTCACCCCAGAACAAAATATATGTTTTGGCGGACACTATTATACTTTGCCAGCCACAGCTGAAACCACTGATTTATGGTATTGCTATTTTGGCAATTGAATTTCACCCCAGAACAAAATATATGTTTTGGCGGACACTATTATACTTTGCCAGCCACAGCTGAAACCACTGATTTATGGTATTGCTATTTTGGCAATTGAATTTCACCCCAGAACAAAATATATGTTTTTGCGGACACTATGAATCTTGGCCTGCAACAGCTGGGACACATCTGATTCAGGGTATTGCTATTTTGGCAATTGAATTTCACCCCAGAACAAAATATATGTTTTGGCGGACACTATTATACTTTGCCAGCCACAGCTGAAACCACTGATTTATAGTATTGCTATTTTGCCAATTGAATTTCACCCCAGAACAAAATATATGTTTTTGCGGACACTATGAATCCTGGCCTGCAACAGCTGGGACACCAGATTCAGGGTATTGCTATTTTGCCAATTGAATTTCACCCCAGAACAAAATATTTGTTTTGGCGGACACTATTATACTTTGTCAGCCACAGCTGAAACCACTGATTTATAGTATTGCTATTTTGGCAATTGAATTTCACCCCAGAACAAAATATATGTTTTGGCGGACACTATTATACTTTGCCAGCCACAGCTGAAACCACTGATTTATGGTATTGCTATTTTGGCAATTGAATTTCACCCCAGAACAAAATATATGTTTTGGCGGACACTATGAATCTTGGCCTGCAACAGCTGGGACACCAGATTCAGGGTATTGCTATTTTGGCAATTGAATTTCACCCCAGAAAAAAATATATGTTTTTGCGGACACTATGAATCTTGGCCTGTAACAGCTGGGACAAGAGATTCAGGGTATTGCTATTTTGGCAATTGAATTTCACCCCAGAACAAAATGTATGTTTTTGGCGGACACTATTATACTTTGCCAGCCACAGCTGAAACCACTGATTTATGGTATTGCTATTTTGCCAATTGAATTTCACCCCAGAACAAAATATATGTTTTTGCGGACACTATGAATCTTGGCCTGCAACAGCTGGGACACCAGATTCAGGGTATTGCTATTTTGGCAATTGAATTTCACCCTAGAACAAAATATATGTTTTGGCGGACACTATTATACTTTGTCAGCCACAGCTGAAACCACTGATTTATAGTATTGCTATTTTGGCAATTAAATTTCACCCCAGAACAAAATATATGTTTTGGCGGACACTATTATAGTTTGCCAGCCACAGCTGAAACCACTGATTTATGGTATTGCTATTTTGGTAATTGAATTTCACCCCAGAACAAAATATATGTTTTGGCGGACACTATGAATCTTGGCCTGCAACAGCTGGGACACATCTGATTCAGGGTATTGCTATTTTGGCAATTGAATTTCACCCTAGAACAAAATATATGTTTTGGCGGACACTATTATACTTTGTCAGCCACAGCTGAAACCACTGATTTATAGTATTGCTATTTTGGCAATTAAATTTCACCCCAGAACAAAATATATGTTTTGGCGGACACTATTATAGTTTGCCAGCCACAGCTGAAACCACTGATTTATGGTATTGCTATTTTGGTAATTGAATTTCACCCCAGAACAAAATATATGTTATGGCGGACACTATGAATCTTGGCCTGCAACAGCTGGGACACCAGATTCAGGGTATTGCTATTTTGGCAATTGAATTTCACCCCAGAACAAAATATATGTTTTGGCGGACACTATTATACTTTGCCAGCCACAGCTGAAACCACTGATTTATAGTATTGCTATTTTGGCAATTGAATTTCACCCCAGAACAAAATATATGTTTTGTCTGACACTATTATACTTTGCCAGCCACAGCTGAAACCACTCATTTATAGTATTGCTATTTTGGCAATTGAATTTCACCCCAGAACAAAATATATGTTTTTGCGGACACTATTATACTTTGCCAGCCACAGCTGAAACCACTGATTTATAGTATTGCTATTTTGGCAATTGAATTTTACCCCAGAACAAAATATATGTTTTGGCGGACACTATTATACTTTGCCAGCCACAGCTGAAACCACTGATTTATGGTATTGCTATTTTGGCAATTGAATTTCACCCCAGAACAAAACATATGTTTTGGCGGACACTATGAATCTTGGCCTGCAACAGCTGGGACACCAGATTCAGGGTATTGCTATTTTGGCAATTGAATTTTACCCCAGATGCCCTGTCACGGAACTTTGAGGACCCAGGTACCATTTAGGCTCATGGGGTGGTCATCTCTGCTCTTTATCCTAATTTGGAGGCAGAGGTTCAGGCAGCCCAGGCAGAGGCACCTGATCTTTGTCCTCCTGGGAGGTTATTTATGCTGCTCGCTTTGCGACACAAACTTTTTAAGGAGCACCATGACAGTGCTCTTGCTGGGCACCCAGAGAATAGAGCCACAGTGGATCTCATTGCTCACAGATTCAGGTGGCCAGCTCTTTGTAAGAAGGTTGAGGGGTTTGTGGCAGCCTGCAAGACCTGCGCTCGTGCCAAGGTCCCTCATTCACGGCCATCGGGATCTCTCCTCCCGTTACCCATACCTTCCCGTCCTTGGACGCATCTGTCCATGGACTTTATTACGGACTTGCCTCGCTCCTCGGGGAAGACTGTGATTCTGGTGGTAGTGGACCGTTTTAGCAAAATGGCGCATTTTATTCCTTTTCCTGGGTTACCCAATGCTAAGACGCTGGCGCAAGCGTTTGTTGATCATATTGTTAAATTACATGGCATTCCTTCTGACATAGTTTCTGATAGGGGTACGCAATTTGTTTCCAGATTCTGGAAGGCCTTCTGTTCTCGCTTGGGGATTTGGTTGTCATTTTCTTCTGCTTTTTATCCACAGTCGAATGGTCAGACCGAACGCGTCAATCAGAATCTGGAGACATATCTGCGTTGTTTTGTTGCAGAGAATCAGGAGAATTGGTGTTCTTTTTTGTCCCTTGCATATGGGTTTCATCCGCAGTTTGGGACATTCTCTGGAGAGGGCTCTTCTGGTTTACCTGATGAGGAGAGATTTTCCTCGTCCTTGTGTCTTATTTGGCAAAAGATTCAGAGTAATCTAAAGAACATGAGTGAGAGATATAAGCGTGTGGCAGATAAGAGACGTGTGCCTGGTCCGGTCCTGAATGTGGGTGATCTGGTGTGGTCGTCTACAAAGAATATCAAACTGAAGGTTCCCTCCTGGAAGTTGCATCCTAGATTTATTGGGCCTTACAAGATCTTATCCGTCATCAATACCGTTGCTTTCTGTCTTGATCTTCCTCAGACTTGGAAGATCCATAATGTTTTTCACAAGTCCCTACTGAAACCTTATGTCCAACCTACTGTTCCTTCCTCTTTGCCTCCTCCCCCGATTTTAGTTGATGGTAATCTTGAATTTCAGGTCTCCAGGATTGTGGATTCCCGCATTATCCACGGTTCTCTTCAGTACCTTGTTCATTGGGAAGGTTATGGTCCTGAGGAGAGGATGTGGGTCCCACTGGCGGACATTAAGGCCACTCGTCTCATCAGGGCTTTCCATCGGTCTCATCCTGAGAAGGTCGGTCCTGAGTGTCCGGAGTCCACCCGTAGAAGGGGGGGTACTGTCACCGCCGGTTCTGGGAGACGGTCGGTCAGAGGTTCCTCCCTGTCTTGTGTATGACGTTCTTTGTTTTGGTTTCACTTTGCTCAGTTCCTTTCTCTCCCTCAGCTGCCTCTTATCTTTGATTCATTTGTTTGCCTTATATTCTCTCCCTTACTGCTCCTCCTTGCGGTTTATATTACTTCCTGGATAAAGTGTGTGCTGCTGGAGGCTGCAGTTATTTTGCTCTAAGTTAAGTGCATTCCGTTTACTTTGTGTTTTGTTTGCTGTCTTGATTCTAGGTGACCCTGACTCGCTCCGTATTCATTGCAGGTAGCCGGTGGCCGTTCCCCTCACTACTATAGGGAATTCAGGTGTCACTCAGTTATAGGTACAAGGGCATGTATCTGTCTACCACCGGGACATGTACATGTGCACAGTAGTTTGGGAGAGTTCTTAGGGATTTATAGGGCCCTCCTATGTTTTCCTTAGTTTGGGATCAAGCCAGTCTGTCGTTCTTTATCAGTTCGTGCTAACTGTCCTCCATCCTTGACAACTAGTCAAACAAAATAATAGCCTATTTCAAGGAGACCAGCTACAGAAAACACCGCGGAGCCTCAGTTAAGAGTCTCAACACAGCAATCCAAAGTGCAAAGCTCCCTGGGAAACAGTAATATGCAAAATAAATGTGGAGCCCCAGTATTGGGTCTACAACACAATGAAAGCCTGATATCCCTCAAAGGAAGGAAAACTGAGCAAAGCGGGATCTTGACATAGGGGCCACTTGATATGGTGGATTTGGTGATCTCTGTGATGGAGACACCCCTTTGCTTGGTTTTCCTTCTTTTGAGGGATATCTGGCTTTCATTGTGTTGTAGACCCAATACTGGGGCTCCACATTTATTTTGCATATTGACGGACACTAGGGAAATTGTCCAGTCGCAGCTGGAACACCAGATTCAGGGTATTGCTATTTTGGCAATTAAATTTCACCCCAGAACAAAATCTATCCTTTGACGTATACTATTAAACTTGTCCAGTCACAGCTGGAACACCAGATTTACTGTATTTCTATTTTGGCAACTGGATTTCACCGCAGAAAATAATAAATCCTTTGACGGACACTATTAAACTTGGCCAGCCACTGCTGGGACACCAGATATACGGTATTGCTATTTTGGCAATTGAATTTCACCCCAGAAAAAAATATATCCTTTGCTGGACACTATTAAACTTGTCGAACTACTGCTGGAACACCATATTTGCTGTATTTCTATTTTTGCAACTGTATTTCACCGCAGAAAATAATATATCCTTTGACGGACACTAGGGAAATTGTCCAGTCACAGCTGGAACACCAGATTCAGGGTATTGCTATTTTGGCAATTAGATTTCACCCCAGAAAAAAATATACCCTTTTACGGACAGATTTAAAGTAGGCCTGCAACAGCTGGAACACCAGATTCAGGGTATTGATATTTTGGCAATTAAGTTTCACCCCAGAAAAAAATATACCCTTTTACGGACAGATTTAAACTAGGCCTGCAACAGCTGGAACACCAGATTTACTGTATTTCTAATTTTGCAACTGTATTTCACCCCAGAAAATAATATATCCTTTGACGGACCCTAGGGAAATTGTCCAGTCACAGCTGGAACACTAAATTCAGGGTATTGCTATTTTGGCAATTAAATTTCACCTCAGAAAAAAAATATATCCTTTGCCGGACACTATTAAACTTGTTCAGCCACAGCTGGAACACCAGTAGGCATGGCTGTGATGGCTTCTTAGGGCAAGAAGTAAAACGCTAGCTGATTGGCTGCTGTGAAGCCCTTCAGAAAGCGGGAAGAAATCGCTGCACAACGGACCCGAACCCGAACTTTTTTGAAAATGTTCGGGTCCGGGTCCCGAACACCCCAAAATTCGGTACAAACCCGAACTATCCAGTTCGGGTTCGCTCATCCCTAATCTTGACGTCACCCGAACATCCGGACATCTAGTGATTCATTTATCTAGTTGTGTTCAGTCCTATGATTTAGCATCACACCGGTAAGACAGTTCTTTTTCACATATAGGGTCGAGTGTATTTTATGATTCAGCATTTTAGATGAAAGAGCAGGCGGCACTCCACACTTACTCCACTATGGAGCGGTGCCCGTATCCCGAGTCGGCGTACACTTGAGAAAGGCTTATACAGCCGAAACACGTGTAGTGTGTTGCCTCATACCATGGCGAATAAAAGAGAACTTTGAAGAAACATTACTTTGAGTGCCGATCCTTCCTATACTACTATCAGCATTTTAGATGAGTTCATTAAAAGTAAATTTTTAGGTTCCCTTTTCTTTGAATAATTTTTGCGTTAGTCCAAAGGGGCAGTACAAGTGTTTACCAAGTCTTATTCCACTCCTACTGTATAGCACTGGTTGCTTTGAATCCAAACAAGGTAGTAAAGTTATTTGTAATCCACATGGAGAATAAAAAAAAATTATTTTACGCACAACCGACTGCAACTTGGAAGTAGTTATGGGTTGATGGATGGAGTTCATAAAGTCTAGGCACAAAAAGGAGTGAATAAAAAAACAAAAGACAACCACAAATATTCTCAAGGTGTGTCCATGGCTCGACTTTTATTGTCTCCGTAACTAAACACTTGCTTCATAGAATTCCCAATAATGGACAGGTGGTTTACCCTTGTTGGTCCGTTGGGATCTCCGCAAGGGCAGTTCAGAGTCTCTGGAGGTAGAGGAATTTTCTGAGACTTGTGAAGGAGGATGAGCTACTGGACATGGTTCTGTAGATGCAGAGGTTGCAGTAGTCGGCATTAGAGTTGAGCGAACACCAGGAAGTTCAGGTTCGCCGGGTTCGGCTGAACTTTGTCGCAAAGTTCGAGTTAGGGACCCGAACTTGACCCCAAACCCCATTGAAGTCAATGGGGACCCGAAATTGGGGCACTAAAATGGCTCTGAAAAAGTAATGGAAAGGGTTAGAGGGCTGTAAAAGGAAGCAGAATGGGGGTAAGAGCTGGACAATTGCCATGCAAACAAATATGGATAGGGAAATGACTTAAAATAACATAAAACACATATAAATTAAAAATAATAATCTTGAACTAGGAGGAGGAGGTCCCTATGTAGTAGGAGGTTGAGGAGGCGGTGGACGTGGCGGTGTAGGTGGAAGCGGTGGAGGAGGAGGAGACTCGCCAACTTAATTTTTTAACTTTTTTTAATTTTTTTTATTTGGGTAGACCCCAAAACATTGGGAAATATAGAAAAGAAAACAAAGAGAAAGTGCGCTGGAGTATAACAAAGGCTGTGTAAGGCCGGTATACATTTCTATTCTGCACAAGGTACGGACAAGTCCTATGAGATGCATGCCGTTGAAATGTCCACCCACAATCTAAGAGCTAGATTTACTGATAAATGCAGTGCAAGCCGCAAATGTACTTTATGGCAAAAAATATGTGATTTTTTTTCACCAACAATGTCCCAGTTGTATTTACTGGTTATATCTCACTCTCAGAAATGCAGTGCAGGCCGCAAAGGTACTTTATGGCAAAAAATAAGTGACTTTTTTCACCAACATTGTCACAGTTGTATTTACTGGTTATGTTTCACTTTCAGAAATGCAGTGCAGGCCGCAAATGTACTTTATGGCCAAAAAATTTAGTTTGTCCCCCCAAAATCTAATAGATGGATTTACTGAATTAATTACACTGTCATATATGCAGCACAGGGGTACTTTACAGAAAAAAATGTCACCCCCTGGGTCCCTAAACTCACAGACGGATTACCTATATTATTTTCCCTTCCCCTGGCACATATGCAATGCAGGTACACTTAAACATTGGGTATATGTAGCCCACTGAACTACAAGAACAGGATTAAATTATTGTCCCTGGCACATATGCAGGTGCAAGTGCTCTGCACTTGCACAAAATGGCCGCCGATGACCGCCTAACTAACAGATGGATTAAAACATATTTTTCTGTGTCACTGGGCTCAGGGCAGGGTACAAAAATGTTGCATTGCACCCACAAAAAAAAAAAAAAAAAAATCGCTGCAGATCAAAGACTTAACACTAAGCTCTGATATCAGATTCTTTCCTAATCTCTCCCTCACAGCAGCAGCATCCTATCTCTACACTAGTAAGAGCTGATGTGACATGTGGCGCTACGTGACTCCAGCTTATATAGAGGAGAGGCTGGGTCACATGCTGCACTGGCCAATCACAGCCATGCCATTAGTAGGCATGGCTGTGATGGCTTCTAAGGGCACACATCTTAAACGCTTGTTGATTGGCTGCCCTGCAGCCTTTCAACAAGCTTTATTAAACGGCCGAACAAGGAACTCGAGCCCGAACTTTTACGTAAATGTTCGGATCCGGGTACCAAAAACCCTAAAGTCTGGTACGAACCCAAACTTTACAGTTCAGGTTCGCTTAACACTAGTCGGCATCAGAATTTGAATTTGAGGCACAGAGAACCACTGCAGGGGGTCCAGCATGAATGGCAACTCCTTTGGACTCTCGGTCTCTTGAGGCAATAGTGGTTCAGGTGACTTTTCCACTTCTATTGGCTGTTCCTGAACAGGTTCCCTCGGGCATTTTTTGAGCCTATTGTGGTGTACTCGCTGAGTACCTTTATCCTCTCTCTGGATCTCATAGACTTCTGGTGAGAGGGCAGACACTACTGTGTATGGTTTGCTTTCCTAGCAACTATCTAGCTTGCTCACTGGGTGATTGTTTCTGAGCCAGAACTTGACTCCTGGTTGCAAGGGCTCAGCATGTGCACGTTGATTAAAGTCATGATTTTGATTTTGCTGTGCTTTCTCTATTTTAGAGTCCACTATATCTCTGGCATCCTCTAAGCGTTTCTGATGCTCTTTGACCCACTCAGATTGGGGAAGGAGTGGTTCAGAGTCTAGCACGGCGATGTCAGGGGCCAGGTCTGCAGGTAAACAACCCTGTCTTCCAAACGTTAAATAGTATGGGGTGTACCCAGTGGAGCAGTGAGTTGTGTTGTTGTAGAGGTACACTAGTTCAGGCACAAAGGCCACTCGGTATGGCCTTGAGCATATTGATCAGGGTTTGTTTCATCTTTTCGTACAGGCCATTCCCTTGTGGGTGATATGCGGTAGTCCTCCGTTTTTTGTAGTTGTACAAGGCACTAAGTTCATAGAACAACTGAGACTCGAATGCGGATCCTTGGTCAGTGAGGATCTTGTCAGGACACCTATGTGGCAGAATGAAGCTTTTCTACAGTGCAGCTGCGGTAGTTTGGGCTGTTAAGTCCTTCATGGGTAAAGCCACAACGAACTTGGTGTAATGGTCTCTAAAAGTCATAGCATAGGTGTATCCTGATCTGCTGGGTTCCAGTTTCACATGGTCGATGGCCACAATTTCCAGAGGACTTTTACTCACTATTGGATGAAGGAGGGCTCGCTGATCATTTCTGATCATTTCTTTCACTTCTGGCCACAGCACAAGTGTGGCACTTTTCATGCCAGTCCAGTAGAAACGCCGCCTGATGGCGGCTTCCGTTTTTTGGGTTCCAAAGTGACCAGACCTGTTATGGTACATGTCCATTACCATCTTGGCATCTTTCTGGGGCACCACTTTCTGATGAAAACTCTCGTAGGTGACTGGTTCAAGAGTTCTTCTGAGGAGTAGATCTCTCTGTATGAAGAGCATTCTCCTTTGTTGCCAGAAGCGAAGTAGCTCTGAGTCGGCTTTCCGTTGCCAGATTCTCTCCGGTACTCTCTCACTGGAAAAGTAATCCAACAGTTCTCCGATAACTCTGCTTTCGGCTTGTAGTTGGAGCTAGAGCTCTTTCTCCACTGGAGAGGGTGAACTACAGGCCTTTGGAGGATTGTTGGCTCCCGAGACCTGGTGTTTAGTGCGCATAGCTTTCTGCCGAGTAAATCGGAAATAGAGCATTGGCATTTCCACATCTTCCCATTGTAAGTCTTTAGAAATCAGTTCATTCTAGGCAGGTAGCCTGGATAAGGCGGCAGCGTTGTCATTAGCTTTGCCAGTCCGGTACTTAATGGTAAAGTCAAAGTTTGCCAGTCTAGAGGCCCATCTTTGCTCTACAGCTCTCAGACATGCAGTGTTCAAGTGAGCCAGTGGAATATTGTCAGTGTAGACAGTAAAAGGTGTGGCCGCTAGATAATCCTTGAACTTCTCAGTTACAGCCCAGACCAAGGCCAGGAATTCCAGCTTGAAGGAGCAATAATTGTGGTCATTCTGTTCTGCTGGCATAGACGATGGCTCTTTCAGCTTGTGTCCGAGTTAGTACGGCTCCTAAACCTTTCTTACTTGCGTCTGTATAGAGACAGAATAGTAGGCTATAGTCAGGATAGCACAAGACTGGTGGCTCTGTGAGTTTTTCTTTAAGCAGTTGGAAAGTGATCTCTTGCTCTTTATTCCACTCTACTGGTATTTAAGCATTCTGATTGCCTTTAGGATGGCCCTTCAGAAGCTCCTGGATAGGCTCCGCAATTTGAGCGAAGTGTGGGATAAATCTCCGATAGTAACTAGCAAATTTGAGGAAGCTCTTGACCTCTTTGATGCTCTTAGGAGCGGGCCAGTTTTGTACTGCCACTATCTTATCAGGGTCCAGTTTCACACCTTCTGCACTCACATGTCCCAGATATTTCACTTAGGGTTTCAACAAGTGACACTTTGAAGGTTTGACTTTCAATCCATGTTGAGCCAGAGTCTGGAATACATTTGCTAAATGCTGTAGGTGTTCTTCGTAGGTCTTGGAGTAAACAATCAGATCGTTCAAGTGCACCAATACGGACTCAAAGTTTTTGTGTCCCAGGCATCTTTCCATGAGTCTCTGGAATGTCCAAGGGGCATTGCACAATCCAAATGGCATGTTGTTGAACTCACACAGACCCATTGGGGTAGTGAAGGCTGTTTTTTCTTTATTCTCTGGTGCCATGGGGACCTACCAGTAGCCACTGGTTGGATCCAGGGTGGAAAAATAAGCAGCAGATCTGAGGACTGCTAGAGACTCTTCAATTCGGGGCAGAGGGTACGCATCCTTGTGCGTAATGTTGTTAATTTTGTGATAATCCATGCAGAAACGGATGGTTCCATCTTTCTTTTTTACCAGGACCAAAGGTGCAGCCCAGGGGCTGTGACTATCCTGGATGACATTAGCGGTATTCATATCCTGAACCATCTTCTTCACCTCCTGGTATAAATCTGGAGGCACGGGCCTATACCTTTCTTTGATTGGAGGATGAGTGCCAGTTGGAATAGTGTGTTTTATCAAGCTGGTTTCACCGTAGTCCAAGGGGTGTTTGCTGAAGACTTGATGGTGCAATTTGACTAAGTCCAACACACCTTTGAGTTGTTCGGCTGAGGTGGTGGCATCTCCAATGTGTAGTTCAGCCCACCAGGGTTGTTCAGGCGAATTTGTGTTTACTTCCACTGTTTGCAGTGCTTGTTGGGCAACAGTAGTAGAGGAATCCATGACGTCTTGCAAACAAACATGATGTAGACTCGCCACGGGATAGAACTTTATCTTTAATTCCAGAGCTTCATCACTTAGATTGACCAAGCGTATGGGTACTCCTCCACGCGATACAGTGACCAAGCTCCTGGCGACTCGGACAATAGGGTGATCTTGTAACTATAGGGGCACCACGAGGGCCTCAGATCCTGATGCAGGCTCGGGCACCACATCAGGGTCTCTGTGTTAGGTTAAAGTCTAACAGATAGAGGATCCTGGATGCGAACAAGGCAGATTTCTCACTTTTGGTTACTAAATTTTTGTTGAGCTGACAGCACTCGCATAGTTTGATGCTCTGAGTCACACTTGGTGCAGTTTGTAGAGCTTTCCTCAAGTTTTCTTGTACCTCAGTGTGGCAATTCCTGATTACATTCATCCCAAGGACAACCGGTTCATCATCGTTGTGCTCTGGAACTTGAAGCACAGCTACTCCCTGGCGTAGGCGTTCAGTACCTTCAATCTGTAAGGTAGGTTCCCAATAACCTAGGATGGGCACCATCTGGCCATTAGCAACTTTTATCAGGGGCCAGGACTTTGGGGTTTATGTCAACTGGGCTCATTTCCAGCATACTTCGAATGCTGATCAACAAATGGCAGTTATTTGAGATTCGGTGTCAATCAAAGCAGAAAACATGACCTCGTTGATGCTAACTTCAATCACAGGGCACGTCCTCTGTGGCCTAACTGGAGTAAGATGGTGTGGGGCGGTTAGCCCAAAGTGCAGGCTGCCCTGCAGGAGATACGACTATCACAAGTAGAGTGCAACCCGAGGCAAGGGTCCGAGGCGTACACTGCACCGGCTTGTGCGGTGGAGGCACCCGGAGGCATCCGAAGGGGTCAACTCCACCATCCAGGAAGAGGGTCTCGTTCATCGGCTTGAACCCAATGGCCCTGCCGGAGATTACTGCCAATGCCCTGACCATGTGGGAGTACAAGAATGGCCATTGAGGACTTGTGGTCCACGTCCTGGACCACCCACGGTGGGGGATCCAGAGCTGGAGCCCTCCTGGGCACTGTCATATGGTTTTCAGTGGAGGGAGGGAACAGCTTCCTGGCAGACGACAAGAACGGTGAGGAGTTATTAGTGGGTCACAGATCAGTGAAACGCCTCTACCTGCCCCAGGCACGTCACAGCTTGTATGTGGGGGACCAAGTGGAGCCCACCCCCATGGACTCCCTCAAGGGAACATTTGCAACTGGGGTGACCCTCCTATCCAAACCCCTGGTCCTGTTGCCAGTAGCTGAGTGCTGGCAGGAGGATCCAGCCGCCACAGGTTGTGTGCGCTGCCTTCAGGAGACCGCGTGACCCATCTGTAGAAAAGATCACCAAGTTGCGCACGTCTGCATCAATTTTCCCTTCCTTTCAGGTTAAGTGAGGGCCCCCTTTTGCTCAAGGGGTTCTCATTATCATTGCTGCTATTTCCTCTTATACCCATGTGGATTACAAATAATGACATTACTATTTCCTGTGGATTGCAAAGGACCTTTGAGCTACATGTTCCAGTTTAGTGCCTCTGATCTGCCAGTACTGAAGGAAAAAAGACTCAAATGCGAATGTGATTGCATTATATATTTGCACTGTCGTTTTGCAGGTTTTACAACGTTTAAGCATTTTAACCCATTGTATGTACTCATTTACAGGTGCAATGTGATCCTCTTTTGCACCTTAAATAGACTATGGATTTTATGCAGTTAGTCAGATAGCTAGCACCTTACTCTAATGCTCATAAGGACTGCCTCTGATGATGTTAATGTATGTCACAAGCAGATCTAACACCGTCAAGGGTAATCCCACTGCTAAAATGTGTGTGTAGAGGGATTATCCCTCGTGGGAGTTCTTGGAGAGAACCGGCTCCTCCTCCTATTTTGGTGTGTCCTAAGGCTTAGTGCGCAGCCTTATGGATCCGTATGTTTAGCTACCTGTTTAGTCATCAAGGTGACCGCGTGAAAAGCTTTTTATAGACCTTGGTGCTAGGATGGGATTACAGGATAAAGCCACTCTTCTATTTACGGGCGTCTCATAACATCATGGAAGGAATACAGTACATGACACCCTCACGCTCCATATTCGACTCTGGCCTAGTCCTGGGTGGAGTATTTGAGCACTTGGTGCAGACTCTTTGGTTCATTAGTTATTACCTAGAGGGCAAACTGTGAATAGACACCCTACTCATACGGGCAGGAACCTAGTGGTAGCCTTCTCTGTTAGTCTATGTATAGTCTAATGCAGCACTTTAACTTTTCCTTGGGTAACTTAGAGCACATCCTAAGCACAAGCCGAGGACGGCTTGGTTTTAAGTAAGGGGGAATGTAACACCCTAGAGTGGTGTTACCACTCCTGCACTCTGCTTCTATCTGTGTCTGCTAACATTAATGTCATCTATGTATTCTGTTCCAGGTTCACCACAATGTGCATTCCTAATAATGTTTGTAATTGTTTATTTCATGTAATGTGCCTGCTTCACCAGCAGGTGGCAGAAAACGTGGCAAAGCTGCAGTTAGGTAGAATGGAACTTTCCATTCCATTCTAACCCCCCTCTGTGGAGAAGTGGGTGAGTCCCACTTCCTGCAGGAAGGGTGGGGACCAGTTTTGGTCAGTTGAGATTACCCCCTGCTAAGGGAAGGTGTGCAGGGGCACGTCTCTGCTGGAGAGCCCAAGCTAGCCAGTGCACCCTCAGCTCTGCTGGCCATGGAGGCCAAAGCTTAGAGCCTTAAGAGCCAGGTAGAAAGTTCCCTGAACTAAGTTAGAGACAGACCATGAAACGAAAGTGCAGTATACAGAAGAAGCAACAACATACAGTCAGTCTGTCAGTACATCACAGCCAGAGAGAAACAGATGTAGCAGAGTCGAGTTTGCCTGCCAGTTCACCTGCCAGTCTGCTGGGACCAAGGCAAAGTTTAAAGACTGTTTTTGATGAACGTTTATTCAAGTAAAGCTGCTGTTCAACTACACATGCGGTCTGGACTCAATCTTTCTTTCAGGTAGGAGCACCGTGACACACGTAAAGGGACATTTTAGGCCGCATTATACCACTCGGTATTCCTGTACTTGGGTCGAATTTCTATAGAGGGCCCTAGGAGGAGGCCGCCCATGCATATGTCAGACTGCACACTGTGTGAACGTGTAAGAAGACAGAACACAGTTCCTCTCTTAGGTGTAGATAATGTAATTTGTCTTGCTGTTATTTTGTTACTGCCAATGTCTTCTTTCACTATCCTGTCTCTAATATTTCTGGACCTTTTGTACCAAATCATTGAAAGACTCTGGAATTCCTCTATTTCAGGGTACTCTTTTGTTATTATATTCCAATGTCTATTAATGATTGATCTGAATTTATTCACCCAAGGATGGTATTTAACCACTAAGGAGTTTTTTTTTTTATGTTCTTCAGTGTTTATTCTCACCCTTTCAGCTTGTAGAAGGGATTCTGTACAGCCTCTCAATCTGAATTTGTCTGTCAGTTCCTCAATTTTAACCTCCTTGGTATCTGTATCAGACACTATTCTGCGTACCCTCTAATATTGTGATTAAGGGCAGTACTGTCCATGCAGATTATATGTAGGGGAAACATTAACCGGAATGAAGGATAGATTCTGCAAACATAAATCCACTATACGCAAAAAGAATCTATTACTCACTATACCTTATCACTTTGATCAATGCCGCCACAACATATCTTAATTACATTTTCAAATTGAACAAGTACCGAGTCCACGGAGAGGAGGTAATAGAAATAAAAGGTTGAAAAAACTGGAGGCCTTTTGGATCCATAGACTTCAGACTTTGGAACCAAAGGCATTAAATCGGGACTATGAATTGATTAGCTTCCTATAAATTATAATTTTTTTAATTCTTCCTTTCTATTTCACAGAAAACATTAAAGATGATCAAGAACCATCAGTGGAGTTGATTTAAAAACCGCTCGTATATATATATATTGTGGTAAGGTGCAAGGTGTCATATGTGATGGCAGGTACGTGTCACCGAGGTTGCTGGCCTCGGTGAGGTGAGAGCCGGGTTTTTGTCTGCAGCAGCTAGTGCTGTTTTGTCTTTGTTAAATAGCATGGCTGCAAAGCCGATCCGGGCCGGCTCTTACTGGGAGCAGCTAAAGAGTAGGGTGGGTGGCTGCTCCCCACGGTCCAGTCCATGTTTTGGGCTGGATATAAAACGCAGCCAGCAGCTGTGTCTGGGGGTGTGTGATTATCCTGGAGCTGCTAACAGGGCTGGGAGTTCTCTGTCCTGGAGGGAAGAGCTCAGTAAGGAGGTGTTGTGTTCCTGGCTACCTGAAGCTGGATTCTCCTGCGGCTGGGCCGACAGCGTGGTGCGAACCTGCACCTACACCTCCCAGGTGACTGAACCTGTGTTGGACTGTTTTTGTTTGGCTACGTTATTTCCGTTGTGTGTGAACTGTCACCAAGAGACTGTTTTTCGTTTTGTGTGCAAGTGTGAATAAAACACTGTTTGTTGCACAATCTGGACTCCTTGTTTTGCCTCTAAACTGCACCCGCACCGCTGTCTACCAGAGCGACTCCCACATTTGGTGTCGGATGCGGGCATGCGCAGTGAGGCTGGCGTGAACGCCGAACTTTGTTTGTTTTGCTGAGCAAAAGTTAATGTCATATGTCAAGCCGGCAAAGTTTCAACCCGTGAACCCTAACAAAATGGAGGCAGTTGTAAAAGCTCTCGTGGAGGCCAATTTACAGCAGCGGGAGGCCAACAAGCAGCAGCAGGAGACAAACCAGCTGCTGTTGCAACATGTGATGGCGTTGCAAGCGACTGGAGCCTCTCACCGTGCCCATGATGCCCGGAAAGCGGTCCGTGCGGCGATTCCCAAGATGACCCCCGAGGACGATGCTGAGACCTACCTGGCAGTCTTCGAAAAGTGGCCGTGAGGGAGAAGCTGCCCCGCGACCAGTGGGCTGAGGTGGTCGCTCCGTTCCTGGCTTCCGGACCCCAGCAGGTGTTTTTCGACTTGGCGGACGACCAAGCGGCCGATTATGACACCATGAAAGGAGAGATCCTGGCCAGACTGGGGGTGAACGTGCTGGTCCGCGCTCAAAGAGTCCACCAGTGGGACTTTAAAACGACTGAGCCCGCTAGGCCGCAGTACTACGATCTGCTGCACAGGCTGCAAAAGTGGCTGCAGCCCGATCTACTGAGTCCCACTGTCATGTTGGATCGCCTGTTGGCGGACATCTTTTGGAGGGCCCTGCCTTATCCCCTCCAGCACTGGGTCGGCCAGGCGTCTCCGGTAAGTGCCCTGGAGATGGTCGACCTGGTGGAGCGTTACGAGGCCACCAGAAACCTGCAGGGGAGTCTTGCTGGGAAGGGGCAAGTCAAACCCCGGAGGCCTCCACCCCAGCTCCGACGACCGGCGTCAGAGAGACCTGCACGGCATGTACCCCTGCGGATCCGCCTCCCGTGGTATGCTGGAGGTGTCAGGAGCCAGGCCACATCCGGGCCGACTGTCCGCATCGGGATGAGCCGATGGATATGAACTACGGGGTCGTCACTCCCTGTATGCACGGAAGCTGTGCGCAACTGGCACCCGTGAGGTGCAGGACCATAACCACCTGTGTCAGGTAGAGGTGGGAGACTCTCTGGCGGTGGCTCTGCTGGACTCTGGGAGTCTAGTCTCCCTGGTAAGGGCTGCCCTTGTACGGCCTGCGGAGTATACTGGCCGTAAAGTCGGGGTCCTGTGCATCCACGGAGACCTGAAAGACTACCCCACTGCACTAGTGACTTTGTCCACAGCGGCTGGTAGGTGGACCCACGAGGTGGCTGTCGCTACTAAACTCCCACATGAACTAATACTTGGGAGGGACTTCCCGGTTTTCCGGCGCTGTGGCCGGCAATAAAGGTATCTGAGGGACCCGAGACAGGGGTGACCCTAGTAGAGTGGCCTGATACCCCTGGAAGGCCAGAACCCTGGGAGCCCGAGTCTGAAGGGCCGGCGGTAGGGGTGACCACTGCTCCAGCGGTAGAGGGGGAGACACCCCCACTGAGTGTAATGGTGGGAGACACGGAGGACTTGCCACCGGGACCTGAGTTGGCAGACCTCAATGTCTCCGGGGAAAATTTTGGGACCGCACAACACCGGGACCAAACCCTAACCAGGGCCTGGGAGAATGTGCTGGAAATTGATGGGAAACCCCAGAAACCAGGGGCTGAATTAATGTTCCCACGGTTTATTGTTCTGCAGGATATGTTGTATCGGGTGAACCAAATCCGAGGCGAATCTGTTGAACAGTTGGTGGTGCCCACAGCGTATCGCAAGCTTGTCATGGAGCTTGCCCACCAACATGTTCTTGGGGGACACCTGGGGTGGCAGAAAACCCAGGACCGCATACTGCAGCGATTTTATTGGCCCAGTGTGTTCAAGGAGGTAGAGAATTATTGTAAGTCCTGTCCGACCTGTCAGATAACTAGCCCCCAGCCACATTTCCGTAGTCCCCTGGTACCTCTGCCAATTATTGAAGTACCGTTTGAGCGAATCGCGATGGATTTAATTGGGCCTGTACCAAAGTCTGCCAGGGGCCACCAACACATTCTGGTAGTTCTCGACTATGCCACTCGGTATCCGGAGGCGGTGCCTCTGCGACATACCTCAGCTAAGCTCATTGCCAAAGAGTTAATGGAGATGTTTTCCCGTGTGGGCCTGCCAAAAGAGGTTCTGACAGACCAAGGGACCCCTTTTATGTCCAAAGTAATGAGGGAACTGTGTAAATTGTTGCGTATAAAGCAGTTACGGACGTCCGTTTACCATCCGCAAACAGACGGTCTTGTGGAGAGGTTTAACCAAACTCTAAAAAATATGTTAAAGAGGGTGGTGTCTAGAGATGGGAAGGACTGGGACCTGCTTCTGCCCTATCTCATGTTCGCAGTGCGAGAGGTACCCCAGGCCTCTACTGGGTTCTCGCCCTTCGAACTGCTTTATGGCAGACACCCTCGGGGCCTGTTGGATATCGCCAAGGAGGCATGGGAACAACAGCCTGTCCCCACAAAAGTGTCATTGAGTATGTCGCCCAGATGCAGGAACGGATGGAAAGGGTGTTGCCCTTGGTCCGGGAGCATATGGAGGCAGCACAACAAGCTCAGAGTAGGGTGTACAATCGTCAGGCTCGGGTACGGGACTTCAATCCGGGAGATCGGGTTTTGGTTCTGGTACCCACCCTTGACAGCAAATTCCTAGCTAGGTGGCAGGGCCCCTATGAGGTGATCGAGAAGGTAGGGGAAGTAAATTACAAAGTACACCAGCCAGGCGGCGCAAGCCGGAGCAGGTGTACCACGTGAATTTACTTAA
Organism: Bufotes viridis; assembly: GCA_033119425.1. Taxonomy (NCBI): domain Eukaryota; kingdom Metazoa; phylum Chordata; class Amphibia; order Anura; family Bufonidae; genus Bufotes; species Bufotes viridis. The sequence continues at coordinate 206,496,549 of CM065593.1, read as the reverse complement.
GCCGTGGAAAGATAGGGATGCGGCCGACGACCACAGCCCCCGGCCAGGGCTTCTAGGTGAAAAGGGTCCAGCCCCACAGTTCGAGGCCTGTGAAGCAGTAACCACGGTAAAAATTGCAGACAGCCTGTCTTCCAAACAAGTTCAGGAAGTCAGGGAGTTCATCAGTCGGAACACGGATGTGTTCTCGGACCTCCCTGGCCGCACGTCTCTCATCCAACATGACATCGTTACTGAGCCTCAGGCCAAGATCCGGTTAAAACCATACCGGGTACCCGAGGCTCGGCGACGGGCCATCGCGGAGGAAGTGCAAGTAATGTTGAAGCTCGATGTCATTGAGGAGTCGAAAAGTGAGTGGGCCAGTCCCATAGTCCTGATACCCAAGCCGGATGGGACGTTGCGGTTCTGCAACGACTTTCGCAAGTTAAATGAAGTATCCAAGTTTGACGCGTATCCCATGCCCCGAGTAGACGAGCTGGTTGAAAGTTTAGGACAAGCCCGTTATTTTTCTGTGCTGGACCTCACTAAAGGGTACTGGCAGGTACCCTTAACGGAGTCGGCTAAGGAAAAACCGCATTTGTTACCCCGCAGGGCCTGTATCACTACAAGGTGTTACCCTTTGGCCTGCATGGCGCCCCGCCACTTTCCAAAGGTTAATGGACATAGTGCTGCGACCACATCGTCGGTACGCCTCGGCCTACTTGGATGATGTAGTCATCCACAGCACCGACTGGGAAAGCCATTTACCCAAGGTGCAGGCGGTAGTGGATGCCCTGAGGAAAGCCGGACTGACCGCTAACCCAAAGAAGTGCTGCATAGGGTTAGAGGAGACAAAATATCTGGGATATGTAATTGGGCGGGAGTCATCAAACCTCAGGTAACTAAGGTAGAGGCCATTCGTAACTGGCCCCGACCGGTCACCACCAGGCAGGTAAAGTCGTTCCTGGGGATTGTAGGTTACTACATGAGGTTTGTGCCCCACTTTGCCACAATAGCAGCGCCATTGACAGACCTGTTGAAGGGGCGAAAGTCTGGGAGGGTTAGCTGGAGTGAGAAGGCGGAGGAGGCTTTCTCCGCGTTGAAGTCGGCCCTGTGTGGGTCCCCGGTTTTGGTGACACCCGACTTCAACAAGGAGTTTGTCGTACAGACCGACGCCTCGGAGGTAGGCCTCGGTGCGGTACTGTCGCAGGAGGTCAACGGGGAAGAACATCCCGTTGTCTTCCTGAGCCGTAAGCTCAGTCCCGCCGAGTCCAGGTATAGTATAGTGGAGAGGGAGTGCCTGGCTATCAAGTGGGCACTCGAATCTCTCCGCTACTACCTGTTAGGGAGGAGGTTCTGTCTGGTGACCGACCATTCCCCCTCAAATGGATGAGTCAGGCCAAGGAGAGGAATGCTCGGGTCACCAGGTGGTTCCTATCTCTTCAAAATTTCAAGTTTTCCGTGGAACACAGGGCAGGCCGCTTGCAGGGCAACGCAGATGCCCTGTCCCGCGTCCACTGCCTCACGTGTGTTCACCCCTCAGGGTTGAACAAAGGGGGGTATGTGGTAAGGTGCAAGGTGTCATATGTGATGGCAGGTACGTGTCACCGAGGTTGCTGGCCTCGGTGAGGTGAGAGCCGGGTTTTTGTCTGCAGCAGCTAGTGCTGTTTTGTCTTTGTTAAATAGCATGGCTGCAAAGCCGATCCGGGCCGGCTCTTACTGGGAGCAGCTAAAGAGTAGGGTGGGTGGCTGCTCCCCACGGTCCAGTCCATGTTTTGGGCTGGATATAAAACGCAGCCAGCAGCTGTGTCTGGGGGTGTGTGATTATCCTGGAGCTGCTAACAGGGCTGGGAGTTCTCTGTCCTGGAGGGAAGAGCTCAGTAAGGAGGTGTTGTGTTCCTGGCTACCTGAAGCTGGATTCTCCTGCGGCTGGGCCGACAGCGTGGTGCGAACCTGCACCTACACCTCCCAGGTGACTGAACCTGTGTTGGACTGTTTTTGTTTGGCTACGTTATTTCCGTTGTGTGTGAACTGTCACCAAGAGACTGTTTTTCGTTTTGTGTGCAAGTGTGAATAAAACACTGTTTGTTGCACAATCTGGACTCCTTGTTTTGCCTCTAAACTGCACCCGCACCGCTGTCTACCAGAGCGACTCCCCACAATATATATATATATATATATATATATATATATATACACACACACACACACACACACACACAATGTGTATATATATATATATATATATATATATATATATATACATACACACAGATACATACACACACACAGTGTGTATATATATAATACCAGATATTTTCCTTTCCTTCTCGTAACATAGTTTATATTGCTGAAAAAGACATCTGTCCATTCAGTTCAGCCTTTTATCCTGCAAGTTGATCCAGAGGTAGAAGCCGATTTTCCTCACTTTAGGGGAAAAAATTCCTTCCCAATTAGGCAATCAGAATAACTCCCTGAATCAACAACCCATCTCTAGTAGCTATAGCCTGTAATATTATCACACTCCAGAAATACATCCAGGCCCCTGTTGAATTCTTTTAGTGAACTCACCATTACCACCTCGCAGGCAGAGACTTTCATAGTCTCACTGCTCTTACCGTAAAGAATCCTCTTCTATGTTTGTGTACAAACATTCTTTCCTCCAGACGCAGTGGATGTCACCTCAATAAATTATTATTAAATAAATTACTTTCTATGGCTACTTTCTATGGCTACCATGACTACCCAACGTCATTATTATGACATATAATCTATTTGAAACTTATATCTCCAATATTTATTGTATTTCATATAGGATTGAGATTATTTATATACTGAATCACAGAACTAGAGATGAGCAAATTTCTAATAAATTTTGATTTGGCCGGTTTGCCGAATTTTCCAAAAAGATTAGATTGGATCCGAATTTATTTGTGGCGAATCGCGCTAAAAAATAGCTGTGTCCTGGCTGCAGAGAGCTTGTATAGTGGTGTAGAACACTGTGCCTTGCAGTAACACACATAGGGAGTCTGCTGTGGTAGTGAAACAATACTGTGAGTCAGTATGACACGTACATGACAGGCGTCGCTCTTAGAATCACTGCACACTTCACTTACTTAGGCAGTTATGGGGCTCAAGTGTGAACTCAGCCTTATAGGTCAATGTTAGCGCCAGGTATAAAGAACCGCACAGAGGCCCAAAATCCTACTATAGTGTGAAAGAGCGCACTCCTTTTACTCCATCGTCAGCCGATTCCACATAGATGTCTGCAGAACCTGTTCTATTAAACTCTTATACAAGTAGAGCCCCCCGACAGAGTGGAGAGGGTGTCAGCAGTAAGTTTGTGTTGACGTCACTAAATATTTTGCCCTTCCTCTGATCAGTCAGAACAATAACCCCAAAAAAATGGTTCCTGTCTGTTGAGCATGCTCCTTCACTGGGTGAGCATTTGGTCAGTAATCCATCAGTATTGCTAAAGCCCCAAAAAAAGCAGGAGTGAATCTAAAACAGAGAAGATAGGTGAAAGGAATCTTTGCATGTCTTCTGTGTTTTGTACCCACTCCTGCTTTTGGCTACCAAATCATAAGCCAATTCTGATGAAAAATAGGGACTATTTCATACAGGTCTTACAGCTGCTACATAGACAGGATCTGTTGTGCGTCTCATTTTTCCTTCCTTCTGACAGATCAGAAGAAGGGTCAAATAAATGATAATGTCAACAAGGCCAAAAAGGGACACTAGTGGCCCAGTCACAGAGTGGGAAGAATGGGAGAAGCATAGGGAGGCCACAGAGTGGTCCGGAGACACAGTTGTGAGTTGGCAGCAGCATGAGGATGCCACAGAGTGAAAAGGTGACATAGTGCGGAGGTGGCAGCTGCAGCATGAGGAGACCACAGAGTGGAAAGGTGACAGAGTGTGGAGGCAGAAGCAGTAGCAGCATGAGGGGGCCAAAGAGTGTCACAATGACAAAGTGAGGAGGTGGCAGCAGCAGCATGAGGAGACCACAGAGTGGCAAAGAGACACCGTTGTGAGTTTGCAGCAGCATGAGGAGGCCACAGACTGGCAAGATGACATAGTGTGGAGGTGGCAGCAGCAGCATGAGGAGGCCACATAGTGGCACATTGACAGAGTGTGGAGGTGGCAGCAGCAGCATGAGAAGGCCACAAAGTGGCCCAGATACACAGTTATTAATTGGCAGCAGCATGAGGAGGCCACATAGTGGCCCAGAGGCACAGTTGTGAATAGGCAGCAGCATGAGGAGGCCACAGAGTGGCAAGGGGACATAGTGTGGAGGTGGCAACAGCAGCATGAGGAGGCCACAGAGTGGCAAGTTGACATAGTGTAGAGGTGGCAGCCACAGCATCATGAGGAGGCCACAGACTGGCAAGGTGATATAGTGTGGAGTTGGCAGCAGCAGCATGAGGAGACCTGAGTGGTGAGGTGGCAGCAGCATCAGGAGACCACAGAGTGACCTGTGACAGAGTGGGGAGGTGGGTGGCAATAATAGTACCCGCTGATGATGGTGGGTGTAAGAAGGAGAACTTGGCATCAGATGTGTGGCATCAGGTGGGTGGCAGTATCAGAATAGTAGCTGAGGCAGATACCCAGAAGAAACCAGTCTTTTTTGTCAAGGTTTGGATGAGGCAGCACTGATGATCTAATCTGATGCATCAGGCATTGGAGGGTGGAAATCCTGTCTCTTCCACGCCTGATTCATCTTGACAAAGGTCAGTCTCTCCACATTTTGGGTGGACAGACGAGTTCTCCTTGGGGTAACTATGGCCCCCGCCGCACTACACACCCGCTCTGATGGCCGGGTAGAACAGCTTTTCCAGGGCAAAACTGGCCAGTTGCGGCCACAAATCCAGTTTGGCCGCCCAGTAGTCCAGCGGATTTTAAATGTGGCAGGATCCTGTCCAAGTACAAAACCACCTGCTGGTTCAGGTTCTGCTCCAGGTCTAGCTGCTGCTGCTGGTGAGTAGTTTCTTCACGAGGCGGGTGAAGAAATCTGCTCATCAGTGACTCTAGACTCAAGCTGCTGCTGATAGAGCTGGTACTGTTCCTACCCCGCCCCACCCCACCACACCCCACCACACCGTAGTTACAGCTCCATACGTCGGCACTACCATGCACTTTGGCAGACACCGTCAGTCTCAAGGACTGGCCCAACTTCTGTTCTACATATTTTTGCAGGGCTGGTACTGCCTTTTTGGCAAAGAAATGATGGCTTGGGACTCTCCACCTCGGCTTGGCACAAGCCATCATTTCTCTGAAAGGTGCAGAGTCCACCACTTGGAAAGAGAGGGACTGCAGTACAAGCAACTTGGCCAGGAGCACGTTCAGCTTCTGCACCATAGGATGACCACACGCGTATTGCTGTCTCTTAGCAATCGCTTCAGTGATCGACTGCCGATGAAATGAGTGACGAGGAGAAGGAGGACGAAGAGCACAATGCACCCCCAAAAACGTCTTACAAACCTTTTTTTCCCCCCACTAATACACCACAAAAAAGGCTTTAGAACATATAACTGCACCGCTGAACGGCTAATGAGACTTTTTTCCATTAATACACCCCAAAAAAGGCTTTAATTTTGCCATTTCACCACACAACAGCTAATAAGCCCTTTTTTCCCACTAATACACCCAAAAATGGCTTCAGAACATATAACTGTAATGCTGAACAGCTAAAAACACTTTTCTTTCCACTAATACACCCCACACAAGGCTTTAATTTTGTCACTTCACTGCACAACGGCAAATAAGCCCTTTTTTCCCCCCACTAAGGCTGCATTCACACGTCCGTGGAACACGGACCGTGTGATACCCGACTGGCACCCTGCCTACTGCAGGAGCGCACGGCGCCATTCATTACTATGACGCCGTGCGCTTCCTTCGGCCGCCACAGTACAGTAGTACACTCGTATAGATCATAGGAGTGTATTACTGTGCAGCGCCGGCAGCAGGAGGCGCACGGCATCATAGGAACGAATGACGCCATGCACTCCTGCACTAAGCTGGGTGCCAGTCCAGTATCACACGGTCCGTCTTCCCCAGACGTGTGAATGCAGCCAAATACACCACAAAAAGACTTTAAAACATATAGCTGCACTGCTGAACGGGTAATAAGACTTTCTTTTTTCCATTAATACACCCCAAAAAAGGCAGTAATTTTGTGACTTCGCTGCACAACCGCAAATAAGGCCCTTTTTTCCACTAATACACCACAAAAAAAGGTTTTAAAACCTATAACTGAGCAGCAACACGGGTATTAAGAAATACAAATATTTCCTAGTTAATGACTGGATCACACAGCACTTGAGCCACCAAAACAAGCAAGGTTTGCTGGAATTACAGAGGTATCATCTTTTGCAAACCTAAAAACAGCAGTATAAAGGCAATTTGGGTCCCCAGTAAGTGCAGCAAGGTGTAATAGAATTGCTCCTATTACTAAGGCTGTACACTCCCGTATTGGACCCTGTTTTCCTTTTATAGTGTGGAATAACTCCTCCCTATCCTTTCCCTACACTTCTAATGATCTTTCTCTGAACTTCTATTCAGCCAAAAAAAGTTTTAAAGTATTGTGGCGAAACCAACCTCGCCACAGTGAACTGGAGAAGTCTAGTCGCCTGCCTCTTGCCTTCTGACTATGGCCCTGGGATGTATTTCCCGTTAAGAACCGATTTGGACTTATGGACTTTTATTGTACAGTGCTGGCCCTTTTAAAAACAGTATACGGACACATGGAAACTTTTTGGACCGGTAAAGCCATGCTGCCAAGGGATAATAAAGGGACCTCACCTAACCTTGTAACCCCCGGACGGATTCATGTGATTTTTACATATGGTGCTACCCAAGTTATGCTGATCACAGAAATATAAGTTTTATCCGTATGTGATGTAAGATCAGGGAGTTATTAAAATGTATAAAAAAGTGTAACTTTTCAGCTTGGAGATAATTGAGTAGATCCAGTAATTGACTCAATTATCTCCTAAGCAGAGGTGAGGAATATGCTGAGTGTCTGTATTGTCCCATTGTATCTGATTGGCTGCTGTACTTGCATTGTATGTGTTGTAATGTGGTTATTGGTTGTTCTGCAAAACCCTGTGGGCTGTAATGTGTTTGGGCATTGGGAATAAAAGAGGCTGTATGGGCCAGTAAAGGAGAGTTCCTGCTTGACCCTCAGAACGAAGTGTCGTCTCGTTATTGGGGGGGATTTGACTGTATGCTGATTGCCAGGAGTGTAAGCTGTTAATATTGCTTTTCCTGTTCGGCTGCTTCCAGGGTTCGTGTGTCTCTTGTTCGGAAGTTGGTGAATTCGTGTGGTTTGCAGTTCGGGAAGTTGGTGATTGCAGTAACTGCCGGTGTGTCTGAAAAGGGAATATCGCCTAAACGGAGTTGTGTGCGTAACGGTTCGTTACAAGTATTTTCTACCACTAGCGCCTGCTAACGTCTGGAAACTGGCTGGATCCAAGATGGCTGAGGCTATTTATAGGGCTGTGACATCACAGGGACTGGCTGGCTGCTGATTGGCTGCATGCATGGCATTGAGGGATCCCTCATTCCCAGAGTTCTTTGCTCCATGTCCTAACACATTCAGCAGCCATTTTAGGAAAAAATGTGATTTATTACTAAGAAGCATGAGGAATTTCGGATTCGGTGTGAATCGAACTTTTCCTAAAATTTGGATCGAATTCCACTTCGTCAAATTCGATTCGCTCATCTCTACAAAAGTACATTTTCCTTTTTTGCCTTGTTTACTTTGTTGTCATGGCAACCTGAAGTCGCACCCTGCGATTGGTGGGCTATTTAAATCCTACTATTTGAGGTGTATTATGTGTTTGAAGAAGGCTTGTGGCTGAGCCGAAACATGTCACATTTATCTGTACTTACTGTACAGTATCAGCTATTCCATTCAGTCAGTGCCAGTCCTTACTTTAAGATTGCATTTCCGGACACCAACCCTGGACACGTGCTGACTGCTATCTTCTTGATCAGCTCCCAGTTAAAAGGGAGAATTTTTATAGGCTTGTTCACAACAAGCCAGTTTTTTTTTTTTTTTTGTGACAATACTCCCGCGTGTTGTATGGACAGACATTCTGAACTCATCAAGGCATAGTTTTTGGAAGTTGGTCCAACAAGCCACTTTAAAAAAAAAAAATTATCTAGTAACAGCATGTGTGTTCAAACACCATCTGCCCCCTATAAGAGACAATTTGGCAATTCTGGCACAGTTTTTAATTTTTTATTTTTACAGAGCTCATCTGACAGGGTAAATCATATAATATTTGTACAGAGCCAGTCGTTACAAATGCAGAGATACTTATTATGTCTATTTTCTTTAAATTGTGAATTGCTTGATAAAGGGAAAGGGCGCTTTTTTTCCTTGACACTTTTATATTTTTTATTTTTATGTTTTTTTATTTTTATTTTAGTCCCAGATCTAATCCCTGTTTCAATGCAGTACAATACATGCATATTGTACTGCATTGAAACTGTCAGTATTACACTGACAGTCGCCTAGGAGACCCAACCTGTGGCTGGGCCGCAAAGACCCCCGTAGCTGCCAGACCCAGAGGCCACGACAGCCATCGGCTCCGAATCTCCACAGCCTGGGGAGCCAATTGGTTCAGAGAGGGAGCCACCTCCCTTTACAAATCCATACATGCAGAGGTCAGCACTGACAATGGCTTAATCGGCAATCATCTTTTTTTTTAGCAATGCCGGCGCCTGCAGTACATGTATGGCGCTTTATGGGAAGTTACTTCCCACTGCACTATAAATGTACTGCATAGGTCGGGGAGGAGTTAATAGAGTGTGGTTACAGGGATACTAAGTATTTTTTATTATATACTTTATTAGGGAAAAACGTTTTTTTGTACTAGAAAACAGTGTGTAACAAATCTTCTTAACAAAGGTCTAACTGAGCATTGCTATAGAATCTGTCTTTAGTTCTACTGAGTATGGAAGATGTCTGTGTGTAACATACAAACGCTTCCAGCCCTAACTATCCCTATCCCATGTTCCCTAACTATCACTACCCATCACCCTGCCTAGCTGACTTATTACACATATGTTCATGGTCGAACTTAAAGAGGAACTGCCACCACTTCTGACATGTCTGTTTTAATAGGTCTCATGTATTAGAAGCCACCTTGACGTGGGTAGATGGGCCCGACATATTTTTGATCAATAGTATGAGCTAAGAGCTTCTACTTTGTCTTATAGTATAGTATAGCAACAATGCATTTTACTTTTTCACATATTCACTGTTTATTTGTGTCTTAGTACATATAGTGGTGTGCCGCTACTTCTAAAGATAGATAATATTAGATTTTCCAGAACTTGTATTATCGATAACTCATTGACTGTCATTGTCTTTTGATCTATCAAGCACTTATGTCAATTGTGCCTGTAGATGCAAAACAGCCTGCAAAGTGGTGAAACACTACACATTTTCAGAGGAAGTACTCCATTTAGCACTGGCCTGTTAACTGCAAGCCATATTAATGAAGACCTGGGAGAGGACACTAAAAATGCGGGGCAACCACAGACATGTCGACTGCTAACTCAGCACGTAGTCTAAGACATTCAGTAGGTGGGTGAAATAATATCAGAAGCCATAACTCTGTCCTCATACATAAAACTCGCATTCTCAGAACCCTAGTAATTGTGTCCAGCTTGACATGGGCTTCGCGGAGAGACTAGACACACCATACTGGACAGGAGGCATTTCATTGTAATCGGGATCTGGCCTTCTGAAAATCATAACCCGATCTTATTTGGTGTCTGTATGACAGGGACGAGGCTAATCAGAATATGGGAACTCACATGTACCCACAGTCCCTGTCATATGGCAAGAAATTGCCTGGATTCATATTTCTACATCGGTCGGCCGAGAAGGCCAGGCCGAAAGGGAGGGAAGTTCCTTCACAGCCAACGCCTCGGCTGAGGAGGGATAAAAATGGGTGGTTGGGAACAGTTAGTTGTCAGCCATTTGGGCATACACATAGTTTGGAGTGATTGCCCGTATTCTCTGTTGTCCCCACAGGCAGAATATAATTGGTGCATCTCAGTAAGCTAATATTTTGTATTTTATCTACTGCATTGTTATTTTTGATTTGATGTTTTATCTGACAATTTCTTTTTGTATTGCACTGCACTATTGTGTATTAAATTTAAAAATTGATAAGTTCCTTCCTTGTGGTCTTATAGAACTTGCTCTTCTAAAGGGAATAACGGTACTTATTGTGATTCAAGGGATTTTAGGTCCCATATAGGTAACTGGTGTTACGATCTTTAGTTTAGGTTGAAAGAATTTGTGAGTATAGGCCCCTATTGACTAATAGTACAGGTAGTGGCAGCAATTGCAATAGGAAACATTGGTGAGTAATTCAGCATCTAGGTGGGCAGGAATTTCTGTGGTAAATTGACAAGCTCACTAGTATGATTCCCAAGAGTAGGGATCATCACAATAGCTACATGCACAGTCCCACTCATCCACAGTCTCACTAGTCAGTGCTGTTATAGTCAGTCTGTGCATTGACCCCCCCCCCCCCCACACACACACACACTCAAACACACACACACACCAACTCGTTAACACCTGTCTGTACCATTACTGCAGACTGCTTGCATTAAAATCATAACTTCTAGTAGAAATAATAAAGGAATGGTACAACAGAGTCATAAGAATAGATGCTCCAGAATTGTTATTACATGGGGAGCTATTAAAACAGGAATGTTAGGGGGGGTGATAGGACCCTCTTAATATAACGTAAGTTAAAATGACTTTTGTTCAGGGCCAGCTTTTGGACTGTTCAATTGCACAGGGCGCATCACTCCACCAAGATCAAGGGGCTCCAGAACATCTGATCAGAAGCACTCAGCTAACTGCGTAAAATGGCTGAATGTCGCTGGGGGCTTCTGTCAGCGAAATGCCAGCACTCCCTGTTGCTAAAGTTGCCATCTGACTCATCTTCTCAGTCAAAATGCTGAGGCTGGCAGTTACTTGTTCCACTTGGGCGGGATGTTGTTTCTGCTAGCAGCCGGACAGTACCCACCTGGCTCTCTCTACCTCACACATGTGCAGTTCATTTTACCAGCTCTCTGCAGGACTAGGGCAAAGAGGGAAAAACTGTTTTTGATTATTTCTTTTTTTACAGTCACGTGGCATTTCTCAGAGTGAATGATGTTGGATTGCAACTGCATGGTGCTCTTGTCACAGGATTTGCCCATAATTTGTGACAGTCAGCAACTTTATTCCAGGACAGTGAAAGAACTTGGGACCAGTACTTCCTCCCCTGCTCTCCAAAGCTATGTTCCTGCTAGTGGCGCCCCACATTTTACATTTGAAGAGAACTTTAAAAGCAGCTAGTGTCATGCTCACTACTTTTTCAGGTAGGGTAAGTGTATATTTGGAGAGTATATTGGATTGTGTCACGGATCAGCAGGTGTGAACCCACTGTGCCACTGACTGGCTATACTCTGGAGGGGCGTGTCTAAGCAACTACCTGGTTTTCACTAGAGCCTCTGATGGGGAGGATAGACTAGAGCCGTTAGGGTAGTTGCCAGGGGCTACTTCTGAGCAATCCCCGAGTCATTGGCAGCTGGTCCGGGAGGACCAGGAGGTATCTGAGTAGGTACCTGAAGTCTAAGTATAGTCTGGCGGGCAGAGACGTTACCAGGAGCAACGGTGCAGGACCGAAGGATGAGGCAGAGATGTGGTCAGACAGGCAATAAGTCATGGCAGGTGGCACAGGTACAGGTCAGGCAATCAGACGATAAGCAGAGTCCAGGAACGAAGTATAAATCAGGAGCACACGTAAGTATCAGGAACCAGCAAACACAAGGACCTTGACACTGAGGCATCTGGAAAGGGGGCTGAGCCACTTAAGTATATGCAGGAGAGCCAGAGTTGGTCAGCAAGGTGACCTGACTCAACCCACACAGCCTAGGCAGTGATGCGCTCCACCACGAGAGCAGTGTAACCCGAACTCATGCTGTGTTCAGGGTTGAGTGGAAGCTGTGGCGTGGAATCCTCAGAAGCAATGACACCTACACAAACAGACCCCAGGACTGCAGCAGTGAAATAGGAAGCATGGGCCACAGGTTACCGCAGAACATGGTGACCCGGACCGCAGCGATAAGCAGGGGAACAGTGGCGTACCGCAGTCGCCTGTACAGTACACATTCGCCCCCTTTTCTTGAGTCGACAATGGGACAAAAAACATTTTATCAGGTCCGGAGCATGAATATTCTTCTCCGGCTCCCAAGACCTCTCTTCCGGACTAAAGCCCTTCCAGTCCACCAGGTAGTAAGTTTTCTTACCACGTTTTCTGAAGTCCAAGATGTACTTGACCTCGAATGTCCCTTCCAAGTCTTCAGATACCGGAGTCGCCATAGACTGAGCTGTTATGAAGCGGTTAAAGACTATCGGTTTGAGCAAGGATACGTGTAAGGTATTGGGGACACGAAGAGAGAGAGGTAGCCATAACTTATAGGTCACTTCATTGATCTTCTTCAAAACTACGAAGAGTCCCAGGAACTTAGGGGCAAACTTGAAACTAGGAACTAGAGTTGAGCGAACACCTGGATGTTCGGGTTTGAGAAGTTCGGCCAAACTTCACGAAAATGTTCGGATTCGGGATCCGAACTCGACAGGAACTTCATCCCGAACCCCATTGAAGTCAATGGGGACCCAAACTTTTGGGCACTAAAAAGGCAGTAAAATAGCCCTGGAAAGGGCTAGAGGGCTGCAAAAGGCAGCAAAATGTAGTTAAATCCCCTGCAAACAAATGTGGATAGGGAAATGACTTAAAATAAAATAAATAAAAATTAACCAATATCAATTGGCAACTTGGAGGAAGAGGTGAAATCGGAGGTAGGGGTGGCGTCAGGTGGCAATGCTATGGGAGTTAAAGTTCTCATCACAGCCAAAAAGGATTCATGTCTGCCTGCAGTGCCACAGGCCTCATTCACAGACTCAGGGCAATGGCAACCATACATGGGAGTTGACGTTCACATCACAGACAAGAAGGAATCATGTCTGCCTGCAGGGCCACAGGCCTCATTCAATCATTCAGGCCCACAGGACCCACAAAGAGGAGAGTTGAAGTCACGTCAAGACAGTATTGATTTCACCCAGCAATGCCACAGGCCTCATTCACCGTTTCAGACCCATGGCACTCACAAAGAGGAGAGTTACAATCATGTCAAAACAGTATTGATTTCACCCAGTAGTGCCATAGGCCTCATTCACTAATTCAGGACCATGGCACCCGCAAAGAGGAGAGCGGTCCCGTAACAGAAAACACAGGCCTCAGGTCAACCTCCAATGGAACAGGCCATTATCATTTATCCCCTGACACCCAGACAGAGGAGAATCATTTGACAGTAAAAAGAGGTTAATGTCTCCCACCAATGCAGCAAGCGATTAAAAGAAATATAGGCCCCTGACAACAAGACAATGGGGAGGTAATTTGACAGTAAAAAGAGGTTAATGTCTACCACCAATACAGCAGGCGATGAAACAAAATATAGGCGCCTGACAACCAGACAATGTAGAGGTCATTTGACAGTATAAAGAGGATAATGTCACCCACGAAAGCAACAGGTGATTATCTGAAATGTAGGACCCCGGCACCCAGACAGAGGAGAGAAGTCCCATAGCAGAAAATCAGGCTTCATTTCACCCAGCAATGGAAAAGGCCACTTTCAGTTATTTAGGCCCCAGCAGCCAGAAAGAGGAGAGAGGTCCCATAGCAGAAAATCAAGCTTGATGTCACCCGACAAAGGAGCAGGCGATTAACAAAATTTTAGGCCCCTGACACCCAGACAGAGGAGAGGTTCATTAAACTTGGGGTTGCTCCCAAAATAATGGTACAAAAAAAAAAAGAGGATTCAATAAAGAAGTGCCCTTGGAGTACAAGAATGTATGGTTGCGGGCGAGGCAATTATAAATGTCTACTCACACAATGTACAGACAAGTCCTGTGGGATCCATGCCTGGTTCATTTTAATGAACATGAGCTTGTCCACGTTGGCTGTGGACAGGTGGCTGCGTTTGTCTGTAATGACGCCCCCTGCCGTGTTAAATACACGTTCAGACAATACACTGTCTGCGGCGTCATCAGCACTGGCCATGTTGGTTGAGTACTCCAAAGACCGCAACAAGCTACACAGGTCTCACATGCAGGCCCAGTCACTGGTGGTGAAGTGGTGCTGATCCGCAGAGTGACTGACCCGTGAGTGCTGAAGCTGAAACTCCACTATCGCCCACTGATGCTCAGTCTCTCCAGCATATGTGAGGTGGAGTTCCACCTGGTGTGCATGTCGCATATGAAGCAGTGAGCAGGAAGGCCAAAGTTAAGCTTCAGCGCAGACAGGCGAGCAGCAGGGTGAGAATAACGAAAGCGCGCACATATGGACCGCACTTTCAGCAGCAGCTCTGACATGTCTGGGTAGTTTTTAAGAAACTTCTGCACCACCAGATTCAGCATATGCGCCAGGCAAGGGATGTGCGTCAAACTGGCTAGTCCCAGAACTGCAACGAGATTTCGCCCATTATCGCACACCACCAGGCCGGGCTTGAGGCTCACCGGCAGCAACCACTCATCAGTCTGCTGTTCTATGCCCCTCCAAAGCTCCTGTGCGGTGTGGGGTTTGTCACCCAAACACATGAGTTTTAAAATCGCCTGCTGACATTTACCCCGGGCTGTGCTGAAGTTGGGGGTGAGGTTGTGGGGGTGGTAGAAGAGGAGTAGGAGGATGATGCGAAGTAGGAGAAGGAAGCAACAGGAGGCAACGAATAACCCCCAGCGATCCTCGGTGGTGAAAGGACATGCACTAAACCGCTACGTTTACCCAGTGTGCAGTTAGGAAGATATAGCAGCCCTGGCCATGCTTACTGGTCCATGTATCTGTGGTTATGTGGACCTTGCCACAGATGGCGTTGCGCAGCGCACACTTGATTTTATCCTCCACTTAGTTGTGCAGGGAAGGGATGGCTCGCCTGGAAAAGTAGTGGTGGCTGGGAACAGTGTACTTGGGGACAGCCACCGCCATCAGCTGTTTGAAACAGCCCGTCTCCACCAGATGGAATGACAGCATTTGAAAGGCAAGTAATTTTTAATAGGGCCAGGGCTCGAGGGTGGGTAGGTGGGTATTTCCTCCTTCTCTCCAATGTTTGGGAGATGGACAGCTGAATGCTGCCATGTGACATGGTGGAGATGCTTGGTGATGCTGTCGTATGTGGTGGTGTTGGTGGAATATTCTCTGTTTGCTGGTCGCTAGGTGCCATGGTGACGCCAAAGGTGGAGGGAGAGGCCGAGCCAGCAGCAGAAGAGGGAGCAGGAGGAGCATGAGAGAGTTCCTTGTTTTAAAGGTGTTTACTCCACTGCAGTTCATGCTTTGCAAGTAGATGCCTGGTCATGCAGGTTATGCCTCACTTCAGGCTCTGATGGGACAACATGCAAACCACTCTTGTCTTGTCATCAGGACATTGTGTGAAGAACTGCCACGCCAATTAATTCCTTGGAGCAGGCCTTGGTGTGCTCGGTGCCTGGGTGCGGTGGACAGTAGCAGGCGTACTGTCTCTGGAACGGCCACTGCGCTTTTGCACCCTGCTCCCTCCCTCTTTTGCTGTGCTGTTGCCTCTGTGCGACCACTGCCTCTTCCTCAGAACTGCATGCCTCACTAGCACGACCTTCAGTCCAGTCTGGGTCTAGGACTTCATCATCCTCCACATCATTTTCCACCCATTCATGACCCCTGCCCTCCTCGTCGGTCTGCACATTGCAGAAAGCCACAGCAGTTGGCACCTGTGTTTCGTCATCATCAGAGACGTTTTGTGGTGGTATTCCCATGTCCTCATCCTGCAACAAAAGTGATTGAGTATCAGTGCATTCAAGGTCTTCCTCTACTGGGGCAGGGCTAGGTGGATGGGCCGGGGAAACCCTGCCAACAGAGTCATCAAAAAGCATGAGACTTTCCTGCATGATTTGGGGCTCTGACTCCTTGGCTGATTTGCAAGGGGGTGAGGTGGAAGACTGATGGGCATAGGCTGCAGGTGCCAACTCTGAGCTTTCTGCAGAGGACTGGGTGTTAGATACTGTGAAGGAACTGGAGGCACTGTCAGCCACCCAATCTACTATCGCCTGTACATGTTCTGGCTTCATCATCCGTAGAGCGGCATTTGGGCCTATCAAATAACGCTGCAAATTCTGTCGCCTACTCGCACCAGAGGAAGGTGTTTGACTTGGAGCGGTAGTTGGCGCTGAATGGCCAGCAACAGGAGCTCCACCAACACCACCACGACCATGCCCACGTCCCTTATATCTTGTTCCTCATTATTTGCGTTCACCCACCAAGCTGAAAGATTGGTCTCTCTCCGACTTCAATTTACCAGCCACTAGTCGACAATTATGTTCGCTAAGGCAGTGTCCATGTCATAAAAATGCTGTGTGGACCCAGAAAACAGTTTTTTATGCCGAAAATACACTGATTTTCAATTTCTATGCAGAAATGTATACATTTTTTTTGGGTATGCTGTATGCCCAAGTGGTTTGTGGAACAATAACAAGTATTTTTGTAATAAAATACAGAAAATAAGTATTTCACTGCTGTAAATTGAAATTAATTATTTATAAGCCGGATGCACAACAGTTTTTTCAGCCTAAAACTGGCTTTTTTCAATAAAACCCCAAAATGCAGTTTTTAACTGCTGGACATTAAAAATAGATAATTATACTATGTATGGACACCAGATTAGGAGACCCAGAACACGGATTTGGTCACCAGAATTCACAAATGCAGTATTAGATTGTTATAAATTGGAAATAATTATTTAAATGACGGATGCACAACAGTTTTTTCGGCGTAAAACATGGCTTTTTTCAATAAAACCCCCAAAATGCAGTTTTTAACTGCTGTACATTAAAAGTAGATATTTATACTATGTATGGACACCAGATTTGGGGACCCAGAACACGGATTTGGTCACCAAAATAAGTAGGCATGGCTGTGATTAGTAGGCATGGCTGTGATGGCTTCTTAGGCCAAGAAGTAAAACGATTGCTTATTGGCTGCTTTGCAGCCCTTCAGAAAGCGGGAAGAAATCGCCGAACAACTGACCCGAACTTTTTTGAAAATGTTCGGGTTCGGGTCCGTGTCTATACAGTTCGGGTTCGCTCAACCCTACTAGGAACACTTAAACGGATGATTGTGAAGGAGAACCATACCTTATCTCCCGGCCAGAATTGAGGCGGTTTTCTTCTTTTCCTGTCCGCATTCATCTTCATGCGGGTCACCGCTTTATCGATGCAAATCTTGGTATCCTGCTAGATCGTCAAAAAATCCCTAAGAGGAATCCGCAGCTTGTACCCCAAAAGATATAGGAACAGGGAGAAGAGTACGAGGATGCTGTCGAAAAACGACAAAGAAAGGAGATGATCCAGTAGACTCACTAGTATGGTTATTGTAGGAGAACTCTGCCCACGGTAACAATTGAACCCAGTTTTCGTTTTGAGCTGAAACAAAATGCCGAAGGTAATTCTCCAATATGTGATTGACCCGCTCTACTTGCCCGTCGGTTTGGGAGTGATAACCGGAAGAGAAGTCCAGGTCAATTTCTAGCAGTTGGCAAAGAGCTCTCCAGAGCTTGGAGGTAAACTGGACTCCCCAATCAGAAACAATATGCCCAGTGTGGCAGTGGAGCTGCCAGAAGGTCATAGGAAGGCCATTGAAGTGGCATATCTCACCCAGAGCAAACTGGGTGAGAACAAGAAAGGTTGGGAAAATTAGTTTTTCCCCACTGTCTGCAGCAGTCAGGCTGGTAATAGGGATAATTATCAGCCAGCTGAGGAGCTTGGATAAATCTGGGCTGAGCTCCTCAATCAGGGCTCCCAGTCTGGGAAAGGAGCAGGCTGTGTCAAGGCCTGTGGAAGCCGGGACCCTCTAACCCTGTGTGTGGAGTAAGCACTGGTGATGTGTCTTGGGGAGCTGGGTGGTAGACCCAGATCCTGATAGAGAGGGAAAGACTGTTTAGTCAGTGGCCAGACGGCCGAGGATTTATTTTTATGATTTTGTTGTACTGCTGTTGTGACAATAAAGCTGGTCGTGGCCAGTTTGCACCTGAATCTACAGTGGTGGAGTGGCTTCTTGATGTGTGCCAACCGTCTAAGGTGTTAAGACGGCGATCTGTAAGAGCTAAATGACCCCGAGTTGTTACATATGGTAGAGGTATGCTATGGCATGAAAATGGCACACGAAGCTGGGTGCTGCAGAGCTAAAAGGGCAAAGACAACAGGTTGCTAAGGGCACCAGGAAGCGTTGTCTGTGCTGAATACTGCGGGATTGCTGGACGGAAAGTGTCCATGCTGAAAAGTAAAAAAAAAAACAGTTGGTTGCTTGGGGCAACGACGAGACAGCAGCTGCTGCGGAAAGTTGTTTTTTGCTGTGTCTGGAGTTAAAGGGCCAGAAGTTTTTTTGTCCAGTGGAGCAGGTGCTGCTCATAAGAGTGTGGACTATTTTGCTGTGGTGCAAGTAAAACTGCAGTAAATTAAAGGGCCAGTAGCCCAGCAAAGGGGACTAGTTGCTGACAATTTTTCCTGCTACTATGGGTCTCGGAGAAGAATACGTCCCACAGATATGGGCTATAAAACAGCGAGAAAACTTGGCCAAGGAGCTGGGTTATGGTCCAAAAGAAATGGCGTTGTTTGATGCAGAGCGAGAGGCTCTGGAGGCGCAGTTGCAGCTGGCCCTGAGGAAAGGGTTCTCGACGCTGTATGGTCACTGTGCAAAAGTACCAGAGGTCGGTGGTGTGCCGGGAGTTCCAGAGGACAAGCCAAGATATGCCGTTGACAAGGGCAACCGTCGGGAAGATAAAGAGATGGTGAGTGGTGCGAATCTCAGGAGTTCCTATATTCCCTGCGACTGTGCACAGAATCCTAAAGGGTGCGGCTGGAATGTCCGTCCGGAAAAAGACAGGAGACAAGACCAAGGTGTCTCCCGTGGCAACTACTGCATTAAGGAGAAGGGTGGTGACCGTGCTAGAGATATACCTGGACTACCCTTATCTTCCGGGAGTGCTGAGTCAGTGAAGACAATCGGTAAGACTGTTCCTGTTATTAATTATGTGGCAGACCCAGTGATGGTGAGCCGGCGGCAGTTGATACCTGGTGGACTGGTGAGCGATAAATTGCCGAGGCGAGGAACTGTCTCGGAAATATGTGACATTGGGAAAAACGCAGAGTCTGAACAGGCGGGTAAGCCTGTTGTGATTATTCCCCCGCAGGAATCTGGAGGGGAGAAGGTTTTTGTGTCACCTAAGCTGCCCATGATCAAAGAAAAAAAAATGGGTGGCGCTATGAAAAATAACAGTCCAGTCCAAACGTTGTTGGACACAGGAAGCCAGGGGAGCCTGGTGCGTGCCAGCATGGTTGCTGGGGACTATGTGCTGGACAATTGTGTGGATAAGAAGGACTATCCGATGGTTTTCACTGAGCGTGAGGCTCTAGTGGGAACTGGGACTGATGAACTTGATGTGGCAAATAAAATTATGCATGACATGATGTGGGGCAATAGGGACACTTCTGTAGAAAGTGGTGACGCTCCTGCAGAACCTGTACCTGTCTCTTTAAGTAAAGGTGTAAGGGAAAGGACTATTGAAAACAGTTGTGTAGTTGAAGATGAAAATGTGATGTCATGTGCAAAACATGATGGTGATGATGATGATGACGATGACATGCCTTTTCTCTTGCAAAGCGATGGTACCATTTTTGCCGAAAAGCATAATGTTATTGTGGATAATGTGAAGGTGCTGCACATAGAAAACAAGTTACTTGAAGTGCCTAATGATATGTGTGACGATGATATACCTGCTCTGCTCCTTCAAAGGGTGTGGTCAGGGGAGAAGCTCCCCCTGTTGGTAAAAATGTGGATGGTATAAAAATGCTAATTGATGTTGAGAGCTCACAACTGAGGGCAACCGCTGTGAAAAATGTGCAAGTACATGGGGCAGTCCTAGAGGGAGTACCACACGTACTAGAAGTGGATATGCAGTCTCCACAGGTTTCTATGATTAATAAAATGTCCCAGGTGGGGATTAGTTCATCGGTGCTCCTAGAGGATAGGATTGAGAATGACACGAGCGGTATATTAAACGCATGTTCTGTGACCGATAGCAACTCAGAGAGAGAGGCTTCCATGTCGAGATTTTTGCCAAACTAAAGTGGTTACTAGTAGCGACCAGATGACAGTTATATCTGACGTAACGAGAGTTCAGTCGGGTGACGTCAGCCTAGTGTCTGAAGCTCATATCCAGACAGTCTTGGATGACCTGACAGGACAGTACAGCTGCAAACAGGAGGCTGACCTCACTCTCGCCACATGGTCCCTAGATATGATAGAGAAGGGACTAGCTGTCGTCACAGAGTCACCGAAGAAGTCTGCAGAAGGGTCAAAAGAGGAGACCCCGGAAAAGATGAGTGAAATGAAGGGTCTACTGCCTGGTGTCCTGGGGAAGGGAAAAGACTCCAGAAAGACACAAAAGTCTATAGTAGACATCAGCAATGGGCTTGAAGATTTCCTGGGTGGAAATCCCACAGAGTGTCTAAGGAAGAATGGTGGTACTCCTACAACTGCTGTTACACCAGAACAGAGTGAAGAGCAGCTAGAACAGAAGGCCCAAGAGTGGGGCGCTGCTAACAAGCTGGTGCGAAAAACTAAGAAGAAGACCAAGGCCCTCTCCTTGGCTAGAGCCCATGAAAAAGCGCTTGAAGAGCGGGACGCATTTGAGAGGCTGAACAGGCAACTCGGAGCAGAGATGAAGGATCTCATGAGCTCAAAGAAGGACGTCGAGGAGAACGTCTATGGGTTGGGGAAGTCTCAGCGTGCTCTTTTGCGGCAGGTGAAAGAAAAGGAGAAACCTGAAGAGGAGGATTCTCTGAAAGAGGCCAAGAAGGCAGAGCCTGTTAAGAATGGGTCTGGAGATGGTGGCGCTGCAGTACCAACCGAGGCAGAGAAGATGGATGATCTTTCTGCTGAACCCATTGTTGGGGCTGAAGTGGATGCAGAAGCCAAGAGACTCATGGCGGGGTGTAGCCAAGACTTGGTCATGCAAGACATTACTTCAGCCAGTGGTCTGCTGGGGAAGAAATACGAGGGGACTGACGCCCACCATAAAGATGTTCTCTTCTGCTGTGAGGTGGCTATCGTAGAGCCTGCACAAGAGGAGAACAGTTTCCGGAGTGAACCTCTGGAGGGATTGCCAGAAGACGACGAGTCTGGTGAAGACCCTGATGTCCTCGGTGCCTCTAACCTTGATGAGAAAGAGGAGGAGGAGCTAAGAATGCAAGTATGTGAGGCTGTGTCCGAGAAGGATGAAAAGGCTATCAAAGTGATTGAAGACTTCGAAAGAGACTCAAAGGCTGAAGAAGCTAAGGCTGATGAGTTGGAGTGGGAGAAATCTTCGGATGTTCCCAAGACCAAAGATAAGGCTGAAGAAGAGTCTGCCGAAGTGGGGGAACAGTTCAGTCGAGAGTTGCAGCAGGCCAAGAAAGGACATGAGGAGCATGTGCTGATGCCAAATGTGGAGAGAAAAAGAAAAACGAAAAGAGAGAGGCCACGGGTGCGAAAGCGCATCATCCTCACTCGTGGAAAAGAGTACCGGGTCATGAGATGGGCAAGAAAATCCCGTAGGTCTTATCTGCTCCGTACTAAACTCATGCAGGTCACAAACCAGGCGCTATTGGCCTGGGTCTGGCAGAATAAGAGAAGACTGTAGGCCAGGTCGATGCCCTCTCACGAGCATCTTGGTTGGATGCTAGTGTTAACCCCTACGGGGTTGAACAAAGGGGGGGGGGATATGTGGCAGTGGAGCTGCCAGAAGGCCATAGGAAGGCCATTGAAGTGGCATATCTCACCCAGAGCAAACTGGGTGAGAACAAGAAAGGTTGGGAAAATTAGTTTTTCCCCACTGTCTGCAGCAGTCAGGCTGGTAATGGGGATAATTATCAGCCAGCTGAGGAGCTTGGATAAATCTGGGCTGAGCTCCTCAATCAGGGCTCCCAGTCTGGGAAAGGAGCAGGCTGTATCAAGGCCTGTGGGAGCCGGGACCCTCTAACCCTGTGTGTGGGGTAAGCACTGGTGATGTGTCTTGGGGAGCTGGGTGGTAGACCCAGATCCTGATAGAGAGGGAAAGACTGTTTAGTCAGTGGCCAGACGGCCGAGGATTTATTTTTATGATTTTGTTGTACTGCTGTTGTGACAATAAAGCTGGTCGTGGCCAGTTTGCACCTGAATCTACAGTGGTGGAGTGGCTTATTGATGTGTGCCAACCGTCTAAGGTGTTAAGACGGCGATCTGGAAGAGCTAAATGACCCCGAGTTGTTACACCAGGTAAACCATGCAGACGAAATATATGTTTCATGAACAGTTTAGCAAGTTCCGCAGCCGAGGGCAATTCAGTCGAAGGAATGAAGTGCGCCATCTTGTAGAAGCGGTCCACGACCACCAAAATTACGGTACATCCAGCCGAAGAGGGCAGATCTGTAATAAAGTCCATGGCAATGTGTTGCCATGGAGCATCAGGAACAGGTAGCGGTAACAACAGACCAGGTGGTTTTATTTTGAGCGCAGACTGTGCAGGCAGAGACATAATCACGTACATAGTAACATAGTAACATAGTATATAAGGCTGAAAAAAGACATCTGTCCATCCGGTTCGGCCTGTCATCCTACTAGTTGATCCAGAGGAAGGCAAAAAAAACTGTGAGGTAGAAGCCAATTTTCCCCACTTAAGGTGAATAAAAACTTCCTTCCCGCCTCCAATCAGGCAATCAGAATAACTCCCTGGATCAAAGACCCATCTCTAGTAGCTATAGCCTGTAATATTATTACACTCCAGAAATACACCCAGGCCCCTCTTGAATTTCTTTATTGTACTCACCATCACCCCCTTCTCAGGCAGAGAGTTCCACAGTCTCACTGTTCTTACCGTAAAGAATCCTCTTCTATGTTTGTGTATAAACCTTTTCTCCAGATGCAGAGGATACACCCTCGTCACATTCACAGTCCTGGAGATAAATAGATGATGGGAGAGATCTCTGTACTGAACCCTGATATATTTATACAAAGTTATCAGATCTCCCCTCAGTTGTCTTTTTTCTAAAGTAAATAACCATAATTTTGATCATCTTTCAGGTTACTGTAGTTGCCCCATTCCAGTTATTACTTTAGTTGCCCTCCTCTGAACCCTCTCCAGCTCTACTATGTCTGCCTTGTTCACAGGAGCCCAGAACTGTACACAGTACTCCATGTGTGGTCTGACTAGCGATTTGAAAAGTGATAGGACTATGGTCTCATCACGGGCGTCTATGCCCCTTTTGATGCAGCCAATTATCTTATTGGCCTTGGCGGCAGCTGCCTGACACAATTTTTCCAGCTTAGTTTTCTGTTTATTAAAACTCCTAGATCCTTTTCCATGTCAGTGTTACCGAGTATTTTACCATATAGTATGTACGGGTAACTTCCTTCCCATGTGCATAACGTTACATTTGTTAGTGTTAAACCTCATCTGCCCAAGACTCCAATCTATCCAGAACCCTCTGTAGCAGTATATTGTCCTCTTCAGTGTTAATTACTTTACATAGTTTAGTGTCATCTGCAAAAATTTAAATTTTACTATGCAAGCATCCTACAAGATCATTAATAAATATACTGAAAAGAATAGGGCCCAGTACTGACCCCTGAGGTACCCCACTAGCGACAGTGACCCAATTTGAGTGTGTACCATTAATAACCACCCTCTGTTTTCTGTCACTTAGCCAGTTACTTACACACTTACAGACATTTTATCCCAGTCCTAGCATCCTCATTTTGTATACTAACCTTTTATGTGGTACAGTGGCAAATGCTTTGGAGAAGTCCAGATATACGACATCCATTGATTCGCCGCTGTCAAGTCTAGAACTTACCTTCTCATAGAAACTTGATTAACTTAGTTTGGCATGACCGATCCCTCATGAAGCCATGATGATATGGCGTCATTTGCTTATTTTCGTTGAGATCCTCTACGATAGAATCTCTCAGAAAACCTTCAAACAGTTTCCCCACAACAGATGTTAAACTTGCCGGCCTATATTTTCCGGGCTCTGTTTTTTGACCCTTTTTAAATATTGGCACCACATTTGCTATGCGCCAATCCTGTGGAACATTTCCTGTCAGTATAGAGTCCATAAATATCAGTAATAAAGGTCTGGCTATGACATCACTTAATTCCTTTAAGATACGGTGGTGTATGCCATCCGGTCCTGGCGATTTGTCTATTTTAATCTTTTTCAGACCCTATTGTACTTCTTGGGTCAGACAGGACACTTTTAATGGGGGATTTATTTTTACATTCAGCATTTCATCTGACAGTTTATTTTCCTTAGTGAATACATTGGCGAAATTTTTTTTTAACAGCTTTGCTTTCTCCTCGTTGCTCTCTGCAACTCCCCCCTCATTATTCTTTGAAGGGCTGACACCTTCAGATTTATACTTTTTAATATTTATATAATTGAAGAACATTTTAGGGTTAGTTTTACTCTCTTTGGCAATTAATCTCTCGGTCTCTAGTTTGGCCGCTTTTATTTGTTTTTAACATGTTCTATTTTTTTCCTTATAGTTTTTCAGTGCTTCCCGTTACCCTCCTGTTTTGGTGAGTTATATGCTTTCTTTTTGTCATTTATTGCTTTCTTTACATTTCTATTTATCCACATTGGTTTCTGTTTGGTCCTTAACCTTTTATTCCCATACGGTATGTACCGCTCATAATGAGATTTTAGGATGCTTTTAAAGATATCCCATTTTGTGGCTGTATTTTTGTTTTTGAGGACTTTGTCCTAGTTAGTTAGGCCTATGGCCTCGCTTAGTTGGCTAAATTTAGCTTTTTTAAAGTTTGGTATTTTTGTTCCTCCCTGTAGAAATGCTCTTTTGAATGATAATGGGAAGGTTCTTACTTTATGGTCACTATTTCCCAGGTGTCCCCCAACCTGCACATCTGTTGTTCTGTCAGGTCTATTGGTTAATACTAAGTCCAGTATGGCCGTCCCTCTAGATGGGTCCTGATCCAGTTGGGAAAGGAAATGGTCTTTGGTTATTGCCAAGAACCTATTTCCTTTATGCGATTTACAGCTTTCAGTTTCCCAGTCTATATCTAGGTAGTTGAAGTCCCCCATAATAACCACCTCATTATGATTTGCGGGCTGCAGCCTCGTCTAACTCGTTTAGTAGTAGATTTTCTGTGAACTCTGGTATATTAGGTGGTTTATAGTAAACTCCTATTAGTAATTTATTATTGTTTTTAGCGCCATGTATCTCTAACCACAGTGACTCCACATGTTCATGTCCCTCACTTATATCTTCTCGGACTGTGGGCTTTAGACAGGACTTTACATAAAGGCAGACCCTTCCCCCTCTCCGGTTTTGACAATCCTTTCTAAACAGACTGCAACCTTGTACATTAACAGCCCAGTCATAGCTATCATCCAGCCATGTCTCAGTTATTCCCACTATGTCATAGTCCTCCTCACACATCATTAATTCCAGTTCCCCAGTTTTGTTAGTCAGGCTTCTGGCATTAGTGTACATACAATTAAGAGGTTTTTGTATATTTTAAACCCTACACCTTTCATTCTGAACTGTTTTAGTCCCTCCCTCCATTCCTCCCCCAGTCCCACTACCTTGCCCCCGGTCTCTATCTGCACTATCTTCACCTTCTATAACTTAAGTACCCTCCCCCCCCAGTCCCTAGTTTAAAAACTTCTCAAACCTTCTAGCCATCTTTCTCCCCAACACAGCTACCCCTTCCCCAATGAGGTGCAGCCCGTCCCTACGATAGAGCCTGTAGCCGACAGAGAAGTCGGCCCAGTTCTCCAGAAACCCAAACCCCTCCTTCCTACTTCAGTTCTTGAGCCACTTGTTAATCTCCCTAATCTCCTGCTGTCTTTCTTGTGTGGCTCTTGGTACAGGCAGTATCTCGGAAAATACTACCTTTGAGGTCCTTGCCCTAAGCCTGAAATCATTTTTAAGGACACTCCACCTACCTCTAACTTTGTCATTGGTTCCGATATGGACCATGACCGCTGGATCTTCTCCTGCCCCACCCAGTAATCTGTCAACCCAATCTGTGATATGTCGAACTCTAGCGCCTGGACAATGTGGACCAACAGTAGTGGCGAGACACCAGTTATGTGGTCTTGCGGATCCCTGGGTGACCGGCCTGTTTGGAGTTGTGCCCCCATGTTAGGATGCGTTTTATTTTGGCAGATGGCAAGAATGTCCTCCCGGGAGGAATGTCTCTTACCAGGACAGGAGCCACTGTGATCAAGCGAGCAGGATCTACAATGTATTGGGGCTCCTCCTGCTGGTCTGCGAAGTGAAATGACCTAGACAGAGCATCCGCCTTGATGTTTTTCTCAGCCAGGCCAAAGTGCAATGTGGGAAGAAGAGAGCCCACCTGGCTTGGCGAGGGTTCAGACGCTGGGCTGTCTGCAGATATGTGAGGTTCTTATGATCAGTGAATATTATCACCGGATGCTGGGCCCCCTCTAACAGGTAACGCCACTCCTCCAAGGCAAGTTTTATGGCTAGAAGTACTCTGTCTCCTATACAGTAATTCCTCTCAGCCGGTGGGAAGAGTTTGGAAGAGAATCCACAGGTAAACATCTTGCCCATGGACCCTCTATGTAGTGTGGTAAGGTGCAAGGTGTCATATGCGATGGCAGGTACGTGTCACCGAGGTTGCTGGCCTCGGTGAGGTGAGAGCCGGGTTTTTGTCTGCAGCAGATAGTGCTGTTTTGACTCTTTTAAATAGCATGGCTGCAAAGCCGATCCGGGCCGGCTCTTACTGGGAGCAGCTAAAGAGTAGGGTGGGTGGCTGCTCCCCACGGTCCAGTCCGAGTTTTGGGCTGGGTATAAAACACAGCCATCAGCTGTGTCTGAGGTGATTATCCTGGAGCCTGCTAACAGGGCTGAGGAGTTCTCTGTGCTGGAGGACGGAGCTCAGCAAGGTGGTGTTTCCCTGCAACCTGAAGGAGGAATCGCCTGCGGCTGAACCGACTGCTAGGTGTGAACCCGCACTTAAACCACCCAAGGTGACTGGACCCTGTGTTGGCCTGTTTTTGGTTTTGCCACATGATTTCTGTTGTGTGTGAACTGTCACCAAGAGACTGTTTTCATTTCTGGTGTGCAAGTGTGAATAAAACACTGTTTGATGCACAATCTGGACTCCTTGTTTTGCCTCTAAACTGCACCCGCACCGCTGTCTAC
Organism: Bufotes viridis; assembly: GCA_033119425.1. Classification (NCBI taxonomy): domain Eukaryota; kingdom Metazoa; phylum Chordata; class Amphibia; order Anura; family Bufonidae; genus Bufotes; species Bufotes viridis. The sequence goes on along the minus strand of CM065593.1, from coordinate 206,469,265 downwards.
CAGAGCGACTCCCACATTTGGTGTCGGATGCGGGCATGCGCAGTGAGGCTGGCGTGAACGCCGAACTTTGTTTTTGCTGAGCAAAAGTGAATGTCCTATATTACGCCGGCAAAGTTGCAGCCTGTGATCCCCGACAAAATGGAGGCGGCTGTGAAAGCCCTCATAGAGGCTAACGTGCAGCAGCGGGAGACCAACCAGCTACTGCTACAGCACGTGATGGCGTTGCAAGCGGCAGGAGCGTCCCACCGCGTCCACGATGCCCGGAAAGCTGTCCGTGCCGCGATCCCTAAGATGACCCCCTCGGATGATGTTGAGACCTATCTGGCGGTGTTCGAGAAGGTGAAATTACCCCGAGAACAGTGGGCAGAGGTCGTCGCTCCGTTCCTGGCGTCTGGACCCCAGCAAGTTTTTTTTGATTTGGCAGACGACCAGGCTGCTGACTATTCCACGGTGAAGGGGAGATCCTGGCCAGACTGGGGGTAAACGTGTTGGTCCGGGCTCAGCGTGTCCACCAGTGGGACTTTAACGTGGCTGAACCCGCCAGGCCGCAGTACTATGAGTTGCTGCACAGGTTGCAAAAATGGCTGCAGCCTGAGGTTCTGAGTCCGACTGCTATGCTGGACCGGCTGCTGGCTGACATGTTTTGGAGGGCCTTGCCTTACCCCCTTCAACACTGGATCGGCCAGGTATCCCCACCAATGCCCTTGAGATGGTCGACCTGGTGGAACGATATGAGGCCACCAGAAACCTGCAGGGGTTCTTTTGGGAGGGGCCAGTCAAACCCCGCAAATCTCCACCCCAGTCCCGGCGGCCGGCCAAACCCGCCCGGGAGGTACCTCTTGCAGATCCGTCCCCAGTGGTCTGCTGGCAGTGTCAGGAGCCTGGACACATAAGGGCCAACTGTCCACAGTGGGGGAACCCATGGAGACTAATTATGGGTACCGGGCTTCCATGTATGCCCGGAGACTGTGTGCGACCGGCATCCCGAGACAATGGACAGTCGTCATCTGTGCCAGGTGCAAGTCGGGGATAACCTGGCAGTGGCGCTGTTGGACTCAGGGAGCCTGGTAACCCTGGTAAGTGCTGCCCTGGTACCGCCCACCCAGTATACGGGCCGGAAAGTTGGGGTGGTGTGCATACACGGAGACTTAAAGGACTATCCCACTGCTGAAATGTCTCTGTCCACGGCGGCCGGCACCTGGACTTGTGAAGTGGCGATCTCCGCCAAACTACCGTATGAACTAATAATTGGGAGAGACTTCCCTGGTTTTCCGTCACTATGGCCTGAGGTGAAAGTGACTAATAGCCCTGAGACAGGGGTAACCCTAGCAGAGTGGCCTGGTTCCTGTGGGAAGGCCAGAGCCCTGGGAGCCCGAGTCCGAAGGGCCTGTGGTAGGGGTGACCACCACTTCTGTGATAGAGGGGGAGACACCCCCACTGAGTGTAATGGTGGGAGACATGGAGGACTTGCCACCAGGTCCTGAGTTGGCAGACCTCCACGTCTCCGGAGATAATTTTGGGACCGCCCAACACCGGGACCAAACCCTCACCAGGGCCTGGGAGAATGTGCTGGAAATTGATGGTAAACCCCAGAAACCAGGGGCTGAATTAATGTTCCCACGATTTATTGTTCTGCAGTATATGTTGTATCGGGTGAACCAAATCCGAGGTGAACCTGTTGAACAGTTGGTGGTGCCCACAGCGTATCGCAAGCTTGTCATGGAGCTTGCCCACCAACATGTTCTTGGGGGACACCTGGGGTGGCAGAAAACCCAGGACCGCATACTGCAGCGGTTTTATTGGCCCGGTGTGTTCAAGGAGGTAGAAGATTATTGTAAGTCCTGTCCAACCTGTCAGATAACTAGCCCCCAGCCACATTTCCGTAGTCCTCTGGTACCTCTGCCAATTATTGAAGTACCGTTTGAGCGAGTCGCTATGGATTTAATTGGGCCTGTACCAAAGTCTGCCAGGGGCCACCAACACATTCTGGTAGTTCTCGACTATGCCACTCGGTATCCGGAGGCGGTGGCCTCTGCGACATACCTCAGCTAGGCTCATTGCCAAAGAGTTAATGGAGATGTTTTCCCGTGTGGGCCTGCCTAAAGAGGTTCTGACAGACCAAGGGACCCCTTTTATGTCCAAAGTAATGAGGGAACTGTGTAAATTGTTGCGTATAAAGCAGTTACGGACGTTTGTTTACCATCCGCAAACAGACGGTCTTGTGGAGAGGTTTAACCAAACTCTAAAAAATATGTTAAAGAGGGTGGTGTCTAGAGATGGGAAGGACTGGGATCTGCTTCTGCCCTATCTCATGTTCACAGTGCGAGAGGTGCCCCAGGCCTCTACTGGGTTCTCGCCCTTCGAACTGCTTTATGGCAGACACCCTCGGGGCCTGTTGGATATCGCCAAGGAAGCATGGGAACAACAGCCTGTCCCCCACAAAAGTGTCATTGAGTATGTCGCCCAGATGCAGGAACGGATGGAAAGGGTGTTGCCCTTGGTCCGGGAGCATATGGAGGCAGCGCAACAAGCCCAGAGTAGGGTGTACAATCGTCAGGCTCGAGTGCGGGACTTCAATCCGGGAGATCGGGTTTTGGTTCTGGTACCCACCCTTGACAGCAAATTCCTAGCTAGGTGGCAGGGCCCCTATGAGGTGATCGAGAAAGTAGGGAAGTAAATTACAAAGTACACCAGCCAGGGCGGCGCAAGCCGGAGCAGGTGTACCACGTGAATTTACTTAAGCCGTGGAAAGATAGGGACGCGGCCGACGACCCCAGCCCCCGGCCAGGGCTTCTAGGTGAAAAGGGTCCAGCCCCACAGTTTGAGGCCTGTGAAGCCGTAACCACGGTAAAAATTGCAGACAGCCTGTCTTCCAAACAAGTTCAGGAAGTCAGGGAGTTCCTCAGTCGGAACACGGATGTGTTCTCGGACCTCCCTGGCCGCACGTCTCTCATCCGACATGACATCGTCACTGAGCCTCAGGCCAAGGTCCCGAGGCTCGGCGGCGGGCCATCGCGGAGGAAGTGCAGTTAATGTTGAAGCTCAATGTCATTGAGGAGTCGAAAAGTGAGTGGGCCAGTCCCATAGTCCTAATACCCAAGCCGGATGGGACGTTGCGGTTCTGCAACGACTTTCGCAAGTTAAATGAAGTATCCAAGTTTGACGCGTATCCCATGCCCCGAGTAGACGAGCTTGTTGAAAGTTTAGGACAAGCCCGTTATTTTTCTGTGCTGGACCTCACTAAAGGGTACTGGCAGGTACCCTTAACGGAGTCGGCTAAGGAAAAACCGCATTTGTTACCCCGCAGGGCCTGTATCACTACAAGGTGTTACCCTTTGGCCTGCATGGCGCCCCGCCACTTTCCAAAGGTTAATGGACATAGTGCTGCGACCACATCGTCGGTACACCTCGGCCTACTTAGATGATGTAGTCATCCACAGCACCGACTGGGAAAGCCATTTACCCAAGGTGCAGGCGGTAGTGGATGCCCTGAGGAAAGCCGGACTGACCGCTAACCCAAAGAAGTGCTCCATAGGGTTAGAGGAGACAAAATATCTGGGATATGTAATTGGGCGGGAGTTATCAAACCTCAGGTAACTAAGGTAGAGGCCATTCGTAACTGGCCCCGACCGGTCACCACCAGGCAGGTAAAGTCGTTCCTGGGGATTGTAGGTTACTACATGAGGTTTGTGCCCCACTTTGCCACAATAGCAGCGCCATTGACAGACCTGTTGAAGGGGCGAAAGTCTGGGAGGCTTAGCTGGAGTGAGAAGGCGGAGGAGGCTTTCTCCGCGTTGAAGTCGGCCCTCTGTGGGTCCCCGGTTTTGGTGACACCCGACTTCAACAAGGAGTTTGTCGTACAGACCGACGCCTCGGAGGTAGGCCTCGGTGCGGTACTGTCTCAGGAGGTCAACGGGAAGAACATCCCGTTGTCTTCCTGAGCCGTAAGCTCAGTCCCGCCGAGTCCAGATATAGTATAGTGGAGAGGGAGTGCCTGGCTATCAAGTGGGCACTCGAATCTCTCCGCTACTACCTGTTAGGGAGGAGGTTCCGTCTGGTGACCGACCATTCCCCCCTCAAATGGATGAGTCAGGCCAAGGAGAGGAATGCTCGGGTCACCAGGTGGTTCCTATCTCTTCAAAATTTCAAGTTTTCCGTGGAACATAGGGCAGGCCGCTTGCAGGGCAACGCAGATGCCCTGTCCCGCGTCCACTGCCTTACGTGTGTTCACCCCCTCAGGGTTGAACAAAGGGGGGGGGTATGTGGTAAGGTGCAAGGTGTCATATGCGATGGCAGTTACGTGTCACCGAGGTTGCTGGCCTCGGTGAGGTGAGAGCCGGGTTTTTGTCTGCAGCAGATAGTGCTGTTTTGACTCTTTTAAATAGCATGGCTGCAAAGCCGATCCGGGCCGGCTCTTACTGGGAGCAGCTAAAGAGTAGGGTGGGTGGCTGCTCCCCAAGGTCCAGTCCGAGTTTTGGGCTGGGTATAAAACACAGCCATCAGCTGTGTCTGAGGTGATTATCCTGGAGCCTGCTAACAGGGCTGAGGAGTTCTCTGTGCTGGAGGACGGAGCTCAGCAAGGTGGTGTTTCCCTGCAACCTGAAGGAGGAATCGCCTGCGGCTGAACCGACTGCTAGGTGTGAACCCGCACTTAAACCACCCAAGGTGACTGGACCCTGTGTTGGCCTGTTTTTGGTTTTGCCACATGATTTCTGTTGTGTGTGAACTGTCACCAAGAGACTGTTTTCATTTCTGGTGTGCAAGTGTGAATAAAACACTGTTTGATGCACAATCTGGACTCCTTGTTTTGCCTCTAAACTGCACCCGCACCGCTGTCTATCAGAGCGACTCCCCACAGTAGAAACTTCTAGAAAGAATTGGTGGGAGACATCGGGATGATGCACAACAGGTGCAGAAGCAAAGGACTTCTTTGTCCGATTGGCAGCCTCTGCCTCTGGAATCCAGTCTTTGGCATTCACCCCTTTCCTAGTAAGAGCGGAGATCGGAGATGTAAGGGATGAAAAATTTCGAGATGAATTGCCGATAGAAATTAGCGAATCCCAGAAAGCGCTGTATAGCTCGAAGACCCTGTGGGTGGGGACTGTACATTACTGCCTTTAACGTTTCAGCATCCATCTGCAACCCGGCATCTGAGATGATGTATCCGAGAGATGGTACGGTAGATTTTTTTCGAAAAGGCATTTGGCGTAAAGTCGATTTTCTATCAACTGCTGTAATACTAAAAGTACATGCTTCCGGTGAGTGGTTAAATCCTGAAAATAGATCAGTATATCATCCAGATACACTATTACGCAGACCTAAAGCAGACCCCGGAATATATCGTTCACCAACTCCTGGAATACTGCGGAGGCATTGCACAGACCAAAGGGCATGACAAAATACTTGTAGTGTCTGTCACGAGTGTTAAAAGCAATCCTCAATCATTGTCCTTTCGAATGCGGATAAGATTATATGCGCTGCACAGGGCGTATTTATTGAAGACCTTAGCTCCCCGGATCCTGTTGAAGAATTCTGAGATTAGCAGAAGAGGGTATCTATTCTTGATTGTGACCTTATTCAGACCGAGTCAATAGTCGATACAGGGCCGTAAGGATCCATCTTTTTTTTTGCACAAAGAAGAACCCAGCAACGGCTGGTAAGGTAGATTTCCAGATAAACCCCCTCTTGAGATTTTCCTTAATGTACTCAGATATCACTTGGGTCTCGGGAAGTGAGAGTGGGAAGACTCGACCATGAGGAGGAGTGGCACCAGGCAGAAGATCAATTGGACAATCATACGGACGATTGAAAGAGGCTTTCCGCCTCTTTCTTGCTGAAAACATCTGCAAAACTGGCGTACTGCTGCGGGAGTCCAGGCAGGTCTACTGGTACAGTAGGCGAGGAAGCAGGTTGGACCTCCGATAGGCAGGTGGAATGACAGGATGATCCCCAACATAGAATCTGACTGGAGTTCCAGTCCAGAACTGTAGAGTGCTGATGTAGCCAGGGAAAACCAAGGATAACCGGATTCATGGACGCTGGCAGCATGTAGAAGGAGATCATCTCAGAATGCAGAACCTCAATTTGCAGCATGAGGGGCATAATCACGACGAACACTGGTTCAGGGAGTGGCAGTCCATTACCGGAGGCCACTGACAGAGGCCTTTCTAGACGGATGGTAGGAAGCCGTAACTGATGGACCAGAGCTTGCTGAATGAAATTACCGGCCGACCCAGAGTCCAGGAATGTAGGCACAGACAGCATGACTCCCTTGTGTGAGAGAGTCACAGAAAGTTTTGGAGAGGACTTCTCTTTGTCTAGGACCACCTCTCCTAGACATTGGTGTTTCCCGGCTTCTGGGGACAATTATGAACGAAGGGGGCCTTGCCACCACAATACAAACACAGGTTTTCTGCTTTGCGGCGTAAATGTTCCTGTTCAGACAATCGAAGGCGCTCTATTTGCATGGGCTCTTCAGGTGGGGTGGGACACTAGAGGAAGTAGCGGCTTCTGGAAGGATGGAGCAAACCGAGGTGGCCTTCTGGTGCACGCTACCTCCTTAGCACGTTCTATGAAGTGTATATCCATCCTTGTAGCCAAGGTGATCAGGTCACTCAGAGTAGACGAACGGTCGCGACCAGCTAGTTTATCCTTAATCCAGTCAGAAGGCCCTCCCAGAACAGCGCCAGTTGAGCCTCATTGTTGCATGCAAGTTCGGCAGCCAGGGTATGAAACTGGATGGCATACTGACCCACAGACGAGGAACCCTGCCATAAACGTAGCAGAGCTAATGCAGAGGAGGACGTGCGGCCAGGCCCTCCAAAGACCAGCCGGAAGGTAGCTAGAAAAAACTGCAGATTGGTAGTCTCAGGACCTCCATGTTCCCAAATAGGATTTGCCTACAGCAGGGACATGATTAAGGCAACCTTGGATCGCTCAGTGGGAAACTTCTGCTCATGCAACTTAAAGTGGATCAAACACTGGTTCAGGAATCCACAACATGTTTTTGGATTTCCACCATAGCGTGAAGGCAGAGGGAGCTGCACACCAGCGGTACACAAATACAGACTCACCGGTATGGGAACTGCAGGAGTAACAGTGCTTCAAGACCCTGCAGTAGCTGGAGACAAGATGGCATCCAGACGAGCAGCAACATTTTGCAGGAACTGCATCAAGATATCCTGACGTTCGCTCTGGCGCTTCACTTCATGTAAAAGTTCATGGACGACAGGCTTGGGATGACCAAGAGCAGAAGCTGCAAAGGCAAAATCCAGCTTCACAGAACAAGAGATGCAGATAAAGCTAGAGAAAGTGCAAATTGAAGCAACTCTAGAAAAATTGCAGCATCATCCATCCAGGACTTGAATTCCAAGATCCACAACAGCGAACCTTACAATACGTCTATCAACATTCCAAGTCAGACGACGGCCCAGACCCACCGCTTCATACAAAGCAGTTTGTTGACAAGCCAAACCAACATGCCTTTTCAGATCATCAGAAAGTCAACTATCAGTCTACTTGCAGCAAACTAGAGAAAACACATCAGAGTGAAACCGGTTACAACAACTTCTCTCCAGAACAGGAAATCAGATATCCGCCCATGCTAAGAGAGATGCCCTTCGCTTCAGAACGGTGTTACACAGACCGAATTAAACCAGAGACTTCCAACAGGTATGGCCGTGCACCACACAATCACTCTGACAACACAACACCAGCCGATTCCAGCGCCAGTCAAGCCACAATGGACTTTGCCAGGTTCCTTGCTAGACGTGAGCTGGTTACCAAGGGACTTGTAATGTTCAGCGACCGCGCTGAGAACTATCGAGCTTGGCGAGCTTCCTTCCAAAATGCCACCAGAGCCTTAGGTCAGGTAGTGAGGAACTGGATCTCCTGGTAAAATGGCTGGGAAGTGAGTCCGCCGAACACGCTAAAAGGATTAGAGACATCAATGTAAATTATCCAGACGTTGGTCTAAAAAGGGTCTGGTATAGAGTTGATGAGGTTTATGGCGCAGCAGAGGTCAAGGAAAGCGCCTTATTTAAGAGAATTGAGGACTTTCCTAAAATAGCGGACAGGAGCTATTCAAAGCTTAGAGAGTTAAGTGACTTATTAATGGAGCGTAGCAAAGGCAGAAATGGATCTGGTGGGATTGACATTCCTTGACACTGCTAGAGGTGTGAATCCCATAGTTCAGAAGCTCCCATACAACCTGCAAGAGAAGTGGGTCATGTATGGTTCTCGGTATAAACAGACTTACAATGTACCATTTCCTCCATTTAATGTGTTTGTAGATTTTGTCTCTGAACAAGCAAAAATCAGAAATGATCCTAGATTTGATTTCATGATGTCATGTGCCACCATCTCAGTCAGTAAACCTCGTAGGGCAACTGTGGAGGTCCACAAAATTAACATTTCTTCCACAGGTTTAGTCCATAAAGAGTTCAGCTCCTATCAAGGAAGAGACAAACCCAAGGACCCAAGCAGACAGTGTTCCTTACACAGGAAGCCTCATTCCCTACTTAAGTGCAGAACCTTCAGAGAAAAGTCAATGGAAGACCGCAAGACCTTCCTCAAGGAGAACAACATCTGTTTTAAATTCTGCTCTTCAACTTCGCACTTCGCCAGGGACTGTGAGGTTAGTGCAAAGTGTGCCGAATGTGATAGCACAGATCATAACACAGCTCTACACCCTGGGCCACCACCCCGTGGACTTCACCCAAAACCCAAGAGCATAGCGGGGAGCTAAAGGTCACAAATACTGACACTTTGGCAGTTACTGCTAAATGTACAGAGGTTTGCAGAGACCTCAGAGGAGGCAGATCCTGCTCTAAAATCTCCCTAGTGAGGGTTTATCCAGCAGATGACCAAGGCAAAGCCATCAAAGTGTATGCAATTCTAGACGATCAAAGTAACAAGTCGTTAGCGAAGTCTGCCTTCTTTGATATCTTCGACATCAGAGGACCCGGTGCCCCCTATTCTCTAAGAACTTGTGCTGGCACTGTGGAAACAACCGGAAGGAGGGCAAGCGGCTACATAGTTGAGTCGAGCGATGGTCAAGTGCGTCTCTCACCTGAAGCGTATAAGACACTTGATCCCGAACCTTGATCCTGAAGCTCAGATAGTCTTACTCCTCGGGAGGGAAATCCTACAGGTCCACAAGATTAGACAGCATATCAATGGGCCTCACAACGCTCCATACGCCCAGAGACTTGACCTAGGATGGGTAATTGTAGGAGAAGTCTGTTTGGGAGGTGTACACAAACCGACAACTGTCAACAGCATGCTTACCAGTACACTTGAGAATGGACACCCATCTCTTCTCCAACCATGCGAAAATCACTTCTTCATCAACTGCCTCAAAGCACTTCATGAACAGGTGCCCTTGCAGGTCCTGCCTATGATGACTTCATCAAAGATGGCAATCAAGTCCACCTGGGATCCACAGTCTTCCGCAAGACTAAAGAGGACAATCGTATGGTGATGTCATTCGAAGATAGACTGTTCCTAGATATAATGGAGCAGGGAATGGTGCAGGATGAGACAAGAAGCTGGGTTGCACCTCTACCCTTTAAGCCTCAAAGACAATGCTTACCAAACAATAGAGAGCAAGTTTTCAAATGATTTGTCTCTCTCAGGCACAACCTACGAAGCAAACCTGAGATGAGAGATCACTTCTTTACCTTGATCATGCAGAGCTAGCACCTGTACTTCAAGACTCGGAAGAGTGCTGGTACCTGCCCATGTTTAGGGTGTTTCACCTGAAGAAGCCAGGTCAGATCAGAGTGGTGTTTGACTCAAGCGGCAAGTATGAAGGCATATCATTGAACGACGTTTTGCTGTCAGGCCCGGATCTAAACAACAAGCTCATAGGAGTGCTTCTCCGTTTTCGCAGAGATTCCATTGCATTCACGGCTGATATCCAACAGATGTTCCATTGCTTCCTAGTTAAGGAAAAACATAGAAATTTCTTGAGATTCCTATGGTTCAAGGACAACGAACCCTTTAAAGATGTTACAGAGTATCGTATGAAAGTTCACATCTTTGGCAATAGTCCTTCTCCTCCAGTCGCCATCTATGGATTAAGACGCACAGCTCAGAAAGTAGAAGAAAGGTACGGAGCGGATGTCAGACTCTTTGTAGAGAAGGACTTCTATGTGGATGACTGTCTGAAATCAATGCCCTCAGATGAGACTGCATTCAGTCTTCTTAAAAGAACCCAGGAGATGCTCTCTCTGTCTAACCTGAGGCTACACAAGATCGCTTCTAACAGCCAGAAATTGATGGAAGCCTTTCCTTCTCAGGACTTGAAGGATTTAGACCTAGGCTTTGACTCACCTCCAATGCAACGGAGCCTTGGCCTACTATGGGTTAGCAGAGAAGAAAAACCCTTTACTCGCAGAGGAGTACTGTCAGCCATAAGCAGTTTATATGACCCACTGGGATTTGCAGCTCCTATACTCATCGAAGTTAAAGCTATGTTAAGAGACTTCACCAGAGAAGGGTCGAACTGGGACACTCCCCTTCCCATGAAGGAAAGAACCACAAGGATAGCCTAGAAGAATTCCCTTACAGCCTTATCTGATCTTCACATAGCTCGTCCATATGTTTCTGTACCAACTACCAAGGTTGAGATACAAAAACTTTGTGTTTTTTGTGATGCTTCAGTCAAAGCAATTGCGGCTGTAGCTTACTTGAAGACGTTAGATACCAGCAGACAATACCATGTAGGGTTCGTCATGAGTAAAGCAAAACTAACGCTACTCCAGGAACACACAATACCACGCCTTGAACTATGTGCTGCGGTGTTAGCGGTGGAGTTAGCCGAACTCATTGCTGCAGAAATGGACCTGGAGATTAAAGACCCTGAGTTCTATACCGATAGCAAGATAGTGCTTGGATAGATCTGTAATGAAGCTAGACACTTCTATGTCTACGTCAACAACAGAGTGCTAAGGATCAGAAGATCCACCTCTCCTGAACAATGGAAATATGTACCTACTCATCTCAACCCTGCGGACCAAGCAACCAGATCTGTAGTTGCTGACCGTCTCAAGGATACGATTTGGTTTACGGGCCCCACCATTTTGTACAAGCCGACGCCCAACACAGTAGAAACTGCCACGTTTGAACTAGTAGACCCACATACTGATGTTTAGATACGTCCTCAGGTATCTGTGCTACATACGGAGACTCTAGACCACCACCTGAAATCCCACAGATTCAGTAGGTTCTCTACTTGGAGGTCTCTTGTACGTGCCATCACTTGCCTGACCTACATTGCTCAGTTGTACAAAGCAACCTCAACGGTAGATAAAAATATCTGTAGAGGTTGGCATCATTGTAAACATGTCTACATGGCTCTCGATCTAGAGCGGTTAAAAATGTAATCATCCAAGCTGTACAGTGTGAAACCTATACAACGGAAATGGACTGTGTAGTCAGCCAAAGACCCGTGCCCAAAGGTAGTATTTTAAGGAAACTTGACCCAGTGATTTATAAAGATGGGCTCTTAAGAGTAGGTGGACGCCTTATGGAAGCCAATGTAGGTCTGGCAGAGAAAAATCCTGTGATAGTTCCTTCCTGGACAGCATCATATAGCCACTCTGCTCGTGCAACAGTACCATGAACAGACAAAGCACCAAGGTCGGCTGTTCACTGAAGGTGCTCTAAGAGCAACTGGACTGTGGATAGTTGGAGCTAAAAGATGTGTATGCAGATTCATAGTTAAATGAGTTACTTGTCGGAAACTTCATGGTATGTCACAGACACCAAACATGGCAAACCTCCCGTATGACCGACTAAGTATGGATCCACCCTTCACCAATGTTGGCCTAGACGAGTTTGGTCCTTGGCCTGTGGTTGTCCGGCAAACCAGGGGAGGCTGTGCGCACGGGAAACGATTATATTCACCTGTCTGTCCATCAGAGCTGTCCATAATGAAGTCATTGAATCTATGGATACTTCCTGTTTCATTAATGCCTTCCGACGTTTCATTGCCATTAGAGGACCTGTCAAACACATTCCTTCTGACCGAGGAACAAACTTCGTCGGAGCAGCGAGAGAACTACAGCGCTCTTCCAACTTGGATGTTAACAACATAGAAAGATACCTCAGTGAACGAGGATGCACTTGGACCTTCAGCCCACCACACTCTTCACACATGGGAGGTGCTTGGGAGAGGATGATAGGCATCGCACGGAGAATCCTCGACTCAATCTTCTTACAAGAAGGATCTTCAAAGCTGACTCATAAAAGCCTGACTACCTTCATGGCGGAAGTATCGGCTATCATAAATGCCAGACTGCTAACTCCGATTTCTAGCGATCCTGATGACAAAAACTGTTCTCACACCCGCCACACTGCTTACCCAAAAGACTGAACAAATTTGTGCTCCACCTGGAGAATTTAATTCCAAAGGTCTTTACAGGAATCGATGGAGGCAAGTACAGAGTCTTTCAAACTCGTTCTGGGACAAGTGGAAAAAGCAATACATTCCCACTTTGCAACCGAGGGGAAAGTGGCAGACCAGCAAGCCTAACCTCCAGGCCGGCAATGTAGTCCTAATGAATGACTGCCAGTCACGAAGAAATGAGTGGCCGTTAGGTCTTGTAACTAGGACATTCCCAAGTAAGGATGGAATAATATGCAAAGTAGAATTGAAAATACGGAGACAGGGAGAGACCAAATTGTTCCTTAGACCAGTAGGAGAACTCGTTCTACTGTTTGCACCCAACGAATATAATAGTGACACCGGTTGACGTCAAGAGGGGAGTGTTCTGTCCCCAGATGCAGGTCCAGTAGTTTCCTGTCTGTTTATCAGCTTGACATTGCATTTAATTGTGCTGTAATTAATTTGCATTTATTGTATGGTAACAGCGTCATCTATTGATCAGTTCATGTATTTCTTCCAACCTGTTTCCTATGCATTATGGGAGTCCCAGGGCATTGTGGGTAGTTCCTGGTTCTTTCTCTTCTTGTGCTGGGATAGCAAGCAGCCACCATCTTATGTCTCAGGTGCCACACACTCTTACTGGTTTTCCTGCCCCACCATCTGTTATTCAGCCTGTTTCCTAGCATAGTTGGTAAGGGCACTATCTATGTGCTATTTACTGAAGTTTATTATATGTTTCTTGCATTGATAACTCACTATCACTGTTTTAGCTCATGTACTGGATGTATAGCAGATTATTCTATGTCTTATGCCATGTACCATGGATATTTATGTTCTAAAATACTACTGTTTTATTCTGTAGTTTCACCTTTCCTGTCAATCTACTATCAATAAAGAGAAAGTTAAAGCAATACAGTTTTCTCTTCTTATCAAGACAGAGAGGGTTTAGCTACATGTGAGAGTACACACCGTGCTAATGTGTATGAGGACAGTATAGGGTGTGAACCCTCTGTGTCACTAACTGGCTATACTCTGAAGGGGCGTGTCTAAGCAGCTACCTGGTTTTCACTAGAGCCTCTGATGGGGAGGATAGACTTGAGTCGTTAGGGTAGTTGCCAGGGGCTACTCCAGAGCAATTCCCGAGTTAGTGGCAGCTGGTCCGGGTGGACGAGGAGTTACCTTAAGTATAAGTGTAATCAGGCAGGCAGAGACATTACCAGGAGCAATGGTGCAGGACCGATGGATGAGGCAGAGACATGGCGAGACAGGCAATAGGTCACACATGAGTAACAGGAACCAGCAAACACAAGGACCTTGACACTGAGGCATCTAGGAAGGGGGCTAAGCCACTTAAGTATATGCAGGAGAGCCAAAGTATTGGAAATTGGAAAAGTTGCTGCTTAAGTTTATATAATAGCAATTTGCATATACTCCAGAATGTTATGAAGAGTGATCAGATGAATTGCATAGTCCTACTTTGCCATAAAAATTAACTTAATCCCAAAAAAACCTTACCACTGCATTTCATTGCTGTCATTAAAGGACCCACTGAGATCATTTCAGTAATTGTCATGTTAACTTAGGTGAGAATGTTGACAAGCACAAGGCTGGAGATCATTATGTCAGGCTTATTGAGTTAAAATGGCAGACTTGACATGTTAAAAGGAGGCTGATGCTTGAAATCATTGTTCTTCCATTGTTAACCATGGTGACCTGCAAAGAAACGTGTGCAGCCATCATTGCATTGCATAAAAATAGCTTCACAGGCAAGGATATTGTGGCTACTAAGATTGCACCTCAATCAACAATTTATAGGATCATCAAGAACTTCAAGGAAAGAGATTCAATTCTTGTTAAGAAGGCTTCAGAGCGTCCAAGAAAGTCCAGCAAGCGCCAGGATCGTCTCCTAAAGAGGATTAAGCTGCGGGATCGGAGTGCCACCAGTGCAGAGCTTGCTCAGGAATGGCAGCAGGCAGGTGTGAGCGCATCTGCACGCACAGTGAGACGAAGACTTTTGGAAGATGGCCTGGTGTCAAGAAGGGCAGCAAAGAAGCCACTTCTCTCCAAAAAAACATCAGGGACAGATTGATCTTCTGCATAAAGTATGGTGAATGGACTGCTGAGGACTGGGGCAAAGTCATATTCTCAGATGAAGCCTCTATTCGAGTGTTTGGGGCATCTGGAAATAGGCTTGTCCGGAGAAGAAAAGGTGAGCGCTACCATGAGTCCTGTGTCATGCCAACAGTAAAGCATCCTGAGAACATTCATGTGCGGGGTTGTTTCTCATCCAAGGGAGTGGGCTCACTCACAATTTTGCCCAAAAACACAGCCAGGAATAAATAATGGTACCAAAACACCCTCCAAAAGCAACTTCTTCCAACAATCCAACAACAGTTGTTTTTTGGTGAAAAACAATGCATTTTCCAGCACGATGGAGCACCGTGCCATAAGGCAAAAGTGATAACTAAGTGGCTCGGGGACCAAAACGTTGACATTTTGGGTCCATGGCCTGGAAACTCCCCAGATCTTAATCCCATTGAGAACTTGTGGTCAATCCTCAAGAGGCGGGTGAACAAACAAAACCCCACTAATTCTGACAAACTCCAAGAAGTGATTATGAAAAAATGGGTTGCTATCAGTCAGGAATTGGCCCAGAAGTTGATTGAGAGCATGCCCAGTCGAATTGCAGAGGTCCTGAAAAAGAAGAGCCAACACTGCAAATACTGACTCTTTGCATAAATGTCATGTAATTGTCGATAAAAGCCTTTGAAATGTATGAAGTGCGTGTAATTATATTTCACTACATCACAGAAACAACTGAAACAAAGATCTAACAGCAGACTTTGTGAAAACTAATATTTGTGTCATTCTCCAAACTTTTGGCCACGACTGTACACAAACAGTGCCCAGGACCGCAGTGGTGAAATGGAAAGCACTGGCCATAGGTCACTGCTAAACACGGCGCCACAGATCACGGCGATAAGCAGGGGAACAGCGACATACTGCAGTCACTGTTACAGATTGCATGTGTTATGTGCAATGGGTGCATGTATAGTAAGTGTGAGCAAGTATATGTAATATAAAGTACGCTAGGCTTACCAATAGTCTGGAGGGGGTGTTAAATTAGCATAAATAGGTCTGTCCCCAGTAGTATGTGTGTAGAATTTGAAGGTGTATGTAAATTGTGTATGGATTGTTTATGTAGGTGAGAAAATGTGTGCAAAGTGTATGCAAATGTGTACAGAGTCTATCCAGGTGTGTGAAGCAATTACAGATGTGTTGAGTGTGTGCATGGTGTCTATCCAGAGTTATGGACTGTGTGTATGGAGTGTATATTGTTATATTGAGTGGGTGCAGTGGGGGGAGGGGGAGGGGGGGGCGGATATATATATATATATATATATATATATATATATATATATTATATTCATTTATTTAAAATTATATCCCATTGTTGTAATTAGATTTTTTTATTTACTAGGAAGGGGCGCTGAAAGAAACTTTCGCACAGAATGCTTGGGTGCCATCTAACCTAAGCCCAGCACTGCGGTTTTCTGAGAAGAATTCTTTTAAAAACTGCTATATATTTTGAAGGGTTATGAATAGATCCCTGCCTATCATACACATGTAGACGTAAAAGCTAAAAGAAAGAGGGTGAGGGTGACCTTTTGTATTGTAGCTATAAAAAGAAACTATATTCCGGCAGAGCTAAATCCTTGGATAATCCAAGGGAATCCCTTTTGTTACAATGGACTCTGGCTAAAATTCTAGAAGCTCCTTCCTGTCAAAACATCAAGTAATATCTTAAAGTTGATGATTAAATTGATATTTTGTTAGGTTAGAACCTATTCTAATCTTCAACTGTTATCATCATTCACATATCAAACAAAACCTTTCTACTGAATAAAATGGAGTTATCTTTTAGATATTTTTCCGAGGCAGTTTACACTATACAGTCATTGTAATTGCCAGAAAAAATGCATGCATAACATAAGTTTTCTGGCAGATCAGACAGATTTTCATGAAATCAGTTGGCCATTCTCATCAGGCAGATTATCGGGAATGAAGTAGAAACTCCAGATAGCTGCTTGACCATCAGCGCAGATGAGAGCTGCGTTTACATGCAGCAATCACCTCCGCTGTATGGGAACAAGCAATTATTAAAGTGATCTCTTTTCCCATAGAAATCGTTGTTTAGATGATCTACTGCGCAGAACGACAGAATCATCGGATGTTTACGTGATCTCCTGCACCTTTTAATAACATAAGCCAGTTATCGGAAATGAGCATTTATAACAAACATTTGTCCCCAAAAATCTGCCAGATAATTGGTTCATGTAAAAGCACCTTTACACACACATTTGGATTAGAAATTGGTATCCCTGCATACAAATTGGTCAATTAGCTGTATGTGTAAAATTCCCCAAAAAGAGTTTATTAAACAGCACAATTTTTAGGTCAATTATTCAGAACAAGTGTTTATAGGAACACTAGTTCCTGATAAGTGGTCCAAGTGGTTCAGCTAAGTATCGGCTTATTTGCTGAGTTGTGGCCAGATCTCTGCTGGTCCCCATTATAGTTACTGAGGCCAGATGGTCATGGTTTAGCATGTGGCAATGCATGACACTGTATGTCATTGATACATTTTTTCAGCGCACATGTGTCACGGTGGAAAGTGGGGAAACTCCCCACTTGTACAATGTAAAGACGACAGAAATGCCCCTAGGCCAAAATGCCAGAAAAAGGGAGCAGGTCACCTCCTGATTAGGGATGAGCGAACCCGAACTGTAAAGTTCGGGTTCGTACCGAACATTATGGATTTTCGCACCCGGACCCGAACATATCCGAAAAAGGGTTTGTTGTTCGGCGATTTCTTGGCGCTTTTTGAAAGGCTGGAGGGCAGCCAATCAACAAGCGTTTCACTACTTTGCCATAAGAAGCCATCACAGCCATGCGTACTATTGGCATGGCTGTGATTGGCTAAGTGCAGCATGTGACCCAGCCTCTATTTAAGCTGGAGTCACGTAGCGCCGCACGTCACTCTGCTCTTCTCAGTGTAGGGAAAGGATGCTGCCGCTTCTGTGAGGGAGAAATTAGGGAAGACATCTGCTGAACTTGGTGGTGTTAACTCTTCAAACTACAGCAATTATTGAGGGTGCTATGCTACATATTTGTACCCAGCCCTGAGCCCAGTGATACTGCAAAATAATTTTTTATCCATCTGTTACTGAGATGGAGAGGGGTTGGTGGCAGGGGCGTAGCTAGAAATGACTGGGCCCCATAGCAAAAAATGTTTATGGGCCCCCTCCCGGCTCTCTCACCCCCACATACCTATTAGACCTCCCACCCTTTCCAGAGTTCCCACCCATACACCCCTCCAGGACCTCCAACCGCAACATCCCCACACCCCTCCCTATATCCCCCTAAGTGTCATCCACAGATCCCCCCTAAGTGTCATTCACAGATCCCCCTTAAGTGTCATCCACAGATCTCTCCTTAAGGGTCATCCACAGATCCCCCCCTTTCCACAGACCCCCCTTAAATGTTATCCACAGATCCCCCCCTTAAATGTCATCTACAGATCCCCCCTTAAGTGCCATCCACAGATCCCCCCCTTAAATGTCATCCACAGATCCCCCCCCCTTAAGTGCCATCCACAGATCCCCCCTTAAGTGCCATTCACAGATCCCCCCTTAAGTGCCACCCACAGATTCCCCTTTAAGTGTCATCCACAGACAGATCCCCCCTTAAGTGTCATCCACAGATCCCCCCCCCCCCCCCTCAGTGTCATCCACAGATACCCCCTTCAGTTTCATCCACAGATCTGGTCCCCGCCACCTCCTAGCTAATTTATTCACTGCACTTGCCTCAGTAATTGAAGAGAAGCGCCGTAATCTCACACAGGCTCACTGGCAGAGGCCAGGAAGACGGGGCATTCGCACTTCGATGCCTCTGCCAGTGTGCCTGTGTGAGATTACGGCGCATCTCTTCAATTACTGAGGCAAGTGCAGTGAATAAATTAGCTAGAAGGCGGCGCTGGGCGGGGAGGAGCGGCAGTGGCAGCGCTGGGCGGGGAGGAGCGGCGCCGACGCCCCCAGCAAGACTGCACTCCTCAGCCGGCGGCCCGGGCCCCCAGTGGCGTAGGGCCCCATAGCCATTGCTATGGCTGCTATAGCAATCCCTACGCCACTGGATGGTGGCCATTTTAGTAAATGCGGTGCCTTTGGAACTGCATGTGACCTGCATGTGTGCCAGCCAGCCAGGGACATCAGTCTAATAATTTTTTGGTACCTTAGTGGAGTAAAAATTCCTTTTTTCTGGCAGGTCAGGTTTCCCTATATTACCTATTTTATCATTTTGGAGTGACATAGTGCATTTCTGTAGTTGGAGGAATAAACCTGCACTGTTGTGCCACAGAGCACATTTGCATAGAATGCTGAAAAACCTGTTTTATAATTTTTGGGGTCACATACTGCATTTCTGTAGTTGGGTTAATAAATCCATACTGTTGTGCCACAGAGCACGTTTGCATACACCGCTAAAAACCTATTTTAAAATTTTGTGGTGAAAAACAGCATTTCTGAAGTTGGGTTAATAAACCCGTACTGTTGTGCCACAGAGCAAGTTTGCATACAACACTGAAAAAACTGTTTTAAAATTAAAATTATAAAATTTTAAATTATAATTTTTGGGGTGACATACTGCATTTCTGTAGTTTGTTGCAATAAACAATGGTTTTGTGCTACATAGCAGATCTGAGGCCTACACTGTATTTCAGTCATTTGTAGTAACCTGTGGAACTCCGCATTTGAATGAAAAATGAAAAAAAAGTAGAGATGAGCGAACAACTGGATGTTCGGGTTCGAGAAGTTCGGCCGAACTTCACGAAAATGTTCGGGTTCGGGATCCGAACTCGACCCAAACTTTATCCCGAACCCGAACCCCATTGAAGTCAATAGGGACCCGAACTGTTAGGCACTAAAAAGGCTGTAAAATAGTCCAGGAAATGGCTAGAGGGCTGCAAAAGGCAGCAAAATGTAGGTAAATGCCCTGCAAACAAATGTGAATAGGGAAATGAATTAAAATAAAATAAATAAAAATTAACCAATATCAAATTGGAGAGAGGTCCCATAGCAGAGAATCATGCGTCATATCACCCACCACTGGAGAAGGCCACTTTCAGTTATTTCGGCCCCAGCACCCAGACAGAGGAGAGAGGTCCCACAGCAAGGAATAAGGCGTCATATCACCCACCACTGGAGAAGGCCACTTTCAGTTATTTAGGCCCAGCACCCAGACAGAGGAGAAAGGTCCCACAGCAAGGAATAAGGCGTCATGTCACCCACCACTTGAGAAGGCCACTTTCAGTTATTTAGGCCCCAGCACCCAGACAGAGGAGAGAGGTCCCACAGCAAGGAATCATGCGTCATATCACCCACCACTGGAGAAGGCCACTTTCAGTTATTTAGGCCCCGGCGCCCAGATTGAGGAGAGGTTCATTCAACTTTGGGTTGCACTGCAAGATCATGGTAAAGTTAAAAAAATGAGGATTCAATAAAGAAATGCCCCAGAGTACGAGAATATATGGTTGAGGGGGAGACAGTTATAAATGTCTATTCTGCACAAGGGAGGGACAGGTCCTGTGGGATCCATGCCTGGTACATTTTTATGAACATCAGCTTGTCAACATTGGCTGTGGACAGGCGGCTGCGTATGTCAGTAATGACGCCCCCTGCCGTGCTGAATACACGTTCAGACAAAATGCTGGCCGCCAGGCAGGCCAGCACCTTCAAGGCATAAAATGCTAACTCTGGCCACGTGGACAATTTGGAGACCCAGAAGTTGAATGGGGACGAACCATCAGTCAGTACGTGGAGGGGTGTGCAGACATACTGTTCAACCATGTTAGTGAAATGCTGCCTCCTGCTAACACGTTCCGTATCAGGTGGTGGTGCAGTTAGCTGTGGCGTGGAGACAAAACTTTTCCACATTTCTGCCATGCTAACCCTGCCCTCAGAGGAGCTGGCCATGATACAGCTGCATTGGCGACCTCTTGCTCCTCCTCTGCCTTCGCCTTCCACCTGTTCCCCTGTGACATTTGGGAATGCTCTCAGGAGCGCGTCTACCAGCGTGCGCCTGTACTCACGCATCTTCCCATCACGCTCCAGTGCAGGAAGTAAGGTGGGCACATTGTCTTTGTACCAGGGATCCAGCAGGGTGGAAACCCAGTAGTCCGCACACGTTAAAATGTGGGCAACTCTGCTGTCGTTGCGCATGCACTGCAGCATGTAGTTGCTCATGTGTGCCAGGCTGCCCAGAGGTAAGGACAAGCTGTCCTCTGTGGGAGGCATATTGTCATCGTCCTCCGTATCCCCCCAGCCACGCACCAGTGATGAGCCTGAGCTGTGTCGGGTGCCATCCCGCTGTGAACCTGCTTCATCCTCATCCTTCTCCACCTCCTCCTCATCCTCCAGTAGTGGGCCCTGGCTGGCCACATTTGTACCTGGCCTCTGCTGTTGCAAAAAAACTCCCTCTGAGCCACTTCTAACAGACTGGCATGAAGGTGCTAAAAATGACCCCTCATCCTCCTCCTCCTCCTGGACCACCTCCTCTTTCATCATCGCACTAAGCGTTTTCTCAAGGAGACATAGAAGTGGTATTGTAACGCTGATAACAGTGTCATCGCCACTAGCCATGTTGGTGGAGTACTCGAAACAGCGCAACAGGGCACACAGGTCTCGCATGGAGACCCAATCATTGGTGGTGAAGTGGTGCTGTTCGGCAGTGCGACTGACGCGTGCGTACTGCAGCTGAAACTCCACTATGGCCTGCTGCTGCTCGCTCAGTCTCTCCAGCATGTGCAAGGTGGAGTTCCACCTGGTGGGCACGTCGCATATGAGGCGGTGAGCGGGAAGGCCGAAGTTCCGCTGTAGTACAGACAGGCGAGCAGCAGCAGGATGTGAATGCCAGAAGCGCGCACAGACGGCCCGCACTTTATGCAGCAGCTCTGACATGTCAGTGTAGTTGTGAATGAACTTCTGCACCACCAAATTCAGCACTTGCGCCAGGCAAGGGATGTGCGTCAAACCGGCTAGTTCCAGAGCTGCGACGAGATATCGAACATTATCACACACTGCCAGGCCGGGCTTGAGGCCCACCGGCAGCAACCACTGGTCGGTCAGTTGTTCAATACCCCGCCACAGCTCCTGTGCGGTGTCTAAACATATGAGATTCAGAATGGCCTGCTGATGTTTACCCCGGGCTGTGCTGAAGTTGGTGGTGAAGGTGTGTGGCTGACTGGATGAGCTGGTTGAAGCAGAGGAGGAGGAAGCCGAGTAGGAAGAGGAGGCTACAGGAGGCAAAGAATGATGCCCTGCGATCCTTGGCGGCGGATGGACGTGTGCCAAGGAACTCTCCTCCTGGGGCCCAGCCGCCACTACATTTACCCAGTGTGCAGTTAGGGAGATATAGAGTCCCTGGCCGTGCTTACTGGTCCACGTGTCTGTGGTTAGGTGGACCTTGCCCCAGATGGCATTGCGCAGTGCACACTTGATTTTATCGGATACTTGGTTGTGCAGGGAAGGCACGGCTGTCTTGGAGAAGTAGTGGTGGCTGGGAACAACATACTGTGGGACAGCCATTGCCATCAGTTGTTTGAAGCTGTCTGTGTCCACCAGCCTGAATGACAGCATTTCAAAGGCCAATAGTTTAGAAATGCTGGCATTCAGGCCCAGGGCTCGAGGGTGGCTAGGTGGGAATTTATGCTTTCTCTCCAAGGTTTGTGAGATGGAGAGCTGAACGCTGCCGTGTGACATGGTGAAGATGCTTGGTGACGCAGGTGGTGTTGTCGGTGGCACATCCTCTGTTTGGTGGGCGGCAGGTGGCAACATTTTTCCCGAGGCGGAGGAAGATGCCGAGGCAGCAGCAGAAGAGGGAGCAGGGGGAGCCTGAGTGAGTTCCTTGTTTTTAAGTTGTTTACTCCACTGCAGTTCATGCTTTGCATGTAGATGCCTGGTCATGCAGGTTGTGCTAAGGTTCAGAACGTTAATGACTCGCTTCAGGATCTGATGGCACAGCATGCAAATCACTCGGGTCTTGTCGTCAGCACATTGTTTAAAGAAGTGCCATGCCAGGGAACTCCTTGAAGCTGCCTTTGGGGTGCTCGGTCCCTGGTGGCGGTGGCCAGTAGCAGGCGAACTCTCTTGGCGGCGGCTGTTCTGCTTTTGCCCCCTGCTCCCTCTTTTGCTACGCTGTTGGCTCGGTCTCACCACTGCCTCTTCCTCTGAACTATGAAAGTCAGTGGCATGACCTTCATTTCATGTGGGGTCTAGGACCTCATCGTCCCCTGCATTGTCTTCCACACAGTCTTCCTCCCTGACCTTCTGTTCGGTCTGCACACTGCAGAAAGACGCAGCAGTTGGCACCTGTGTTTCGTCATCATCAGAGATGTGCAGACTCCCATGAGGTGTTATTCCCATGTCCTTATCATCAGGAAACATCAGTGGTTGTGCATCAGAGCATTCTATGTCTTCCACCACTGGGGAAGGGCTAGGTGGATTCCCTTGGGAAACCCTGCCAGCAAAGTCTTCAAACAGCATAAGAGACTGCTGCATAACTTGAGGCTTAAATAGAGGCTGGGTCACATGCTGCACTTGGCCAATCACAGCCATGCCATTAGTAGGCATGGCTGTGATGGGCTCTTAGGGCAAGAAATAAAACGCTAGCTGATTGGCTGCTGTGCAGCCCTTCAGAAAGCGGGAAGAAATTGCCAAACAACGGACCCGAACCCGAACTTTTTTGAAAATGTTCGGGTCCGAACACCCCAAAATTCGGTACAAACCCAAACTATGCTCAAACTGTTAGCTCAAAACTAAAAAAAAGATGAAAAATCTAATTTTTGTTGATAGTGAAGTAATCATATTACACACTTTTGTGTGACCTAAACAAATTTATTTTGGTTATGACACGGGCACTACAATCACTGGAGCGTGGCTGGGGGGATACGGAGGACACAGACGATACACCACCTACAGAGGACAGCTTATCCTTACCTCTGGGCAGCCTGGCACACATGAGCAAAAACAATATCACACAGAGAATGGAGCCAAATGCAAAAATATATATATAAATGTACTTTATTAGTAAATAAATATTAAAATATACAGCAGGAAGGTGCAAAGTTTATAGCGCCATCCCAGACCACACATTGACTAGTAACATAAGAGGAAAAATCTACAAATTGACGCATAGTATTGAACATAGTGTTATATGTAAGTAGTAACAACCATTGTAAACTTGACATGCAGAGAAAACGTGATACTGATATGGATCACTCCCTCTGTACTCTGACATCCACCAATACCAACATAAATGCAACCAATGACTTTGAATCTTAGCAGATCTTACCCAATGTGACAGTAAAACCAAAGGACCAGGATGGCGCCACCCCAACGCGCGTTTCGGCACACATGAGCGACTACATGCTGCAGTGCCTCCGCAACGACCGTAGAATTGCCCACATTTTAACTTGTGCTGACTACTCGGTTGCCACTTTGCTGGATCCCTGTTACAAAGACAATATGCCGTCCTTAATTCCCTCACTGGAGCGTGGTAGGAAGATGCGCGACTACCAGCTCACGCTGACATCGGGGGACAAGTGGAAGCACAAGGCGAAGGCAGAAGCAGAGGAGGAAGAGGTCACCAAGGCAGCTGAGTCACGGCCAGCACCTCACAAGGCAGGGTTAGCATGGCCGACATGTGGAAAAGCTTTGTTACCACGCCACAGCAACCGTCACCACCAGCTGATATGGAACGTCTTTGCAGGAGGCAGCATTTGAACAACATGATGGAACAGTACATGTGCACACGCCTACACGTACTGACTGATGGTTCTGCCCCATTCAACTTCTGGGTCTCCACATGGCCTGAGCTTGCCCTTTATGACTTGGAGGTGCAGGCCTGCTCTGCAGCCAGTGTATTGTCTGTAGGGGGCGTCATTACAGACAAACGCAGCCACCTGTCCACTGCCAATGTGGACAAGCTCATGTTCATTAAAATGAACCAGTCTTGGATTCTGTACCTTGTGCAGAATAGACATTTATACCAGCCTCAACAATACATTCTTGTATTCAAGTGCGCTTATTCTTTGATTTCTTTTTTTTTTCTATTTGTCCCATTATTTTTGGGGTACCCCAATTAACCACCTCAGCCCCCCTAGCTTAAACACCCTTAATGACCAGGCCACTTTTTACAATTCTGCACTACACTACTTTCACCGTTTATTGCTCCGTCATGCAACTTACCACCCAAATGAATTTTACCTCCTTTTCTTCTCACTAATAGAGCTTTCATTTGGTGGTATTTCATTGTTGCTGACATTTTTACTTGTTTTGCTATTAATAAAAATGTAACAACATTTTTGCAAAAAAATTATATTTTTCACTTTCTGTTGTAAAATTTTTCAAATAAAAACTACATTTCTATATAAATTTTCAGCAAAACTTATTGTTCTACATGTCTTTGATAAAAAAAAAAAAATCCAATAAGTGTATATTTATTGGTTTGGTTAAAAGTTATAGAGTTTACAAACTATGGTGCAAAAAAGTGAATTTCCGCATTTTGAAGCAGCTCTGACTTTCTGAGCACCTGTCATGTTTCTTCAGGTGTTAGAATGCCAGGATAGTATAAATACCCCCAAATTACACCATTTTAGAAAGAAGACACCACAAAGTATTCGTGGAGGGGCATGGTGAGTTCATGTATCATTTCATTTTTTTTCACAAGTTAGCGGAAAATGACACTTTCTGAGGGGAAAAAAAAATAATAAAGTTTCCATTTCTGCTAACTTCTGGCAAAAAAAAAAAAATCTCAGACGGACTCACTATGCCCCTCAGTGAATACCTTGGGGTGTCTACTTTCCGAAATGGGGTCATTTGTGGGGTGTGTTTACTGTTCTGGCATTTTGGGCGGGGCTAAATTGTGAGCAGCCATGTAAAACCTAAAGGTACTCGTTGGAATTTGGGCCCCTTTGCGCACCAGGCTGCAAAAAGTGTTACTCATGTGGAATCGCCATACTCAGGAGAAGTAGGGCAATGTGTTTTGGGGTGTATTTTTACATATACCCATGTTGGGTGAGAGAAATATCTCTGTAAATTGTCAGCTTTGTATAAAAATTTTTAAAAAGTTGTCGTTTACAGAGATATTTCTCACACAAAGTATGGGTATATATAAAAATACACCCCAAAACACATTGCCCTACTTCTCTTGAGTACGGCGATACCACATGAGTGACACTTTTTGCAGCCTGAGTGCAAAGGGCCCTAATTCCAATGAGTACCTTAGGATTTCACAGGGCATTTTTACGCATTTGGATTCCAGACTTCTTCTCACGCTTTAGGGGCCCCTAAAATGCCAGGGCAGTATAAATACCCCACATGTGACCCCATTTTAGAAAGAAGACACCCCAAGGTATTCCTTGAGTGGTATGGTGAGTTCATGTAAAATTTTATTTTTTGTCACAAGTTAGTGGAATATGAGACTTTGTACAAAACAAAAAAAAATAAAAAAATATATCAATTTCCGCTAACTTGTGCCAAAAAAAAAAAATTCTGTGAACTCGACATGCCCCTCACGGAATACCTTGGGGTGTCTTCTTTCCAAAATAGGGTCACATGTGGGGTATTTATACTTCGCTGCCATTTTAGGGGCCCTAAAGCGTGAGAATCCAAATGCGTAAAAATGCTCTATGAAATCCTAACGGTACTCATTGGTTTTAGGGCCCCTTTGCACATCTTGGCTGCAAAAAAGTGGCACACATGTGGTATCGCCGTACTCAGGAGAAGTAGGGCAATGTGTTTTGGGGTATATTTTTACATATACCCATGCTGGGTGAGAGAAATATCTCTGTAAATTGACAACTTTGTATGAAAAAATTTAAAACGTTGTCGTTTACAGCGATATTTCTCACACACAGTATGGGTATATATAAAAATACACCCCAAAACACATTGCCCTACTTCGACTGAGTACGGCGATACCACATGAGTGACACTTTTTTGCAGCCAAGATGCGCAAAGGGGCCAAAATTCCCATGAGTACCTGTAGGATTTCACAGGGCATTTTTACGCATTTGGATTCTCACGCTTTAGGACCCCTAAAATGCCAGGGCAGTATAAATACCCCACAAGTGACCCCATTTTGGAAAGAAGACACCCCAAGGTATTCCTTGAGGGGCATGGCGAGTTCACAAAAAAAAAAATTTTTGGCACAAGTTAGCAGAAATTGATATATATATATATATTTTTTTTTTTTTACAAAGTCTCATATTCCACTAACTTCTGACAAAAAATAAAATTTTACATGAACTCACCATACCCCTCACGGTATACCTTGGGGTGTCTTCTTTCTAAAATGGGGTCACATGTGAGGTGTTTGTACTGCCCTGGCATTTGAGGGTCTCCACAATCATTACACGTATGGCCAGCATTAGGAGTTTCTGCTATTCTCCTTATATTGAGCATACGGGTAATTCAGCCTCTGGGCTGAAAAAAAAAAAAATGAACGGCACAGATTTTTTCATTCGCATCGATCAATGTGGATGAAAAAATCTCTGCCAAAATCAGTGACTGCGGTGCGGTGGGCTGGGCGCTAGCTAACTAACAAGTAGCTAACTAACTGCCGGTGATAAGGGACCCTTATGCCCCATTCAGACGTCCGCAATTCGGTTTGCGGAACGGAATTGCGGACCCATTCATTTTTATGGGGACAGACTTTGTCCCGCCCGGATCCGGAATTACGGATCCGCGCTTCCGGGTCTGCACTTCCGTTCCACAAAAATATACAACATGTCCTATTCTTGTCCGCAATTGCAGACAAGAAAAAGCATTTTCTATATAGTTCTGGCAATGTGCGGATCTGCAAAATGCGGAAAGCACATTGCCAGTGTCCGTGTTTTGTGGATCCGTGGATCAGATCCGCGGATCCGTGAATCCACGGATCTGCAAAACACATATGGACGTCTGAATGGAGCCTTACAAGGGGTGTGATCAATGACAGGGGGGTGATCAGGGAATCTAGATGGGGTGATCAAGGGGTTAACAAGGGGTTAATAAGTGAGGGGGGGGGGGTTAGTGTAGTGTTTGGTGCAACTTTACATAGCTACCTGGTCCTCTGGTGGTCGATCCCAGCAAATGGGACCACCAGAGGACCAGGTAGTAGGTATATCAGACGCTGTTAACAAAACAGCGTCTGATATACTTGTTTGATGCGAATTATTTCGTATCTACAGCCTGCCAGCGATTGATCATCGCTGGCAGGCTGTAGTACGAGTTGTGAGACACGCGTTCACAGGAAGTCTCGCGAGATGACGCGCCGATGCGTTGAGTCAGAACTACAGGACCGCCCGCCGGACGCATCCGTGCGTTAGGCGGTCCTGTAGTGGTTAAAAAAACCTACAACACCACATTCACTGCCTCCTCAACCTCCGACTCCACATCCTCCTCCGAGTTGCAGGTTAATAATTTTTAATTTTTATTTTTTTTATTTTATTTTAAGTTATTTTCCTATCCACGTAAGCATATTTTGCTGCCTTTTGCAGCCCTCTAGCCCTTTCCATTACATTTTTAGGGCCATTTTAGTGCCCAAAAGTTGGTGTCCCCCATGATTTCAATGGGATTCAGGGTCAAGTTCGGGTTAAGTTCGGATCCCGAAACCCGAACTTTTTTGTGAAGTTCGGCCGAACCCATCGACTCCGAAGTTCCAGTTGTTCGCTCAACTCTACTCCTGATGCATCCATAACACCATCCCTGACTTCCTGACAGTATGAGTCAACCCTAATGGTGGGAGTGCCTATATACTGGAACCTAGGATAAGGAGACAAGGCAAGAGACCACCAGTTCCTCCAAAACACGGAAGAACTGGTGTCTCCCAGTGGCCTAGTAACACATGGGGAGAAGGATAGAGCAGCCACAGAACGGCAGGTAAGCACCCAATGTAACAACAGGACACAGCTAATCACACACTTACCTGCCACAGCAAAGAAGGAACAAATGACACCAAAACAACCTGGACCCCCATGCGCATGAGAACTTCGCTCGACGATGCCATTACCCATAGTCCACACGGGCGCAGACTACGGTGTTTAGTGCGCATGCGCGGGATTTCCAACAGACTCAGGGATTACGTCAGCGCGCCGGCTCTTGAATATATTATATTAGAGGCAGCGCTGGGCACCTGACCGGGGGGTGCGGCTGGGCACCAGGTTAGGAAAGGACATCCTCTTAGGCATGTTATGTAAGTCATTTGCATATCGCTAAAATCGATTTTATAAAGAAATAAATCTACACCTTTAGTTAATAAGGGCATCATTTGATACTGCTCAGGGAGACCTACAAGTAGATATGTTTAACTGTAGGGGGTAAAATGTCGTGGCAGAATCCCTTTAAAGAGCCTAGAGACCACACCCAGAGCCACACCTAGTGGGAAATTAACCCCACAAACACCAGACAGCAGGAGGAAACAAGTTAAAGGGGAAGTGTACGTGCATATCAAACACAAAATGTTGCCGCTGGGAACGGCATGCACGGCAACCATGTCACAGTACTCACAAAAGGCCGTGACAACACGGTATACTGGAGATGTGGCACTGGTAATGTCATTGTCAGAAGCGGACATCGTCTATTGAAAAAGTACACTATATGTCACTGATAAATTTTTTCAGCGCACACATTACACTGCAGATGTGTCGCAGCTAATGTCACTGTCAAAAGCAGATACTGTCTACGGAAAAAGTACACTGGATGTCACAGATATTTTTGGGATACACACACTGTACACAGGAGATGTGGCGCAGATAATTTAACTGTCCGCAGCAGCCTATTAGACGCTATTTAGCGCAGGATACGCTAAAAAAAGTATATTGCAGACTTTTGGGTCTTTAAAGTTTTAGCAAGGTTGCGCTACAAATATATATTGCTGCTGTCACACACAAAATAGTCCTTAAAAGGACTTTTGGGTCTCTGAAAAGTTTTTCTAATAAGAATAGTCCAATATCACTCCCTACACTGTCTGTCCCTTCCTATGCACAGCTCTCCCTGACTAAGACTGAGCCGAACATGCTTCATCGGGTGCTATGTAGCACACCGATGACGCGTTACGGCCAGCCATTCACTATAATGCCAGTAACCAATATGGTTACAGCATTACAGTGAGGGCAGTACTTACCTGCGGAGAGGAGACTCGAGCATTGCGCTTGAGCACATGCGGTATTTAGCCGAATACCGCCATGTGCCGAGCATTGCGATGCTCGAGCCGAGCTGGTGTTCGGCATAGCATGCTCACTCAAAACTAGTCGGCAGACCACAACAGTGACATGATGGTGGCTGCGGCATGATGGATAGTGGCAATATTTGAATTCCCGATATTTCGTGAATATTTGGTTGTATATTTGGCATATATTTGCGCATTTTTTCTTGATTGAGAAAATCGGCAATGTAATATGCGTTTATTGCGCATGCAATACAGGTGTGGGTCACTTTTGCAACTTTTTTTAAGCTTCTAGAAGTTTTCTGAGACTGGGGAAAATGAATTTTTGATTTTATTACAGCACTCAGTCTTTTTGGGTATGAGTCTATCTGCATGGCACATTTTGACTTGGCAAGATTTGCCCACTCTTCTTTGCAAAAACACTTTAAATCTGTCAGATTGTAAGGGCATCTCCTGTGCACAGCCCTCTTCAGATCACCCTACAGATTTTCAATCGGATTCAGGTCTGGGCTCTGGCTGGGTCATTCCAAAACTTTAATCTTCTGGTGAAGCCATTCCTTTGTTGATTTGGATGTATGCTTTGGGTCGTTGTCATGCAGAAAGATGAAGTTGTTCTTCATGTTCAACTTTCTAGCAGAAGCCTGAAGGTTTTGGGCGAATATTGACTAGTATTTGGAACTGTTCATAATTCCCTCTATCTTAACTAAGGCCCCAGTTCCAGCTGAAGAAAAACAGCCCCAAAGCATGGTGCTGCCACCACCATGCTTCACTGTGGGTATGGTGTTCTTTTGGTGATGTGCAGTGTTGTTTTTGCGCCAAACATATCTTTTGGAATTATGGCCGAAAAGTTCAACCTTGGTTTCATCAGACCATCTCTTTTCCCACATGCTTTTGGGAGACTTCAGATGTGTTTTTGCAAAATGTAGACTGGCTTGGATGTTTATCTTCATAAGAAATGGTTTTCGCCTTGCCAGTCTACCCCATAGCCCAGACATATGAAGAATATGGGAGATTGTTGTCACATGTACCACACAGCCAGTACTTGCCAGATATTCCTACATCTCCTTTAATGTTGCTGTAGGCCTCTTGGCAGCCTCCCAGACCAGTTTTCTTCTTGTCTTTTCATCAATTTTGGAGGGACGTCCAGTTCTTGGTAATGTCACTGTTGTGCCATATTTTCTCCATTTGATGATGACTGTCTTCACTGTGTTCCATGGTATATCTAATGCCTTGAAAAGTCTTTTGTACCCTTCTTCTGACTGATACCTTTTAACAATGTGCTCCATCTGATGCTTTGGAAGCTGTCTGTGGACCATGGCTTTTGCTGTGGGATGCGACTAAGAAAATTTCAGGAAAGACCAACTAGAGCAGCTGAACTTTATTTGGGGTTAATCAGAGGCACTTTAAGTGATGGCAGGTGTATGCTGACTCCTATTTAACATGATTTTGAATGTGATTGCTTAATTCTGAACACCGCTACATCGCCAGAGAGTGTGCACACTTATGCAACCACATTATGTTAGTTTTTTTTTTTTGTTTTCTTCCCTCCACCTGAAAGATTTTGGTTTGTTTTTCAATTGAGTGGTACAGTTTATAGGTCATATTAAAGGTGGAAAAAGTTCTGAAATGATTTATCTTTGTCTCATTTTTTTGAAACTTGACATTTTAACAGGGGTGTGTAGACTTTTTATATCCACTGCATATCACGATCTAATCTACACTGACTATTGTGACGCTTTGCGATCCACAGCGATACTAGGAAATCACAAATGCGCCATATTTCGCAATCAGAGAGACTTCACTAAAAATCTTCTCTTCACTAAAGGAGTAATTCACAGAGCAGAGGTGCCATTATCACCTCCTTCTGACAAACCTTTCCTGCCCCATGCCAAGTTGAGTAGCCATCAATCTAGTTCTCTAGTGACAGAAGCTCATAAACCTGGTCCTTCTGCAGCCATAGTGTCTCCAATACCAGCAGGGTCCTCACACCTTCAGTCTTGCCAGTGCGATTCAAGAGAGCAGGACAGATTCTTATCAGACAGCTGTTTGAGACACAAAAAGAGGTCACTGAGCAGCCACCTCTAATACATAGATTTCATATTTGCATCCATATTTCTTTATATTTCCTGGGTTCGGAACCAATGCACTGAACCATCTCTTCAGGGATTATTCCGGCCTCAATAATACACCTTTCAGGAAATCGGCCAGTCAATCAGAGATTCTCTCTCTCAGATGTCAAAGCTCTCAGGGAATCCAAACGGTAATTCTATCCTGTTTGGTATCAGAGGATCTGTAAAATTGTGCTGATTCTCTATATGACCTCTATGTCCTAATTTGACCCACGGGTACGGAGAAACTGGCACAGCAAAGATTCAGACAGATTTTCTCTGTCCAGGGCAGGAACTGCCCCTCTTCCAATTACCCAAGGCCGGACTTGTGCGGGTCACAACCCTTCCCCGCTACAGAGGGGGTAAAACCCTGTGACACATTCAGCCCTAGGTCCTTCTTCTGCTTCTGACGTCGAACAACATCCCGACTGCCCGCTGGACACGGGCACACCACCATGTTGGATTATACTTTACAAAGAATTTGCCTTTTACAAATTACCGTTCTTCCATTTAGGAATAGCTAGGCGGGGTCTCTTCGCCCCGATTCAATACGAAGAGTGGTGGCAGCAAATTAAATCGATTTCCGGTGTGAAATTGATCATTTTATTTTTTACCGATTGTATCATTTCTGGGCCCACCAACCAATCTTAAACGTCTACTGTGCTCACACAACTGTGGCCTAGTAAGACGGGATTGGCGGGTGGTTGTCACAACTATCTCCCACTAACTATCTGTATTATATATATAAGCAAACTAACTATCTAATGTAATGACACAAGAAAGCAAAGAGCCTGGCAATAACACGGCTGTCTCTCTCAGAACTGCAAAATACTGCACAAAATGGCTGCTTGGGAGATTCTTATATACTAAAGGGGTAGGCAACTTTCCTATTGGTTGCTAGGGATGTTGCTAAGCTCAGACGAAGACATTGCAGCCTTCTCATTGGCCCACAAGCAAGAAGCAGGGAGGGATCATGGGTTCAGAGAAAAAAAAAAATCTAGAATAGAGCACACTGGGAAACACCTATAAAAGCAAACGTTAAATAGCAATAAAGATAAAGTACCACATGTGGACAGTAACGTATACAATGTATACTCTGTCACTTAGATGGAACCCGCCCAAATGTCTAGCCCACCTGTCAATGCAACAATATGCAGGCCATAAAAATTTTACCCAGATATAAATGCAAATACAGCAGTCACAGACATGGTGAACACAAAAAAGGACTGCCATCACCCATGCACATATAAAGGTGTATAATTATACACCCCCATGTGCCAAGACATAAATGGCACAACCCCACATGAGCCACACCAAAAATGAACATATCTAATGTCCCCACATTTAGCCAGCCACCTCACCACCCAGAACACATTGGCGGTAAAGACAACTTAAAACCCACAAAGATACAGGAGGAGATCATCACAAGGAGGTGGCAAAAGGTACTTTATCATTGAGACCATACAGTGTTTGGGTCTGGAGTTTGATTATCCATTTGCTTTCAACCTGTTCAAGGCATTTAGAGAGGTCACCGCCCCTGGAACCAAGAATCACTTTGTCGATCCTGCGAAATTTGAAATCATACCACCGGTTTTCGTGTTTAGAACGAAAATGTCGCGCAACTGGTTTGAGTTTAGCGATTTTTTTCTCTGTCATGATCACAGATTTTTGAGGCAGCCCTTATATCACTTTGGTGCTCCTGGATATGTATGCGGAGTTCACGTGTGGTCATGCCAATATATTGGCAATTACTAGATATGGAGTGGCTCCACTGATTATAGGGATGGGTGGGTGCTCTAACTTGAGTAAATCCTCTTTACCAAAAATAGCATTAAAACCACAGTATAGTTAGGCACTCTTTATCTGGTTTACGATAAAACCAATTGAAAGCAAACTGAAACCAAACAATGTGGGGTTTGGACGTGGGACGCCACTGCCACTCTGAATATACAAGGTCCAGGGCCGCAACAGTAAGTAAGGACATTTAAGTACGATTAAGTACAATAATATTGAACTAATTACCAATAGCTTGGATTACTACTAGAGACGCTGGATATATCCAGCACAAACGATCTTAACCCTGCAACATTAGAGACTTTTTTCAAGTCAAAGTGTGGACCCGTTCATGCCAATATATATTAGTCTGCATGGACATGTGGAATAATATATTACACCAGGCGTGCTGCAATTAATAAAATGCACAATATTGTACACCAATCAACCAGATGAGTCACCAAAGGAATCTGTTTTAATAATGGCCCTACATGTACTACAATGTCCACAAGGTATGGATCCCCATTTCGGGCATTTAGTTTGAGACAAGAAATTTCTTGGCTTGGGTGGAACGTAGTGGCTGGAGACCAAAATATTATTAACATTTTTGCTCCGTCTGGCAACAAATGCAGGTGTCGATGTAAGAATAGAGTCAAGGACATAATCCAACCGTAATATGGGCCAAAATTTTGTGAAGATTTTTCTTGAATTATTCCATTGCACATTGTAATCAGTGATCATGCGGACTGTTTGTGTCATGTCAGACGTTTCACGTTGTTTGAGTGTAGGCAAGGTCTGCCGAGATGCATTCCATGCCCGTTGGTATCCTCGTTGTATATCCACTGGATGGTATCCTCTTTGTTCGAACCGTTGTTGAAGTAATATTGATTCTTGTTCGAAATCATCAGGAGATGTGCATAATCTTTTCGCCCGCAAAAACTAGCCAATAAGTACCGATTGCTTCTGATACCTAGGGTGAAAGGAGAGCATTTACAGCAGTTTCCTTATGATGTACACAGGTTTCTAATGCCCCAGTTGCCTAGATCTTGATATTGATGTCTAAAAATGTAATTTATTGCTGAGATATAGTATGTGTCAATATTATGTTCCAATCATTCCTGTTGAGTTGTGTCAAAAATGCATCAAGTGCCATTCTAGACCCCTGCCATACAAACATGATATCGTCAATAAAATGTATCTAAGATATAACATGGCCATCAGCTTCATCCATAACCAACTGTACATATTCACTTTCCCAATGCCTTATAAACAGGTTGGCGTAAGAGGGCGCGCAAGTCGCCCCCATTGCCACTCCCCTGAATTGCAAATAATGTCTATCCTTAAACAGGAAGTGATTGTGTGTGAGAACAAAATCCAACAGAGTAATTAATAGCTCTATCAAATCTGATGCCAAGTTCCTTGTCTGCAAGAAGAACTGAGAGGCCCTGAATCCTAACTCATGACGGATGCAGGTGTAGAGTGACTCTACATCACATCATGTCATGTTCAATCTGGATTCCCTCAAGACGTTTCAAGACATCAGTAGACTCACAGATGTATGATGGTAAGCATTCCACACACGGTTTTAAATAAAAATCCAAAAAGCGACATATGGGTTCACATAAACCCCCACGTCCCGAAACTATTGGTCTTCCTGGTGGTTTGGACAAAGATTTGTGGACCTCAGGTAATAGGTATAGTGTGGGGGTGATGGGATATTTAACCGTTAATCCATCAAATACAGTCTTGGTAATAACCCCTTGCTTCAGTCAAGATACCATGTATTTGGATCGGACTGGTGGTGTTTGTGTGAGGTGTTTCAGCCAGTGGTCGGTATTTGCATCTTTTAGGTGTTTCCCTATCTTGCACCAGCTGTATTTATGTACTCTGGGGCCTTGCTACCCTTTGATTGTTTAGGGCACAGCATATTTGGTGTATATAAATGAAATTTGGCACTACTTACCATCAGCTTAACTGTTTATGTTATATACACCTTAATACGTAAATACCTTTGTACCAGTATCTGTTTTGCTGACCACTGTTTATGCACTTGCATTTTAATATACTGATCACGCACCATCAGTCCTGTTGGTTTTTTTAACAGTTTTTAATGGTTTTGTGTTTTGCTAATCATTGTTTTGTGTAATTTTCAATAAAATCATGCATTTATCTAGTGACTTTGCAGTTACATGCATTTTGTATACCTTTTGACCCATATATAGCTTTTAGTTTGTTTTCAGTTTTTTTCTATGTGGGTCTTGTATATATTTTTTTAGGGCTCAGTATAGGTTTTTCACTGTACCAGTCTGCCTGCCCAGAAATCCATGGGGTCAGGGAACAGGCTATGAGAGGGAGAAAGGCCAGAGTGAAGGTAGGCCTGAATCTGGTCAGAAGGCGGGAGCTGTCGAATTTCTGACTGACCTAAGCCTGGTGTGGCATGTGGAAAAACTGCTCCATTATGTTCAGCAGACTGAACTGGCTGCTGTGGCTTCTGCTGCTTGTGGTGGCAGTAGAGGCTGACTCTGCAGGAGGCGCAGAGGGGCCTCTCTTTCAGACACGCTGATGGCAGGTGTTTGCTCGCTGCAAGCTACGGCAAGCTGCGCACACAGTGTTTCCTAGTAATAATGTAACTGTGCCTCCCTTTTTTCATAAGGAAAACATTCCCCCATTTTACTTTTTTTAGCGATGGTCTAAAAGCATGGCTATACATTATCAGGCTGCTTGAGGTCACTGATCCGCCTGTCACTGTATAAGTCTTGAGTTTGAGTCTACAGGATGCCATTCTGGCCAGCGTTCCCAAGGAGCCAGTTCTTTACAACTTTGCCCCCCCCCCCCCACTGAGGAGATTAGGTGTCATGGTCAGTGTCACTATCCTCTTGCTTATCTAACTGATTCCTCTTCCACCTCCAATGGCAGCACCTCCTCCCTGATGGGAGTTTCTCAGAGTTTCTCTCCCTAACAGCTACAGGGCAAACAGCAAGTGGTGTAAGCTGTTCTTTTTCCTCTTCTTTTGTCGCCATCTGTTGCATGAGCGTCAGCATCTCTTCAGAAATACATATGAGGGGGACTGTGACGAAAACACCTTTGCCACTGGGAGTTGGAGAGGCCTGCTTGCCAGCCTCTTGCCCTGTGACAGTTAGTAAGCACAATGGTCATTGCCTGTGACGCAATTAACAAGCACAATGGACATTGCCTGTGAAGCAATTAACAAGCACGATAGACATTGCCTGGGACGCAATTAGCAAGCACAATGGACAATGCATGTGACGCAATTAATGAGCACAATGGGCCATTGTAAATTTAAGAAACACCCAGCGGTGCTTGGTCGTCGACCGCATAGAACTATGCCTAGCCCCTTAATCCAATCATACCCAGGATAGAGAGGAGAGATTTTATTGTTCATGTTGGGGTGGGATATATCTGGCGGTTAGTTTATTGGTCACTGTATTTTGTGTGCCTGTCCTCTATCAGGTCCCTGGGGGAGTAGCCCTTGCTGGAGAATTTGCATAAAAGGCCAAGCGTTGGCCATCCAATAAAGAAGTTCTGCTTAACCCCTTCGTGAAGTTTTGGCTCATGGTTGGGGGATGGGATAACTACACTCTTGGGGATTGCTATATCACAATACTCTTGTAAGAGCTTGTTCCTGGTTCCTGCTTTCTGGATTTAGGAGAGGTCCACCCACTGGAAGCTGAAGCCCGGTCTTGGGTCCATAGTGGGTGGAGGGCGACGAGACCCCAACCAAGCTGCAGGCGGTATATGGTGTCTGGTGGAGTGCGTGAAGCCCTCGGGAAGCGCTAAGAGCAAGCGTCAGTGGAAGGTGCCCATTCGGGGTGCCAGGCGTTCCGTTACAGGGACGATGGACAACTGAAGCATTAATGGCATGAGCCGCCACTGTTCAAACTGAAAACAACACATGCTCCCTGTTGAGGAGGTCTAGTGCAAAAAAAATTATTCATGGCTTTCCGCTGCTTGTACAGATGCTCGAGCATGTGCAATTTTGAATTCCAGCAAGTTGGATCATCACAAATTAAGCCAGTGCATTTTTTTAAAAGGTCATTCAGGGAGCATGTGCTATTTCCCCCAGGTTCAGGGTTGCACCCTTTGCACTGACCAGCTTGCCCAGTTGGAATCTGCAGGGTGACAGCCAGAGGGATGTTTGCTAATTGATGTAATTTAGCAACTGTTCACCCGTGTGGCTACTCTCGCCCAGGCAGATCAGCTCCAACGCCGCATGGCAATGCTTGATTTGTCATGTGATAGGAAGGAGGGGGAGTGGGAACAACACTGTACCCTGCTGCTGTTGGGGATGGGAGCGTGTCTGTAGAGGTGGATAAGTGTCTGCTGTGGGAACCAGTCTGATAATATTATGGGGAGGTGGACAAAAGTACGCAGCCATGTTGCTGGGGTGCGGCCTCTCCTCTGCCGCAAAAAACATCGATCCAGTGGGCTGTGAAAGATATGCACTGTCCCTGCCCGTAACAGCTGTTCCAGGCGTCCAACAAGGAATGCAGCTAGCCACACAATGAGAATCACAAGACTGGGTGCGTTCTCGACCACATGAGAGTACGACACACTAATCCAATGGCATGGCAACTGCACCGGCAGGAATGTAGCCAGGTGGGGGTTCAGCTTGTAGACAAGCTAATTGCTGGAGGAGAAAATGCAGTGCTCAACGAGCCTGTCCCGAGCGGCTCTACTAGTTCAAGGATTAGCATGCTGAGCAGTGGTATAGCTTTGAGGGGTGTCACAATGCTCCTAACTGGATCTGGTACTCCGAGGTCAGGCTGATTAGCACCTACACAGAAAGTTCACAACTGGTAGAAAATGAAATGAGTAAGGTCCAGACTTGGATGCAAGTTGAGTTGATTTACTCATTACTGGCTTACACGGGTAGCAGCTTATACAGAATCATAGTAGCTCTTGGCTCCATCAAATTTGAGGGTGCACTGGCAGGTGAACTGGGTTATTTCCTTTACTACTGCTGTGCTGATCTCTCTTTTGTCTGGCATCTTGTAAGGGGCCTCTTTCATCTACATGCCACTGATAGCAGGCTCAGTGCGCTTCTGTCTACACTTTGACAGTCTGTCGGGTCTCAGTTGTAACTCTTGGGTTAGGGCTGACTTGATTCTGGCATCAGATTGCCTGCTGTGCTCCCATTCGGGCCACTAGGCCAGGATTGCACAGCACTACTTTTGTAGCCTCTGGCTTGGACCAAAAGTCAGACTCAACTCTGAACAGGCAAGACACCTCTCCCCTTGAAAGATCTGGGTTATCCCACTCCTGCAAGGAGGGGGACAGAATTTAATTGTTAATTCCATTCTTCCTATATCTCACTGCCAGACACACTGCTATCTGTTGGTAAACCAGGCATAGTGCATGAAATATAATAAATAACAGTTACATAGCACTTTCTGAGCAGACCTGGAAACAAAAGGCATAGTGGTTGTCACACATTGGTTAGGCCAGGGTCGTTGCTAGGGTCTCAAAAGATCTGGGGCCCAAGCCCCAATGAATATGGCCCAGTTCTTTAAATTGACCCTCCCCAACACTTTCCTGTACTCGCTATACAGCATCACATACCTGTCACATCCTGTGCCTCCCAGGTGACATCTCCTCTGATGTAGATCTTCTCTGTCATCATCTTCTTCATTCGGCCTGAACAACTTCTTTCAGCCATCTCTCATCTCCGCGGAGTGTCACACACAGACATCTTAGCTTCCTCATATTTCTATCATCATCCCCCAACCTGGAGTCCCCACAGTGTTATCCTGCTGCTCGCTGTGCTCCCTAATACCCCAAAATACTATCCTAAAGGTAATAGTGCTCCTCTAAGTCTCACAATAGTAATTCCCTTCTACAGGGAGTGCAGAATTATTAGGCAAATTAGTATTTTGACCACATCATCCTCTTTATGCATGTTGTCTTACTCCAAGCTGTATAGGCTCGAAAGCCTACTACCAATTAAGCATATTAGGTGATGTTCATCTCTGTAATGAGAAGGGGTGTGGTCTAATGACATCAACACCCTATATCAGGTGTGCATAATTATTAGGCAACTTCCTTTCCTTTGGCAAAATGGGTCAAAATAAGGACTTGACAGGCTCAGAAAAGTCAAAAATAGTGAGATATCTTGCAGAGGGATGCAGCACTCTTAAAATTGCAAAGCTTCTGAAGCGTGATCATCGAACAATCAAGCATTTCATTCAAAATAGTCAACAGGGTCGCAAGAAGCGTGTGGAAAAACCAAGGTGCAAAATAACTACCCATGAACTGAGAAAAGTCAAGCGTGCAGCTGCCAAGATGCCACTTGCCACCAGTTTGGCCATATTTCAGAGCTGCAACATCACTGGAGTGCCCAAAAGCACAAGGTGTGCAATACTCAGAGACATGGCCAAGGTAAGAAAGGCTGAAAGACGACCACCACTGAACGAGACACACAAGCTGAAACAAGACTGGGCCAAGAAATATCTCAAGACTGTCTAAGGTTTTATGGACTGATGAAATGAGAGTGAGTCTTGATGGGCCAGATGGATGGGCCCGTGGCTGGATTGGTAAATGGCAGAGAGCTCCAGTCCGACTCAGACGCCAGCAAGGTGGAGGTGGAGTACTGGTTTGGGCTGGTATCATCAAAGATGAGCTTGTGGGGCCTTTTGCGGGTTGAGGATGGAGTCAAGCTCAACTCCCAGTCCTACTGCCAGTTTCTGGAAGACACCTTCTTCAAGCAGTGGTACAGGAAGAAGTCTGCATCCTTCAAGAAAAACATGATTTTCATGCAGGACAATGCTCCATCACACGTGTCCAAGTACTCCACAGCGTGGCTGGCAAGAAAGGGTATAAAAGAAGAAAATCTAATGACATGGCCTCCTTGTTCACCTGATCTGAACCCCATTGAGAACCTGTGGTCCATCATCAAATGTGAGATTTACAAGGAGGGAAAACAGTACACCTCTCTGAACAGTGTCTGGGAGGCTGTGGTTGCTGCTGCATGCAATGTTGATGGTGAACAGATCAAAACACTGACAGAATCCATGGATGGCAGGCTTTTGAGTGTCCTTGCAAAGAAAAGTGGCTATATTGGTCACTGATTTGTTTTTGAATGTCAGAAATGTATATTTGTGAATGTTGAGATGTTATATTGGTTTCACTGGTAAAAATAAATAATTGAAATGGGTATATATTTGTTTTTTGTTAAGTTGCCTAATAATTATGCACAGTAATAGTCACCTGCACACACAGATATCCCCCTAAAATAGCTAAAACTAAAAACAAACTAAAAACTACTTCCAAAAATATTCAGCTTTGATATTAATGAGTTTTTTGGGTTCATTGAGAACATGGTTGTTGTTCAATAATAAAATTAATCCTCAAAAATACAACTTGCCTAATAATTCTGCACTCCCTGTAGAATGCCCTCATTAGTAACACTTCCCCCTACAGTGCCCCCAACAGTGATAATGCTCCCCAAAAAAGCCTCATTAGTAGAAGAGCCCTCCAGTATTAATAATGCCCTCACAGAGTCCCCAGTAGAAATCAGGCCCGCTATAGTTCCCCCAGTGGTAATAAAGCACTCTACAGACCCCTCAGTAGTAATAAGGCCCCCCATAGTGCTCTTAGTAGAAATAAGGTGGATCTATAAGTCCCTCCTATAGAGCCCCCAGTAGTAATAAGAATGCCTATAATGTCCCCTGGATTTATAATACCCCTACAGTGCCCCCAGTATTTATACTGCCCCCTACTGTTATAATGCTCACCCTGAAGTACCCCCAGTATTTATAATGCCCCCTGCAGTGCCCCCGTAGTTAAATTTCTCCCTCCACCATACAGTATCATGTAAATAACATCACACCATCTCTCCTGCCCCTTCCAAAATACACTCCCATGTAAATAACATCACTCCCATCCTTTCAGCCACTCCAATATATAGTCGCATGTAAATAACACTATTTCCCTCCCTCTGCCATCGAATCCCATGTAAATAACAACACCATCTCTCCAACCCCCCAAAATACAGTCCTATGTAAATAACATCCCTCTCTATCTACAACCCCCTCAAAAATACAGTACCATGTAAATAAAATCACCTCCTCCCCAGCCGCCTTCAACATACAGTCCCATATAAATAATATCACCCCCTCCCCAGCTGCCACCAACATGCAATCCCATGTGGACATCAACCCCTTAAAAGTCAGTCCCATGTAAATAACATCATCCCCTCCCACATCTGCCATCAACATACAGTCCCATGTAAATAACATTACCCTGCCCTAGCCTTTTCCAACATACAGTCCCAAGTAAATTACATCACTCCCTCCTACAGCCACCATCAACATACAGTCCCATATAAATAACATGACCCCCTCCAACAGCCCCCATCAACATACATTTCCATGTAAATAACATCACCCCCTCCCCAACCACCTCCAACACACAGTTCCATGTAAATAATATCCCTCCCTTCAGCCCTAACATACAGTCCCAGTTAAATAACCACAACTCCCAGCATTCCTCCGTCTCTCCCTTCACTTACCTCTCCTTATGTAGCAGACCTCACCACAGCTTCTTACCCCAGGACTTCACTCCACTGCCGTCCTCTCCTGCACTGGTCACATAATAGTGACATCATCGCAGGTCCTACCCAACCACAGCCTGTTTTACTGGTCACATGACCTGTGATGTCACCACATGTCCTTCAGTTCTTCAAGTGCATTAGATTCAATTGTATTGCCGTCCTGAGGACAGCAATACAGTTGTATCTAGATGGCAGGACATTCGGGGCCTGGGACAAAACATCAGGGGCCCAAGCCCCAAATGTTTTAACCTACCAACTTCCCTGCCAGACAACAAGAGGCTCAAGGACTGGCCCACCTTTTGCTTAACATACGTGTGCAGGGCTGGTACAGCTTTTTTTTTTTAGAGAAGTAATGACGGCTTGGGACTCTCAACCTTGGGTGGGCACAAGCCATCAGTTCTCTGAAATGTTCAGAGTTCACAGTGTGGAAAGGGAGGGACTGTAGTATTCTTCTGTGCCTTTGAATGAGTACACACATACTGTTGTCTCTTTGCCATGGTCTCGGTGATCGATTGCTGGTAAAACATGTGATGATGAGGAGCATCAGGAACAATAGACGAAGGGAAGAATGACAGCTTCCTACTGCTGAGGTTGAGGAGCCCTGACAGCTGGAGAAGGCGTGGGAGATGCAGCGCTTGGTCTATTAGGCTGTACCACTACATTAGTGCCACGGATTTCCCAAGCCACTTTATGGTGATGCTCCATGTGTTGATGCAGGGTCGTGGTGCCAATATTAGCACACTGACCAAGCTTCACTCTCTGCCCACATATCCTGCATACAGCCACACTAATCTCCTCCTAAATTAGGCATATTTC
This sequence comes from Bufotes viridis, assembly GCA_033119425.1. NCBI lineage: Eukaryota > Metazoa > Chordata > Amphibia > Anura > Bufonidae > Bufotes > Bufotes viridis. The sequence goes on along the minus strand of CM065593.1, from coordinate 206,426,346 downwards.
TGGCGCAGATTAGATTTATTTTTGGCACCTGGTATAGCAGTAATTAAGACCAGTGTCTAAAACGGTCTTAATAAATATGCCCCTATATACCTACATGCCTTCGATTTCGGTGTTAGGCGATTTAATGGCGCTTATTGAAAGGCTGCAGGGCAGCCAATCAACAAGCGTTTAACTAGTGTGCCCTTAGAAGCCATCACAGCCATGCCTACTAATGGCTAGTGTTGAGCGCGAATATTCGAACAGCGAATTTTAATCGCGAATATCGAGAATTGTGAACTTCGAGAATTTGCAAACATCTGAAACCATTACCTGCCTTCTTCTTGCTTGTGGGCCAATGTGAGAAGGCTGCAATATCTAGTGAATTAGAATATTCTTCATTATTTAATATAGTTTATGTTATGCGAAACATCAGTAATTAAATATGCGTATTAATCGAATCGCGTAAGGACGTTAAGCAACTTTCCTATTGGGTTGGCTTGGTAGAAGATTTTTTGCATAACATAAACTATATTAAATAATGAAGAAAATTCTAAATTAGTAATTAGTCTGACTCATTACTGATTTAGAATATTCTTCATTATTTAATATAGTTTATCTTATGTGAAAAATCGGTAATTAAATATACGCATTAATTGAATCGTGTAACAACTTTCCTATTGGGCTGGCTTGGCTTGATAGAATTGTCGTATAGTGTTATCTTCGTAATTTACGAATATAGCGGTATATTCTACATATTCGACAATTCTACCAATCCAACTCAATAGGAAAGTTGCTTAACGCCCTTACGCGATTTGATTAGTGTGCATATTTAACCCTTTAAGAACTCTGGGTTTTTTCATTTTTGCATTTTCGTTTTGCGCTCCATGCCTTCCGAGAGCCATAACTTTTTTATTTTTACGTTCACATGGCCATATGAGGGCTTTATTTTTGCGGGACAAGTTGTACTTTCCAACACCACCATTTAATATTGCATACGATGTAGTGGGAATCGGGAAAAAAATTCCAAATGGGGTGAAATTGCAAAAAAAAAACAATTCTACCACAATTTTACGGGTTTTTAAATTACGACGTTTGATGTGTGATAAAACTGACCATTTAGTTTTATTCTACAGGTCAGTACGAATCCGGCGATACCCAATATGTATAGATTTTCTTATGTTTTGATAGTGAAAAAAATTCAAAAGTGGGAAATTTTTTATTTTTTTATTTTTGTCGCCATATTTTGACCCCTATAACTTTTTTGTAATTAAGTGTATGGCATTGTATGGGGGCTTATTTTTTGTGGGCGATCTGAACTTTTAGTTGATACCATTATGGGGTGTGTAGGACTTTTGATCACTTTTTATTTAATTTTTTTGAGGAAATGAAGCGTTGAAAATGGCGAATCCGCCATTTGGGCGCTTTTTCCGTTTTTCTGTTTACCGTATGGGGAATATATTTTTATATTTTTATACCACGGGCGTTTTCGCACATTATGACACCCATGATGTGTATTTTTTAAAAAAATATTATTTTATTTTAATTTTGGGGAAAGGGGGTGATTTGAATTTTTAGTTTTTTTTATTTATTTTTTTATTTTTTTATTTCTTTTATTTTTCTTTTACACTGTTATATAGGTCCCATAGGGACCTATATAAATCAGTCATCTGATTGCTTTAACATAAACTCCAATACACTTGTATTGGAGTTTATGAGGATTTTATTACTTTCCTATGAAGCCCTATTGCTAACAAGGGCTCCATAGGAAATAGTAAGTGATAGCCTCATGCTGAATGAAAGGCTTGAGGCTATCCCTTACAGCGCTCCGATTCTCCCGATCACCACTAGGGGGAGCCGGAGAGCTGCCGAAAGTTTTACTTCGGTTTTAGTGCAGCAGATGCCGTGGTCAGGATTGACCACGGCATCTGCGGGGTTAAATGATTGCGATCGGCATCGCTGCCGGCCGCAATCATTAGCCGCGGGGGTCAGCTACAGGAAACAGCCGGACCCCCGCAGCGATCGCGCCCACAGAGGGCAGGAGCGGGCGCCATACTTAGGGATCGGACCCATGACGTACCCATACGTCATGGGTCCTTAAGGGGTTAATTACCGATTTTTCACATAACATAAACTATATTAAATAATGAAGAATATTCTAATTCACTAAATATTTCAGCCTTCTCACATTGGCCCACGCAGAAGCTGCTAGAATCATTGCACCAGAGGAGAGGAGCTGAACAGACATTCATTCCACTAAAAGCTGAGTTTTATGGAAGCAAAGGGGCCAAAAGAGGTATTTAGAACAGTTATATAATGTTCATATTGTTTGTATTGTGAGCAGAACTGTATACTGAACTAGTTATATGTGTTTACTTGCATAAAAAGCAAACAATCTGTAAATAGTTACTGCAAACTGCATACTGCAAACCAAGTTGGGCAAGTAGAACTATTGGTTAAACCTCAGATATACCTCTCAGAGAGATCATAAAGTGCTTAAATAACTTAAAGTGAGAGTACACTCTCATATACTGAAGAGATGAATTTATCCACCATTTTATGTTGAATGACAAGATTGAACAGTTGAACTGCCATTTTGTGATACCTTATTCAACATATGTTTTGTACATGGACTATATAAAAGGGAATATCCTCCTCCTCCTCCACCAATTCAGCCTCTACAGGGCTCATGTGGCCTAGAGATCTAGGCGCCACATCTCCAGTCCCTTGACCAGCCAGATTTACCAGCATATGTTCTAGGACATGAATCAGTGGAATGACATGGTTCATCCCATACTACTGGCGATGGACAAATAATGTGGCCTCCACAAAGGGCCTGAGCAAATAGCAGGTGTCACGCATGAGCTGCCACTGGCTGACATCGAAGTTACACAGGGGAATACTCCTGTCCGCTTGTATCATCAAGAAATCGTTGATGGCCTTTTTCTGTTAGTATGGTCGGTCCAACATTTGGAGGGTGGTATCACAACGGGTGAAAAGGTCCCATATCAGCCTATGTTGTGGGATGCTGTTCTGCCGCTGCAGCTCAAGGAGGGTGTGCTTTGCGGTGTACGAGTGGCTGAAGTGCATGCAGAGTTTCCTGGCCATATTTAGGATATCTTGCAGATGGATGAAAGACTTCAGGAACTGCTTGACAAACAGATTGAACACTTGTGCCATACAGGGCGCATGGCTCAGCCCTACTTGACACAGCACCAACATCATGTTCTTCCTGTTGTCGGTCACCATGGTTCCGATTTTGAGTTGTCGCCGAGAAAGCCAGGATTCGATTTTATGATGAAGGACACAGAACAGTTCCTCCCCTGTGTGACTCCGTTCCCCCAGGAAAACGAGGTGCAAAACAGCGTGACACCGTCATTCCCTGCACATGTGGTATGCTGGAGAGGCACTGTGAATTGTCCCTGCAGTGGAGGCTGAGGACACGGGGGAGGATGAGGAGGCAGAGGTGGAAATTGTAGCAGGACAAACGGCGTGAGAATGTGAAGGCAGAAGCGGCATCACCTGGCCAAGTTGCTGGTGTGGCTGGGCAGGAACCATATTCACGCAGTGGGCCGTAAAGGCCATGTATTGTCCCTGACCCTAGTTACAGCTCCACATGATGGCGCTGCCGTGCACTTTGGCAGACACCGACAGGCTCAAGGACTCGCCCACCTTCTGTTCTACATGTGTGTGCAGGGATGGTACTGCCTTTTTAGCAAAGAAATGATGGCTTGGGACTCTCCACCTCGGCTCAGCACAAGCCATCAGTTCTCTGAAAGGTGCATAGTCCACCACTTGGAAAGGGAGGGACTGAAGCACCAGCAACTTGGACAGGAGCATGTTTAGCTTCTGCGCCGTTGGATGAGTGCACTCATACTGTTGTCTCTTTGCAATCGCTTCAGTGATCGATTGCTGACGGAATAACTAATGATGAGTAGGAGGAGCAGAAGCATCCGGACCAGCAGATGATGGGAAGGACAGACAGCTCTCTTTGGCTGAGGTGGTGGAGCCTTGACTGCCTGAAACCTGGTGAGTGTCACTGGGTGAGGCCCTGGTTGTTGCGGCAGGCTGGACCACCACATTGGAGCCACGGTTCTCCCAGGCCACTTTATGGTGACGCTGCATATGTTGACACAGAGCCCACGCTTCACCTTCTGCCCACAGATTCTACATATGGCCTTGAGATAGCGGGTGCGAAACTTACGTTGGGGTGAGCTCCTTGCTGCACGGAGGTCTGATCACATCATTCATTTGGGGTCCCAGGTATTACAATCAGTCTGTATTGTTGCCATGTTGCTATTTTCTTATGTTTGGCTTGTAACTGGCATTTGTATTTTTATATTGTTTCCTGGGCACACAATTGATTGAGGTTTTGTTCCCTCCTGAGTCAGCTTGCGAGCCGCTAGTTTTTATCACTTACTCTTCTTGCTGCTATTTTTTGATGAAATGTTTTATTTATTTGATGTAATATATTGACAATAAAGTTTTTGTAATTTGTTATGCATGTTCCTTTATGGTTCTTTTGGATATATTGATGAATAGTCAAGCATTGTTCTAATTGTTAGTTTTACTAATACACGCAACAAAAAGCTTTATAACATATAACTGCACCGCTGAGCGGCAAATATTGTTTTATATTTCCACTTATACACGCCACAAAAGGCTTTAAAACATATAACTCCACTACTGAATAGCAAATAACTTTTTCTTTTGCCCCTAATACACGACAAAAAGGGCTTTAATTTGGCATTTCACCACACAACGGCTAATAAGCCCTTTTTTCCCCACTAATACAAGCCAAAAAATGCTTTAGAACATATAACTGCACTACACATGGGCAAATAAGACATATAAATATTTCCTTGTAATAAACCCTGTTAATGGCTGTATCAAACAGCACTTGCACCCCAATAACATGAACGGTTTGCTGGAATTACAGAGCTGTATCAAGGCAATTTGGGTCCCCAGACAGTGCAGCAAGGTGTAATAAGACCCTGTTCAACATAAATGCTGCGGAATGATCACTCCCTATCCTTTCCCTACACCTTGAATAATCTTTTCCTGCACTTGTAAATCTTTTTTTAGCACAGTAAAGTGTTTTCTAACACTGATAAACAGCAAATATATATATAGGGGCGTGGCTTGGCTGCCAAACGAGATGGCCGCATGATTTACTAGCTCCGGCACCTAGCGACACATACAGCAGGTTCCCTCGGCTTCCTCCCGGCTGAATTTATCCCACCTGGTGAGCAGACAGTGCCAAGATGCCCAGAGGCAAGAGACTGCCGCCTCAGCGCAACAAGCTGTCTTTTTTCCTGGAGAAGGACACTGGCGGCGCCTGTGCTGAAGACCCGGCGCCATCTTGTGAGACCGGACAGTCTCCTTCTCACTCGCCATCTGCGTCCGACTCCCCTCCTGCACCGCTTAGCCTCACTGCTCCAGTCTCCACATCACCGGAGGGGCGCACAACTTCGGTGTCTTCACCTCACCCGACTGGCAGCTTGAGTCGCAGCTCCTCACCCCCTTCACCAGACGGGAGCCCTGTGAAACAGAAGCAGCGCCTCCATGCTGATCCTGCTCCTGAGGTAGGCCTCTCTTCAGACCGCTCCAGTGCTGTCCATCTCGCCTCTCTGGCAGAACAGTTCCCTACCTCTGATCAACCTGCCTCGGGCAATTTAGTTAAAAATCTGTTGCTGGCATTCAGTTCTGCCTTACATAAGGATTTCTCAGCTCTGCTTACCCCGCTTCACTCCTCCATTACGGAGGTGGAATCACGTGTCTCACACATTGAATCCAAGATGGGGGAATATGCAGCTTCACACAATCAGCTAATTGACGCTCATGATGAAGCATCTTCTGACCTAGAATATGTTAAAGCCAAGCTTATTGATCTGGAGGATCGCTCCAGAAGGAACAATATTAAATTCAGGGGCATCCCTGAAGAAATCAATACCCCTGCTTTGATCCCTTACATAAAGGCCTTGCTGAAACTGCTGCTCCCTCACGGGTCGGACTTGGACTTCACCATTGACAGGGCGCATAGAGTGCCAAAACCGCGCCATCTCCCGACTCATTGCCAAGGGATACTCTAGCGAGACTGCATTTCTTCCATATCAAGGAAGCAGCGCTAAATGCGGCCAGGCGCAAACCAGATCTGCCGGATCCCTACACCTCTGTTCATCTTTATACAGATTTATCAGCCGCCACCTTAAAACAGCGCCGCGAGCTTGCCCCGGTTACAAAAGCGCTACGTGATCATAATATCGCTTATAAATGGGGCTTTCCTGTTAAGATTGTATGCAACCGTGAGGGGCAGCAGCACCTCGTTTCCACCGTGGAGGAAGGCAGGAGATTGCTTCGCTCGTGGAATATCGACATAGTGGAGTACTTATCCAACCAGAAACCTGCTCCTCAGCCGTTTGACCCAGGATGGCACACTGTCTCTGCGCGCCGGGGGACCAAACATTGACCCTGACTTCTCTCCATTATGTGCCCGGAGCCCTTCCTCTCTCGTTGGCTTCAACACAAACTCTGACCCCCTGTTCACCTCTTCATCCGAGATATAGGATGAATTTTCTAACCTCTATTTTTTGCAGGTTACGATTTGATCAGTTTGCTCATGTTATATTTTGCTTGTTTTTTTGTTTTTCTGTTGGTATTCGGTGTTTACACCGTGCAAGGCACGCCTACTAATAGCGTACTGATGTCATGGGCCTACTCTCATTGCTCTTATCTTACCTACTCATTTTTCCATCTTCATTTCTATTTAGCCGGGTATTCTGCAACCTACATATACTTCAATGGTACTCAAGTTCGTGTCTCTCAATGTGAGAGGTCTCAATAGCCCTCACAAACGTGCTTTCCTATGGAAAGAAGCCCTTCTGCTGAAAGCTGATGTTCTCTGTGTTCAGGAATCGCATCTGCTTGCTGCTGACACTTCTAGACTTAAACATCGTCTCTTTCCAACGATTATTCACTCTACTTTTAAGAAAAACGAAGAGGTGTTGCTCTTGCCTTTAACTCCTCCGTGGCCTTTCAACCTCTAAATTCCCACATTGACCCAAATGGCCGATACATTATTCAAGTGTGTAAATTGAACAATATCCTTTATACCATTGTAGTAGTATATGCGCCTAATAAGCATCAGATGCGATTCCTGCACAGATTGCTCGTTAAGGTGTCCACAATGAAACAAGGTCATATTCTTCTCTGTGGTGATTTCAATATGGTACCTGATGTAACGGCCGACTCCACTGCGGCCTCCAGACACCGCTGCACAACTTTGGGTCCTCTACTGCACAGGGAGGAACTCTATGATATCTGGAGGATTCACCATGTGCAGGAGAGAGACTTTTCTTTCTTCTCCTCAGCTCATAACACCTACTCCCGTATAGACCTATTCCTAGTTAGTAGATCACTACTCCAATTGGCCTCTAAGTCTACCATTGAAACTATAAAATGGTCGGACCACGCAGCAATTTCCCTAGCGGTAGAGGAAGCTTACAATACCAAAGAGACTCTCTGGAGGTGTAACGACTCACTTATTTCTAATCCGACCCATAGAGTTACGATCCAGAGAGAACTCTCGGAATTTTTCGCCATAAATGCGGGATCTGTGAGTAGTCCATTTACACTATGGAATGCCCATAAGGCCTTTATTAGAGGCGTCTTCATCAAACTAGGCCATCAGGTGAAGAAAGAACGCGAGCGAAGCTCACTTCCATCCTATCCCAACTTACTTCCCTCGAATCTCTCAACAAGTCCTCTTTCTCGGAAGAGAGGAAAATCCAAATTTCATCCCTTAGACTCCAACTACACGATGCACTCTTACATCAATATGACAGACAATTGAAAACTCTCAAGGCCCGTTACTACTCCCAAAATAACAAAGCTGGTAAGCTCCTTGCCAGTCGTCTTAAAGCACAGCAAGCTAAAGCTAGGATCCCATATCTACTTCATCAGGACAAAGTGAATAAAATCCACAATCCTAAAGATATAGCTAATCTTTTCAGAGATTATTACTCCTCTCTTTATAATCTTAAGAGTTCCCCCTCTACTTACCAAGCCTCTCCTGCAGAAATTAATGCCTTCTTATCCTCTCTGGATCTTCCTTCATTAACGCCCCTACAACAACATCAATTGGCTTCCCCACTCACCAACGACGAAATCACCCGTGCCATATCCTCCCTTCCTCTTCATAAGTCCCCAGGACCAGATGGTCTCACTAATATATACTACAAAACCTTTGTTGACCTTCTCCTCCCTCACCTTTCTCCAGCCCTTAAACTCGCTTTTCGGAAGGCTCACTCCCTCAAGAGATGTTAACAGCTACCATAGTGACAATCCCTAAACCTGGCAAGCCCCATGATGTTCCTCAAAATTTTCGTCCCATATCCCTATTGAATGTGGACATTAAGCTATATGCAAAAGTCATTGCTTCTAGATTAGCCTCAGTCCTCCCCTCCATCATCGGCCCTGACCAAGTCGGTTTTATTAAAGGGAGACAATTGACTGATAACACGAGAAGAGCTATAAACCTCATAGACCATATCAACCGCCATAAAATCCCTACCTGCCTGCTCACACTGGACGCCGAAAAGGCGTTCGACCGCCTGAACTGGTCCTTCGCCTTTTCTGCACTAGGTAAAATGGGTTTGGGTCCCGGTTTTATCACGGCAATTATGGCTCTGTACTCCTCTCCCTCCGCTAGAGTGTTTGTCAATGGTGCCTTATCGCAGCCTTTTGACATTACTAATGGCACGCGTCAGGGCTGCCCCCTTTCCCCTTTAGTGTTTGTGCTAGCTATTGAGCCACTGGCCCAGGCCATCCGCCAACACCCTGACATTACAGGCATCTCCATAGGTAGTCAGAAACACTCTATCTCCTTATATGCCGACGACATATTACTAACTCTCTCCTCCCCTGCCACCTCATTGGGTGCCTGTGTGCCCCTGTTGGAGAACTTCGGACGCCTCTCTTATTATAAAGTTAATGAGTCTAAGTCCCAAATACTGCCCTCTTTGTCCCATCACCCTTGGAAATGGCCCTGAAATCCAAATTCCATTTTGATTGGCAGTCCTCCTATATTAAATATTTAGGTATCAACCTCACCCCCTCCCGACATTATTATTTCGACATAATTACCTCCCACTTTTAGAGGTTATCCGACAAGATACTTTGGATTACGGGAGATTTGAAATTTCCTGGGTGGGTCGTATTGCAACTTTTCAGATGATGACATTACCTAAATTATTGTTTATCTTCCGCTGTATTCCTATCAAAATTCCCGCTAACTTCCTCACTAAATTGCAATCCCTCATAAATACATTTGTTTGGAAAGGTTGTAAACCGAGAATTTCCTCTGCATTAATGTGTAAGGCTAAGCGGAGTGGTGGCTTAGGCCTCCCTAATATTGCCGACTATTTTTAGCTACACAAGTTAACCTTCTTTTTAATTGGTGGAAGTGTGATATGTCTGTCCCCTGGATCCAAATTGAGTCAAAGCTATCTCCCTATACTCACCTTAGAGCTTTCTTATTAGACAGCCTTCATCCTTCGGGGACAGTGTACAGAGACCTGGCTTTCCTGCTCGACTCCGCCATTTATCACTGGCGCTCCTTTCATTCCCGAGGTACCCCTGAAAAGATGCAAATCCTAGCGGCTTCTCCCCTCCATTTGATAGAGGGAAAATCCCAGGGATTAACTTATCTAACTGGAGATCTTTGGGTATTTCCGTGATCTCCCAATTATTCGATAAAAACATACTTCTATCATTTCAAGATCTAAGAGATAAGTTCTCGCTGCCTGTAGAGGACTTCTATAAATTTCTGCAAGTCCGTCACTTTCTTCAAGCCTACAACCCATGTGAGATCTTAGCAAATAAAGTGGTTATGGAGCACTGGACTCTCCAACTTCACTTGTCCCGCACCCCTGCCCTTCGGTCTCTGTACTTGTGCCTGGGGGACAAATCTAAATTCGTGAAACTAACTCCTTACACTTCATGGGATAAGGAATTGGGTGCCTCCATTTCCTCTGAGAAATGGACCCGTGCACTGAAATTCACGACTCAGACCTTCCTTAGTATTTCCCTTACTGAGCGGCTGTGAAAACATCCCTACGGTGGTACTATACGCCAGACAGGTTACACACTATGTTCCCCTCTTGCTCTCACCTATGCTGGAGAAAATGTGGCGCTAGAGGTACATTACTTCATATTCTCTGGCAATGTCCCTTCATAACTGCATACTGGCGCGCTGTCTTCTCTCTGGCATCACAATTCTGCAACCAACACATATCTCCTTCGCCCCTAATTGCCCTGCTTTTCATAGATCTGTCCGACATCCCTAGCCAATATAGAGTTCCTACGGCTCATCTACTCCTTGTAGCCAAGCTCCTGTTGACTAAATATTGGAAGTCTGACCGAGTCCCTTCTATGGTTGAAGTTCTTGATCGAGTGAATCAAAATTGCTCTTTTGAAAGAATCATGGCTTATAAAGACCACAACCCGGGAAGGTTTCACAGATCTTGGCATAAGTGGCTTCTGTTTAAGCCTCCCCCCACTCTTCCTGACACCCTGCGCTTGCCTGCTGTTTAAGCACTCTCAGACCAACAGTTTTGTTTTGTTCTCTTTTGTTCTGTTTAGTCTTTTATTTTTCTGTTACGTGTATGCCCACGTTTTTGGTTATCTTGTTGATCTCAGCCACACGATGCTGGTACTTGTATCTGTATTCCCTGATTAACGCATATACAGTTCAGCTTATGTGAGATTTCATACTATGCGTGTTTGACTGCTCCTAACCCTACACCAGGTTGGCAGCACCCGAGCGGGTGCCCTGGTTCACCCTATTCTCATATTTGCTGTACTGCACTTAGTTGTACTTGTGCCTTATTTCTCTAAGGCGGTTGCATCCGCCTAATGCCGCCTTCTATTACTGTCTTTTGCAATTTGGTTTATAAACTTCAATAAAAACTATTGAAAATTAAACAGCAAATATATTTTACTTTTGCCACTTATACACGCCACAAAAGACTTTAGAACATACTGTATAACTGCACCGCTGTAAAGCAAATATATATATTTTTCCACTAATAAATACCACAAAAGGCTTTAAAACATATAACTGCACCGCTGTACGGCAAATATATTTTTCTTTTGTCACTATTACACAACAAAAAGGGCTTTATAACATAACTGCACTGCTGAATAACAAATATATTTAACTTTTGCCACTTATACACGCCACAATGGGCTTTAGAACATATAACTGCACCACTGAACGGCAAATATATTTTTATTTTGTCACTAATACACACCACAAGTAGAACATATAACTGCACCGCTGTAAGGCAAATATATTTTTCTTTTGCCACTGCGGCCTCTTTCACACGAGCATGACGGATTGGCTCTAGAGGCATTCAGGGTGAGTTCAGTAAGACTCGTGCCATTTTGCAAGCAAGTTCAGTCAGTTTTGTCTGCGATTGCATTCAGTTTTTTTTCGCGCGGGTTAAGTGCCTTTTGATGCATTTTTCAAGCGCATGATAAAAAACTGAAGGTTTACAAACAACATCTCTTAGCAACCATCAGTGAATAAATACATTGCATCCGCACTTGCTTGCTGATGCAATGCGTTTTTCACGCAGCCCCATTAACTTCTATGGGGCCTGCATTGCGTGAAAAACGCAGAATATAGAACATGCAAAGACCCATTTAAATTAAAACGTCAGTATTCAGTCCGGGTGCTATGCGTTCGTGTCACGCATTGCATCTGCGCGGAAAACTCATACTAATACACGCCGGCTTAGAACCTCCCCTACTGAACCCTGTTCAACATAAATGCTGCGGAATGATTCCTCCCTATCCTTTCCCTACACCTTGAATAATCTTTCACTACACTTGTAAATCTTTTTTTAGCAAAATAAAGTTTTTTTCTAACACTGTCCCTAGCGCCTGCTGACGTCTCTCCCTGCACGGAGTACACTGGTAAATGGCAGAATCCAAGATGGCTGAGGCTATTTATAGGGCTGTGACATCACAGGGCTGGCTGGCTGCTGATTGGCTGCATGCATTGAATTATGCATGATCCCCCCTTCCCAGAGGTCCTCACACGTGCAGCAGCCATTTTAGGAAAAAATGTGATTCATTACCTCTAGAGATGAGCGAATAGAAGCTGATAAGGTTCCGAATTGCAGAAAAAATTTGATTCTGAACGAATGCGAATTTCCTTGCGATTTTTGGTAACGAACCGTAATTTTTCCTAACATGGCGGCTAGCCGCCTACAATGGTAGCTACACGTTTGAGGACATGGGGCCAGAACTCTGGGAAGACGGGATGACCCATAATGCCATGCATGCAGCCAATCAGCAGCTAGCCAGCCCAGTGATGTCAAAGCCCTACATACGGTGGCCATGTTAGATTCTGCCGTTAACAATCGTACTTTGTTCAGGGACAGCTGTCTATGCAGGCACTAGGGAGAGTGAAAGAAAAACTAATTGTTAAAAAAAAAAAAAAAAGGAAAGAAGCGATTTACTAGTGCAGGGAATGGATAGTGAGAGAAATCGTTTCACAGGCAGGGAGAGACGTGTGCAGATGCTAGGGAGAGTAATAAGAAAATCCTCATTGTGAAAAAAAGTGATTTACAAGTGCTGGGAAACATCACTTGGGTATCCAGGTAGTATCATAATATAGCTCTGTCATTCCAGCAATTAGTTATTGGGGTGCACGTGCTATGTTGAAAAACCTTTAGTGGCTTTTATCTGTGGAAAAATATAAATATATACGCAGGTCACTTTTTCTGTTAACTGCGCTGATATCATTGAGTGGCCTATTTCAATATAATACGAGAAATATATATGCAGGTCACTTTTGTGGTTACTTGCGCTAAAAGCGTTTATTACCATATTTCGAGAGAAAAAGAGAAAAATAGACTAAGTTCATATTTGCTGTTTTTTGCACTAAAAGCATTTGTCATATTTCACTACAATATGAGAAAAAAAGACGCAGTCCACATTTGGTGTTATTTGCCCTAAAAGCGTTTATTGCCATGTTTCTAGAGAAAAAGAGAATAATTGACTAAGTTCATATTTGCTGTTGTTAGCGCTAAAAGCATTTCTTGTCATATTTCATTACAATGCGAGACAAATAGACGCAGCTCACATTTGGTGTTATTTGCACTAAAAGCGTTTGTCATATTTCACTACAATGCGAGAAAAATAGACAAAGTTTTCATTTGGTGTTATTTGCGCAAAAAGCGTTTATTGCCATATTTCTAGAGAAAAAGACAAAAATAGAAGACAAAAATAGACTAAGTTCATATTTGCTGTTAATTGCGCTAAAAGTGTTTGTCATATTTCACTACAATACGAGAAAAATAGACACAGTTCACATTTGGTGTTATTTGCGCTAAAAGCGTTTATTGACATATTTCAGGAGAAAAAAGAGAAAAATATATGCAGTTCACTTTTTCTGTTATTTAGTGGCCTCTTTTAGTCCAATACGAGAAATATATACACAGGTCACGTTTGCTTGTATTTGTGCAGAAATAATTTAGTGACCTATTTCAGTACAAAAAGAAAAAATATATTTGTTGCTTTAAGGGGTGTTTTAATTTATATTTCATTTGTTTAGTTCAGCTACAAGTATTTTAGGCAGAGAAGTGCCAGGCCATGCACAGAGGAGTGGCAGAGGCATGAATGTTTCTGGCGCAAGCAGAGGTCGCAGCAGAGTAAGGGGTCGTGGCAGCAGTAGTCGCAGCGAGAGGCCTGAGCTCCCAGTGTCAGCTACCGGTCGAGTCTTCACCATCCGCCGCTTCCCTTCGCTAATCAGGCAAGTAGTGATGAGGAGAGTGGCACGGGAGCTTGTTTTGCGAGTGGTCAGGTTCCTGACCAAGAGGCTGTTGAGGAGGACATAAGTGAAGTGAAGACCCTAATTCGCACTTGGGAGCCTGGTACAGAAGGGGCTTCATCATCATCAGGAGAAGAGAGTGGCAGCTTGCACATGAGGCAGCTGCGGAGCCAGCAAGGCTGGGAGTCAGCAGGGTGGCAGCAGTGGGAGGTCGGGAGCCAAACGTGCCCGGGGTAGACCACCTGCTTTGCAGCAGCCTACCTGCCCGAGAAGTAGTGGTGCAGGGGTTCGCAGCGGCGGTAGCAATCAGTCAGTGTGGACTGTTGGGGGGAAATTCACCTACTCAGCGGTGTGGCAGTTTTTTTTCAAAGCACCAGAGGAGGTGAATGTGGCCATATGTTGCATCTGTGGGCACAAGGTGAAGCATGGCCAGGGTGTCAATCTTGGCACTACGGCCCTGCATCAACATATGCAGCGTCGCCATATAGTGGCCTGGGAGAACCGTGGCTTCAATGTGGTGGTCCAGCCTGCCACAGCATCCACTACATTACCCAGTGGCACACACCCAGGTTCAGGCAGTCACGTTTCCAGCACCTCAGCCGAAGGGAGCTGTCTGTCCTTCCCATCAGCTGCTGGTCCTCATGCTCCTGCTCCTACTCCTCCTAGTCAGTTATTCCATCAGAAATTGATCACCGAAACAATTGCCAAGAGACAACAGTATGAGTGCACTCATCTAACGGCACAGAAGCTGAATGTGCTCCTGGCCAAGTTGCTGGTGCTGCAGTCCTTCCCTTTCGAAGTGGTGGACTCTGCACCTTTCAGAGAACTGATGGCCTGTGCCGAGCCGAGCCGAGGATGGCCTGCGCAAGCCGTTATTTCTTTGCAAATAAGGCAGTACCATCCCTGCACACACATGTAGAGCAGAAGGTGGGCCAGTCTTTGAGCCTGTCGGTGTCGCCGACATGTTGAGCTATAACTAAGGTCAGGTACAATACATGTCCTTTACGGCCCACTGCATGAATGTGGTTCCTGCACAGCCACACCAGCAACTTGGACAGGTCTCGCCACTTCCTCCTCCACGTTGTCATGCCATTGTTCCTGCAACAATGTCCGCCTCTGCCTCCTCATCCTCCACCATGTCCTCAGCCTCCACTGCAAGGACAAGTCACAGTGCCTCATGTGCAGGGCTTGGCGGTGTCATGCTGTTCTGAACCTGGCTTGCCTTGGCGAACGGAGTCACACAGGGGAGCAACTGCTCCATGTGATGCATCAAGAAATCAAATCATAGTAACATAACATAGTAACATAGTATATAAGACCGAAAAAAGACATTTGTCCATCCAGTTCGGCCTGTTTCCTACAAGTTGATCCAGAGGAAGGCAAAAAAACCCTGTGAGGCAGAGACCAATTTTCCTCACTTAAGGGGAAAAAAAAATTCCTTCCCGACTCCAATCAGGCAATCAGAATAACTCCCTGGATCAACGACCCCTCTCTAGTACCTATAGCCTGTAATATTCTTACACTTCAGAAATAAATCCAGTCCCCTCTTGAATTCCTTTATTGTACTCACCATCACCACCTCCTCAGGCAGAGAGTTCCATAGTCTCACTGCTCTTACAGTGAAGAATCCTTTTCTATGTTTGTGTACAAACCTTCTTTCCTCCAGACGCAGAGGATGTCCCTTGTCACAGTCACAGTCCTGGGGATAAATAGATGATGGGACAGATCTCTGTACTGACCCCTGATATATTTATACATAGTTATTAGATCTCCCCTCAGTCGTCTTTTTCTAAAGTGAATAACCCTAATTTTGATAACCTTTCAGGGTACTGTAGATCCCTCATTCCAGTTATTACTTTAGTTGCCCTCCTCTGAACTCTCTCCAGCTCTGCTATGTCTGTCTTGTTCACAGGAGCCCAGAACTGTACACAGTACTCCATGTGTGGTCTAACCAGTGATTTGTAAAGTGGTAGGACTATGTTCTCATCACGGGCGTCTATGCCCTTTTGATGCAACCCATTATCTTATTGGCCTTGGCAGTAGCGGCCTGACACTGGTTTTTGCAGCTTAATTTGCTGTTTATTAAAATTCCTAGATCCTTTTCCATGTCAGTGTTACCGAGTGTTTTACCATTTAATATGTACGGGTGACTTGCATTATTCCTTCCCATGTGCATAACTTTACATTTGTCAGTGTTAAACCTCATCTGCCATTTTTCTGCCCAAGCCTCCAATCTATCCAGATCCCTCTGTAGCAGAAAACTGTCCTCTTCAGTGTTAATTACTTTACACAGTTTAGTGTCATCTGCAAAAATAGATATTTTACTGTGCAGGCCTTCTACAAGATCATTAATAAATATATTGAAGAGAATAGGGCCCAATACTGACCCCTGAGGTACCCCACTAGTTACAGTGACCCAATCTGAGTATCTACCGTTAATAACCACCCTCTGTTTTCTGTCACTCAGCCAGTTACTTACCCACATACAGACATTTTCTCCCAGTCCGAGCATCCTCATTTTATATACTAACCTTTTATGAGGTACAGTGTCAAATGCTTTGGAGAAGTCCAGATATACGACATCCATTGATTCGCCGCTGTCAAGTCTAGAACTTACCTCCTCATAGAAGCTGATTAAATTTGTTTGGCATGACCGATCCCTCATGAAGCCATGCTGATATGGCGTTATTTGCTTATTTTCATTGAGATACTCCAAAATAGCATCTCTTAGAAACCCTTCAAACAGTTTACCAACAATAGATGTTAAACTTACCGGCCTATAATTTCCAGGCTCTGTTTTTGGACCCTTTTTGAATATTGGCACCACATTTGCTATGCGCCAATCCTGTGGAACATTCCCTGTTATTATAGAGTCCGTAAATATCAGAAATAATGGTCTGGCTATGACATCACTTAATTCCCTTAGGATACGGGGTGTATGCCATCCGGTCCTGGCGATTTGTCTATTTTAATCTTTTAAGTCGCTGTTGTACTTCTTCCTGGGTCAGACAGGGCACTTTTAATGGGGATTTACTTTACATTCTGCATTTCATCTGACAGTTTATTTTCCTCAGTGAATATAGTGGAGAAAAAATATTTAATAGTTTTGCTTTATCCTCGTCGCTCTCTGCAACACCCCCCTCATTGCTATGTAGAGGGCCGACTCCTTCAGATTTATATTTTTTACTATTTATATAATTGAAGAACATTTTAGGGTTAGTTTTACTCTCTTTGGCAATTAATCTCTCGGTCTCTAGTTTGGCAAATTTTATTAGTTTTTTACATATTCTATTTTTTTCCTTCCTGACTCCCCTCCTGTTTTAGCGATTTATATGCTTTCTTTTTGTCATTTATTGCCTTCTTTACGGTTCCATTTATCCACATTGGTCTCTTATTGTTCCTTAGCCTTTTATTCCTATAAGGTATGTACCTCTCACAATTAGATGTTACAATGCTTTTAAAAATCTCCCATTTTATGGTTGTATTTTTATTTTTGAGGACTTTGTCCCAGTTAGTTAGGCCTATGGCCTCGCTTAGTTGGCTAAATTTTGCTTTTTTGAAGTTTGGTATTTTTGTTCCTCCCTTTAGAAACTCTCGTTTGAAGGATAATTGGAAGGTTATAACTTTATGGTCACTATTTCCCAGGTGTCCCCCAACCTGCACATCTGTTGTTCTATCAGGTCTATTGGTTAATACTAAGTCCAGTATGGCCGTCCCTCTAGTGGGGTCCTGAACCAGTTGGGAAAGGAAATTGTCTTTGGCTATTGCCAAGAACCTGTTTCCTTTATGGGATGTACAGCTTTCAGTTTCCCAGTCTATATCTGGGTAGTTGAAGTCCCCCATGATAATGACTTCCTGGCTTTCTCCCTGACAACTCAAAATCGTAACTATGGTGACCGACAAAGGGAAGAACATTGTGTCGGCGCTGCATCAAGGAAGGCTGAGCCACATGCCCTGAATGGCACACGTGTTCAATCTGGTTGTCCAGCGCTTACTGAAGTCTTCCATCCATCTGCATGACATCCTAAAAATGGCCAAGAAACTTTGAATGCACTTCAGCCACTTGTATACAGCAAAGCACACCCTCCTTGAGTTGCAGCAGCAGAATGGCATCCCCCAACATAGACTAATCTCCGACATTTCCACCCATTGGAATTCCACCCTCCATATGTTGGACCGACTATACGAACAGAGAAAGGCCATCAACGATTTCTTGATGATGCAAGCGGATAGGAGTACTCCCCTGTGTAACTTCGATGTCAGCCATTGGCAGCTCATGCGTGACACCTGCTGTTTGCTCAGACCCTTTGAGGATGCCACATTATTTGTCAGTCACTACGGGATGAACGTTGTCATTCCACTGCTTCATATCCTGGAACAGATGGTGGTAACAATGGTTTGTCAGGGGACAGGAGATGTGACGCCTCAATCTCAAGGCCACATGAGTCCGGTGGGGGCTGAACTGGAAGAGGAGGGGGAGGAGGACATTGGAGCACAAGCAAGGTGTAGCCAAATGGGTGGTTTTTATACTCAGCTGACAGGATAGGAGGAGCAAGAGCAGCCAGAGGAGCTACAGGATGATGTGGAAGACGAGACAGAGGACCCAGACACACAGTGGCAGTATGAAGTGGAGATGGAGACAGGAAGTTCCTCCGAGTCACTTGCACAAATGGCCTGCTGCATGCTCACTTTCTTGCGTAGTGACAGCGGAATTGTCACCATTTGGCAGAGGGATGACTTCTCGCTCTCCATCTTGTTGGATCCTCGCTACCGGTCCAGAATAGGGGATTTTTTTACGCCCACCAAAAGGGAGGACAAACTAAACTACTACAGAGACATCCTATGTAGTCAGTTGACCACTGCCTATCGGCCCTAATGTCCATCCTGTCGCAGGTCTGACCGGGAGAGCCCTCTGCGCTTACGTTCCACTACCATGGCTGCTGGGGAGGATGGGGTGGCAGGAGCTGTAACAGCAACATCAGCAGCAGCCTGAGTATAGATTCGCTGATGAGTAGCTTTTTTCACCCGCATAGTGAAGAAACTACTCACCAGCAGCAATACCTGGAGCAGGACCTGAACCAGTAGCCGTTGGCATACTTGGACAGCACCCCGCCACCCCACATTGAAGATCCCCTGGACTACTGGGTAGCCAAGCTGGATTTGTGGCCGCAACTAGCAGAGTTTGCCCTGGCCAGAAGGGTGTCATCAGCGTGGGTGTTTAGTGCGGCGGGGGCCATAGTTACCCAAAGAAGAACTCGCCTGACAACTCAAAATGTGGAGAGGCTGACCTTTGTCAAGATGAATCAGGTATGGATACACCAGGATTTCCAACCACCAATTCCTGATGCATGAGACTAGATCATCCATGGTGCCACGCCAACATTTTGATACAAGAGACCGTTTTCTTCTGACTACCTTACTCAGCTACTATTTTGATGATGTAACCCGTCCGATGCAACAAATGTGATACCAAGAGCTCCTTATTTCACCCACTTTCGTCAGCCGGTACTCGTATTGCCACCCACTGCCCCACTCTGTTACTGGGTCACTTTCAATTCTCCTAATGCAGCTGCTGCTGTCATCTCCAAACTATGTCACCTTGCCACTCTGTGGTCACCCCTGCTGCTACCGCCATCTCCACACTATGTCACCTAGCCACTATGTCACTCTATGGTATCCTCCTGATGCTGCTGCTATCTCCACAGTATGTCAATATGCCCCTCTTTGGTCTCCTCATGCTGCTGCCGCCATCTCCACTATATGTCACCTTCCCACTCTATGGTATCCTCCTGATGCTGCTGCTGCTGCTACTGCCATCTCCGCACTATGTCACCTTGCCTCTCTGTGGGATCCTGCTGCTGCTGCCATCTCTTTACTATGTCACCTTGCCACTCTGTGTTATCCTGCTGCTGCAATCTCTACACTATGTCAACTTGCCACTCTGTGGTCTCCTCATGCTGCTGCCATCTCCACACTATGTCACCTTTCCACTCTGTGTTACCCTGCTGCTGCTATCACCACACTATGTCACCTTGCCACTCTGTGTAATCCTGCTGCTGCCATCTCCACACTATGTCACCTTGCCACTCTGTGGGATCCTGCTGCTGCTGCCATCTCCTTACTATGTCACCTTGCCACTCTGTGTAATCCTGCTGCTGCCATCTCCACACTATGTCAACTTGCCACTCTGCGGGATCATGCTGCTGCCATCTCCACACGATGTCACCTTGCCACTCTGTAGTCTCATCATACTGCTGCCATCTACAGTGTTTTGATTTTTCATAAGTATATCACATATATTTCTAAATATCATAATTATAGGGGAATGATTAAGAGGCCATATTGTGATATATTCACCATTCTGTGTGTATTTTAAAGTTCACCGAAAGAGGTTCATGGAGAGGACACTGTTCATATGGTTTATTCTCTATAGATGTACCAGTCTTAGAAGAGTCATTCTTGTCTCCTTATGGATTTATGACTGAGATAAGGATATTCTCTAGAAGTAGCTGGTACTAATTACCCCTACAGTTGATGTCTATTGATGAAGCAGAAAAGCTGTGATATCTGTGTACACATATAATGAACCTAACCTAATGAACATAATCAATAGGACGTATGTATTGTTTTTATATTGTTAAATTGTCATGAAGGACGTCAATGCATCTATTATCTTATGTACTTCTCACAAGGAGCGCATACACGCCTAAACTCTGATGAGAAGAATTTTAACTAGTTGTGAGTCTTAGTTCAGGGAAGCTGTGTTATTTTAACTAACAATCAATCAACCGTTGGAGTAACAAAGTCTATTATATTCTTATCAATACCATAAATTTGATAAGTGGGAAAATGTTCAAATGGTACCTAAAAGTCTATGCTTTAATTGGTACATGTGCCAAAGTTATTCCCTGTAGCTCTGATTTAAGATTCCATGTGTTATGTGTAGGGAATGTAGGAAGAAGTCAGACCTGGGCATTTAACCCTTACAAGTATGTTATTAATAGCTTATGCAATAGTACCACCTAGGGATGCATAAGTAACATTACACCAGCAGCATAAATTCCTTCTGGGTAATACAGTGACATCACAGTCGTTATCATATATACACGCCTAACCAACAATGATTGGAAAACTCCAAGCTTGGAAGGTGTGTCTTACTGATAAGTTTTCGGATAATAAACCACACACGAGAGGAAGGAAAAAAAAAAGAAAAAGAGAAAGAAAAGGAGAGAGAGCCCAGGAGAAAAATCACAATGATCAGACCAGAACTTAGGGCTAACTTCCCATAGACTGCCATATCATCTGCATTCTTAAGTAATGCATAACTTTATTATGTGTAGCATTGATTAAATTAACTGGCCTGATATTTAGAAACTGGTATTACCTTATGTTTGAAAGGTAATAAGGAACGCTGGTATTTGTGTTAGAGCCATCTAGTGGTGATTTTAGGGCACTGCATATCACTGTGTATTATTGTATATTGATTAATCTTTGTATTTTAAGTTACTGTATAATAAATAATTTATATTTTTGCATAGACGATTGTACCACGTTTTATTGATTGCACAATATAATTAAATAAAATCTTTTTAAGGCATTTTATATGTCCACCTCCAGGATCAATTCCCTTTTGAACTTTTCTTTGATCCTTTCTCTTATATAAAGCTTAATGCTTTATATACCCGACATAAATTGGAGGCCCCAGCGAGATCGTTAATTTATTAATAGAGATGAGCGAACACCTGGATGTTCGGGTTCGAGAGGTTCGGCCGAACTTCCGGAAAATGTCCGGAATAATATACCGCAATAAACGCATTGCGATTACAACTTTGAGCTAACGATCACCATGGGAACGTCTCCTCCAGTAGAATGTACTGTCGGATCTGAGAATTAAGTTGAAATCGCAATGCGATTCTTATATATTTGCTTAATCGCATTGCGATTTCAACTTAGCATTGCTAAATAATTCCATCCATATCGTTAACTTACTTAATCATTTGTGCAAATAGTAAACCGTTCCATAATTTCCTTGGCTAACCAGACTGTTCATATATCTTTGTACTAATTATTGGTAGGGAAAATGAGCGCAGCCAGTAGTGAAGCGGGTTCTGGTGAAGTTGCAGGAGGTAGTCCATCTAGCCCGGAACAGTTAATCCATAACATTGTTGAATTTGTAAATTCAAGGTTGGGTTTGGATCAGGATGTAACTGTACGGTTAAGTGAGCTGCAGGCAGAAGCCAAGAGAGAATGTGTGAATGTATGGACATCATTTAGTACAGTCAGGAGTCATGTAACCTATTTCTGTGTGCTTAAAAGTAACACCAGTAAAGACCAACACCTCCTAAAGATGTTGCCACCAGTTCTGTATGCAATATTAGAAGTCATGTAGGCCTATATATCCTGTATAGAAACAGAGTTAGAATCTGCAGAAGCATCGATCGAGGACTTAAAGCGTGAGCTCGATCTCAGCCATGCTGCCTATCATCAATTAAAAAGGGAGGCAGATGAGCTGAACCTCCATTATTGCAGACTTCAGCAAACAGACAAACCAAGCCATACCATAGTCAATGTTGAAAGTGATCTGTCTGATAATGAGAGATTTTTGGATCCTCCAGCTCTCACATGTTTCAAGCTCTAACAGCCTTACTTGGCGCTAGCGACTCAAAAGGCCACAGAAGTGTCCTCCCACACCTTCCCCTGGCCCTGGAGAGGAATGTTTAGGTTAAGTCACCTGTGCCAAGTGGGTATGATGGAAGTGATCGGAGTATGAGTGATTAGGACAATGGTGCGGAAAAGCGTGTGGCTTATTCTTTATCGCTCAGGCATGTGTATGCCCACAAGGGGGATTAGAGTTTCAGGCGACCGTCATATGCCGAGGTGGTCTCTAGAAAGAAAAATGCTCAGAAGGGGGTCAGAGTTCCTTGAGTGTCATTAAATTTCTAAATGCCACTGTACCTAAATTCTCTGAGGGAAGTTCTACTGAAATTGATGATCACTTAGAACTGTACCAGTCCACCCTGGATTCTTTAAAATTGTATTCTGATGCGGACAGGATCAGATTCCTACCATGGGCACTTGAGAATAAGTATTGTCACTACTTTATTTCCTTTAGGGACAGGAGGATCCGGGATTGGCAGGATGTTTTGCATGAGGTAAAATTTGAATTTGGCACTTACCGTACTATTACTACTGCAAAGTGTGATATTTATAAACTTACATGTAGCCCCTTTCAAAGTCCCTGGGAATTCTTCTCTTTCCTTAAAAATGCCTATGGGCTAGCGTATAGGTCCCCAAATTGGGAATCTGGGGAATTCAAACAACTGTTTTATGATGCAATGCCCATGCAAATTAAATTTAGCATAGCTAGAGATCTTGATCTTAAAGCTCCCTTGGACAGGATGGTGACGGATGTCACTTCACTGCATAATATCAATGATTGCCATGCTACGGGTGAGAGAAAATACAAAAGGTCCCCAGAACAAAATGTTGCAGAATCTAAGATAAACCCTAACTTGGGAATTGAAACGCAGTCATGCAGGTACCCTCAGTCTACAGGACCTTTCCAACAAACCCAGTGACAACAGGTAGGACCCAAGCAAACAAAACCTCATAGCCCCAATGGGTCCAAAGGAAATAATAATAGTGTTAAAAGGTCGAACTACCGTCCCAAATATTACAATAAGGGTCCCCAGGGATACAGGCGCTGGAATAACAGGCCCAGACAACAGAAGAAAGGTAGGCCTAAACGCTCTATGTCACCTAGAAGTTGGTCACCCACCAATAGTAAGGGTACACCACAAAACCAAACTGTGCACAAATCAAATGATCAGCTTGATCAGTTGGCAGATCAAGTTGCTAAATTAACTCAAATAGTTAATAAGATGTCCTAGGTGTCCATTGAAAAACAACTTGAGCCTTTTTTAGGGATGGCTCCAGGTCCCAGCTCAGCCCTATAAAGCAGGCAAGGCGGGGTCAGAGACCAGGCCAGTGCGAGGCTACCCAGCTGGTTGTAGAAGAATCTAATGTGATTCCTAATCCTTTTGTAGCATTCTTGAACCTAAAATTTAGGCCAAAGAAGAGATGTCTAACGTGTTGTCTATCTTGCTGTCTAACCATGTAGATTTGTGCACTAACGTGTCTTCTCCAATGAGTGATCCCATCATCTCAGTGTCAATCTGTGAGCTGCCGTCTGTAAGCTGTGATGTAATCCAGTTTTCCAAAGGTGGGGGCTGCTGCCATGTGCAGCACGAAAGTCCGGGGAAAATTACAAAGTTGCAGACCTGACCAAGCATACTCAATCCATGGTACGGATCGAAAAGGTTAGTGATAACTTGATTCCCATACAGGTGAATAATATAGCCCTAGTGAAATATGCCAAATTGGATTACAAATCGAAAGCCAGTTATATAAGCCTAGGTCTCTTAAAGCAGGTCGCCAACCCTAAAGTGATTAAAGGTCCCTCTCCACAGGACCAATGGGTTAATGATCTGGATGGAGATTCTCAGAGTCATAATATGATTGCGAGATGTCTATTGTCTACTTCCATAGGAGATAGGACTACGGAACATTTATTCATCGTGTTGAATGAACCACGGTACCTGATGTATTTAGGTAATGACCTTCTACACCGATTTTCCGTGCAGACTGATCTGGTCAACATCAACAATACTCTATGGTCCAGATTACCTGGAGACCCAGAGGGGTTCCAGGCTGAAGAGCAAGCCTTGAGATGGGGACAACAGATGCTCTATGCCATAAGTATCATGATTGCTGATGAGGTTACAATCCCTGAAGGGTGCAAGCCATTTCTTCTTCCCATTCAAGTAAAGAAGGGGCAAAAATGAAGAATATAGATGCTTTGATCTTTTTGTCTAACCGGATACAGCAACTCGGCTTGAAGGTAAAGCCCGCTCCTATGGTAAACATTAGTGATGAGCGAGCATGCTCGGCCGAGTACCGGTTCGGCTCTAGCATCGTTATGCTCGGCACATGGCGGTACTTGGCAAATTCCCCAAATCTCACTTATTTTGGGGATTTGGTTCTTTTAAAGTGATATTAAAGTTATTAAAGTTTATGATTTTTAAGGGTTGTCTTTGTGGTTTGCTTATTAGTTAGAATTGATGACTCTATTATATTGTCTATATTAATTGTAGCTGGACTCAAAGAACTTTTTTCAGATTCAGTTCAGTATTGAATACAAAAACCCACAGATTGTGGACACTCTACTAGGCCCAAATTAATGGAAGGTGTAATATATATCTGTCCTTTTTTCTATATCAGCTGTACCTGTACATTCTGCACTCACCCATGCTATTGACCTCCTGAAGAACCCGATACATGGGGGAAATGCGTTGGGTAGAATGTCCCAGTTGGGATAGCTTTCTCATTTGGGATATTAATGATCCGGTCTGAGTCACGCTCTATAACTGTGACCTACATTGGGTCATTATCTGTGTGAACATTTTATTAAGGGGTTCAATGTTACTAAGGAAGTGAAACATAGTTTGAGGGGTGGAACGTTGCCTTGGACCCTGATAGGGCTGAATAAGATGTACTAGCCCAGGTATGAGGACAGGGAGTCCCCACCATAAGTGGTCGTCCCTGGGCTGAGGCCTAGTATAGAGTCAGTGTAGGGTAAGTAAATCCAATGCTTTTCACGTCTCCTCTTCCATCATCTACCTCATATTATAATAAGCCAATCACCATCATTTCACTTATTTGGGGGATTTGGTTCTTTTAAAGTGATATGAATTAAAGTTTGTGATTTTTAAGGGTTGTCTTTGTGGTTTGTTGTAACTTATATTACAATTTACGTTGATCTGGGCCTAGTAAAGTGTCCTCAATCTGTGTTTTTTTTTAATCCCATACTGAACTGAATCTGAAAACACTGTGTATATTACAACTTCCATTAATCTGGGCCTAGTAAAGTGTCCACAATCTGTGGGTTTTTGTATCCCATACTAAACTGAATCTGAAAAAAGTGTGTATATTACAATTTCCATTTATCTGGGCCTAGAAAAGTGTCCACAATCTTTGTTTTTTTTATCCCATACTGAAGTGAATCTGAAAACTGTGTCTTTAGGGGACAGTAAAACAATCTGCGCCACATCCACAGACAAAACCATTAATATGAAAAAGGCAAGCACAAAGGGATGGGGAAGTGGGTGTGATGCTTATGGTGCAAGCAGAGCCCGTGGCCCTGGGCGGAATGAAACTGAGCCTGCTGCCAGTGCACCAGAAAAAAACAAAAAAATCCACTTTACCCAGCTTCATGTCCAACTAAGCAGGGCGGCGCATGACAACATTGTCCAAGTCGGACCAGTGCGAACAGGTGGTCAGTTGGATTGCAGAAGATAATGTTTCCAGTCGGTTAAGCACCACCCTCTCTTCCACTAAGTCCAGTCTCTGTAGCCAAGAGTCTGGTCAACTGAATCCTCACTCTCCTCACATCTTCCTTCCTCCCACCATGTCGCATCTGGCGAAACAAGTGATCCCACACTCTGATATTCACATGACCTCTTTTCATCGCCAGTAATTGGTTTGGCTCTCTCGCCAAGCACGCTTGAAGAGGTACCTGAGATATTGTGCCCTGATTTCCAACCTCCTGAGCCTTCACAGTCTCAAGAAGATGAAGGTGGTGAACGGCAATCATTCGTTCATGAGGTGGATGATGATGAGACACAGTTGTCAATCACTGAGGTTGTGGTTAGGTCAAGTCAGGAGGATGAGCAGAGTGAGGAAGTGGTGGATGATGAGGTCCCCGACCCAACATAGGAAGGTAAAAAGCCGAGCGAGGACAGCAGTACAGAGGGGGAGGGATCCGCAGCACCGCAACAGTCTGGAAGAGGCAGTGGGGTTGCAAAAGTGAGACATTGGCCACCACCAAACAGGCCCTTAACCGTTACACTGAGCACCCCCATGCGAAAATGTACCTTGCCAAGGGGTAGGTGTTCCGCAGTATGACGCTTTTTTGAGGAAAGCGCAGACTACAAAAGAGTGGTAGTTTGCCACCTGTGCAGTACCAAAATGAGCCGGGGCGTAAACACTAGCAACCTTACCACCACCAGCATGATCAGCCACATGGCATCCAAGCACCCTAATAAGTGTGCCTGGGTCCACAATCTGGGTCTGCGGATCACACGACTGCCTCCTCTTCCCCTGTGTTATACACTGCTGGCCAATCCCCTGTTGAAGGCACAGGCCCGGATGCCCCTCGCCCTGCACCTGGACCTTCACATGAAACGTCAGCAACAACATCCACTTCCCTGTCCCAGCACAGCGTCCAAATGTCGATAACACAGGCATTTGAACGCAAGCACAAATAACCACCC
The DNA here is from genome assembly GCA_033119425.1 of Bufotes viridis. Taxonomy (NCBI): domain Eukaryota; kingdom Metazoa; phylum Chordata; class Amphibia; order Anura; family Bufonidae; genus Bufotes; species Bufotes viridis. The sequence continues at coordinate 206,399,199 of CM065593.1, read as the reverse complement.
ACAAGCCGTAGCACTAAATGCGCAACTTTTGAAATGACTGGCCCTTGAAATGTTGCCATTTAGGCTTGCGGACACAGAGGCCTTCCGCTGCCTGATGTCGGCGGCCATTCCTCTGTACGCAGTCACCAGCTGCAACTATTTTTCATGGTGTTCCGTGCCCGCCATACACCAGCATGTGTCCCAGAACATCACCTGTGCCCTGACCAACGCACTTACTGGGAAGGTCCACCTCACCATGGACACATGGACAAGTGCTGGTGGCCAGGGACGCTACATTTCCCTGACCGCACACTGCACCTGTGCCATCCTTGGGTACGACTCACTCCTGTGGAGGCCAGGAGTGAGTCGTACCCAAGGATGGCACAGGTGCTACCCACGCCCAGAATTGCAGACCCTATGTCCATCTGGGGCTCCGCCAGCAGCTATGTTACTGTCTCCAACCCCCACTTCTCCTCCTCCGCCGCCTTCTCCTCCTCCACTGCCACCTCCAACAGCAGTCAGCCATCAGTTGCTTGCTGGAAGCAGTGCAGCACTGCTGTGGTTAAGCGTCAACAATCCGTGTTAAAGCTGATCTGTTCAGGGGACAAACAACAGCAGACGCCTGCAGAGCTATGGCAGGGTATAAGGGACCAGACGGAGCTGTGGCTCTCTCCACTCAACCTACAACCAGGCATGGTTATGTCTGACAATGGCCATAACTTGGTGGTGGCTTTGGAGCTCAGCAACCTGACACACATCCCATGCCTAGCCCATGTCTTAAAATTAGTGGTTCAGCAGTTTATGAAAACCTACCTTAATATGGCAGAGCAACTAGAGAAGGCGCACCACATGTGTGCCCATTTCCGCAAGTCGTCCACAGCTTCAGCCGGTCTGTCAATGCTGTAGCAGCGCTTGCGGCTTCCAGCTCACCAACTTTTGTGCGACATGAGCAAACGCTGGAACTCTACGTTCTACATGTTGGCCAGGCTTTGTGAGAAGCAGAGGGCAGTTGTGGAATACCAGCTACAACATGGTTGTTGCCTTTCGAGTCAACTGCCACTATTCACAAGCGAGGAGTGGACATTGATGTCAGACCTCTGTGAGGTCTTAAAAAACTTTGATGAATCCACAAAGATGGTTAGTGGCGATAACGCTGTTATCAGCGTAACCATCCCACTGCTGTGTCGACTCAAATGATCGATGCTCACAATTAAGGAGGACGCTCTGAATGTGGCAGACGAAGAAATAGGGGAGAACATTACACAGGGTGATAGCCAGACCACCCACAGTTCGTCTTCTCAGCGCGAATTGAGCCATGAAGAGGAGGAGGAGGAGCTTGAGACAGTTGCCTCTGCTACAGAGAGTAGTTCCCATGGAACTTTAATTCCATCTGTTCAGCATGGATGGGCAGAAGGGGAGTAGGAGGACATCGACGTCTTGCCTGTTGGTACTCTGGCACATATGGCTGACTTCATGTTAGGGTGCCTTTCCCGCGACCCTCACGTTATACGCATTTTAGATAACACAGATTACTGGATGTTCACCCTTCTCGACCCCCGCTACAAAGAGAACTTCTCATCTCTCATAGAGATGGCCCGAACTATCCGCCGGCGAACAGTTCCCGGCGAACATAGCTTGTTTGCGTTCGCCGCGGCGGGCGAACACATGCGATGTTCAGTCCGCCCCCTATACATCATAATTGAGCAAACTTTGACCCTGTACTTCACAGTCAGCAGACACATTCCAGCCAATCAGCAGCATACCCTCCCTCCCAGACCCTCCCTCTCTCCTGGTCAGCATCTAATTTAGATTCATTCAGAATTTGCAGTCTTAGAGAGAGGAGGACAGTGTAACTGCTGCTGAATTAATTGGGAAATCGATAGCTAGGCTAGTGTATTCAGTGTCCACTCCAGTCCTGAAAGATTCATCTGATCTCTGCTGTAAGGACAGCATCCTGACAGCACCCCAAAAAGCCATTTTTTGGGCTGCAACATTAGTCTGTTTTTTTTTTCCTTTCTCCATATATATATTGCAGTTGCCTGGCCTGCCCATGTGTGAGGAGCTGCAGGCCCACAGACTGTAGTGTGCCCACTGCCAGTGCCCACCCCTGTCATCCCGTGTGGTACAGGACTTTGCATCAAAAAAAGGCATTTCATTTTTACACTTTAGTGTAATTTCAGTTGCTTGCCTGCTGCCAGTGTGTGTCAGACCCACTTCCACAGACTGTAGTGTTGCCAGTGCCAACCACTGATACCGGGTGGCACAGTAGCTTGCCGATAAATAAGGCATTTAATTTTTACACATCAGTCTAATTTCAGTTGCTTGCCTGCTGCCAGTGTGTGTCAGGCCCACTTCCACAGACTGTAGTGTGCCCACTGCCAGTGCCAACCACTGATACCGGGGGGCACAGTAGCTTGCAGATAAATAAGGCATTTAATTTTTACACATTAGTCTAATTTCAGTTGCTTGCCTGCTGCCAGTGTGTGTCAGGCCCACTTCCACAGACTGTAGTGTGCCCACTGCAAGCGCCAACCACTGATACCGGGTGGCATAGTAGCTTGCTGATAAATAAGGCATTTAATTTTTAGACAGTAGTCTAAATTCAGTTGCTTGCCTGCTGCCAGTGTGTGTCAGGCCCACTTTCACAGACTGTAGTGGGCCCACTGCCAGTACCAACCACTCATACCGGGTGGCACAGTACCTAGCACGCGTAATACCCCTTATCTAAAAAAAAATGACAGACAGAGGCAAGCCACCCCGCAGGGGCCGTCGTGGACGTGGTGCTGTGATTTCCACTGTCCCTGGAATAATGCCTAGTGTTCAGAGGCCACGTACCCTGAACCCGAAAAATTCTGAGTACATAGTTGACTGGCTTAGACAGGACACCCAATCTTCAACAGCTTCCGCTAAGAACTTTGACGCACCATCCTCCTCCAGCTCAGCTTCGGTCACCTGCTCTCAAGTTACCACGCTCCCGACTGCCGCCACCACCACCACCACAGCCGCTTCACTTGATCCGTCAGAGGAGTTATTTACACATCAGTTACACATCACATACAATTAGTGATGTGCAACCATTATTGCCAGATGATGTAGATTACAGGGATATGTCTCAGTCAGGCAGGATTACACACATGGACATACAGTGTAATGATGATGATGATGAGGTTGTACCCGCTGCTGCTTCCTTTGTTGAGGTGTCAAATACAAGTGAAGTGGTTGATGATGACGATGTGTCCAAGGATGCCACGTGGGTGCCTGCTCGAAGAGAAGAAGAGGGGGAAAGTTCAGAAGGGAGACAGAGAGAAGGAGGAGACGAGTTGGAAGCAGGGGGTGGTCATCGCAAGGAGTTAGTGGCACAGTCAGACAGCATGTATCGGCACCCAGGGTCAGCCAGACAGCACGCCAGTCAACGCATGCTGTGGCCACCACCAGAATGCCGTCATTGCAAAGCTCAGCAGTGTGGCATTTTTTGTGTGTGTCTGCCTCAGATAACAGCAATGCCATTTGCAACCTGTGCCAAAAGAAACTGAGTCGTGGGAAGTCCAACACCCACCTCGGTACAACTGCTTTGCGAAGGCACATGATCTCACATCACAAACGCCTATGGGATCAACACATGAGTACAAGCTGCACACAAACTCAAAGCCACCATGCTCCTCCTGGTCCAGCATCTTCAGCCACGTCAACCACTGCTGTCCTCCCTGCCCCCTCTCAACCAACCGCCACTCCGCCTCTCACCTTCAGCAGTTCCTGCTCATCTGCCCACAGTCAGGTGTCTGTTAAGGACATGTTTGAGCGTAAGAAGCCAATGTCACAGAATCACCCCCTTGCCCGGCGACTGACAGCTGGCTTGACGGAACTCTTAGCCCGCCAGCTTTTACCATACCAGCTGGTGGAGTGTGAGGCCTCCAAAAAATTTGTCGCTATTGGGACACCACAGTGGAAGGTACCCGGACGAATTTTTTTTTCAAAAAAGGCAATCCCAAACCTCTACAATGTCATTGAAAAGGAAGTCATGGCATCTCTGGCATACAGTGTTGGGGCAAGGGTCCATCTGACCACTGATACCTGGTCTGCAAAGCACGGTCAGGGCAGGTACATCATGTACACTGCGCATTGGGTCAACCTGCTGACGGCTGACAAGCATGGAATGCATGGCTCCACAGCGGAGTTGGTGACACCGCCACGACTTGCAGGCAGACCTACTGCCACCTCCTCTACTCCTACTCCATCCTCTTCTATATCCTCCTCGGCTGAGTCCTCTTCTGCTGCGGCGTCTGGCTGCACATCAACTGAATCCCCCCAGCTCCCCAGGGGCTATTCCACATCCCAGATACGACAGTGTCACGCTGTCTTGGGGTTGACTTGCCTGAAATCAGAGAGCCACACAGGACCAGCACTCCTGTCCGCCCTGAACGCACAGGTGGATCAGTGGCTGACCCCGCACCAACTGGAGATCGGTAAAGTGGTGTGTGACAATGGAACAAATTTGTTGTCGGCATTGAATTTGGGCAAGTTGTCACATGTGCAGTGCATGGCACATGTGTTGAATCTCATCGTACAACGCTTTGTGTCTAAGTACCCAGGCTTAGAGGACATCCTCAAGCAGGCCAGGAAGGTGTGTGGCCATTTCAGGCGTTCCTACACGGCCATTGCGCACTTTTCCGATATTCAGCGGCGAAACAACATGCCAGTGAGGCGCTTGATTTGCGACAGCCCGACACGTTGGAATTCAACACTCCTAATGTTCGACCGCCTGCTCCAACAAGAAAAAGCCGTCAACGAATATTTGTATGACCGGGGTGCTAGGACAGCCTCTGCGGAGCTGGGAATTTTTTTGTCACGTTACTGGACGCTCATGCGCAATGCCTGTAGGCTCATGCGTCCTTTTGAGGAGGTGACAAACCTAGTCAGTCGCACCGAAGGCACCATCTGCGACCTCATCCCATTTGTTTTCTTCCTGGAGCGTGCCCTGCGAAGAGTGCTGGATCAGGCTGTAGATGAGCGAGAAGAGGAAGAGTTGTGGTCACCATCACCACCAGAAACAGCCTTGTCATCATCGCTTGCCGGACCTGCGGCAACGATGGAAGAGGATTATGAGGAAGAGGAGTCAGAGGAGGAATGTGGCGGCTTTGAGGAGGAGGAAGACCAACTACAGCAGGCACCCCAGGGTGCTCGTTGTTGTCACCTATCTGGGACCCATGGTGTTGTACGTGGCTGGGGGGAAAGAACAGACCATCAATGACATCAGTGAGGACGGGAAACGGGAAATGAGTAGCTCTGCATCCAACCTTGTTCAAATGGGGTCTTTCATGCTGTCATGTCTGTTGAGGGACCCACGTATAAAAAGGATGAAGGAGAACGACCTGTACTGGGTGGCCACGCTACTAGACCCCCGGTATAAGCAGAAAGTGCCAGAAATGTTACCAACTTCCCGAAAGTCGGAAAGGATGCAGCAGTTCAAAACCAAACTAAAAAATATGCTTTACACAGCTTATAAGGGGGATGTCACAGCACAACGGGAATTTAACAGGGGAAGAGGTGAGTGTAATCCTCCTCCTACCACGGCGGCAAGGACTGGACGATTTACAGATGTGTTGTTTATTGAGGACATGCAGAGCTTTTTCAGTCCTACACATCGTCACAGCAACTCGGGATCCAGCCTCAGAGAACGACTCGACCGACAGGTAGCAGACTACCTCGCCTTAAGGCTACATGCACACGACCGTTGCCTGCCTCTGCGTCCGCTCCTCCGTGAAATTTTGCGTCCGTCAAAAAAAAACGGATGACGGACCGTTTTTTTTGACGGATCCGATTTTTATGGCAGATCCATTGTAAAAATGCCTATCCTTGTCCGCAAACGTGAAAAAAATAGGACATGCACTATTTTTTTGACGGAAAACACGGATCAAGGATGCGGAACAAAAACGGTTGACCATCCGCATTTTTTGACGGACCCATTGAAATGAATGGGGAAGCATCCTATCCGTGAAAAAAAACGGAACGGACGCGGAAACAAACAACGGTCGTGTGCATGGGGCCTAACAGCAGATATCGACAATCTGAGGAGCGATGAACCCCTTCACTACTGGGTGTGCAGGCTTGACCTGTGGCCTGAGCTATCCCAGTTTGCGATAGAACTTCTGGCCTGCCCTGCTTCAAGTGTCCTGTCAGAAAGGACCTTCAGTGCAGCAGGAGGCATTGTCACTGACAAGAGAAGTCGCCTCGATCAAAAAAGTGTTGATTACCTTACCTTCATAAAGATAAATGAGGCATGGATCCCGAAGGGACTGACAGTGGGGGATACGTTTGACTAACAAAAGGCCTGATTACATGCCTTGGCCTCAAAATGGTCCCCACGCTGCTGTATTTAATGTCTGCATACCGGATGACTTTCGTGAATTCTCCACCACCAACTAGGGTTCAAGCCGCAATGTTTTAGTCACTTTTCTGCCTGGAAAACATCAATTTTTCCGGCCGCTGCTACAATAGCATTATTTTTCAGGCATGTGTAAATGCCTAATTTTTCTGTCCTATGCTGCAGCACTGTGGCTGCAAAAAAACAAAAAACAAAAAAAAGGCACATACAAGTGTCAATTCCCCTTTGCGATCGTTACCTTGTTGTGGTGAAGGGGCTTGCGTATCACAATGAAGCAATCATAACCTCTATGAGTGTATTGGCAATGTTGCCACACCCCAGATGATAAGGCCGTTGCTTCATTATGGTCAGACCAAAAGCGATCGGACGGCTGGATAATATTTCATAGAAAAAACATTAATTTACCTTTTTTTTTTTTTTTTTTAAGTTGTATGGGTTTTTAATACATAAAATAAAAAATCATAATAAAGTCTCTTAATAGTTTATTAGAAATAATGCAGACAATAAAAAAAAATCCCCATCAATTCCAATGCAAAGCAAGTAGTGTTGAGCTTAGAACAGTTCGAGCAAAGTTCGGGTTCGTACCGAATTTTGGGGTGTCCGGGACATGGACCCGAACATTTTCAAAAAAGTTTGGGTTCGGGTTCGTTGTTCGGCGATTACTTCCCGCTTTCTGAAGGGCTGCACAGCAGCCAATCATCTAGCGTTTTACTTCTTGCCCCTAAGAGCCCATCACAGCCATGCCTACTAATGGCATGGCTGTGATTGGCCAAGTGCAGCATGTGACCCAGCCTCTATTTAAGCTGGAGTCACGTAGCGCTGCTCGTCACACTGCTCTGATTAGTGTAGGGAGAGGACGCAGCTTCTGTGAGGGCGAGATTAGGCAGGGAAAAGTCAGCAACAGCACCTAATGAACGGATCGATCTACAGCTGTGAATGATTGAACTTCTGCTAGTTACTTGCTCACTGGTTTTTAGGCTGCACAGAGCGTTTTTCTGTCACTTATTTTCTGGGGTGATCGGCGGCCATTTTGTGACTTGTGGTGCACCAGAACAAGCTGCCACCAAGTCCATCAATCCATCAATACTAGTTTGTTTTTTTTTGCTATATCCTACATCAGGGGCTTGGCTGTGCTAATTGTCACCCCTAGAAACTCAGGATAGCAATTTCTATATTTTATTAAGGGGTTAAATACAATTGCCCAAATTCCAATCCCCTAAATCTGGTGTTCCAGCTTTGGCTAGCCAAGTATAATACTGTCTGCTGTCTGGCAAAGGATAGATTATTTTATGTGGTGAAATTCAATTGCCAAAATAGCAATACCATAAACAAGTGGTTTCAGCTGTGGCTGGCAAAGTATAATAGTGTCCGCCAAAACATATATTTTGTTCTGGGGTGAAATTCAATTGCCAAAATAGCAATACCATAAATCAGTGGTTTCAGCTTTGGCTGGCCAAGATTCATAGTGTCCGCAAAAACATATATTTTGTTCTGAGGTGAAATTCAATTGCCAAAATAGCAATACCATAAATCAGTGGTTTCAGCTGTGGCTGGCAAAGTAAAATAATGTCCGCCAAAACATATATTTTGTTCTGGGGTGAAATTCAATTGCCAAAATAGCAATACAATAAATCAGTGGTTTCAGCTGTGGCTGGCAAAGTATAATAGTGTCCGCCAAAACATATATTTTGTTCTGGGGTGAAATTCAATTGCCAAAATAGCAATACTATAAATCAGTGGTTTCAGCTGTGGCTGGCAAAGTATAAAAGTGTCAGCCAATTGCCAAAATAGCAATACCCTGAATCTGCACTTGATTTGCGACCGCCCGACACGTTGGAATTCAACACTCCTAATGTTCGACCGCCTGCTCCAACAAGAAAAAGCCGTCAACGAGTATTTGTATGACCGGGGTGCTAGGACAGCCTCTGCGGAGCTGGGAATTTTTTTGTCACGTTACTGGATGCTCATCCTTTTGAGGAGGTGACAAACCTAGTCAGTCGCAGCGAAGGCACCATCTGCGACCTCATCCCATTTGTTTTCTATATATTTTGCAGGCCAAGATTCATAGTGTCCGCAAAAACATATATTTTGTTCTGGGGTGAAATTCAATTGCCAAAATAGCAATACCATAAATCAGTGGTTTCAGCTGTGGCTGGCAAAGTATAATAGTGTCCGCCAAAACATATATTTTGTTCTGGGGTGAAATTCCATTGCCAAAATAGCAATACCCTGAATCTGGTGTCCCAGCTGTTGCAGGCCAAGATTCATAGTGTCCGCCAAAACATATATTTTGTTCTGGGGTGAAATTCAATTGACGAAATAGCAATACCATAAATCAGTGGTTTCAGCTGTGGCTGGCAAAATATAATAGTGTCCGCCAAAACATATATTTTGTTCTGGGGTGAAATTCCATTGCCAAAATAGCAATACCCTGAATCTGGTGTCCCAGCTGTTGCAGGCCAAGATTCATAGTGTCCGCAAAAACATATATTTTGTTCTGGGGTGAAATTCAATTGCCAAAATAGCAATACCCTGAATCTGGTATCCCAGCTGTTGCAGGCCAAGATTCATAGTGTCCGCAAAAACATATATTTTGTTCTGGGGTGAAATTAAATTGCCAAAATAGCAATACCATAAATCAGTGGTTTCAGCTTTGGCTGGCCAAGATTCATAGTGTCCGCAAAAACATATATTTTGTTCTGGGGTGAAATTCAATTGCCAAAATAGCAATACCCTGAATCTGGTGTCCCAGCTGTTGCAGGCCAAGATTCATAGTGTCCGCAAAAACATATATTTTGTTCTGGGGTGAAATTCAATTGCCAAAATAGCAATACCATAAATCAGTGGTTTCAGCTTTGGCTGGCCAAGATTCATAGTGTCCGCAAAAACATATATTTTGTTCTGGGGTGAAATTCAATTGTCAAAATAGCAATACCATAAATCAGTGGTTTCAGCTGTGGCTGGCAAAGTATAATAGTGTCCGCCAAAACATATATTTTGTTCTGGGGTTAAACTCAATTGCCAAAATAGCAATACCCTGAATCTGGTGTTCGAGCTGTTGCAGGCCAATTGTAAATCTGTCCATAAAAGGATACCTTTCATCCAGGGCCTAAATACTAGCCCTAAAATAGATATTCCCCTAAATCAGTGGTTACTGCTGTGCCTGGATTAGTGTAATAAGCTACATAAATAAATAGGCAAATAGTGTTAGGTGCCTGTAAAAAAAGGCCTGAATTTGAAATCAATACATTGGGCCAAATATTTTTTTTCTTATTGTGGTGCTTGGTGAACGGTAACAATGAGGAAAACATCTAGTAAGGGACGCGGTCATGGTGGTGTTAGTGTACCCTCTTGTGCTGGGAGAGGACGTGGCCATTTTGCCACAGCCACACGTTCTAGTGAACCAACTACCTCAGGTTCCAGTACCCACCAGAATTTACAGCGATATTTGGTGGGGCCCAATGCCGTTCTAAGGATGGTAAGGCCTGAGCAGGTACAGGCGCTAGTCAATTGGGTGGCCGACAGTGGATCCAGCATGTTCACAACATTATCTCCCACCCAGTCTTCTGGAGAAAGCGCACAGGTGGCACCTGAAAACCAAGCCCATCAGTCTGTCACATCACCCCCATGCATATCAGGGAAACTGTCTGAGCCTCAAGTTATGCAGCAGTCTCTTATGCTGTTTGAAGACTCTGCTGGCAGGGTTTCCCAAGGGAATCCACCTAGCCCTTCCCCAGTGGTGGAAGACATAGAATGCACTGATGCACAATCACTGATGTTTCCTGATGATGAGGACATGGGAATACCACCTCATCGGAGTCCGCACGTCTCTGATGATGACGAAACAAAGGTGCCAACTGCTGCGTCTTTCTGCAGTGTGCAGACCGAACAGGAGGTCAGTGAGGAAGACTGTGTGGAAGACGATGCAGGGGACGATGAGGTAGACCCCACATGGAATGAAGGTCGTGCCACTGACTTTCATAGTTCAGAGAAAGAGGCAGTGGTGAGACCGAGCCAACAGGGTAGCAAAAGAGAGAGCAGGGGGCAAAAGCAGAACAGCCGTCTCCCAGAGAGTTCGCCTGCTACTGGCCACCACCACCAGGGACCAAGCACCCCAAAGGCAGCTTCAAGGAGTTCCCTGGCATGGCATTTCTTTAAACTATGTGCTGACAACAAGACCCGAGTGGTTTGCACGCTGTGCCATCAGAGCCTAAAGCGAGGCATTAACGTTCTGAACCTTAGCACTGCATGACCAGGCATCTACATGCAAAGCATGAACTGCAGTGGAGTAAACACCTTAAAAGCAAGGAACTCACTCTGGCTCCCCCTGCTCCCTCTTCTGCTGCTGCCTCGGCCTCTTCCTCCGCCTCGGGAGGAATGTTGGCACCTGCCGCCCACCAAACAGAGGATGTGCCACCGACAACACCACCTGCGTCACCAAGCATCTCCACCATGTCACACGGCAGTGTTCAGCTCTCCATCTCACAAACCTTGGAGAGAAAGCGTAAATTCTCACCTAGCCACCCTCGAGCCCTGGGCCTGAATGCCAGCATTTCTAAACTACTGGCCTTTGAAATGCTGTCATTCAGGCTGGTGGACACAGACAGCTTCAAACAGCTGATGTCCATGGCTGTCCCACAGTATGTTGTTCCCAGCCGCCACTACTTCTCCAAGACAGCCGTGCCTTCCCTGCACAACCAAGTATCCGATAAAATCAAGTGTGCACTGCTCAACGCCATCTGTGGCAAGGTCCACCTAACCACAGATACGTGGACCAGTAAGCATGGCCAGGGACGCTATATCTCCCTAACTGCACACTGGGTAAATGTAGTGGCGGCTGGGCCGCAGGCGGAGAGTTCCTTGGCGCACGTCCTTCCGCCGCCAAGGATCGCAGGGCATCATTCTTTGCCTCCTGTAGCCTCCTACTCGGCTTCCTCCTCCTCTGCTTCCACCAGCTCATCCAGTCAGCCACACACCTTCACCACCAACTTCAGCACAGCCCGGGGTAAACGTCAGCAGGCCATTCTGAAACTCATATGTTTGGGGGACAGGCCCCACACCGCGCAGGAGTTGTGGCGGGGTATTGAACAACAGAACGACGAGTGGTTTCTGCCGGTGGGCCTCAAGCCCGGCCTGGTGGTGTGCGATAATGGGCGAAATCTCGTCGCAGCTCTGGGACTAGCCGGTTTGACGCACATCCCTTGCTTGGCGCATGTGCTGAATTTGGTGGTACATAAGTTCATTCACAACTACCCCAACATGTCAGAATAAAGTGAGGGCCGTCTGTGCGCGCTTCCGGCGTTCACATCCTGCCGCTGCTCGCCTGTCTGTGCTACAGCGGAACTTCGGCCTTCCCGCTCACCGCCTCATATGCGACGTGCCCACCAGGTGGAACTCCACCTTGCACATGCTGTCACACCCCATATGAGTGGTATTTTCTGTAGTACTATTCTCATCAGTTTAATCCCTCTAACGTCCCCAATCTGGGGTCCATTTATTGAATAGATTTTTCGAACCGGGAGATGGTTAAAAAACGCTGGCTCTCTCCTCTTTGTTTTAATCCACGGTCACTGCGTCTGCACCGTGCAATTTACTGTCACACCCCATATGAGTGGTATTTTCTGTAGTACTATTCTCATCAGTTTAATCCCTGTTACATCCCATATCAGGGATTGCCTTTTGTGAAAAAAAATTTAGGCCGGGTACCGTCGACTGCCTTCAGAGTAACAGACCAAACTGAATTGATTTTAGGAACCGGGAGATGGAAAAAGCAGCTTGGTCGGTCCTCTTACTCCCGAATTGGGGCACTACTCCCAAATTGGGACACTTCCCGAACCCGAAGTTGCAGGTGTTCGCTCATCTCTAAAAGCAAGTACAGAGCTCAGAACTAAATTATTTCATGATGTTGTAATGGTTTGTTAATTCAACAATGTTTAATCAATTCGACACACGTCCCCGGATAAGGTACGTAACAGGGATTAAACTGATAGGAATAGTACTAGTTAAGACACCACTCATATAGGGTGTCACAGCACATTGCTCTGTGCACGTGCAGTGCCCCAATTTGGGAGTAAGAGGACCGACCAAGCTGCTTTTTCCATCTCCCGGTTCCTAAAATCAATTCAGTTTGGTCTGTCACTGTGAAGGCAGTCGACGGTACCCGGCCTAAATTTTTTTTCACAAAAGGCAATCCCTGATATGGGATGTAACAGGGATTAAACTGATGAGAATAGTACTACAGAAAATACCACTCATATGGGGTGTGACAGTAAATTGCACGGCGCAGACGCAGTGACCGTGGATTAAAACAAAGAGGAGGGAGCCAGCGTTTTTTTAACCATCTCCCCGTTCGAAAAATCAGTTCAATAGATGGACCCCAGAGGGATAAAACTGATGAGAATAGTACTACAGAAAATACCACTCATATGGGGTGTGACAGTAAATTGCACAGCGCAGACACAGTGACCGTGGATTAAAACAAAGAGGAGGGAGCCAGCGTTTTTTTAACCATCTCCCCGTTCGAAAAATCTATTCAATAAATGGACCCCAGATTGGGGACGTTAGAGGGATTAAACTGATGAGAATAGTACTACAGAAAATACCACTCATATCGGGTGTGACAGTAAATTGCACGGCGCAGACGCAGTGACCGTGGATTAAAACAAAGGGGAGGGAGCCAGCGTTTTTTTTAACCATCTCCCCGTTCGAAAAATCAATTAAATTCACCTTTCGGGGACCCTTGGTGTTGTACGTGGCTGGGTCGAGGAAGAAACCTTCAATGACATCACCGGGACATGGCTAGCTTGGTATCCAACCTTGTGCAAATGGGGAGTTTGCCGTTGTGCAAATGGACTGTTTGCGGTTGTTTGCGGTGCATTAAAAGGGGAGTTTGGTCTGTCAATGTCTGTGAAGCAGGCATAACCCTTACACTACCTGATCGATACAACATCATACCTGATCGTATACACACACTGGATGTTTTAAAGCATGTTATTCCAAACAATTTAGGAATGTTAGTTGATTTATGCCCTTTATGGCTTAAAACCCGACTCTGCATCCACTACGTAATTTTCCATGGGAGTTTTGCCATGGATCCCCCTACGGCATGCCACAGTCCAGGTGTTAGTCCCCTTGAAACAACTTTTCCATCACTATTGTGGCCAGAAAGAGTCCCTGTGGGTTTTAAAATTCACCTGCCTATTGAAGTCTATGGCGGTGCGCCCGGTTCGCCCGTTCGCGAACGGAAAATTTTATGTTTGCGACATCACTATTCTCTCATTCCTGTGGTGGAGAGTAAAACGGTGTAATACCAGAAGGTACTTGTTGAGAGATTGGTCCAAAATTTTCCATTTGACAACGTGGCTGCCAAAGTCCGTACTTCCTTAGACAACCGAGGAAGGGAGGCAAAGGGAACACACAGCAGTTCCATCAGAGGCAGGGCAACACTCTCCAAGGCATGGGACACTTTCATGACACCCCGCCAGCAACCTCACCCTGAAGCGCGGTCTAGTGCTATAAGGAAGGAAAAGTTTTGAAAGGCGGTCAAGGAATACATCGCAGACCGTGTCAGTGTCCTAAATGATCCCTCAGTGCCTTACAACTACTGGATGCCCAAGCTGGACACGTGGCACAAACTTGGAGGTGCTGGCCTGCCCTGCTGCCAGCGTTTTGTCTGAGCGTGTATTTAGTGCTGCTCGTGGCATTATAACTGATAAGTGTATCCGCTTGTCCACTGACAATGCTGACTGGTTGACTCAGATAAAAATGAACAAGGTCCCGCCGTCTGCTGCCGGTGCGGTGCTGGGGCGCCGGTAGTCGCCGCGCACGGCTGCGCCATTTATAGGTTAGAGTAGTTTCCCACTTGTAGAGGCTTCCTTGTCGCGGTAAGTGGGCCTATGCTCTTTGATCAAACTGTATACTAATGCCTCTTTTGCACAGCATACAATGTATTACAAATTGGGCGGATATGCCACGTAATTATGCTGAGACATATCAAAAGCATAGTGTTGAGGATGTGCAATCCAGATTCACTCTCCAGTATATATATATAAAAATGAACAAGGCCTGGATTGCCCCTGACTTCTCAACTCCCCCAGAGGAGAGCTGAGATGATTGATGATGAACATAAATCCATTTCAATGTATTGTTTATAATGTACTCAGTGTACTGTAGTGTATTTCCATGCACCTTTTCCACCGCAAAAAAGTGTATATTGTTGAATCTTGTTTTCTATTCCTCCTCATCCAGATTGTATATATTCCCTCTAAAACAATTTTTAAAGAGGGTCAGCTCACCTGCAGGCCCTCAACAATAATATTTTAGAGTGTCAGCTCACCAGCAGGCCCTCACCTATAATGTTTTAGAGGGTCAGGTCACCAGCAGACACTCAACCATAATGTTTTAGAGGGTCAGCTCACCAGCAGGCCCTCAACCATAATGTTTACATGGTCAGCTCACCAGCACCAGCCTCTGTTCGGACCGAAGGCCGTTAAATAAACGGGTATATTTGTTGTCGGGGCTACATGACACGTAAAAGTCTACCTGCCTACCTAACTAGGCTAAGCGGCTTGAGTTGTGCCGTAACCGCTGCGTAGGAGGAATGCCTGAAGGGGGCCATGCCCTGCAAGGTGTTTATGAAAAAGAAGGGTGGGTTGGGAGGGTACGCAGCAGCCGTTGACACACCCAAGGGAGGCGCCTGCCTGGTATAAATGTGCTACTTACGCCCCTCCCACAAATACAGGCTAATAAACTGGCCTTCTAACTTGTGGTCGGGGCTACATGACACGTAACAGTCTACCTGCCTACCTAACTAGGCTAAGCGGCTTGAGTTGTGCCGTAACCGCTGCGTAGGAGGAATGCCTGAAGGGGGCCAAAAAAGCCAACAACTAAATGATACACAATAGTACGTAACAACAACACTAACATGACCAAACTCTGGTATGCAAGAACATCTCTCAACTAGGCTGAGGTATGAACCTATTGAACATGCAGAGCGCCTAATTTCCGGATAACATGAGCCAGAACTATTGTTCCCAGAGGCAGCACATGCTGCACCTGACCTGAAGGAAAGGCCGGATAGCTGTTGGTTTGGACCCTAAAATTGGACACCGGGATAGGACATGGCGCATAACTGAGAAGTGGTAAGGGGTGCCGTGAGGACCGCAACAGAGTACTCTTAGGTCTTGGTGCTACCAGTAATTGCTAAAAGACACGAAGCCGGGCCCTCTGAAAGGAATGTCGGAAAGAGAATAATTATAGTGGGGCCAAAAATGGCAATGAAACCAGTGCCAGCAACAACACCAACATGACCAACCTCTGGAATGCAAGAACATCTCTCGACTAGATTGAGATATGAACCTAATAAACATGCAGAGCGCCACTGACCTAGCTTCCTGATAAAATGGGCCGCAACTATCGTACCTAGAGGCAGCATATGCCCAGGGCCGGCGCGTCCTATAGGCTGACTAGGCAGCCGCGTAGAGCGCCCCTTGGGAAGGGGCGCTGCTAGGAGCACCGGCCCCCTTCATGCTGCAGCCGCCCGAGCGCTCTATAGAGAGCCTCAGGCGGCTGCAGCACTGCCCGGGCTGGTGCGTCTATGAGGGCGCACCGCCCGGGCGCAGCATGAAGAGAGGGACTGACAGGAGGGAAGCGCTCAGCGCTCCCTCCTGTCAGTTCCTCATTGTAGCGTGGCCGAGCCCTGTATAGTCCGCAGTACAGGGAGCATCTGTACCCGGCCGGACTGACAGGAGGTGTGCACTTCCTATCAGTCCGCCCGGGTACAGGAGACTAAAGCTCCTGTACCCATGGAGCATACAGCGCCGGCCACGCTACACCAGAAGTAAGGGGGATTGAGAAAGAGGATGACAAGGGGGAGATTGAGAAAGAGGATGACAAGGGGGGATTGAGAAAGAGGATGACAAGGGGGGCGGGGGGCGAGAATGAGGATGACAAGGGGGGGGGAGAATGAAAAGGGGGGAAAGAGAATGACAAGAGGGGGAAGAGAATTACATGGGGGGGGGGAGAATGACAAGAAAAGGAGAGAGAATTACATGGGGAAGGGGAAGAGAATGACATGGGGGGGGGGGAGAGAAAACTGGCGTTAGTTAAAGGGGTTCTGCAGTTTATTTAAACTGATCGGTGGGGTCCGACACCCGGGACCCCCGCCGATCAGCTGTTTGAGAAGGCAGCGGCGCTGGCAGTAGCGCCTCGGCCTTCTTGCTGTTTACCGCAGGCGCAGTGACGTCACGACTAGTATCACTGGCCTTGGCGGGGTTAAGCTCTGTTCACTTTAATGAAGCTTAGCCCCACCCAGGCCAATGATACTAATCGTGACGTCACTGCGAGAAGGCTGAGGCGCTAATGCCAGCGCCGCTGCCTTCTCAAACAGCTGATCGGCGGGGGTCCCGGGTATCGGACCCCTGTCGATCAGTTTAAATAAACTGCAGAACCCCTTTAATTTGGCAGATCATATGGGTGGGGCATTGTGATGTCATATGAGGGGGGCGGCAAACTTTTCTTTTGCCTAGGGCGGCAAAAATCCTTGCACCGGCCCTGCATATGCCGCACCTCACCTGAAGGAAAGGCTGATGTAGGTTTCAACCCTAATTTAGACATAGGCATGCGGTCATGCCGCACGACAGAGGTGTAAGTAGAGATGATCGCAAAGACCCACATTCGACCTTGCGACGTCAGATGAACAACCTGCATCACATTCGTCGCGCATTCGAGATATAGCAATATTCGTTATTTTGCATGCAATATCATGACTAGTGACTAATTCGAGTAATATTTTCGTGCGCATAAAAATTGTTTGTTATTAATAATGTTTAAACAGCTTTACACGTATAGAAAGCTTGAAATGGCGGGAGTCATTTGAGTGAATGGAAGGGGCGAAAAGACATGTACGGATTTACACAATACACTCAGCGTACTGGAGTCTGACACGACATGTTAACGCTAGGTAGGTAAGGGAATACAAACCGAGAATAGATTAATGCGATTATTCAAGTGACGAACATTGGCAGGACAGTTTTACCTATTAAATCTCTACTGTGACAGGAATAGTAGGAACTGTGAAAGAAGCAACTAAGGTTGGGGACATTATGTCTGAATATAATTTTAATTTTTTTTTCAGATACAGTTTCCCTATCACTCACTATACATCTCAAGAGCGAATATACGTAATTGCGAATATGGGGTCAAGTATTTGACATATTCACAAACCTCAAAATCACGATATTCGAGATCAAACTCGCCTTGCGAATACTCGCGCCCAACACCAGTGGCGAGTGGGCCGTGGGAAACGCAACACAGTACTCGCAAGGCCTTGGTTTGTTATTGCTGCCAGTAATTGCTGAAAGACACGAACCGGGCACCCTGTATGGAAAGTCGGAAAGAAAATGATTATATTGGGGGGCCAAGAAATGGTAACAAAACCAGTGGCAGCGAAAGCGAGCAACGTGTACAGTTTGACGTTGTGATACCGCAACCTGATAAAAACGTGACTTACCCAACACTCTGAACCTATAGCAGCCTTTGAAGAAACATCAAGTAGCGAGTTTGTAAGCTGATAAAGTTTCACATATACTTTATTTTCCATTTAATTTTAGTTTTTTTTTCTTTTCTTTTTTTAAACGCCCCCTTTTTTTTTTTTTTCGCTACCTTAGCAACAGATGTAATTGACCACACCAACTAAGAATGGAGAGCTGTGACGCGACCTGAAGAAGCAAATGACATGCAAAGATGCTCCTGGCTGTTGTAGTATGCAGACACTGACGTGATACCTGCAGGCATCAAAACCAACGAAATGGTTGACACCGCCGAGGCCTGAGTGACGGGTCAGGTCTGATGTTGTAACACCGCAAACTGATGAGAAATGACTTACCAAACATTCTGAACCTATAACAACCTAAAAATAAAACGTCAAGTAGCAAAGCCCGCAACCTAATGGGAAATCCACCCGTGATGTGATTTTTTTTTTTTCGTCCTACTACTTTAGAAAAAGATGTAATTGACCACACCAACTGAGAATGGCGAGCTGTGACATGACCTGAAAAGCAAAATTACATGCAATGAATGAAGCTGGCTGTGGTAGTATGCCGACACAGACATGAGGCATCGGAACCAACAAAATGGTTGAAACCGCCGAGGCCTGAGTGACGGGTCAGGTCTGATGTTGCGAGACCGCAAACTGATAAAATGTGACTTACCCAACATTCAGAACCTATAACAACCTAAAATAAAACGTCAAGTAGCAAAGCCCGTAACCTAATGTGAAATCCACCCGTAATGTGACTTTTTTTTTCCCCACTACCCAAGTACGAGATGTAATTGACCACATCAACTGAGAATGGCGAGCTGTGACGTGACCTGAAAAGCAACAAATGACATGTAAAGACAATCCTCACTGTGGTAGTATGCTGACACCGACGTGAGGCATGCAGTAATATAAACCACCTGCACCACACCACTCCGCTATAGGTGAGTACATGCAAACATTGCCACCATCAGCACATGCGCCCAGTAGAGATGTGGGCGTATATGCCATAAAACAAACTGAAATCAGTTCTCGGCAAAAGCCACGCTTCTATCTATTTTTAGCACAAATAAAGCAACAAAACGAGGCAAAATAACAAAATAAAAGGTCCTCATGGGTCTCTGCAATTACCTTTGTAGCAATAGCTCCCACAGTGTCCAGCTAACACTCTGAACTGAAGATGGATCCCCAGCACCAAGCACAGGTGCTTATTAAGTACACAAACTCAGGTTCACCACCTTAAAGTGGTACACACATTTTACATTTCCAAAACAAATGAAAGATACCTCAACACAGAGGAGCTTACCGTATACTTAATATGCATATTGCAAAATAGCATTTATACTAAAGAAACAGTAACACTTTGTAAACAGCAACTCTGCTCCACCTGGATTAATCAGCTGCCTCACCCTCTATTATGCAAGTAAGGAGATAATGCTGAATGTCAGTGTGAACAAGGCCTTAGTCTGTCTGCAGAAATAATAGCGGATAGTGAGAGAGGTTTGCTGGGAAGATACCTCAGCACAGAGGAGCTTACCGTCTACTTAAACACGCATCGTAAAATAGCATTTATACTAAAGAAACAATAACACTTTGTAAACAGCAACTCTGCTCCACCTGGAGTAATCAGTGCCTTCCCCTCTATAATGCAAGTAAGGGGATAAGGCTGGATGTCAGTGTGAACAATGCTTTAGTCTGTCTGCAGAAATAATAGCGGATGGCGAGAGAGGTTTGCTGGCAAGCAGCAAAGTGAAAAGCAGACAAGAAAGACATGCAGATATACACGGACAGACTAAGCAAGGTGACCTGTGCAAGACATGGAAGCCTGCGAGAAAGCGAGACGGAGTCACGCTGACCCCTGCTGCCTAAATGTGCCGCCACGTGGATGCCAAGCGTGGGCTGCCAGGCGCGAGAAAACGAGACGGAGTCACGCTGACCCCTGCAACCTAACCGCACTGCCACGTGGGCGTCAAACGTGGGGGTGCCAGGCAGGATCGCTCCGGTGCAGTGCTGCTCCTACTCACCAAAGAAGCCGACACACCGCCGGCCGGACTAATCGTGCTGCCACGTGTGCACCAAACGTGGGCTGCCAGGCAGATCACTCTGGTGCAATGCTGCTCCTCCTCACCAAAGGAGCCAACACATCGCCAGCCGGACTGTAACAGGACGATGCTGCACGAGCTTGCCACAAACCCTCACCGGACCGGAATGACCTCAACTGGGATCCTGGACACTGACTGGGTATGGAAACTGCAGATTCAGCCCATGTGCTGCAACAGGTGACTCAGACTGCACACAACTACGCAGCACCCGTCGACACACCCAAGGGAGGCGCCTGCCTGGTATAAATGTGCTACTTACGCCCCTCCCACAAATACAGGCCAATAAACTGGCCTTCTAACATGTATGGATGGCCCGTGCCCTATATTAACCAGTGTTTGGCGCAAATTAGTGGTCCAAAATTTTCACTGCTCTTGACTGTGCGCAGGGATATTGGATGATTAAGATGAACGAGAAAGATCAATACAAATTGGCCTTCACATTTGGGAAGTAGCAGTATGCCTGGACCCGATTGCCAGGCGATACCTGATGCCACTGAACAAGGTACATTATCCTATGTGGATGACGTCCTGATCAAAAGCACGACTGGGGGGCGTGGCCGGATGCCGAGAGCAGCAGACGTGCGAGGGAGAAGCTCTGCAGGGATCCATCGTTTAGCGGCTCACAGCAGCGACTATCTGCACCCATCACCTCACTGTACCTTGCCCCCAGTACCCGGTCTCTGCCAAGACACTTACCAGCATGGCAAGAGGAAGTAAAAAGGCTCCAGGTCCGCAGAAACTGACAGCCTTCTTCTCTGCAGACAGGAGCGGTGCGCAAGATGGTGCCGACTCGTGCCAGCAGGAGGACACACCACACTCCTCTCAAGTCCAGAGGCTCCTGCTCACCTCATATGCTGCCTGGTCAACCAGAGGCTGCACAGAACTTGGAAAGCTCGCTCCTGCCAGATAAAAAATGGCACAGAAGGGTGAGTGAATCATCCCTCCACAATTCTCCATCTCTCTCAGCCTAAGATGTTATTTTAAATACAAAAGACTCTGCTCTTTCTGTCCCCATAATGAGGGAAATGCTTTTGGACCTTAAGAAGTCTATCCATAAAGATCTTAGGGACACTATTACTACAATACATACAGAATTGGTTGCCATTGGTGATAGAACGGCACACTTAGAAAGCAAGATGGAAGAATTTGTATCAACTCAGCACACAACTCTTTGGTTGATGTCCACAATTCCAATTTCATTGTCCATTCCATGACATGGTAGCTATCAGGTTAAAAATTGCGGACCTTGAAGACCGGTCTCGCAGGAATAATGTGCGTTTCCGTAATATTCCTGAAAATGTGACGGATTCCCAGCTCTGTGAATTTGCAGCAGATCTTATTGTTGCCTATCTGCTAGACACTCCCTCATCTGAATTAATAATTGACAGAATACACCGCATTCCAAAGCCAAAATCACTACCAGCATTCGTTCCTAGAGACGTTCTGGCTAGGATACACTTTTACCACGTAAAAGAAGCTCTGATGAAAGCCTCCCTGCACAAAAATAACCTTCCTGAGAGGTTTCAATCTGTGTCTCTATTCACGGATCTATCAGCCGCCACCCTTTCCAGGAGAAGAGAATTCCTGCAAACTACCAAAGTACTACGTGAAAACGGCATATCTTACAAGTGGGGCTATCCTGTAAAATTGATCGTGAGATACCAAAGTACCACCTCAATCTTTATTTCACCTCAAGATGCTGCTGACACTCTGGTTAAATGGAACATTTCTTCTCCGCAAACACTCACGGGAAAATAATCTGCAATTGTGGAATGTGGAGGACTCTACAATAAAAAAGAAACTACAAAATCTCGCCCACGACTTGCTGTCAACTGACTTGACTTCTTAAGCTTAACCCTGATTCAGTTTCGCCACACACTGCATTCGGGGATCCCATACTTTCCTTTCTCCCTTCCTGAGATCACCTGACGTCTCACTCTCATATCCTTCATTTTGTCGTCCCCCCTAGGAAGCATATCCAAAGCTTTCAAGACTTGTTAGGTCCAGGTTGGACCATGTTGCATTTCATGTTCATGCTCTGTTGGTCTTTTCTATTTTTTTTGTCTGTTTTATTTTTAGAGAGATTACATCTTTTCAGAAATTCACAGATGACAATTCAAGAAAGCCTTTTCACATTTTAAAGAATATGCCGCCAAGCTGATTTCCTTCTAAATATGTATGTTATTTTGCATCACTACTGTTATGGGTACTTTTATATATATGTTCTGATGGTTAGCTGTTTGATTAGCAAAAATGACATCTACCACTATGGGATCAAGATATTGTCCTATAATGTAAAAAGTTTAAATAGCCCCTTCAAAAGGTCTATGTTTTGGTCAGAAGTCAAGAAGCAAAACTGTGACATAGTTTGTATTCAGGAGACGCATCTTAATTTATCTGATACTGGTAGACTGAAACATAAATCCTTCCCTTCTCTCTTTTTTGCTCCTGCACAAGACAAAAAGAGGGGAGTGATGATTGGTTTAAGGAATACTATCTCCTTTCAATGTCACAACACTATGACTGACGAGGAAGGGAGATACTTAATAACATGTTACACGATTGTTAATCTATATGCCCCTAATAAAAGGCAACTTAGCTTTATAAAAAAAAGTAGTTAAATTAGCTCAGGACAATAAGCAGGGTTCATTGATAATATGTGGAGACTTAAACCTTTGCCCAAATGCTGACATAGATAAATCTGGGCAACCTCCATGCCCAGCTAGGGACACCTCCCTGCAGGATTTCCTCTTCCAGGAAGGCCTCTACGATACGTGGAGAGTCTTTCATGCCAACGAAAAAGATTTTACCTTTTTCTCTAACCCTCATGACTCCTTTTCTAGGATTGACCTTTTTGTTGTTGATAAATGGATTCTACAAAATGTACAACAAACCGCTATATACAATATAACTTGGTCGGACCATGCACCCATCTCTTTGACAATAAAAGATAAATATGCCAATCAAATTTATTCCTCTTGGAGAGTAAACAACTCCCTACTCCAGATTTCTTTAATACGGTCCAGTATTTCCAATGCACTAAAGGAATAATTCTCTCTCAATGACAACAATTCTGTGAATGATACCACGTTGTGGTGTGCCCATAAGGCCTATATAAGAGGCCACCTACTAAAACATGCTGCTATACAAAAAAGGGAGAGAGAAAAAGTCACCACTGCTTTATTGGCGACAATTAATGCTCTGGAACGCAAACATAAAACTTCCTTAAATCCCGCTATTAAAGAAGCGTTAAAAGCTGCTAGGCATAAATTATATATCCACTTACATCAAAAACACGAATTTAATCTATGTAAATTAAAAGCTAATCAATATTGGCAAGGTAATAAGGTATCTAAATTAATGGCAAACAGGATAAAAAAAAGGGAGGCAAAAACAAAAATACCATTTCTATATAATAGCGAAGGAGAAAAATGAATTAATCCTAAACTGATTGTGGATGAATTTGCAAACTATTATTCAGGCCTGTACAACATTCATTCAGACACCGATGTTCACCCAAACTTGGACACTATCAATAATTTTTTAAAGGGAATTTCCCTTCCTACTATTACACCGACCCAATTTACGTATATAAATGGAGGATTTACTAATCCAGAAGTTCAGAAAGCGATCCAATCACTAAAACCTAACAAATCCCCAGGCTCTGATGGACTCTCCAGTGAGTATTTTAAACTATTTTCCCCTATCTTAACTCCATTTTTGACTAGAACATTTAATTTAATTGCTTCACAAGGAGAAGCCCCAAGTGATATGCTCAACGCTCTAATAGTGACATTACCAAAACCTGGTAAATCTAGTGAATAACCGAACAATTTCAGACCGATATCTCTTCTTAATTCTGATATCAAAATTTATGCAAAAATTCTAGCAGATCGTCTATCTAGCATTCTGCCCTCCCTGGTCAATACTGATCAAATAGGTTTTGTCTCAGGTAGGCAATCTTCAGACGGTACAAGAAGATTTATTGATTTAATTGATGTGGCCTATAACTGTCGAACGCCTTCTCTGCTCTTTTCCTTGGACGCGTTCGATAGAATTCACTGGGACTATGTCCGAGAAACTCTGAAAAAATTTGGCTTTGGTGGCTTTTTTTTATCAGCAGTTATGGCCTTATATTCTCATCCCTGCGCCTCTGTATACACGTCCGGTTTCCTGTCTAGGTCCTTTGACATAAAAAATCTGACCAGACAGGGCTGTCCCATGTCCCCATTGATTTTTGCCCTTTCTATGGAGCCGTTTGCTGAGCACATCAGAACATCCCCTTTAATCCAAGGAATACAAATTGGCCAACAAGACCACTGAATTGGCTTATTTGCTGACGATGTGTCACGACCGCTATCCCAGCAGCGGTCGTGTCACACCAGACGGAGGGGAAGGGGGACCCTTATCTACGGATGGGAAATAGAACGGCCACCCCTGACAAACCCTAAGCTGGCACCTGTCTGCCCTGATACCCTAGACGGGGTGTGAACCCGTGCGGCGAGCAGGATGCCTAAACCCTGAGTCACCCTTAGAAGACCAGACTGGGGAAAGGCAGATGGTAGCACTAGTCACCATCACTCATGTCTAGGAGAACAACAGGGGAAGACAGGGGAAGACAGCAACAAACAAACAATCTCCAGCAGAGATAGACTTATCCAGTCACGAGCAGAGAAGATGATCCCAATAACGACAGTCCACGCCAGACAAGAGCTCCACAGCAATACCGTCAAACGATCTCCTTCAAAGGTCAGAATAGCACTGGAAGTAAGGACTATATCTGGCAATGACTGCAAGTGAAACTGAAACTAATATAGTAGCTGGGAGTTGCAGACAGCACTCACCTGAGAAGAATGCCTACAAACTCCCAGTCGGGACAAAAAGGTTCACAAGGCAAAACCCGGATGACATACCCTGAACCACGGAGCAAACTCACAAGCTATCGCGAGTAGCAAGTCGCTGCGACCTTCTCTTCCCAGACCTATCTGGATCAGTCACAGTCGTGACACGATGTCCTTATTATCACATCTCTATCTTAACAATATATGTGGGCCCAAAACTCACTTACATATTTGGGTATTAAATTAACATTCCCTTCTAATAAATTATTCTCCCTTAACTACTTACCTCTACTGGAAAAAGTTAATTCTAACCTGAATGACATTAAACTCCACACGCTGTCAGGGCTAGGGAAAAGAGCAGCAATCAGAATGGTAATCCTTCCCAAGATACTTTATGTTTTTCGTAATGTCCCAATTAGTGTTTCAAACTATTTTCTTGGAAAACTACAATCCTGAATTAACATGCTTGGGGCAAAGCAAACCTAGAGTCAAGGCTGATATTTTGCATGCCTCACTACGCACAGGAGGCCTTAATTTACCCTCTATAACAAACTATTATAAAGCGACTATTTTAGATCAACTTAGGTATCTGTTGAGAGCTGACTCATCTAAATAATGGTTACTTATAGAATTGCATAATATGAAGACACCAAACATGTACCACTACCTATTGACCCAAAGTATTTTTGGCACTAAAATAGAATCTCAGCTTGTGACGGTTCAAGTCTCCTCTCGCATCTGGAAACAGATAACTAGAACTGAGAAACGGTTACCTATCTCCTATTTTGATGCCCCCATAGAATTATGTGAACTAGCTGTCCCAAATCTCTCCTTAGCAAATTGGACTAAAGCTGGTATAACAATGTGTTCCCAATTTTGGCAAAAGGGTAACATAGTTGAATTTTCAACCTTACATACCTTATATGGCATTTCCAACAAAGATTTTTTATAAATTCCTTCAAATTAGACATCTTCTACAATCTCCTCAAATTTTCTCCTGCAATACTGATGATTTGTCTTTGAAAAATGTGGTGGACAGGGCTATATCAAAAGGATACCAGATTTTATAGATTTTTCCCTCTGATCCCCTTGTTCACATATTGGAACTATGGCACACGGATCTTCAGTCATCATTCTCCATAGAAGAATGGAGGGGGTCATTCACAATAGCATCCAAATGTGCGGACCATCTTAAAAATGCTAGAAAAATTCTGTACATATGGTATAAAACCCCCCCTTCACTATGTTCCATTTTTCCTGAACTATCCCCTCTTTGTTGGAGGTGCCATGGATCCACTGGTACTTACATTCATATGTGGTGGGACTGCCATATCGTTGCCAGTTTATGGCAAGATGTATTCTTTTTATAACTAAAGTCTGTAAATTCCGTATTAACCTGTCACCTCAACTGGCTCTCCTTTCCATGGGTATGGACTTCTTTCCTCCTACCTGTAGAGTATTCATTTTCCATACCTTAGCAGCTACCCGCTTACAAATTGAAAATGCTTGGAAGTCTGATTCCATGCCCAACGTTAGAAGAATCATTAGAACATTGGACTTCTCTTGCACAGGTGAAGGCATATAGGCGTCTGCCAATAATAGAAAGGTTACATTCCACAAAAAATGTGAAGTTTGGTTGAAACAACCCACTATGCCAGATTGATAAAGATTCTTTCATTAGAAAGTAATTTTTAAAGGATCCTCTCTAATTCTCTATATGCATAACTTTTGATATTATTGAGTAATTATACTTCCGTAAGCAGAAAAGACACGAGCTTTGTTCCTTTTGTCTAATATATTCGGTATGATTCAAGATGTGTATCATATTTTTGTCCATTCTTCTAATTTTCTCTTATTATTGCTGACTTTGATTGTAGCACTATATCTTTGTAATGTTACTCATGACAATGTAATTCTCTCCATTGTTCTTTTTTTCTTTGCTTGTAACCATTGAAAAACTTTTCTCAATAAAATATTATTGTTTAAAAAAAAAAAGCACGACTTTTTAGTAACACATTGCGGAACTGAGGCATGTACTAACCCAACTGAGAAAAGCTGCTGTGAAACTTTCTTTGCAGAAGGCTCAATGGTGTTGTACCAAGGTTATTTTCCTAGGTCATGAAATCACTGCTGATGGAACCAATATGAAGTCACCTACAAATCTCAAGGAGTTGAGATCCTTTCTGGGTATGATAATCTATTTGCGAAAGTTCATAGAGAACTATGCCGATATTAGGAAACCTGTTTTGAAGTTTCTGAAAAAAGGGGTGAGATGGGAATGTAGTGAACGTCACGAGCAAGCTGTGAATGAGCTCAAAGCCAGACTCACACAGGCTTCATGCCTTGCTTACCCAGAAGGTGGGAAACCTTTCTTCATTGAAACAGGCTTCACCGACAAAAGCGTGAGTTCAGTCCTCTTCCAGAAACAGTAAAACCTGAATAAGATTATCGCCTATGCCAGCAAGTCCTCATCACCGGTTGAGGTAAAATTCAATGACTGTGAAAAAGCATTACTGCCAACGGTGTGGGCTTTGCAATATTTCAGGAGTTTTATCCAAGACGAAAAGTTCATTGTGGAAAATACACACCACCCACTGCAATATTTGCCAAGTGATAGAATCAAGGATAGAAATCTGTCAAACAGCAGGATAACTTCCTGGATGATGTCCGTAATGGGATGGCCATTGGAAATCAGATACAAACAAAATAATAAGAATCCAGTTGCTCAAGCTGATGATAACTGATCCAGAGGAAGGCAAAAAAAAAAAAAAACCCTTTGAGGTAGAAGCCAATTTTCCCCACTTAAGGGGAGTAAAAAATTCCTTCCCGACTCCATTCAGGCAATCAGAAGTACTCCCTGGATCAACGACCCATCTCTAGTATCTATAGCCTGTAATAGTATTATACTCCAGAAATACATCCAGGCCCCTCTTGTATTCCTTTATTGTACTCACCATCACCACCTCCTCAGGCAGAGAGTTCCATAGTCTCACTGCTCTTACCGTAAAGAATCCTCTACTATGTTTGTGTACAAACCTTATTTCCTCCAGACGCAGAAGATGTCCCCTCGTCACAGTGACAGTCCTGGGGATAAATAGATGATGGGAGAGATCTCTGTACTGACCCCTGATATATTTATACATAGTTATTAGATCTCCCCTCAGTAGTATTTTTTCTAAAGTGAATAACCCTAATTTTGATCATCTTTCAGGGTACTGTAGTTGCCCCATTCCAGTTATTACTTTAGTTGCCCTCCTCTGAACCCTCTCCAGCTCTACTATGTCCGCCTTGTTCACAGGAGCCCAGAACTGTACACAGTACTCCATGTGTGGTCGGACTTGTAAAGTGGTAGGACTATGTTCTCATCACGGGCATTTATGCCCCTTTTGATGCAACCCATTATCTTATTGGCCTTGGCGGCAGCTGTCTGACACTGGTTTTTGCAGCTTAGTTTGCTGTTTATTAAAATTCCTAGATCCTTTTCCATGTCAGTGTTACCGAGTGTTTTACCATTTACGGGTGACTTGCATTATTCCTTCCCATGTGCATAACTTTACATTTGTCAGTGTTAAACCTCATCTCCCACTTATCTGCCCAAGCCTCCAATCTATCCAGATCCCTCTGTAGCAGTATATTGTCCTCATCATTGTTAATTACTTTACACAGTTTAGTGTCATCTGCAAAAATTGATATTTTACTATGCAAGCCTTCTACAAGATCATTAATAAATATATTGAAAAGACTAGGGCCCAAAACTGACCCCTGAGGTACCCCACTATTGACAGTTGCCCAATCTGAGTGTGTACCGTTAATAACCACCCTCTGTTTTCTGTCACTCAGCCAGTTACTTACCCACTTACAGACATTTTCTCCCAGTCCGAGCATCGTCATTTTATATACTAACCTTTTATGTGGTACAGTGTCAAATGCTTTGGAGAAGTCCAGATATACGACATCCATTGATTCGCCGCTGTCAAGTCTAGAACTTACCTCCTCATAGAAACTGATTAAATTCGTCTGGCATGACCGATCCCTCATGAAGCCATGCTGATATGGCGTTATTTGCTTATTTCCGTTGAGATCCTCTAAGATAGCATTTCTCAGAAAACCTTCAAACAGTTTCCCCACAACAGATGTTAAACTTACCGGCCTGTAGTTTCCAGGCTCTGTTTTTGGACCCTTTTTGAATATTGGCACCACATTTGCTATGCGCCAATCCTGTGGAACATTCCCTATCAGTATAGAGTCCGCAAATATCAGAAATAAGGGTCTGGCTATGACATTACTCAATTCCCTTAGTATACGGGGGTGTATGCCATCCGGTCCTGGCGATTTGTCTATTTTAATCTTTTTAAGTCGCTGCTGTACTTCTTCTTGGGTCAGACAGGAGACCTTTAAGGCCTCTTGCACACGGGCGTCATGTTTGACGCCCGGATAAGATGCGGGTGCGTTGCGGGAATCGCCGCGATTTTTCCGCGCGTGTGCTAACGTTTGTAGTGCGTTGAGCACGCGCGTGAAAAAATCCGCATGCTTGGTACCCAGACCCGAAGTCAGACTTCATCACTGAAGTCTGGTTTCGGGATGAGTATTCTGTATGTGTAATTATTTTCCTTTATAACATAG
This sequence comes from Bufotes viridis, assembly GCA_033119425.1. Lineage (NCBI taxonomy): Eukaryota > Metazoa > Chordata > Amphibia > Anura > Bufonidae > Bufotes > Bufotes viridis. The sequence goes on along the minus strand of CM065593.1, from coordinate 206,369,736 downwards.
TTATAAGGGAAAATAATCGCATTCTAATTACAGAATTCAATGTTCCCCGGGCTTTAAAGGGTTAAAAATAATAAAGAGTTAACTTACCTTCTCCCATTGTACGCGCAGAGCCCCAGAACGTCGTCTCTCTTGATAGTTTGGCTGCTTGAGGACCTGTGGTGACGTCACAGGGTCACATGGTCCAATCATAGAAGCATTTGAGTGGACCATGTGACCCATGTGATCCTGTGACATCACGGCAGGTCCTTCATCGAACATCTGTGAGGCCTGCATACTTGAAACCAACCATTGTCAGATTCCAAGCAGAAACTGGAGTCATTATGCAGCGTCCCACATTTGTGTGAAAAGGGACACTTTAAATCTCTTTATTCATCTAATGTATTTGTAATGTATGGTATTTCCTATTTATCATGCTGGCAATGTCATTTTACCCATTCTCCCCTAGGTGGTGCTGGCGCCACTCTTATATATAGCTTGGAGTGTGTCTAGCTCAGTGTGTTGTGTTGTAGTAGTAGAGGAGAGTGGATGGAGGAGATAAACAGGCCAAACCTTGCGCTATACCTCCTGTATAAAGTTTGTGCATCCTAAATATCAGTGACATTAATTCAGTGTAATTTTTTATTAGCCGGTGGTGACAGCGACATTACTTGCGCTATACCTCCTGTATAACATTTAGGCATCCTAAATATCAGTGACGTTCTTTCAGTGTAATTTTTTATTAGCCGTTGGTGACAGCGACATTATTTGCACTATACCTCCTGTATAATGTTTGTGCATCCTAAATATCAGTGACATTAATTCAGTGTAATTTTTTACTAGCCGTTGGTGACAGTGATATTACTTGCGATATACCTCCTGTATAACGTTTGCGCATCCTAAAATTATCTGTGACATTTAGTGTACTTTAATCATAGACGCTGCGGACAGCGACATTATCTGTGCTACATCTCCTGTTTAACGTGTGCGCATCCTAAAAATATCTGTAACATTCTGTGTACTTTAATTGCTCATACACTTACAAAACCTGCGCTACTGTACGTGTGACATACTTGCAAGCATATATACCATTTAATATGCGCAAGGTGAGCAGTAAGGGACGGGAAGTGGCTGTGCTGCTTATGGTGCAAGCAGAGGCCGTGGCCCTGGGCTCGGTAAAATTGTGCCTGCTGGCAGAGCACAAGACACACACTCATCTACAATACCTAGCTTCATATGCCAGTTTACAGGGCGGCGCAGGACACCACTCTCGAAGTCAGACCAGTGTGACCAGGTGGTTGGTTGGAGCAGATAATGCTTCCAGTCGGTTAAGCACCACCCTGTCTTCCACAAAGTCCAGTCTCAGTAGCCAAGAGTCTGGTCAACATAATTGTCACCCTGATACTCCTTCCACCCACCATTGAGAGTCTTGACAAACAAGTGATCCCACACTCGGATATTCCGAGGAGCTCCTTTCATCGCCATTCCTTAATTTGGGCCTCTCAACAAGCTCACTTGAAGAGGGACATGAGGGGAGATCTTGCGCCCTGATTCCCAAACTCTTGAGCATCCGCAGTCAGAAGAAGATGGCGGTGGGGAACGGCAATAAGTGTTTCACGAGGTGGATGATGATGATGAGACACAGTTGCCAATAAGTCAACCGCAATTAGGCCTCTTTCACACGGAGAGATCGCAACTACCCGATCAAGTGGCTAAGGTAAGTTAAGTTTTATTATTTTTAACCCCTTCATCCTCATTTTACACAGCATTCTTTATTAAGAATGCTATTATTTTCCCTTATAACCATGTTATAAGGGAAAATAATAAAGATCTGGTCCCGTTGCTAAGCAACCATGCGGGAAAATCGCACTGCAGCTGCACTTGCTTGCGGATGCTTGTGATTTTCCCGCAGCCCCATTCACTTCTTTGGGGCCTGCGTTGCGTGAAAAATGCACAATATAGAGCATGCTGCGATTTTCACGCAACGCAGAAGTGATGCGTGAAAATCACCACTCATGTGCACAGCCCCATAGAAAAGAATGGGTCCGGATTCAGTGCGGGTGCAATGCGTCCACCTCACGCATTGCACCCACGCGGAAAACTCGCCCGGGAGAAAGGGGCCTTAGTGTCTCAAGATGTTCATCATGAGGATGAGACACAGTTGTCAATAACTGAGGTTGTTGTTAGGTCAAGTCAGGAGGATGACCAGAGTGAGGAAGTGGAAGAGGAGGTGGTGGACGATGAAGTCACTGACCCAACCTGTGAAGGTGGCAAGCCGAGCGAGGACAGCACTACAGAAGGGGAGGGATCTGCAGCACCGCAAAAGGCTGGAAAAGGCAGTGGGGTGGCAAAAGGGAGAAGGCGGGCCATACCAACCCGGCCCCTAACTGTTCCCCTGAACACCCCCTTGTGGAAATCTCCCTTGCAAGGGCTTTTTTGAGGAAAGTGCGGATGATAAAAGAATTGTCATTTGCAACCTGTGTCGTACCAAAGTGAGCAGGGGCGTGAACACTAGCAACCTCACCATCACCAGCATGATCCGCCACATGGCATCAAAGCACCCTAATAAGTGGGCCGAACACCTGGGTTCACAATCAATGTCTGCCTTGTCTTCCCCTGTGTTACGCGCTGGCCAATCCCCTGTCCAAGACGCAGGCCTGGATGCCTCGCGCCATGCACCTGGACCTTCACAAGCACCATCAGCTAGCACATCCACCTCTGTGTCCAAGCGCAGCGTACTGATGTCTTTGACCCAGGCCTTTGAACGAAAACTCAATTACCCAGCCACCCACCCACAGACCATAGCACTAAATGCACACCTTTCCAAATTGTTGGCCCTGGAAATGTTGCCATTTAGGCTTGTGGACACTGAGGCTTTCCGCAGCCTGATGGCGGCAGCCGTCCCACGTTACTCTGTCCCCAGCAGCTAATATTTTTCATGGTGTGCAGTCCCAGCCTTACACCAGTATGTGTCCCGTAACATCACTCGTGCCCTGACCAACGCAGTTATTGGTAAGGTCCACTTAACGACTGACACATGGACAAGTGCTTTTGGCCAGGGACGCTACAGATGTAGTAGAGTTAACACACATGCTTTCTGAGACGTGTTATCTAAACTAAATGTGTTAAGCAAACAACTTCAATTGCTTTTCAATGGCTTTTGTTTCAAGATAAAGTGATGAGTTAAGATATTTGAGATAAGAGTTTGTGTGTTAACCCTGCTATATCTGTACACTTCCCTGACTGGGTGAATGTTGTGGAGGCCAGGAGCGAGTCGTACCTTGGGATGGCACAGGTGTTACCAACGCCAAGGATTGCGGGCCCTACTTCCATCAGGGTTTCAGCCACCACCTACGTTAGTGGCTGCAACCTCCCCTTCTCCTCCTCCACTTCCACCTCTGAATTATCATCTTGCAGCACTAGTCAGCCATCAGTCAGTAGCTGGAAGCAGTGTAAAACTGGGAAGCGGCAATAGGCCGTGCTTAAACTGATCTGCTTAGGTGACAAAAAGCACACCACCGCAGAGCTATGGCAGGGGATAAGGGACCAGACTGAGGTGTGTCTCTCGCCACTCAACCTATAACCAGCCATGGTTGTGTCTGATTATGGCCATAACTTGGGGGGCAGCTTTGGAGATTGGCAAGCTCACACACATACCAGGCCTAGCCCATGTGTTCAACCTAGTGGTTCAGCGGTTTCTCAAAACCTACCCCAATTTGCCTGAGCTACTGGTGAAGATGCGCCATGTGTGTGCCCAGTTCCGCAAGTCATCAACAGCTTCCACTGGTCTGGCAACGCTGCAGCAGCACTTGCAATTGCCAGATCACTGACTGTTGTGTGACGTGAGCATGCACTGGAACTCGATGTTCCCCATGTTGGCCAGGCTTTGGGAGCAGTAGAGGGCAGTAGTGGAATACCAGCTGCAACATGGTCATCACCTTTCCAGTCAGCTTCCGCTCTTCATAGTGGGCATTGATGTCTGACCTCTGTGAGGTTTTACGCAACTTTGAGGAATCAACACAGATGGTGAGTGGCGATAAAGCTATTATCAGTGTAACCATCCCACGTCTGTGTCTACTCAAACGCTCGCTGCTCAGAATGAAGGCGGATGCTTTGCATGGGGAAGAGGTGGAAATGGGGGAAGACAGTACACAGGCCAGATCATCCTCAGTTCGTCTTCTCAGCGCGAATTGGATGATGATGAGGAGGATGAGCAGGAGACGGTTGCCTCTGCTACAGAGGGTAGTACCCATGGAAGTTTTAATCCATCTGTTCAGCGTGGATGCGTAGAAGAGGAGGATGAGGAGATTGAGAGTCATCCTCCTGATGTGGACAGTGAAGTCTTGTCTGTTGGGACTCTGGCACACATGACTGACTTTATTGTTAGGCTGCCTTTCCCGTGACCCTTGCGTTGTACACATTTTGGCCAACACTGATTACTGGTTGTTCACCTTTCTCGACTCCTGCTACAAAAAGAACTTCTCATCTCTCATTCCTGTAGTGGAGAGGACGAGGAAAATGGTGCAATACCAAAAGGTCATTGTGGAAAATTGCTCCAAAAATGTCCAGCTGTCAACGCTGGCTGCAGAGTACGTAGTTCCTTGGCCAACTGAGGAGGGGAGACAGGGGGAACACACAGCAGTTCCAACAGAGGCAGGGCAACACTCTCCGAGAGAAAACTTTTGGAAGATGGTGAAGGAGTACGTAGCAGACCGTGTCAGTGTCCTCAGTGATCCCTCTGTGCCTTACAACTATTGGGTGTCCAAGCTGGACACGTGGCATGAACTTGCGCTCTACGCCTTGGAGGTGCTGGCCTGCCCCGGCCCCAGCGTTTTGTCAGAGCGTGTATTCAGTGCTGCTGGGGGCATAATAACTGATAAGCGCATCCGCCTGTCAACTGAACATGCTGACCAATTGACTCATAAAAATGAACAAGGCCTGGATTGCCCCTGACTTCTCTACTCCACCAGAGGAAAGCAGCTGAACATAAAGGTACTAAATGTGGCTTTTATGGTGTATTGAATTAACTGTATTCCCATGCACCCCTTCCACCACTAAAAATTGAATATGGTTTAATCTCCCTTTTCTCGTACTCCTCCTCCATCATATCAACATGCTTATTAGGCTTTCCTTGCTCCTAATGTTTTAGAGGGTCACCAGCAAGCCCTCACCCATAATGTGTTTGAGGGTCACCAGCAGGCTCTCAACCATGTTTTTGAGGGCCACCAGCAGGCCCTCGCCCATAATGTTTTTGAGGGTCACCAACATCCCCTCAACCATAATGTTTTTGAGGGTCACCAGCCGGCCCTCACCCCTGTTTTAGAGGATTACCAGCAGGCCCTTGCCCATAATGTTTTTGAGGGTCACCAGCAGGCCCTCACCCACAATGTTTTAGAGGGTAACCATCAGGCCCTTACTCCTAATGATTTTGAGGGTCACCAGCAGGCCCTCACCCATAATGTTTTAGAGGGTCGCCAGCAGGCCCTCAACCATAATGTTTTTGAGGGTTACCAGCAGGCCCTCAACCATATTGTTTTTGAGGGTCACCAGCAGGCCCTCACCCATAATGTTTTAGATGGTCAGTTAAACAGCTGGCCCTCGCTCCTAATGTTTTTGAGGCTCACCAGCAGGCCCTCGCCCATAATGTTTTAGATGGTCAGTTCAGCAGCAGGCCCTCGCCCCTAATGTTTTAGAACAGGCATCCTCAAACTGCGGCCCTCCAGCTGTTGCAAAACTACAACTCCCAGCATGCCCGAACAGCCAACAGGTATCAGCCTACAGCAGGGCATTGTGGGAGTTGTAGTTTTACAACAGCTGGAGGGCCGCAGTTTGAGGATGCCTGTTTTAGAGGGTCAGCTCCGTAGCAGACCCTCACTCCTAATTTTTTAGATGGTCAGCTCGGCAGCAGGCCCTCGCCCATAATGTTTTAGATGGTCAGCTCAGGAGCAGGCCCTCACCCCGAATGTTTTAGATGGTCAGCTCGGCAGCAGACCCTTGCGCCTAATGTTTTAGAGGGTCAGCTCAGCAGCAGACCCTCATCCCTAATGTTTTAGAGGGTCAGTTCAGCAGCAGACCCTCTCCCCTAATTTTTAGATGGTCAGATCAGCAGCAGGTCCTCACCCCTAATGTTTTAGATGGTCAGCTCAGAAGAAGACCGTCACCTCAAATTTTTTTAGATGGTCAGCTCTGCAGTAAGCCCTCGCCCATAATGTTTTAGATGTTAGCTAGGCAGCAGGCCCTCACTCCTAATGTTTTAGATGGTCAGATCAGCAGCAGGCCCTCGCCCCTAATGTTTTAGAGGGTCATCAGCAGGTCATGAATCATAATTTCAATGGTGTGTATCATGCCCTCCTTTATGTGTAATATTGTGTATTGTAGTGCCGGTTCCTTGTAATTTTTGCCAGCCCTTTCACTTTTTTCCTGTAAACCAGACACCCTCCCCTCTTCAGAGCAGGGGGTGCCTGGTTTAATGCTCGGGTTCTCCCATTGACTTCTATTGTGCTTGGGTGCTCGGTAGAGCACCAGAGCATTCTGAGGTGTTCTACTCGAGCACCTGAGCACTTTGGTGCTCGACCAACACTGATCTAATTGTTTTGAATAGCAATGATGTTTGTGCTAGTAGAACTCATCTCAAATGTTCATCATGCTGCAATCTAACAGTACTACGTAGGTGAAAATCCCAAAGCCTGAAAGTACTCTCTCTGACCTTTCCTATGCTGTAATTATTCATGGATTAACTCCTTAGTGACTACCCATACACCTTTTTTTGGTGGTCACTGAGGGGGCCCTAGGCTGGGCCGCCTCCTTTTTATGGCAGCCCAGTCTAAGTGCTGCACGGGTCACCTGTGCAGCAGGGAGCGGGGGCCCGGCTCTCACATGAGATCCGCTGCCCTGCTCTAACTGCTCAGACCGGCAGGAGTGCCGATCCGGGCTGTTTAACACTTTACATACCACTGGCAATGGCGCCCGCTGCATGTAAAGTGCTGACAGAGGGAGCGGACTACCTCTGTCTCCCATTGGCCCCCCGCAAATGCTATCGTGGGGTGACGATGTTTGTGAAGGCTGGCTGGGGTCTTGTTTAGGCCCCAGACTATCCTTGAGTAATTTCCAGCAGGCTGCACCTCTCTGGCGCAGCCTGCTGGTCAAAAAAAAAATTTCCACCATATGTTTGGTATTGCAACGTCCGTAACGACCAGGACTACATAAATATCATGTGAATTATCCCCTACAGTGAATGCCATAAAAAAAAAAAGATTTGCTCATTTATTCTTAGTTGCCACCGAAAAAACATAATAACAAGTGAACAAAAAGCACCATTAACTCCAAAATTATACCAATGAAAAATACAAGTCGTCCCGCAAAAATAAAGCCCTCACACAACTCTATAGAAAGAAAAATAAAAAAGTTATGGGTCTTAGGAAGCGGCAATGCAAAAACATTTTTTTCTTTTAAAAAAAGGGGGTTTTATTCCAAAAAAATAGTAAAACGAAAAAAAAAAATAACTATATGTATTTGGTATCACTGTAATCGTAGTGACCCAGAGAATATAGATATTTTTTTATTTATACCGAAAAATGAACATCATAAAATTTATAACGTAAAAACACAATGGCAAGTTTGCTGTTTTTCCGATCTTCCTCCCAGAAAGAGTTAATAAAAGTTAATCAGAAAAATCGCAAAAAACAAGCCCTCATAAAGCTATATAGATGGAACAATAAAAAAGTTATAGCTCTTGGAATACAAAAACGCTTGGTCAGTAAGGCCCAAAACAAGCTGGTCACTAAGGGGTTAAATAATATTTCTACATAGGAAAATGTTTTTACTGAGCACAATTTTAATATTACGCTTGAAATACAATGTCTAAAAATAATTCAGATCTTAAATAGTACATGTGCGGCCCTCTGAGTCGCAACCATTCTACTGCATGTCCATACAGAGTCTAGAATGAATATAGAATACCCAATGTCATATTAAAGTTTAAACATTAAATGAAAATAAAAGTCACTTTACCATGTAACAGTAGGATCTGGACATTATTGTGGTAAATCAGTAGAAATAAATGAAAAACCATTACATCTGGCCCAATAGTAAACCCATTTATAACATTGTGGAAATGATGGGACTAACAAAATGCTTTTTAACATTAAATATATAAACATTCCCACTTAAAAATAAAGAATTTGTGTAAATAAATAAATTCTGCCTATTCACATAAATTTAACTGCAGTGTTGTATAAGCAGCCACTAGTAAAACAAGCATATTAACCAGCTTAGGGTGGGTGCACACTAGCGTTAGGGATTCCGTTATGGCTTAATAACGAAATCCATAAGACGGAAAGAGGGATCCGTTCTTCTGCCCATAGACTTGTATTATGACGGAATGCAAAACGGAAGCCTTTAAAAGGCATTCCGTTTGCTATGCGTCCTAATAGAAGTCTATGGGAATGAAAACGGATTTGCCTGGTTCCCGTTATGCAACCATGTTATAACGGAAAGCCATAACGGAATCCCTAATGCTAGTGTGAACCCACGATTACTGTCAAGCAGGCCTGACCAACAGTATAAGGACTCATGCACACAACTGTATGTATTTTGAGGTCTGCAAAAAAATGGAACCGCAAAAAATACAGATGACGTCGAGTGTGCATTACGTATTTTGCAGAAAGGAACAGGTGGCCCCTAACAGAACAGTACTATCCTTGTAGGTAAAGGCTTGTTCACACGAATTGCGGTCCGCAATGCACGGGCACCAACCGTGGGCCAGCCACATGCGGATCGCAGAACCATTCACTTGAATGGGGTCTGCAATCCATCCGTTCCGCAAAAAGATAGAGCAAGTTCTATCTTTTTGTGGTGCGGAAAGACAGAGCAGAACCCCAGGAAGCACTCCGTAGTGCTTCCGTCGGGTTTCGTTCCGTTCCGCACCGGATCTCCGGATTTGCGGACCCATTCAAGTGAATGGGTCCGCATCTGTGATGCGGAATGCACACGGCCGGTGACCCGTGTACTGTGGACTCGCCGTATGCGGGCCGTAATACGGCAACGGAGGGGCAACGGCCGTGTGAATGAGCCCTAAGGCAGAGAATAATTGGACATATTCTATTTTTTTCAGAACGGACATGCGGACATACAGAAATGGATTGCACACAGAGTAACTTCCGTTTTTTTTTTGTGCTGACCCATTGCTGACCCAAAAAACGTAACACGGAAAGAAAATACCTTCAAGTGCATGAGCTCTAACACTTCCAACTAATCAAAACTCTTACCCTCAGTTGACACTTGCGCGTTTTACAGCGCGTTCGAACGCGCTGTAAAACGCTCAACAGGAGAAAACTCATGTTCCCTATGGGCATGGTTCTCACCTGAGCGTTTTACAGCGCGTTTGAACGCGCTGTAAAACGCCCTATGCTCAAAGAAGTTCTTGAGCTTCTTTGGGGCGTTTTGTCGCGCGTTTGCACCCACTTCAATTAGAACGCGCGTTTAACACGCATTAAAGTGTAGATATGCCTTTTTCAATTGGTCTCCAGAGTCACTAACGCGCGTATGATGCGCGTTTCCTTTTTGCAAAAACGCGCTGTAATACGCGCGACTAAAACGCGCGTCTCAGAAATGCTCAGGTGTGAACCCAGGGTTAGGCCCTGATTTATCATACCTTCACTCCGGAATCCTGGCATCAAAAAAAAAAATCGCACAATGGGGCTTTTGCGACTTTTTTGCACTCACTCCAGTTTTGTAATATGGGTGGAAAAGTGGGTGTGGTTAGCTATGTTATCACTGTGACTTTTTTAAAAAGTTGCAAAAAAAGTCACAATCTTACTTCAGGAGGTGGGTGGAGTAGGAAAACTGGAGTAGCTTCTCTAGACAGAAGTATTAGGTTTAGGGCTCATTCACACAGCCGTGCCCATCTGTTGCCATATTGCAGCCCGCATATAGCGGGTCCGCAATACACGGGGCACCGGCCGTGTGCATTCCGCATCATGGATGGGGAGCCATTCACTTGAATAGGTCCAAAATTCCGGAGATGCGGTGAGGAACGGAACAGAACCCCACAGAAGCACTATGGAGTGCTTCCTATGGTTCTTCTCTATGCCTCCGCACCGCACCACAAAAAGGTAGAACTTGCTCTATCTTTTTGTGGAACGGACGGATCGCGGACCCCATTCGAGTGAAACGGTCTCTGATCTGCATGCGCCTGGCCCACAGTTGGTGCTTGTCCATTGCGGACCTTAATTTGCAGTCCACAGCATAGGCACGGAGCCCATACTTGTGTGAACAAGCCCTTAAGGACAGGTCAAATTTATCAAACAACCTGTGACATTTGATAAATGTGGCATAAAGTACTCCAACACAGATTCAAGCAAAACTGATATCAAATATTCCCCTCATGAAAGATTCCCCCCTTAACCTTTTGATGAGAAGCCAAAATAAGTATATGTGTCTTTTCTAATTAGTGATATTTAGGCATTCCAATACTTATCTCATGACATACATATAATCTAGGTGAACAAAATCTATGGTACAGGCTAGCTATTGTTTTATGCCTGAAACACAGCTATGTCAACATGCATTATACACATTTAATCTAAACATACAGTAGCTAGGCGTTGGTAATTACAGACAGGAAAGCGCCCAATAAAGACCAACCTGCATGCCTAGCTTTTCCATGAAGTGTGATACATATAATGGCCATCTCTTGTTTATTTTGCACTTTACTGGCTGTTCAGTATGCATACATGATGTGTATTGAAAAGATCCACACATAATAAAGTATAAGCAGATACACATTGATGTAGTAGACTGAACATGTCACTGACATATAAGCGAACTATATTCAACACCAACCTTCACCTCCACTGAAAGCTCAGAGTTCCTGAACAATACACTTTCTTCTACACGGTCACAGCGAGTGCGGCCCTTCTATGTGTCTGCTGAATACAACTGAGGACAGATGGCCAGGAGCCCTGAGCCTTGCTGGAATAAGGCAAAGCTTTGATTTGTTTTTTCTTCTCCTTTTGCTTAGCCCCTGGCAGATAAGCCTGAGTCAGGCACAGTGAGCTCACAACACCCCCTCCACCACCCATTTCAATTAGTGCCACATGAGAGGAGCTTCTGCCCAAAATCTTCTTAGTAAAGTGCCAGAGGGCAGGGCAATCTCCTTTGCTCAACAATGACCAGAAGCAGCTATAAATATAATGAACAAAGGCTCTGTAAGGGCTGAGAATGTGATGTCCTAATCCCATAAATCGCTACAGCAGGCACACATCGACAGCTTTGTTTCATACTGTAATTTGACTGAAGGCTTCTTTTGTAATCCTAAAGAGAGACTAAAATGAATCTGTACATTTAAGAAGCTTTTATAAGAAGTATTAGTGACTGGATGACTGTGTGTCTATTTGGCACAAGGCCATGTACACTCCTCACAGCATTCTGAAATCATCATTTACTGGAACACTGAACTGGCTTCATCAGCATCACATTCTACCTCTTCTAGTCACTACTGTATATGACCTCAACAGCCCAGATCCTTTACAATGCTCTAAAATCATTCCACAAGGTTATTTAGTCCACAAGTTTATTTAAGATGAAGTTGCTTTCCGTCTGCAAATCTTAAAATAGAAAATCTTGGCTTATATAGTGTACTTTTTAATATAGCATGTTTTTGTTTTTATAAATATGGTCATATTCTTTTGCACCGATATTGAAAAAGGAAATACTATCAAGCTATGTTAAAGCAACGGTATAATACAGCTAGGGTGAAATAGAGAATAATGTAAGTCCCTTACCATGCAAACACAGACCATGTGCTCTGCCAGTGCTTTAAAAGCATCTGATTGTCAGTTTGCTCTTGTGATGACAGCTGCTTGGTTGGTGCTGTGTATTGTTTGTTTATAGGGTAGGGTGAGCTGTGGAAGACTAGGAGTGGCTTCATTTAAAATAAAATCTGCAGTGTGGAGGGACCATGTTTACAAGAGAATACATGCATGTTGCTGGTGAATATTAATAAGCAAAAAATTTGTCAATAGAAAGGAAGGCATATGGGATGCAAACATTTTGGATACAAAATAAAAAAAATTAAATGTACATCAATATAAATTATGACCAGTGAAGCTTAGATAGTTGACATATAAGGTCATTATGTGCCCTGGCATTGATTTAGTTTGACATAATGAAATATCATAATGAAATTGTAATGAATAGGGTTGAGCGAACCCAAACTGTAAAGTCCGGGTTGTTGGTCCACAAACCAGTTTTGCATACAATGTACAAATACCTATTTTAAATTTAAGCAGTGACATACTGCATTTGTGTATCTTGGGGAATAAACCAGTATTGTTATTCCACAGAGCACTTTTGCATAAAACGCTGAAAAACCTATTTTAAAATTTTGCAATGACATACTGCATTTCTGGTTTTGTGGTAGATAACACATTTGCGGCGTACGCTCTATTTCTGACAGTCAAATTAAACCGTTAACTTCTGCTTTTACATTGTTGGTTTGAAAAATCTAATTTTTGGTAATGGTGAAGAAATTGTATTGAATTGCTCCATTACACTGTTGTGTGACCTAAAGAAATGTATTCTGTTTATGACACGGGCACTGCCTTACTGTTAGGCCTTATTCACACATCCGTTGTGTTTTACGGATCCACGGAGCCGCGGATCCGCAAAACACGGACACACCGGCAATGTGCATTCCGCATTTTTGCGGACCGCACATTGCCCGAACTCCATAGAAAATGCATCTTCTTGTCCGCAATTGCGGACAAGAATAGGACATGCTCTATTTTTTTTGCGGAGCCGCGGACCGGAAGATCGGCGGCGCGCTCCGCAAAATCGGATGCGGAGAGCACAGTGTGTGCTCTCCGCATCGTTCCCGGCCCCATTCACAGTCAATTCCGCAAAATTGCGGAATACATGCGGACTACATTGCGGATGTGTGAATAGGGCCTTAGTGAACTTTATTGTTGACTATTGCCAGTTAAATTGACACCGGAGATAAACCATCTTTAAGTTTGGTGGGTGAACGCAAATAATGAGGAGAACATCAAATAAGGGACGTGGGCATGGTCGTGGAGGTGTTGGTGGAGCTTCTATTGCTGGGAGAGGACGTGGCCATTCTGCGCCAGCTACATCAGTCTTTCACCTAACCCCTTTGCAAAGCAGCCAAGCAACCTGAGCTCTAAGTCATGCAGCAGACTCTTATGCTTTTTGATGACTCTGCTGGCAGGGTTTCCCCGGGCCATCCACATAACCCTGACCCAGAAGTGGAAGACCTTGAATGCACTGATACCCAACCACTTATGTTGCAGGATGAGGACATGGGAGGACCACCGCATCACGTCTCTGATGATGACGAAACACAGGTGCCAACTGCTGCTGCTTTGTGCAGCGTGCAGAACGATGAGGAGGGCAGGGGTAAAGAGTGGGTGGAAGATGATTTGGAGGACAATGAGGTCCTAGACCCCCACTGGACTTAAGTTCATGCTAGTGATGTGTGCAGTTCTGAGGAAGAGGCGGTAGTCGCACAGAGACAACAGCACAGCAAAAGAGGGAGCAGGCTGCAAAAGCGGATAGGCCGTTCCCGAGACAGTACACCTGCTACTGCCAATCGCACCCAGGGACCTAGCACACCAAAGCCAGCTCCAAGGAGTTCATTGGCACGGCAGTTCTTCAGACAATGACAAAGATACGAGTGATTTGCACGTTGTGCCATCAGAGCCTGAAGCGAGGCATAAACGTTCTAAACCTGAGCACAACCTGCATGACCAGGCATCTACATGCAAAGCATGAACTGCAGTGGAGTAAACACCTTAAAAACCAAGAAAGGTCTCCGGATCCTCCTGTTTCCTCTTCTGCTGCTGTCTCTGCCTTTTCCTCCACCTCTGAAGTCACAGTGGCACCTGCCACCCAGCAAACAGAGGATGTGCCACCAACACCACTACCTCCGTCATCATCACCAAGCATCTCCACCATGCTACACGCAAGAATTCAGCTGTCCATCTCCCAAACACTGGAAAGAAAATACCCACCTACCCACCCTCGATCCCTGGTCCTGAATGCCAGCATTTCAAAATTACTGGCCTTTGAAATGCTGTCATTCCGTCTGGTGGAGACGGATTGTTTTAAACAGCTGATGGCGGTGGCTGTCCCACAGTATGTCGTTCCCAGCCGTTACTACTTTTCCAGGTGAGCCGTCCCTTCCCTGCACAACCAAGTAGAGGATAAAATCAAGTGTGCACTGCGCAATGCCATCTGAGGCAAGGTCCACATAACCACAGATACATGGACCAGTAAGCACAGGCAGGGACACTATATCTTCCTAACTGCAAACTGGGTAAATGTAGTGGCGGCTGGGCCTGAGGCGGATAGCGGTTTGGCGCATGTCCTTCCACCACTGAGAATCACAGGGCATTATTCTTTGCCTCCTGTTGCCTCCTTCTCCTACTCCGCTTCCTCCTCCTCCTCCTCTTCTACCACCTCCTCATCCGGTCAGTGAAAGACCTTCCTCACCAACTTCAGCACAGCCAGGGGTAAACATCAGCAGACGGTTTTAAAACTCATGTGTTTGGGGGACAAACCCCACACCGCACAGGAGCTGTGAAGGGGAATAGAAGAACAGACTGATGAGTGGTTGCTGCCAGTGAGGGTCAAGGCCTGCCTGGTGGTGTGCAATAATGGGCAAAATCTCGTAGCAGCTCTGGGACTAGCCAGTTCGACGCACATCCTTTGCCTGGCACATGTGCTGAATTTGGTGCAGAAATTCCTTAAAAACTACAAATACACGTCAGAGCAGCTGCAGAAAGTGCAGTCCGTCTGTGTTCACTTTCAGCGTTCTCACCCTGCTACTTTCAGCGTTCTCACCCAGTCTTGCGCTGCAGCGTAACTTCGGCCTTCCTGCTCACCGCCTCATAGGCAACGTGCCAACCAGGTGAAACTCCACCTTGCATATGCTGGAGAGACTGTGCGAGCAGCAGAAGGCGATAGTGGAGTTTCAGCTGCAGCACACACGGGTCAGTCACTATGCAAAACAGCACCACTTCACCACCAATGAGTGGGCCTCCATGCGAGACCTGTGTGCGGTGTTTCAAGTACTCAACCAACATGGCCAGTGCCGATGACACCGTTCATAGCGTTACAATACCACTTCTATGTCTCCTTGAAAATACACTTAGGGCGATGATGGAAGAGGATATGGCACAGGAGGAGGAGGAAAAGGGGGCATTTCATAGGGTTTCCGGCCAGTTATTCAGCAGTGTCTCAGAGTGTGGGTTCCTGCGCCAGCAGAAGCCAGGTACACATGAGGCCAAGCAGGGAACAGTTCTGGAGGATGAGGAGGATGATTTAGAGGAGGAGGAACTGGGCACACAGCAGGGTGGCACCCAACGCAGCTCATGCCCAGCACTGGAGCATGGCTGGGGGGATACGGAGAACACAAAAGATACACCACCTACAGAGGACAGCTTATCCTTACCTCTGGGCAGCCTGTCACACATGAGCGACTACATGCTGCAGTGCCTGCGGAACGACTTCAGAGTTGGCCACATTTTAACTTCTGCTGACTACTGGGTTGCAACCCTGCTGGATCCCTGTTCCAAAGACAATGTGCCGTCCTTAATTCCCTCACTGGAGCGTGATAGGAAGATGCGCGACTACAAGCACACGCTGGTAGACGTGCTCCTGAGGGCATTCCCAACTTACAAGTGAAGGGACAAGTGAAGGGACAAGTGAAAGCACAAGGCGAAGGCAGAGGCGGAGAAGGAAGAGGTCGCCAACGCAGCAGGGTCTTGGCCAGCACCTCACAAGGCAGGGTTAGCATGGCCGACATGTGGAAAAGCTTTGTCACCATGCCACAGCAACTGTCACCACCAGCTGATACAGAACGTCTTAGCAGGAGGCAGCATTTGAACAACATGGTGGAATAGTACATGTGCACACGCCTCCACGTACTGACTGATGGTTCTGCCCCATTCAACTTCTGGGTCTCCAAATTGTCCACATGGCCTGTGCTTGCCCTTTATGCCATGGAGGTGCTGGTCTGCCCTGCGGCCAGTGTATTGTCTGAAAGTGTATTTAGCACAGCAGGGGGCGTCATTACAGACAAACGCAGCCGCCTTTCCACATCCGATGTGGACAAGCTCACGTTCATTAAAATGAACCAGGCTTGGATCCCACAAGACTTGTCTGTACCTTGTGCAGAATAGACATTTATACCCGCCTCAACCATACATTCTTGTACTCAAGTGCACTTATTCTTTGATTTCTTTTTTATTTATTTGTCTCATTATTTTGGGGGCTAACCCAATTAAAAAAAAAAAGAAAAAAAAAAACATTGTTAGCTGGCTACCTCCTCCTCCTCCATCATCACTTCCACCTACAACACCACATTCACCACCTCTTCAACCTCCGACTCCACCTCCTCCTCTGAGTTGCAGGTTAATAATTTTTAATTTTTATTTGTTTTATTTTATGTTATTTCCCTATCCACATTTGTTTGCAGAGCACTTGCCACGCTCTTAAGCACATGTTGCTGCCTTTTGCAGCCCTCTAGCCCTTTCCATTAAATTTTTAGGGCCATTTTCATTTTAGTGCCTAAAAGTTTGGGTCCCCATTGACTTCAATGGAGTTTGGGTTCAGGATCCGAACTTAACCTGAACTTTTTTGTGAAGTTCGGCCGAACCCGTCGAACTCGAACTTCCAGGTATTCGCTCAACTCTCGTAATGAATAGTGATGAGCGAGCATACTCGGCCGAGTACTGTTTGGCTTGAGCATCGCTATGCTAGACATGTGGCGGTACTCTGCCAAATACCACGTGTGCTCGTCGCATTGCTCGAGTCTCCTCCCCACACGTTTGGCGCCTCCTAAGCAGCCAATCAACGTTCAGGTAAGTTATTCCCTTCAGTGTAATGCCATAGCCATGTTAGCTATTAGGCTTACACTGATTGGCTGGCCAGAACACTTGATAACAATTTAAATAGGAGTCGATGTCCTGCGCTCAGATCATTCAGCATCAGGGAGAGCAGACAGAAGGCAGGGACAGATAGCGCTTTGCTGGAAATTCACAGATTTAACTCCAAAAATTGAAAGACCAAACAGTCCTCTTAATGAATACAGTGTGTGTTTGACAGCAGTGCAACACAAATATTTTTTTTTTTTTTACCAGGGGTTAAATTCAGCAGTATGAGGGACAGGCGTCTTCAGGAAGGGACATATAGTGCAGGGCTGGAAAATCGCTTATTTAAATACCCAAAAGCTTTTAAAAGACAAAGATTTGATATTAGTGAGATCTACAGTACGCCATCAGAAAAAATAGTGTTTAGCAGACATTATAAAAAGTTACTTATTCACTAGAGTATGTCAGCAAGTGAGATCTACAGTACGCCATCAGAAAGCAGTGTGTTTAGCAGACATTATAAAAAGGGGCTTATTCTAGTGTGCGCCTGCTTATTCACTAGTGTCCGCCTTTCTGGGGAAATTAACCTAATTTGTGCCACATCTGTGTGTTCAATCCGCGTTATATTCATTACTCCAGCAGAGAATGATTTATATTTTGGGCAAATTTAGCTAGTTTTGGGAACATCTGTGTGTGTGTATAGAACGCAACCGTATATAGAGTATTCCAGCAGAGAATAAATTTTATTTGGAACAAATTTAACTAGTTTTAGGCACATCTGTGTGTGCGTTTAGACCTCAACCATATATACAGTATTCCAGATTCCAGAGAATTATATAGCAATACTATAGCAATACTCAACAAGGCCAGTAGATGGCAGTGTTAAGCTAAAGTACTTGTTTTCTCAAAGGTCTATTTAGACGCTTCGGGTTTACGATCTAAATTCGATATCGCTATGCGCTCGCGCAATTCCAGTGAGAGCGCTAGCGATGTTACATCTGTACAATATTCCAGCAGAGAATTATTTGTATTTGGGACACATTTAACTAATTTTGGGCATATCTGTCTGTGCGCTTAGGCCGAAACTGTATATACAGTATTCCAGCAGAGAATTATTTGTATTTGGAACACATTTAACTGCTTTTGGGAAAATCTATGAGTGCGTTTAGGATGCAACCATATATACAGTATTATAGCAGAAAATTATATGTATTTAACTAGTTTGGGTCACATCTGTGTGTGCGTTCAATCCACAAACGTTATATACAAGTATTCCAGCAGAGAATTATTTGTATTTGGGACACATTTAAGGACTTTTGGGCAGGTCTGTGTGTGTGTTCAATTCACAAACCTTATATACAATATTCCAGCAGAGAACACATTTTATTTGGGACAAATTTTATTAGTTTTAGGCATATCTGTGTGTGTGTTTAGGTCGCAACCACATATACAGTATTCCAGCAGAGAATTATTTGTATTTGAGACAAATGTAACTAGTTTGGGGCACATCTGTGTGTGCGTTCAATCCACAAACGTTATATACAGTATTCCAGCAGAGGACAATTTATATTTGGGACACATTTAACTAATTTTGGGCACATCTGTGTGTGCGTTCAATCCACAAACATTCCAGCAAAGAATCCATTTTATTTGGGACACATTTAACTAGTTTTAGGCACATCCATGTGTGAACGTTCAATTGACAAGCGTTATATACAATATTCCAGCAGGGAATTATTTGTATTTTGGACACATTAACTACTTTTGGGCAGATCTGTGTGTGTGTTTAGGCCCAAACCGTATATACAATATTCCAGCAGAGAATTATTTGTATTTGGGACACATTTAACTACTTTTGGGCATATCTATTAGTGCGTTCAATTCAGAAACATAATATACAGGATTCCAGCAGAGAATACATTTTATTTGGGACAAATTTAACTAGTTTTAGGCATATCTGTGTGTGCGTTTAGGACGCAACCATATATAGAGTATTCCAGCAGAGAATTCATTGTATTTGGGACAAATTCAACTAGTTTGCGGCACATCTGTGTGTGCGTTCAATCCACAAACGTTATATACAGTATTCCAGGAGAATAAATTTTATTTGGGACAAATTTAACTAGTTTTAGGCACATCTGTGTGTGCGTTTAGGCCGCAACCATATATACAGTATTCCAGCAGAGAATTATTTGTATTTGGGATTTTAAAGGGGTAAAGCAGAACTTCTTTATTGGATGGCAAAGCTTGGCCCTTTATGCAAGTCCTCCTGCCAGGGCTACTCCCCCAGGGACCTTATTGAGGACAGGCACACAAAATACAGTGACCAATCAACATACAGCCAGATATCACAACCCCACATGCATTGTCCATTGTGAATGGTGATTAGGTCACAGGCAATGTCCATTGTGAATGTTGATTAGGTCACAGGCAATGTCCATTGTGAATGTTGATTAGGTCACAGGCAATGTCCATTGTGAATGCTAACTGTCACTGGGGCCATAGTCACAGGGTAATAGGCTGGCAAGCATGCCTCTCCAACTCCCTGTGACAAAGGTGCTTTTGTCACACATCTTCCCTCCCAGGGGAAGACTAACCAGGTACCTGACCTCCTGTGGGTCAGTACCTGAGTTAGATGAGCAGCCTGCCCACAACCGAGTACTGCACCTGTAGTTCGTGAGTGTCCAGCTTTGTTGGGTCTGTCCTAGGCTGCAGAGGGTATGTCTGCTGCCCCTGATCTCCCTTGTGTTCCCTGGCATGGAGCTGTAGGTACGGGATGGGCAGAGGCTGACTGCACTCTGCCCAGATGCAAGCTCTTCCACTTGGGTAGCCTGTGGGTAGTCAGGCACAGGACAGGAGGATAGGGGAGGGCAGAGGCCGACTGCACTCTGCCCAGATGCCAGCTCTTCCGCTGGGGTAACCTGTGTGAAGTCAGGCTCTGAACACGAGGATAGAGGAAGGGCGGAGGCCGACTGCACTCTGCGCAGATGCCAGCTCTTCCTCTGGGGCAGCCTGTGTGAAGTCAGGCTCAGGACAGGAGGATAGGGGAGGGCAGAGGCCGACTGCATTCTGCCCAGATGCCAGCTCTTCCGCTGGGGTAACCCGTGGGTAGTCAGGCTCAGGACAGGAGGATAGGGGAGGACAGAGGCCGACTGCACTCTGCCCAGATGCCAGCTCTTCCGCTGGGGTAACCTGTGGGTAGCCAGGCTCAGGCCAGTAGGATAGGGGAGGACAGAGGCCGACTGCACTCTGCCCAGATGCCAGCTCTTCCGCTGGGATGGGGTCAGGGAATCCTACCCCAAGGACTTGGTTGCGGATTGGCTATGGAGAGGAGGGGTCGCTTACCTCCTCCTCCTGGCACTCCTGCGGGTTTGGTTGGTGATCTGTACCAGCAGTCTAGCATCCCTGTATGTCTGGTGCAGAGACCGCTGTCCCATCTGCACCATCGGAGTTAGGGGTGCTGTTCCCCTGGTGTGGGGGAGAGGGACTCGTTGTCTTCTCTTCCTGCAAAACATAACGCCACTGGGGAGCAGGACCGACTGTCCCTACTCCATGAAATTCCGGCTGCCGTTGGGGATCTGAGCCGACTGCCCAGAATCCCTGTAGGGCCGGTGGAGAGACCTCGGTCCCATCTCCACCTGCCAGTTGGGGTTACCCCCAGGACAAGTCTATGAGGTCCCCTACCTCTGCAGCTGGTACGGAAGCAGGGGATACCTCAGTTGGGTCTTCCCAGAGGTAGGGGTGTAGGTCTGGGACTGCCACCCAGCTCTCCGGTAGTGTATATTGGGGTCGAATTGAGCTGAAGAAGTATTGGTAATCCTGCTCCAGCTCCCACTCCCTTGTCACTACAGATGCCAGGTCTTGTCTCACCTCTCTCGCTGTAGCCCAATCATGCATACCCTCCCTGTAGTCATAGATATCCCAGAACCGAGACTCTCCAGCATCTCCGAACTCTGGTTCTGCGTTCCAAACGTTATATACCAGTTTCCAGCAGAGAATTATTTGTATTTGGGGCACATTTAAAGGATAACTGTCACATTTAGACCCTAATTTCAGTTTTCATATATGTAGTTACTAATATGATAATATTCCTGAATCAATAACTATTAGACTTACTTACCCCTTATTTAATAAGATTCAGCCCTTAGCAACCAGTCTGCATAAAACTGCAATTTCACTATTCTGTTAAGATGGCTGCCCCCAGCCCTGAAGCTAATCCATAGGCACCTGCAGCAAAGTTAGTGAAGACCAGCTCTGTATAGGGGGGTCCTGCAGTGAAGTTCTCAGGTCTGGCTGAAGCCTGTAGTCCTTCTACAAGCTCTCCTCTTATCAGATAAGGCTGTCATTTATACACTGAGCAGCCACATTGTCCTGTACTGCTAAGGGAGTGTCTGCCAAGCACAGGCATGTGGAGAAGTTCACACACACAGCCTAGCACTGTTATCTCCTGTCAGGAAGAACCTGGCTTTTTACACATTCCCTTACAATGTTGACTCACTATCAGGTCCCAGTGCACGCAGTGTGCTCCATCCTCATGTCTGGTAGACGGAAGGAGCATAGCAACCTGATTTTATCTCAGGTAAAAATAGCCAATACTGGGGACTTTTAGGTGGCTTTTAGGGGTTATTTATTAAATAATCAGAAATTAAAACAAGGCCAACAAGGTGATATTAATCACCAAAATCCAATAGTAAAAAAAAAAAAAAAATTTTAAAGTTATACTTTAACTACTTTGGGGCAGATCTGTGTGTACGTTCAATTCACAAACATTATATACAGTATTCCAGCACAGAATAAATTTTGTTTGGGACAAATTTAACTAGATTTAGGCATATCTGTGTGTGCGTTTAGGACGCAACCATATATACAGTATTCCAGCAGAGAATTAATTGTATTTGGGACAAATTTAACTAGTTTGGGGCATATCTGTGCATGCGTTCAATTCACAAACGTTATCTACAGTATTCCAGCAGAGAATTATTTGTATTTGGGACACATTTATCTACTTTTGGGCACATCTGTTATATACAGTATTCCAGGAGAATAAATTTTATTTGGGACAAATTTAACTAGTTTTAGGCACATCTGTGTGTGCATTTAGGCCACAACAATATATACAGTATTCCAGCAGAGAATTATTTGTATTTGGGATGCATTTAATTACATTTAGGCAGATCTATGCCTACAATCCACAAACGTTATATACAGTATTCCAGCAGAGAATAAATTTTATTTGGGACAAATTTAACTAGTTTTAGGCAGATCTGTGTGTGCGTTTAAGGCCGCAATCATATATACAGTATTTAAGCAGAAAATTATTTTTATTTGGGACAAATTTAACTACTTTGGGGAAAATCTGTGTGTGCTTTCAATCCACAAACATTATATACAATATTCCAGCAGAAAATTATTTGTATTTGGGACACATTTAACTACTTTTGGGCACATCTGTGTGTCTGTTTCGGCCGAAACCGTAAATATAATATTTCAGCAGAGAATTATTAGTATTATAACACATTTAACTACTTTTGGGCACATCTATTGGTGCGTTTAGGCAGCAACCATATATACAGTATTATAGCAGAGAATTATATGTATTTGGGACATATTTAACTAGTTTGGGGCCCGTGTGTGTGTGCGTTCAATCCACAAACGTTGTATACCGGTTTCCAGCAGAGAATTATTTGTATTTGGGACACATTTAACTACTTTTGGGCACATCTGTGTGTACGTGCAATTCACAAACATTATATACAGTATTCCAGCAGAGAATTATTTGTATTTTGGACATATTTATCTACTTTTGGGCAGATCTATGAGTGCCTACAATCCACAAACGTTATATACAGTATTCCAGGAGAATAAATTTTATTTGGGACAAATGTAACTAGTTTTAAGCACATCTGTGTGTGCATTTAGGCCGCAGCTATATATACAGTATTCCAGCAGAGAATTGTTTGTGTTTGGGAAAAATGTAACTACTTTTGGGCATATCTGTTTGTGTGCTCAATCCACAAACGTTATATACAATATCCAGCAGAGAATTATTGGTATTTGGGACACATTTAATTACTTTTGGGCACATCAGTGTGTGCGTTCAATCCACAAACATGATATACAGTATTCCAGCAGAGAATACATTTTAATTGGGACAAATTTAACTAGTTTGGGGCACATCTGTGTGTGCGTTCAATCCACAAACGTTATATACAATATTCCAGGGGAGGACAATTTATATTTGGGACACATTTAACTAATTTTGGGCATAACTGTGTGTGCGTTCAATCCACAAACATTATATACAGTAATCGAGCAAAGAATCAATTTTATTTGGTACACATTTAATTAGTTTTAGGCACATCAGTGTGTGCGTTAGATCCACAAACGTTATGAACAATATTCCAGCGGAGAATTATTTGTAATTTGTACACATTTAACCACTTTTGGGCATATCTGTGTGTGTTTTTAGGCCGAAACCGAATATACAGTATTCCAGCAGAGAATTATTTGTATTTGGGACACATTTAACTACTTTTGGGCATATCTCTTAGAGGTTTCAATTCAGAAACATTATATACAGTATTCTAGCAGAGAATCAATTTTATTTGGGACACGTTTAACTAGTTTAAGGCACATCCATGTGTGAGTTCAATCCACAAACGTTATATACAATATTCCAGCAGATAATTATTTGTATTTTGGACATATTTAACTACTCTTGGGCATATCTGTGTGTGCGTTTAGGCCGAAACCGTATATACAGTATTCCAGCTGAGAATTATTTGTATTTGGGACACATTTAACTACTTTTGTGAATATTTATTAGGCAGAGGGAGATTAGAGAGGTTAACAAGTGGCTCAAGAACTGGTGTAGGAAGCAGGGTTTTGGGTTCATGGAGAACTGGGCCGACTTTGCTATCGGCTACAGGCTCTATCGTAGGGACGGGCTGCACCTCAATGGGGAAGGGGCAGCCGTGTTGGGGAGAAAGATGGCTAGAAGGTTGGAGGAGTGTTTAAACTAGGGACTGGGGGGGAGGGAAATTACATAATAGGAGGGGAAGATAGTGCAGATAGAGACCGGGGGCAAGGTAGTGGGACTGGGGGAGGAATGGAAGGAGGGACTAGAAAAGTTCAGAAGGAAAGGTGTAGGGCAAAAAATAGGCATAAACCTCTCAAATGTATGTATACTAATGCCAGAAGCCTGACTAATAAAACTGGGGAACTGGAATTAGTGATGTGTGAGGAGGATTATGACATAGTGGGAATAACTGAGACATGGCTGGACGATAGCTATGACTGGGCTGTTAATGTACAAGGTTACAATCTGTTCAGAAAGGATCGTCAAAACCGGAGAGGGGGAGGGGTCTGCCTTTACATAAAGTCCTGGGAAGACATCTGTGAGGGACACGAAAATGTGGAGTCATTGTGGGTGGAGATAAATGGAGCCAAAAACAATAATAAATTACTAATAGGAGTTTACTATAAACCACCTAATATACCAGAGTCCGCAGAAAATCTATTACTAAACGAGATAAACAAGGCGGCAAACCATAATGAGGTGGTTATTATGGGGGACTTCAACTACCCAGATATAGACTGGGAAACTGAAACCTGTACATCCCATAAAGGAAACAGGTTCTTGGCAATAGACAATTACCTTTCCCAAATGGTTCAGGACCCAACTAGAGGGACGGCCATACTGGACTTAGTATTAACCAATAGACCTGATAGAACAACAGACGTGCAGGTCGGGGGACACCTGGGAAATAGCGACCATAACTTCCAATTATCCTTCAAACGAGAGTTTCTACAGGGAGGAACAAGAATACCGGACTTCAAAAAAGCAAATTTTAGCCAACTAAGAGAGGCCATAGGCCCAATTAACTGGGACAAAGTCCTCAAAAATAAAAATACAACCACAAAATGGGAGATTTTTAAAAGCATCGTAACATCTAATTGTGATCGATGCATACCTTATAGAAATAAAAGGCTAAGAAATAAGAAGAAACCAATGTGGATAAATAGAACCGTAAAAAAAGCAATAAATGACAAAAAGAAAGCATATAAATCACTAAAACAGGAGGGGAGCCAGGAAGCTCTGATAAACTATAAGGAAAAAAATAGAATATGTAAAAA
Organism: Bufotes viridis; assembly: GCA_033119425.1. Classification (NCBI taxonomy): domain Eukaryota; kingdom Metazoa; phylum Chordata; class Amphibia; order Anura; family Bufonidae; genus Bufotes; species Bufotes viridis. The sequence continues at coordinate 206,344,732 of CM065593.1, read as the reverse complement.
CTAATAAAAACTGCCAAACTAGAGACCGAGAGATTAATTGCCAAAGAGAGCAAAACTAACCCTAAAATGTTTTTCAATTATATAAATGGTAAAAAATATAAATCTGAAGGAGTCGGCCCTCTACATAGCAATGAGGGGGAGTTGCAGAAAGCGACGAGGATAAAGCTAAGCTATTAAATATTTTCTTCTCCACTGTTTTCACTGAGGAAAATAAACTGTCAGATGAAATGCAAAATGTAAAAGTAAATTCCCTTTAAAAGTGCCCTGTCTGACCCAGGAAGAAGTACAGCAGCGACTTAAAAAGATTAAAATAGACAAATCGCCAGGACCGGATGGCATACACCCCGTATCCTAAGGGAATTAAGTGATGTCCTAGCCAGACCCTTATTTTTGATATTCACGGACTCCATACTGACAGGGAATGTTCCACCAGACTGGCGTATAGCAAATGTGGTGCCAATATTCAAAAAGGGTCCAAAAAGAGAGCCTGGAAATTATAGGCCGGTAAGTTTAACATCTGTTGTGGGTAAACTGTTTGAAGGTTTTGTAAGAGATGCTATCTTGGAGTATCTCAATGAAAATAAGCAAATTACACCATATCAGCATGGCTTCATGAGGGATCGGTCATGTCAAACTAATTTAATCAGTTTCTATGAGGAGGTAAGTTCTAGACTTGACCGGGGTGAATCAGTGGATGTCATATATCTGGACTTCTCCAAAGCATTTGACACTGTACCACAAAGAAGGTTAGTATATAAAATGAGAACACTTGGACTAGGAGAAAATATCTGTATGTGGGTAGGTAACTGGCTCAGTAATAGAAAACAGAGAGTGGTTATTAACGGTACACACTCAGATTGGGTCTCTGTCACTAGTGGGGTACCTCAGGGGTCAGTATTGGGCCCTATTTTCTTCAATATATTTATTAATGATCTTGTAGAAGGCTTGCACAGTAAAATATCATTTTTTGCAGATGTAAAGTGTGTAAAGTAATTAACACTGAAGAGGACAGTTTTCTGCTACAGAGGGATCTGGATAGATTGGGGGCTTGGGCAGAGAAATGGCAGATGAGGTTTAACACTGACAAATGTAAAGTTATGCACATGGGAAGGAATAATGCAAGTCACCCGTACATACTAAATGGTAAAACACTCAGTAACACTGACATGGAAAAGGATCTAGGAATTTTAATAAATAACAAACTAAGCTATAAAAACCAGTGTCAGGCAGCTGCTGCTAAGGCCAATAAGATAATGGGTTGCATCAAAAGGGGCATAGATGCCCGTGATGAAAATATAGTCTTACCACTTTATAAATCACTAGTCAGACCACACATGGAGTACTGTGTACAGTTCTGGGCTCCTGTGAACAAGGCAGACATAGCAGAGCTAGAGAGGGTTCAGAGGAGTAGAAAGTGATGAGAGGGCACTCCTATATTTGGTTTAAATTGTTCGTAGTTTAATATATAGACGTGCAAAATAATTAAGTCAATAAAATTGAAATTAAAAACTAAAAATTATGAGATAACAAGATTGGTTCCCTATTACATGATATAGATACATCTGTATGTTAGAGAGTTAATTTCACACATTAGTCATAGAGTATGTGTATGGTTGTGATTATAGATGCAGCTTATGGAGTCATATAGATGCATATGTAGGACATATATAGGTAATAATTATCCCATTTGTTTGAATATGGGAATTTTCCTATATTGAATAATAATAGGAGTTGGTGTATGCTCCCTTTAAGGTTTCTTGATTACCGATTTGTGTTTTATTGTGTATTTTTTTATTCCTATGGATATCTATAGGTATTCTATTCTTTCTTTACCTTTGTATGTGAGTGTGACTAAGTAACCAAAAAGACATTGTATAAGAAAGTTAATGCAATCAATAATTAATGGTTACTCTTTGCTAGAGATAATCCACAGACATTATAAGGCACCATTTAGACCGCCACAATCCTCTCAACTACCGATCTATTGAGATAAATCTCATACAATTCTCCTAGAAGCAGACAATGAACTTTAATTAATTAATTAATTTAATCTCACTGTATATCTATGCAGATCAGAGGCATTATTATAATCTGACATTGGAGACATTGGAACATTAGACTGATAGATATGCAATAAGACATTATGTACAGAGTCTAATGGTCAATTTATGCATATATGGGTATCTTCCCTCAAAAAGGGTGAATTTTAAATAGCCAGCTTGTTACCAACCTCATTGTAACAATTTTATGGAATTTTATTTGAATTAATGTGATTTTTAGTAACATTTACACGTCTATATAATAAACTACGAACAATTTAAACCAAATATAGGAGTGCCCTCTCATCACTTTCTATTCTGTCTGAACCCATTTAAGGCAAGGGTGTTGCCTACCTGAGAGTGAGCACCCACTCCATATAAACTGAAGAGAGAGCCATTGAATACTTTTTATTTCTGAGGGTTCAGAGGAGGGCAACTAAAGTAATAACTGGAATGGGGCAACTACAGTACCCTGAAAGGTTATCAAAATTAGGGTTATTCACTTTAGAAAAAAAGACGACTGAGGGGAGATCTAATACCTATGTATAAATATATCAGGGGTCAGTACAGAGATCTGTCCCATCATCTATTTATCCACAGGATTGTGACTGTGACGAGGGGACATCCTCTGCGTCTAGAGGAAAGAAGGTTTGTACACAAACATAGAAAAGGGTTCTTCACGGTAAGAGCAGTGAGACTATGGAACTCTCTGCCTGAGGAGGTGGTGATGGTGAGTACAATAAAGGAATTCAAGAGGGGCCTGGATGTATTTCTGGAGCGTAATAATATTTCAGTCTACAGCTACTAGAGAGGGGTCGTTGATCCAGGGAGTTGTTCTGACTGCCTGATTGGAGTCGGGAAGGAATTTTTTCCCCTTAAGTGGGGAAAATTGGCTCTACCTCACAGGGTTTTTTTTGCCTTCCTCTGGATCAACTTGCAGAAAACAGGTCGAACTGGATGGACAAATGTCTTTTTTCGGCCTTATATACTATGTTACTTTCAATTCACAAACATTATATATTGTATCCAGCAGAGAATTATTTGTATTTGGGATACATTTAATTACTTTTGTGCACATCAGTGTGTAAATTCAATCCACAAACGTAATATACAGTTTTCCAGCATAGAATAAATTTTATTTGGGAAAAATTAAACTAGTTTTAGGTATATATGTGTGTGCGTTTAGACTGCAACCATATATACAGTATTCCAGCAGAGAATTATTTGTATTTGTGACTAATTTAAGTTGTTTTGGGCAAATCTGTTTGCGCGTTCAATCCACAAACGTTATATACAGTATTCCAGCAGAGAATACATTTTATTTGTGACAAATTTAATTAGTGTTAGGCACATCTGTGTATGTGTTTAGGACGCAACCATATAGACAGTATACCAGCAGAGAATTATTTGTATTTGGGACAAATTTAACTAGTTTGGGGAAAATCTGTGTGTGTGATCAATCCACAAACGTTATATACAGTATTCCAGCAGAGAATTATTTATATTTGGGACACATTTAACTACTTCTGGGTATATCTGTGTGCGCGTTTAATCCCCAAACATTATATACAGTATTCCAGCAGAGAATACATTTTATGACACAAATGTAACTATTTTTAGGCACATCTGTGGGTGTGTTTAAGGCCGCAATCATATATACAGGATTTAAGCAGAGAATTATTTGTATTTGGGACAAATTTAACTACTTTTGGGCACATCTGTTCAATCCACAAACGTTATATACATTATTCCAGCAGAAAATCCTATTTATTTGGGACACATTTAACTAATTTTAGGCACATGCGTGTGTGCGTTCAGTCCACCAACGTTATATACAATATTCCAGCAGAGAATTATTTGTATTTTGGACACATTTAACTACTTTTGGGCACATCTGTGTGTGTGTTTAGGCCAAAACCGTAAATATAGTATTTCAGCAGAGAATTATTTGTATTATGACACATTTAACTACTTTTGGGCACATCTATTAGTGCGTTTAGGCAGCAACCATATATACAGTATTATAGCAGAGAATTATATGTATTTGGGACATATTTAACTAGTTTGGGGCCCATCTGTGTGTGTGTTCAATCCACAAATGTGTTATACTGGTTTCCAGCAGAGAATTATTTTATTTGGGACACATTGAACTAGTTTTAGGCACATGCGTGTGTGCGTTCAATCTATAAACGTTATGTACAGATATAACATCTCTTGCCCTCCCAAAAATCGCTTATCATTACTAACGAAATGCGATTTCAAGTCCATAACTATAGCAATACTCAACAAGGCCAGAAGATGGCAGTGTTAGGCTAAAGTACATGTTTTCTCAATGGTCTATATAGACGCTTCGGGTTTACGATCTAAATTCGATATCGCTATGCGCTCCCGCAATTCCAGTGAGAGCACTAGCGATGTTACATCTGTACAATATTCCAGCAGAGAATTATTTGTATTTGGGACACATTTAACAACTTTTGAGCAAATCAATGAGTGCGTTTAGGCCACATCCATATACACAGTTTTATACCACAGAATTATATGTATTTGGGACAAATTTAATTAGTTTGGGTCACATCTGTGTGTGCGTTCAATCCACAACAATGTTATATACAGTATTCCAGCAGAGAATTATTTGTATGTGAGACACATTTAACAGCTTTTGGGCAGATCTGTGTGTGTGTTCAATAGACAAACCTTATATACAGTATTTCAGCAGAGAATACATTTTATTTGGGACAAATTTTATTAGTTTTAGGCATATATGTGTGTGCGTTTAGGCTGCAACCATATATACAGTATTGCAGCAGAGAATTATTTGTATTTGGGACAAATTTAACTAGTTTAGGGCATATCTGTGTGTTCTTTCAATCCACAAACATTATATACAGTATTCCAGCAGAGGACAATTTATATTTGGGACACATTAAACTAATTTTGGGCACATCTGTGTGTGCGTTCAATCCACAAACGTTATATACAGTATTCCAGGAGAATAAATTTTGTTTGGGACAAATTTAACTAGTTTTAGGCACATCTATGTGTGCGTTTAGGTCGCAACCATATATACAGTATTCAAGTAGATAATTATTTGTGTTTGGGACAAATTTAACTTGTTTGGGGCAAATCTGTGTGCGTGTTCAATCCACAAACGATATATACAGTATTCAAGTAGAGATTATTTGTATTTGGGACACATTTAACTACTATTGGGCATATCTGTGTGTGCATTCAATCCCCAAATGTTATATACAGTATTCCAGCAGATAATTATTTGTATTTGGGACACATTTAACAGTTTTTGGGCAGATCTGTGTGTGTGTTCAATTCACAAACCTTATATACAGTATTCAAGCAGAGAATACATTTTATTTGGGACAAATTTTATTAGTTTGGGGCAAATCTGTGTGCGTGTTCAATCCACAAACGTTATATACAGTATTCCAGCAGAGAATTATTTGTATTTGGGACAAATTTAACTAGTTTGGGGAAAATCTGTGTGTGCGTTTAATCCCCAAACGTTATATACAGTATTCCATTAGAGAATACATTTAATTTGGGACAAATGTAACTATTTTTAGGCACATCTGTGGGTGTGTTTAAGTCAGCAATCATATATACAGTATTTAAGCAGAGAATTATTTGTATTTGGGATACATTTAACTACTTTTGGGCACATCTGTGTGTGCCTTCAATCCACAAACGTTATATACATTATTCCAGCAGAAAATCAATTTTATTTGGGACACATTTAACTAATTTTTGGCCCATCTGTGTGTGCATTCAGTCCACCAACTATATATACAATATTCCAGCAGAGAATTATTTGTATTTGGGAAAAATTTAACTACTTTTGGGCACATCTGTGTGTGCGTTTAATCCCCAAACGTTATATACAGTATTCCAGCAGAGAATACATTTTATTTAGGACAAATTTAACTAGTTTTAGGCACATCTGTGGGTGTGTTTAAGGCCACAATCATATATACAGTATTTAAGCAGAGAATAATTTGTATTTGGGACAAATTTAACTAGTTTGGGGAAAATCTATGTGTGCATTCAATCCACAAACGTTATATACAGTATTCTAGCAGAGAATTATTTGTATTTGGGACATATTTAACTACTTTTGGGAATATCTGTGTGTGCATTTAATCCCCAAACGTTATATACAGAATTCCAGCAGAAAATCCATTTTATTTGGGACACATTTATTTGTATTTGGGACATATTTAACCACTTTTGGGAATATCTGTGTGTGCATTTAATCCCCAAACGTTATATACAGAATTCCAGGAGAGAATCCATTTTATTTGGGACACATTTATTTGTATTTGGGACACATTTAACTTCTTTTGGGCATATCTGCGTTTAGGCCGAAACCGTAAATATAGTATTTCAGCAGAGAATTATTTGTATTATGATAAATTTTACTACTTTTGGGCACATCTATTAGTGCGTTTAGGCAGCAACCATATATACAGTATTATAGCAGAGAAGTATGTGTATTTGGGGCATATTTAACTAGTTTGGGGTCCATCTGTGTGTGCGTTCATTCTCCAAACGTTATATACAGTATTCCATTAGAGAATACATTTAATTTGGGACAAATGTAACTATTTTTAGGCACATCTGTGGGTGTGTTTAAGTCAGCAATCATATATACAGTATTTAAGCAGAGAATTATTTGTATTTGGGATACATTTAACTACTTTTGGGCACATCTGTGTGTGCCTTCAATCCACAAACGTTATATACATTATTCCAGCAGAAAATCAATTTTATTTGGGACACATTTAACTAATTTTTGGCCCATCTGTGTGTGCATTCAGTCCACCAACTATATATACAATATTCCAGCAGAGAATTATTTGCATTTGGGAAAAATTTAACTACTTTTGGGCACATCTGTGTGTGCGTTTAATCCCCAAACGTTATATACAGTATTCCAGCAGAGAATACATTTTATTTAGGACAAATTTAACTAGTTTTAGGCACATCTGTGGGTGTGTTTAAGGCCACAATCATATATACAGTATTTAAGCAGAGAATAATTTGTAGTTGGGACAAATTTAACTAGTTTGGGGAAAATCTGTGTGTGCATTCAATCCACAAACGTTATATACAGTATTCTAGCAGAGAATTATTTGTATTTGGGACATATTAAACTACTTTTGGGAATATCTGTGTGTGCATTTAATCCCCAAACGTTATATACAGAATTCCAGCAGAAAATCCATTTTATTTAGGACACATTTATTTGTATTTGGGACATATTTAACCACTTTTGGGAATATCTGTGTGTGCATTTAATCCCCAAACGTTATATACAGAATTCCAGGAGAGAATCCATTTTATTTGGGACACATTTATTTGTATTTGGGACACATTTAACTTCTTTTGGGCATATCTGCGTTTAGGCCGAAACCGTAAATATAGTATTTCAGCAGAGAATTATTTGTATTATGATAAATTTTACTACTTTTGGGCACATCTATTAGTGCGTTTAGGCAGCAACCATATATACAGTATTATAGCAGAGAAGTATGTGTATTTGGGGCATATTTAACTAGTTTGGGGTCCATCTGTGTGTGCGTTCATTCTCCAAACGTTATATACAATATTCCAGCAGAGGAAAATTTATATTTGGGACACATTTAACTAATTTTGGGCACATCTGTGTGTGCGTTCAATCCATAAACGTTATATACAGTATTCCAGCAGAAAATCCATTTTATTTAGGACACATTTAACTTCTTTTGGGCATATCTGTCTTTGCGATTAGGCCAAAACCGTATATACAGTATTCCAGCAGAGAAATATTTGAATTTGGGACACATTTAACTACTTTTTGGCCCATCTGTGTGTGTGTTTAGGCCGAAACCGTAAATATAGTATTTCAGCAGAGAATTATTTGTATTATGACACATTTACCTACTTTTGGGCATATCTATTAGTGCGTTTAGGCAGCAACCAAATATACAATATTACAGCAGAGAATTATATGTATTTTGGACATATTTAACTAGTTTGGGGCCCATCTGTGTGTGCGTTCAATCCACAAACGTTATATACCGGTTTCCAACAGAGAATTATTTGTATTTGGGACACATTTAACTACTTTTGGGCAGATCTATGTGTATGTTCAATTCACAAACATTATATATAGCATTCCAGCAGAGAATAAATTATATTTGGGACAAATTGAACTAGATTTAGGAATATCTGTGTGTGCGTTTAGGCTGCAACCATATATACAGTATTCCAGCAGAGAATTATTTGTATTTGGGACACATTTAACTACTTTTGGGCACATCTGTGTGTGAGATCAATCCACAAACAGTATATACAGTATTCCAGCAGAGAATACTTATTATTTGGGAAAAATTTAACTAGTTTTAGGAACATCTGTATGTGTGTGTGTTTTAGGCCACAACCATATATACAGTATTCCAGCAGAGAAATATTTGTATTTGGAACAAATTTAAAGCGAACCTGTCACCTGCTTTTTACCTCTTAAGCTGTTAACTGTACCTTATAGATCATTGTAACCTTGTTTCCAAACAGGTGTTCTTCGTTTTTCTGGGGTTTATATTCCTGAAAAAATCACTTTATAATCTCCTGCTCTGCTGCGTCTGAAGTCACCAGACAAGTCAAGGAGGCAGACCCTCCTTGACTGCTGGATGCGACTCCCCCGCCCTAACCCCGCCTCTCATCCCTATGATTGACACTAGGTCTTCTGCCCGGGACCGCTGGTCTCGCGGCGCATGCGCCGTCTGCCTTCATAGCAGCGCGATCCCGAGCCTCGCGCTGAGTGAAGCGCGATCCCCTTGCTAGATCGCGCTTGCGCACTTCTCTCCTCTCTAGCCGGGCCGCTGGTGAAATGCAGATCACTCAGCGCGAGGCTCGGGATCGCGCTGCTACGAAGGCAGACGGCGCATGCGCCGCCGAGACCAGCGCGGTCCCGGGCAGAAGACCTAGTGTCAATCATAGGGATGAGAGGCGGGGTTAGGGCGGGGGAGTCGCATCCAGCAGTCAAGGAGGGTCTGCCTCCTTGACTTGTCTGGTGACTTCAGACTCAGCAGAGCAGGAGATTATAAAGTGATTTTTTCAGGAATATAAACCCCAGAAAAACGAAGAACACCTGTTTGGAAACAAGGTTACAATGATCTATAAGGTACAGTTAACAGCTTAAGAGGTAAAAAGCAGGTGACAGGTTCGCTTTAACTAGTTTGGGGAACATCTGTGTGTGCGTTCAATCCACAAACATTATATACATTATTCCAGCAGAGAATCCAATTTATTTGGGACACATTTAACTAGTTTAAGGCACATCCGTGTGTGCGTTCAATCCACAAACGTTATATACAGATATTACATCTCTTGCCCTCCCAAAAATCGCATATCGTTACTAATGAAATACGATTTCAAGTCCTTAACTATAGTAATACTTAACAAGGCTAGTAGATGGCAGTGTTAAGCTAAAGTACTTGTTTTCTCAATGGTCTATTTAGACACTTCGGGTTTACGATCTAAATTCGATATCGCTATGCACTCCCGTGATTCCAGTGGGAGCGCTAGCGATGTTACATCTGTACAATAGTCCAGCAGAGATTTATTTGTATTTGGGACACATTTAACTTCTTTTGGGCATATCTGTCTGTGCGCTTAGGCCGAAACCGTACAAACAGTATTCCAGCAGAGAATTATTTGTATTTGGGACACATTTAACTACTTTTGGGCAAATCTATGAGTGTGTTTAGGCCGCAACCATATACATTATTTAAGCAGAGAATTATTTGTATTTGGGACAAATTTAACTAGTTTGGGAAAAATCTATGTGTGCGTTCAATCCACAAACGTTATATACAGTATTCCAGCAGAGAATTATTTGTATTTGGGACATATTTAACTACTTTTGGGCATATCTGTGTGTGCATTTAATCCCCAAACGTTATATACAGTATTCCAGCAGTGAATACATTTTATTTGGGACAAATTTAACTAGTTTGGGGAAAATCTGTGTGTGCGTTCAGTCCACAAACGTTATATACAATATTCCGGCAGAGAATTGTTTGTATATGGGACACATTTAACTACTTTTGGGCACATCTGTGTGTGTGTTCAGGCCGAAACCGTAAATATAGCATTTCAGCAGAGAATTATTTGTATTTGGGACACATTTAACTACTTTTGGGCAGATCTATGTGTATGTTCAATTCACAAAGTTTATATACAGTATTCTAGCAGGGAATTATTTGTATTTGGGACAAATTTAACTAGTTTGGCCCATATCTGTGTATGCGTTCAATTCACAAACGTTATATATAGTATCCAGCAGAGAATTATTTGTATTTGGGACACATTTAATTACTTTTGGGCACATCAGTGTGTGAGTTCAATCCACAAACGTAATATACAGTTTTCCAGCAGAGAATACATTTTATTTGGGACAAATTAAATTAGTTTTAGGTATATCTGTGTGTGAGTTTAGGCCGCAACCATATATACAGTATTCCATCAGAGAATTATTTGTATTTGGGACATATTTAACTACTTTTGGGCACATCTGTGTGTGTGTTTAGGCCGAAACCGTAAATATAGTATTTCAGCAGAGAATTATTTGTATGACACATTTAAATACTTTTGGGCATATCTATTTGTGCTTTTAGGCTGCAACCATATATACAGTATTACAGCAGAGAATTATTTGTATTTGGGAGACATTTAACTAGTTTGGGGCATATCTGTGTATGTGTTCAATTCACAAACGTTATATACAGTATTCAAGCAGAGAATTATTTGTATTTGGGATACATTTAACTACTTTTGGGCACATCTGTGTGAGAGATCAATCCACAAACATTATATACAGTATTCCAGCAGAGAATACATTTTATTTGGGACAAATTTAACTAGTTTTAGGAACATCTGTGTGTGTGTGTGTGTGTTTTAGACCACAACCATATATACAGTATTCCAGCAGAGACATATTTGTATTTGGAACAAATTTAACTAGTTTGGGGAACATTTGTGTGTGCTTTCAATCCACAAACTTTATATACAGTATTCCAGCAGATAATTATTTGTATTTGGGACACATTTAACTTCTTTTATAACTAATAAAGATGAGTGGCCCTTAAATCAAAAGTAAATCTAAAACATAACATTTATTTATAAAGTATTAAAACCAGAAAGGCCTCTTTAGAACACATTAGTCTTGTGTCACTGCCCAGAGGGGGGCAAAATAGGGAATGTAGTGATTGCTAGCCGGTTTGGGGGCTGATGTAGCAAAAGAACAAAGCAGGTGCTGACTGCAATATCTAATAAAGCACTGGGTCTCTCCCTACTCACTAGATAAACGTGCAGTGGTAGACCCTAACAGGCTGTCGCGGAGCACCCGCCCCGAAAAGGGCGACCCCCAGCCGCTGGAACCTTGGATCTTACTAGAAAACCCTATTGCTCGTGCTCCCTCTCAAAGATTATAATAAATTGCATCCGACGCGTTTCACCATGCCTTTATAGACATGGGTCATCAGGGATGTCAAGTGCTGGTAAGCGGGACAGCACAGCGCAGTGGCGTGATGCCGTGCGCCCGCAAGACATTTGGCAGTGGCAACATTGTATCACGGGCTCAGGCTATTTAAAGCCCATAAGACCGCCCCTCCAAAGAGCGATAGCCAATAGCTCTGTGGGGCGTTACTTGTCCAGCCTCCATCCGGAGCGTCACAAAGTACGTTACTCGCATGCCTCGGCAGCGCCCAATCAGGGTCACGGTCAGCAGCAGCGAGCGCTCAAACTTCTTGTGTGACGCGTCGGTGGAGGTGCGTCTAGTAACCATAGAGACCTTCTCCGCGTCTCTTGCGATTTCCTGTTTCGGTCCTTCCATTTAAAGAGAGATCGGGCTACCATTAGACTCAGATTCGCTTCAATAGATAAGAGGGTTATACAGTCACGAACCCTCATCACCTAAGGACTCAGGCTTTTATTGGTATAGTAATAGATCATTTATCCCACAGTGATATTCGGGACAACACAGACACAGCCGGGATAACTGGGTTGGCAGAAGATCAAAAACAGGCCACACCCTTTTATTTGAGATAATCACCTATAGTCAAGGAGCATATATATCTGTAGTCCACCGTCCGGTGCAGACCAATATATACAATATATAGGGGATATGGTTGTGATGTTATAAAAAAGGTCTAAATGAAATAAATTCATTTAGACCTTTAGGTGCCACAGAGTCCATTTTAGAGATCCATTTAGTCTCCGATCTCAAAATGAGATTATCCCAGTCTCCGCCTCTGGGCGGTTGTGGTATATGCTGGATCCCAATGAATTTAATGGAGGAAGCATCCCCACCATGATGTTCCAAGATGTGTCGCGCTACTGATGTATCTTTTTTATTTATAATATCATTGTAATGGTCTCTGACCCGCCTTCTTTTGGGCAAATCTATGAGTGCGTTTAGGCCGCAACCATATATACAGTATTATAGCAGAGAATTTTATGTATTTGGGACAAATTTAACTAGTTGGGGTCACATCTGTGTGTGCGTTCAATCCACAAACGTTATATACTGTATTCCAGCAAAGAATACATTTTATTTGGGAGAAATTTTATTAGTTTTAGGCATATCTGTGTGTGCGTTTAGAACGCAACCATATATACAGTATTCCAGAAGAGAATTATTTGTATTTGGGACAAATTTAACTAGTTGTGGCATATCTGTGTATGTGTTCAACATTATATACAGTATTCCAGCACAGAATAAATTATATTTGGAACAAATTTAACTAGTTTGGGGATCATCTGTGTGTGCTTTCAATCCACAAACGTTATATACAGTATTCCAGCAGAGAATTATTTGTATTTGGGATACATTTAACTACTTTTGGGCACATCTGTGTGTGCGTTCAATCCACAAACATTATATACATTATTCCAGCAGAGAATCCATTTTATTTGGGACACATTTAACTAGTTTTAGGCACATCCGTGTGTGCGTTCAATCCACAAACATTATACACAGATATAACATCTCTTGCCCTCCCAAAAATCGCATATTGTTACTAACGAAAGGCAATTTCAACTCCTTAACTATAGCAATACTCAACAAGGCCAGTAGATGGCAGTGTTAAGCTAAAGTACTTGTTTTCTCAATGTTCTATTTAGATGCTTCGGGTTTACTATCTAAATTCGATATAGCTATGCGCTCCCGCGATTCCAGTGAGAGCGCTAGCGATGTTACATCTTTACAATATTCCAGCAGAGATTTTTTGTATTTGGGACACATTTAACTACTTTTGGGCACATCTGTGTGTGTGTTTGGGTCGAAACCGTAAATATAGTATTTCAGCAGAGAATTATTTGTATTATGACACATTTAACTACTTTTGGGCATATCTATTAGTGCTTTTAGGCTGCAACCATATATACAGTAATACAGCAGAGACGTATATGTATTTGGGACATATTTAACTTCTTTTGGGCAAATCTATGAGTGCGTTTAGGCCGCAACCAAATATACAGTATTATAGCAGAGAATAATATGTATTTGGGAAAAATTTAACTAGTTTGGGTCACATCAGTGTGTGCGTTCAATAAACAAACGTTATATACAGTATTCCAGCAGATAATTATTTGTATTTGAGACACATTTAACAACTTTTGGGCAGATCTGTGTGTGTGTTCAATTCACAAACCTTATATACAGTATTCCAGCAGAGAATACATTTTATTTGGGACAAATTTTATTAGTTTTAGGCATATCTGTGTGTGCGTTTAGGCCGCAACCATATATAGTTTTCCAGCAGAGAATTATTTGTATTTGGGAAAAATTTAACTAGTTTGGGGCATATCTGTGTGTTATTTCAATCCACAAACATTATATACATGATTCCAGCAGAGGACAATTTATATTTTGGACACATTTAACTAATTTTGGGCACATGTGTGTGTGCGTTCAATCCACAAACGTTATATACAGTATTCCAGGAGAATACATTTTATTTGGGACAAATTTAACTAGTTTTAGGCACATATATACCGTATTCCAGCAGAGAATTATTTCTATTTTGGACACATTTATCTACTTTTGGGCATATCTGTGTGTATGTTTAGGCCGAAATCATATATACAATATTTCAGCAGAGTAGTATTTGTATTTGGGACACATTTAACTACTTTTGGGCATATCTATTAGTGCGTTCAATTCAGAAACATTATATACAGTATTCCAGCAGAGAATACATTTTATTTGTGACAAATTTAACTAGTTTTAGGCATATCTGTGTGTGCGTTTAGGCTGCAGCCATATATACAGTATTACAGCAGAGAATACATTTTATTTGGGACAAATTTAATTAGTGTTAGGCACATCTGTGTATGTGTTAGGCCGCAACCATATAGACAGGATTCCAGCAGAGAATGCTTTGTATTTGGGACAAATTCAACTAGTTTGGGGAAAATCTGTGTGTGCATTCAATCCATAAACATTGTGTACAATATTCCAGCAGAGAATTATTTGTATTTGGGACACATTTAACTACTTTTGGGCATATCTATTAGTGCGTTCAATTCAGAAACATTATATACAGTATTCATGCAGAGAATACATTTTATTTGTGACAAATTTAACTAGTTTTAGGTATATCTGTGTGTGCTTTTAGGACGCAACCATATATACAGTATTCCAGCAGAGAATTATATGTATTTGGGACAAAGTTAACTAGTTTGGGAAAAATCTGTGTGTGCGTTCAATCCACAAACGTTATATACAGTATTCTAGCATAGAATTATTTGAATTTGGGACACATTTAACTACTTTTGGGCATATCTGTGTGTGCATTTAATCCCCAAACGTTATATACAGTATTCCAGCAGAGAATACATTTTTTGTGGGATAAATTTAACTAGTTTTAGGCACATCTGTGGGTGTGTTTAATTTCGCATTAATATATACAGTATTTAAGCAGAGAATTATTTGTATTTGGGACAAATTTAACTAGTTTGCGGAAAATCTGTGTGTGCATTCAATCCACAAACATTATATACAGTATTCCAGCAGAGTATTATTTGTATTCGGTATAAATTTAACTACTTTTGGGCACATCTGTATGTGCGTTCAATCCACAAACGTTCTATACTCCAGCAGAAAATCCATTTTATTTGGGACACATTTAACTAGTTTTAGGCACATCCGTGTGTGCGTTCAATCCACAAACGTTATATACAGATATAACATCTCTTGCCCTCCCAAAGATCGCATATCGTTACTAATGAAATGCGATTTCAAGTCCTTAACTATAACAATACTCAACAAGGCCAGTAGATGGCAGTGTTAAGCTAAAGTACTTGTTTTCTCAATGGTCTATTTAGACGCTTCGGGTTTACGATCTAAATTCGATATCGCTAAGCTCTCCCGCGATTCCATTAAGAGAGGTAGCGATGTTACATCTGTACAATATTCCAGCAGAGAATTATTTGCATTTGGAACACATTTAACTACTTTTTGGCAAATCTGTCTGTGCGCTTAGGCCGAAACCGTATATTCAGTATTCCAGCAGAGAATTATTTGTATTTGGGACACATTTAACTTCTTTTGGGCAAATCTATGAGTGCGTTTAGGCCACAACCATATATACAGTATTATAGCAGAGAATTATATGTATTTGGGACAAATTTAACTAGTTGGGGTCACATCTGTATGTGAGTTCAATTCACAAACTTTATGTACAGTATTCTAGCAGAGAATTATTTGTCTTTGAGACACATTTAACAACTTTTGGGCAGATCTGTGTGTGTGTTCAATTCACAAACCTTATATACAGTATTCCAGCAGAGAATACATTTTATTTGGGAGAAATTATATTAGTTTTAGGCATATCTGTGTGTGCGTTTAGGCCGCAACCATATATACAGTATTCCAGTAGGGAATTATTTGTATTTGGGACACATTTAACTAATTTTGGGCATATCTATTAGTGCGTTTAATTCAGAAACATTATATACAGTATTCCAGCAGAGTATACATTTTATTTGGGACAAATTTAACTAGTTTTAGGCATATCTGTGTGTGTGTTCAATTCACAAACCTTATATACAGTTTTCCAGCAGATAATAAATTTGATTTGGGACAAACTAAATTCGTTTTATGTATATCTGTGTGTGAGTTTAGGCCGCAACCATATATACAGTATTCCAGCAGAGAATTATTTGTATTTGGGACAAATTTAACTAGTTTGGGGAAAATCTGTGTGTGCGTTCAATCCACAAACGTTATATACAGTATTCCTGAAGAGAATTATTTGAATTTGGGACATATTTAACTACTTTTGGGCATATCTATTAGTGTGTTCAATTCAGAAACATTATATACAGTATTCCAGCAGAGAATACATTTTATTTGGGACAAATTTAACTAGTTTTAGGCATATCTGTGTGTGCGTTTAGGCCGCAACCATATATACAGTATTCCTGCAGAGAATTATTTGTGTTTGGGACAAATTTAACTTGTTTGAGGCAAATCTGTGTGCGCGTTCAATCCACAAACGTTATACAGTATTCCAGCAGAGAATACATTTTATTTGAGACAAATTTAATTAGTGTTAGGCACATCTGTGTGTGTATTTAGGCCGCAACCACATAGACAGTATTCCAGCATAGAATTATTTGTTTTTGGGACACATTTAACTACTTTTGGGCACATCTGTGTGTGTGTATAGGCCGAAACCGTAAATATAGTATTTCAGCAGAGAATTATTTGTATTATGACACATTTAACTTCTTTTTGGGCATATCTATTAGTGCGTTTAGGCAGCAACCATATCTACAGTATTACAGCAGAGAATTATATGTATTTGGGACATATTTAACTAGTTTGGGGCCCGTGTGTGTGTGCATTCAATCCACAAACGTTATATACCGGTGTCCAGCAGAGAATTTTTTGTATTTGGGATACATTTAACTCCTTTTGGGCAGATCTATGTGTATGTTCAAATCACAAACATTATATACAGTATTCCAGCGGATAATTAATTATATTTGGGACAAATTTAACTACATTTAGGCATATCTGTGTGTCTGTTTAGGCTGCAGCCATATATACAGTATTCCAGCACAGAATTATTTGTATTTGGGACACATTTAACTACTTTTGTGCACATCTGTGTGAGAGATAAATTCACAAACATTATATACAGTATTCCAGCAGAGAATACATTTTATTTGTGACAAATGTAACTAGTTTTAGGAACATGTGTGTGTGTGTTTTAGACCACAACCATATATACAGTATTCCAGCAGAGACATATTTGTGATTGGAACAAATTTAACTACTTTTGGGCACATCTGTGTGTGCGTTCAATCCACAAACATTATATAACAAACCTTATATACAGTATTCAAGCAGAGAATACATTTTATTTGCAACAAATTTTATTAGTTTTAGGCATATCTGTGTGTGCGATTAGGCCACAACCATATATACAGTATTTCTGCAGGGAATTATTTGTATTTGGGACAAATTTAACTAGTTTGGGGCATATCTGTGTGTGCGTTCAATCATAGTAACATAGTATATAAGGCCGAAAAAAGACATTTGTCCATCCAGTTCGACCTGTTTCCTGCAAGTTGATCCAGAGGAAGGCAAAAAAACCCTGTGAGGTAAAGCCAATTTTCCCCACTTAAGGGGAAAAAATTCCTTCCCGACTCCAATCAGGCAGTCAGAACAACTCCCTGGATCAACGACCCCTCTCTAGTAGCTGTAGCCTGAAATATTATTACGCTCCAGAAATACATCCAGGCCCCTCGTGAATTCCTCTATTGTACTCACCATCACCACCTCCTCAGGCAGAGAGTTCCATAGTCTTACTGCTCTTACCGTGAAGAACCCTTTTCTATGTTTGTGTACAAACCTTCTTTCCTCCAGACGCAGAGGATGTCCCCTCGTCACAGTCACAGTCCTGGGGATAAATAGATGATGGGAGAGATCTTTGTACTGACCCCTGATATATTTATACATAGTTATTAGATCTCCCCTCAGTCGTCTTTTTTCTAGAGTGAATAACCCTAATTTTGATACCCTTTCAGGGTACTGTAGTTGCCCCATTTCAGTTATTACTTTAGTTGCCCTCCTCTGAACCCTCTCTAGCTCTGCTATGTCTGCCTTGTTCACGGGAGCCCAGAACTGTACACAGTACTCCATGTGTGGTCTGACTAGTGATTTATAAAGTGGTAAGACTATATTTTCATCACGGGCATCTATGCCCTTTTGATGCAACCCATTATCTTATTGGCCTTAGCAGCAGCTGCCTGACACTGGTTTTTACAGCTTAGTTTGTTATTTATTAAAATTCCTAGATCCTTTTCCATGTCAGTGTTATTGAGTGTTTTACCATTTAGTATGTACGGGTGACTTGCATTATTCCTTCCCATGTGCATAACTTTACATTTGTCAGTGTTAAACCTCATCTGCCATTTCTCTGCCCAAGCCCCCAATCCATCCAGATCCCTCTGTAGCAGAAAACTGTCCTCTTTAGTGTTAATTACTTTACACAGTTTAGTGTCATCTGCAAAAATTGATATATTACTGTGCAAGCCTTCTACAAGATAATTAATAAATATATTGAAGAGAATAGGGCCCAATACTGAACCCTGAGGTACCCCACTAGTGACCGTGACCCAATCTGAGTGTGTACCGTTAATAACCACCCTCTGTTTTCTATTACTGAGCCAGTTACTTACCCACATACAGATAATTATTTGTTTTTGAGACACATTTAATAACTTTTGGGCAGATCTGTGTGTGTGTGTTGAATTCACAAACCTTATACAGGGGTGTGGAAATTTAAAAAAAAACTACTTGTCGAAGGACTAAAGCGGGGACTCAATCTACTTGTCCCTCATGACAATCTACTTGTCCTGAACTTCTACTGTATGGGGGCGGGGGCCACAAGGAGACGTTCTACTGTATGGGGGCGGGGGCCACAAGGAGACTTTCTACTGTATGGGGCGGGGGCCACAAGGAGATGTTCTACTGTATGGGGGCAGGGGCCACAAGGAGACGTTCTACTGTATGGGGGCGGGGGACACAAGGAGACTTTCTACTGTATGGGGCGGGGGCCACAAGGAGACGTTCTACTGTATGGGGCGGGGGCCACAGGGAGACGTTCTACTGTATGGGGGCGGGGGCCACAAGGAGACGTTCTACTGTATGGGGCGGGGGCCACAAGGAGACTTTCTACTGTATGGGGGCGGGGGCACAAGGAGATGTTCTACTGTATGGGGGCAGGGGCCACAAGGAGACGTTCTACTGTATGGGGGCGGGGGACACAAGGAGACTTTCTACTGTATGGGGCGGGGGCCACAAGGAGACGTTCTACTGTATGGGGCGGGGGCCACAGGGAGACGTTCTACTGTATGGGGCGGGGGCCACAAGGAGACGTTCTACTGTATGGGGCGGGGGCCACAAGGAGACGTTCTACTGTATGGGGCGGGGGCCACAAGGAGACGTTCTACTGTATGGGGCGGGGGCCACAAGGAGACGTTCTACTGTATGGGGCGGGGCCACAAGGAGACGTTCTACTGTATGGGGCGGGAGCCACAAGGAAATGTTCTACTGTATGGGGCGGGGCCACAAGGAGACGTTCTAATGTATGGGGCGGGGGCCACAAGGAGACGTTCTACTGTATGGGGCGGGGCCACAAGGAAACGTTCTACTGTATGGCCACGCCATACTGGAGCAGTGAATCCCTTTAATGTATAATGTATACATTAAAGGGATTCACTGCCACAGTATGGCATGCACATTAAGTGATTCTCTGCCCCAGTATGTCATGTACATTAAAGTGATTCACTGCCCCAGTATAGTATATACTATATTGCATACTGGGGCAGTGAATCCCTTTAATGTATATGCCATACTGGGGCAGTTCGAGCAATCCCTCTCCCCGGGCGACCCGGCAGCTCACCCAGGGGAGTCACCACACACTACCTGCTGGGCTATCTTTTAGGACACGGGCTGCCACCATGTGAGGAGACAGGAGCTCCCACTACTGGTTCAGCCGCTGACTACCTGACTCGCTCTTCTGCTGGGAGCTGACTTCCGTCCCGCGGCGCACTCCTCTGATCATGACTTCCGGCCTGCACAGGAGCGATGTTTACACAGCGGTAAGCAGCCCGGACGTGCTGCCGGGCTGTGTATAAGAGGAGAATCTGGCGCCTCCCTAGCCCTGCTACTTGCCCGCAGGGCTAAGCTACCTGCCCGGCGCCCGGAACTGCATGTCCCGAGCGTCGGGCGATAGGAATTCCACACCCCTGTTATATACAGTATTCCAGCAGAGAATACATTTTATTTGGGACAAATTTTATTAGTTTTAGGCATATCTGTGTGTGCGTTTAGGCCGCAACCATATATACATTATTCCAGCAGGGAATTATTTGTATTTGGGACAAAGTTAACTAGTTTGGGGCATATCTGTCACGGGTATATGTAAACAACAGGAGCATAAACAGTGCTGAAGCTACTGACCGGACCCAAACTAGGGAGCATAAAGGGTAACCCTGTCAGACCCTAAGAGCTCTCCCTATGCTGCTATGCCCATGCCCAGACCCTGATGGTGGGTCGTGGCATGCCCGCGTACCTAAGGCTGGTGACAGCTGAAACCCCAACAATAGTGGGAAGGGCACGGCCACCGGCGCCCTGCTCAGAATACGGACGGAACCGGGGTCGCCTCGGATCCAGTCAGCAAACAAACCAAAACACACAATGTCTGCAAACTTATTTGTAGGAGCTGCAGAAGCAGTGAAGACAGATCCAAACTCAGCAGACAATATCCGATGTTACTTGCTACAGCAGAACACAGGTCCAGTGTAAAGAGACCACACAAGTGTAGATACTCCAGCGGCTGACACAACTCAGATGAGAAATATAATCTGCACGATTAAACAGGAAGAGGGGTGATTTATAGGAAGAGGAATCAATCACAGGAGGCACAGCTGGGAGGAGGGAAACTGAAAGTAAAGACCTTATCACAGGGGCGGAGAAACAGAGCTGTGAGAACTCCTCAAAACTCTGGTAGTGACAGTACCCCCCCTCTATGGGTGGACTCCGGACACCCAGGACCCACCTTCTCAGGATGAGCCCTATGAAAAGCCTTGATGAGGCGAGTGGCTTTAATGTCCGACAACAGAACCAACATCCTCTCCTCAGGACCATAACCGTTCCAATGAACGAGGTACTGAAGAGAACTGCGGACAAGGCAAGAGTTCACAATTCTGGAAACCTCAAACTCCAGATTGCCATCAACCGAAATCGGAGGAGGAGGCAAAGAGGAGGGTACCGTGGGCTGGACATATGGTTTTAAGAGAGACCTGTGAAATACATTATGTATCTTCCAAACCTGTGGAAGATCAAGACGGAAGGCAACAGGATTGATGATGGACAGGATCTTATAAGGCCCAATAAACTTGGGACCCAATTTCCAGGAGGGAACCTTCAGTTTAATATTTCTTGTAGACAACCACACCAGATCACCCACATTCAGGTCCGGACCAGGCACACGTCTCTTATCAGCCACACGCTTATATTTCTCACTCATCTTACTTAGATTACTCTGAATCTTTTGCCAAATAGTAGACAAAGACGAGGAAAATCTCTCCTCCTCAGGCAAACCAGAAGGGCCCCTCCCGAGAATGTCCCAAACTGAGGATGAAACCCATATGCACCAAAGAATGGTGACTTATCAGAAGATTCCTGACGACGGTTGTTCAAAGCAAACTCAGCAAGAGGCAGAAACGAACACCAATCCTCCTGGTTCTCTGCCACAAAACAGCGCAAATATGTCTCCAGATTCTGATTAAGGCGTTCAGTCTGACCATTCGACTGCGGGTGAAAAGCAGAAGAGAAGGACAGCCGAACCCCCAGGCGAGAACAGAAAGCCTTCCAGAATCTGGACACAAACTGCGTGCCTCTATCGGAAACAATATCAGAGGGGATGCCATGCAATTTAACAATGTGGTCGACAAAAGCTTGCGCCAACGTCTTAGCATTGGGCAAACCAGGGAAGGGTATGAAATGAGCCATCTTGCTAAAACGGTCCACCACCACCAGGATCACGACTTCCCTGAGGAATGAGGAAGATCCGTGATAAAGTCCATGGACAGGTGTGTCCAAGGACGGGAAGGTATGGGTAACGGGAGAAGTGGACCTGAAGGTCGTGAACGAGGGACCTTAGCGCAAGTCTCACAAGCTGCCACAAAACCCTCCACTGACTTACGAAGAGCCGGCCACCAAAATCTCCGAGTAATGAGATCTACAGTGGCTCTACTCCCAGGGTGACCAGCAAGAACAGTGTTGTGATGCTCCTTGAAAAGTTTGTAACATAACTCAAGAGGTACAAACAACTTCCCAGAAGGACAACGAGCAGCTACCTCTGTCTGGGCAGCCTGGACCTCGGCCTCCAAATCAGGATACAGAGCAGAAACCACTACCCCCTCCGCCAAAATGGGACCCGGGTCCTCGGAGTTTCCTCCTCCCTGAAAACAGTGAGAGAAGGCATCCACCTTCAGATTTTTAATCCCAGGTCGAAATGTAACCACAAAATTGAATCTGGAGAAGAACAGAGACCATCTGGCCTGTCTCGGATTCATACGCTTGGCCGACTCCAAGTACGCCAGATTCTTATGGTCGATAAAAACGGTGATAGGGTGCCTGGCCCCCTCCAACCAATTGCCCCATTCCTCGAAAGCCAACTTAATGGCCAACAACTCCCTATCTCCCACATCATAGTTTTTCTCTGCAGGGGAGAGTTTTTTTAGAGAAAAAGGCACAGGGTTGCCATTTGGCAGGAGAGGGGCCCTGGGACAAAACCGCACCCACACCCACCTCGGAAGCATCCACCTCAACAATAAAAGGTAAAGAAACCTTCGGGATGCACCAAGATGGGGGCAGACGCAAAACTCTCTTTAATCTTAGAAAAAGCTGTAAGCGCTTCTTCCGACCAAGAGGAAAAATCTGCCCCCTTTTTTGTCATATCCGTGAGTGGCTTGACAACAGAGGAATAATTCAAAATGAACTTTATGTAATAGTTCGCAAAACCCAGAAAGCGCATCAATGCCTTCTGATTCTCAGGAAGCTCCCACTCAAGCACAGCACGGACCTTCTCCGGGTCCATGCGAAAACCAGAAGCAGAGAGGAGAAAACCCAGAAATTGAATCTCCGATACCATAAACACACATTTCTCCAGCTTGGCGTACAATTTATTTTCCAGCAGAATCCGCAGAACCTGAAAAAGATGATCCTGATGGGTCTAGACATCAGGGGAAAAAAATCAAAATATCATCAAGATACACCAACACAAATTTCCCCATTAAATGGTAGAAAATACTGTTAACAAAATGCTGAAAGACGGCCGGAGCATTCATCAAGCCAAAAGGCATAACGAGATTCTCGAAATGCCCCTCAGGGGTATTAAAGGTCGTTTTCCATTCGTCCCCCTCTCTGACCCTGACCAGGTTGTACGCGCCTCTCAAAACCAATTTGGAAAAAACCTTGGCCCCAACAATTTGATTGAAGAGGTCCGGGATCAGAGGAAGGGGATAGGGATCACGAATCGTGATATGGTTCAGCTCCCTAAAATCTAGGCAAGGTCTTAAAGAGCCATCTTTTTTTTTAACAAAGAAAAAGCCAGCAGCAACAGGTGATTTTGAGGGACGGATATGCCCCTTACCCAGACTCTCAGAAATATAGGTACGCATCGCGATTCTTTCCGGTTGTGAGAGATTGTACAGGCGTGATTTTGGCAGCTTGGCGCCGGGAATGAGGTTAATGGGACAGTCATACTCCCGGTGAGGAGGTAGCTTCTGAACACCACTCTTGGAAAACACGTCCGAAAATTCAGAGAGAAATGATGGCACAGACTTAGTAGTAACCTCTGCAAAAGTCGCTGTGAGAAAATTCTCTCTACAAAAATCACTCCATTCATTTATTTGCCTTGCTTGCCAATCAATAGTGGGGTTATGTCTAGTGAGCCAGGGTAACCCCAAGACTAGAGGAGTAGGCAATCCGTTAAGGACAAAACAAGATATATCCTCCACATGAGCGTCACCCACAGCCAACCGGATATTGTGAACAATGCCCTTCAGGGATCTCTGTGAGTGTGGAGCAGAGTCAATAGCAAAAACAGGTATAACCTTTTCTAATGTGCAAACCTGAAAACCATGCATGGCTACAAATTGACGGCCGCTCCACTATCAACAAAAATTTCACAAGAAATTACTTTGCTCCCTAGCGCCACCCTGGCAGAAAGGAGAAAAACGGGAACTGCAGGCCAGAGGAAAAGCATCTATTCCTACATCAACTTTGCCCAGGGTAGCAGATGTGGCAAACCTTAAAGATTTTTGTTTACCTTTTGAGATTTTTCTTTTATTATCACCCTTAGTAAAGTTCATGAATTCCCTAGAGGGGCAAACATTTGCCAAATGACCAATGCCCCCACAACAGAAACACATCATTCTCTGAGGACTAAATCCTCCTTTATCAGAGGCAAGTCGACCTAGCTGCATAGCCTCCTCATCAGAGGGGACCGAGGCAAGATGAGGCCCCTGCACATTGAATGAGTCCGCCCCACTGCCCCTAGGCTGAAAATGGCAGGGAAGAGACGTCTCCTCTCTTTCTCTAAGGCGCCTGTCCAGGCGTACCGCTAGAGACATGGCAGACTCTAAGGACGTTGGTCTCTCATGGAAAGCAAATGCATCTTTTAATCTCTCTGAGAGACCATGACAGAACTGACTCCGGAGTGCAGCATCATTCCAACCTGAATCAGCTGCCTATCTCCGAAATTCAGAACAATAAAGCTCAGCAGACAGTTTGTTCTGGCATAAAGAACGTAAGCTAGATTCAGCCAGAGCAACACGATCTGGGTCATCATATATCTGCCCCAGGGCCACAAAAAATCCATCCACTGATCGGAGGGGGAGTGCCCCCGATGGCAGCGAAAAAGCCCAAGTCTGAGCATTAACCCTGAGCAGGGAGAGGACAATCCTCACCCTCTGCTCCTCATCACCAGAGGAATGGGGAAGCAAGCGGAAATGAAGTTTGCATGCCTCTCTGAAGCGAACAAAATTGTCACTGCCCCCGGAGAACGTTTCTGGAAGTGAGACCTTCGGCTCGCAGCAAACTCCATGGACCCGAGCAGAGCCAGAAGCTGAGTCATAGATTGACGGAGATCCGCTACCTCCAAAGAAAGACCATGCATGCGGTCAACCAGGACAGAAAGCTGCAGCAGCAGTGAAAACAGATCCAAACTCAGCAGACAATATCCGATGTTACTTGCTACAGCAGAACACAGTGTAGATACTCCAGCGGCTGACACAACTCAGATGAGAAATATAATCCGCACGATTAAACAGGAAGAGGGGTGATTTATAGGAAGAGGAATCAATCACAGGAGGGACAGCTGGGAGGAGGGAAACTGAAAGTAAAGACCTCATCACAGGGGCGGAGAAACAGAGCTGTGAGAACTCCTCAAAACTCTGGTAGTGACATCATCACAGGGGCGGAGAAACAGAGTTGTGAGAACACCTCAAAACTCTGGTAGTGACACAATTGGTGGCAGCAGTGGTGGTGTAGTACGGAACATGACGGACAAGGTGAAGGCTACTGAAAATGCAATATTGCAATGTAAGTTTTCTCAAATACACACCAAAAAAGTGTGTGATGATTACCTGGAACAAATTTTTTTTTGAAAAAGCCAATTTTAGCAGGCTCTGCACTAAATAGAGTGCACGGTCACTAAATTGTCAGTTTTCTTTTGCACAGATAGATTGTGTGCGAATGGCTGCTATGACCCTGCCTGGCACACTGTCCAGAAACTGTCCCCGCTGCTGGATTTGGTCTGTGTGAGGTTACACATGACAGAAGGGGAGTAGGCCTGCGATTGTGATAACACATGTTGATGTCTGCGCAGAAGTGAGTGGCAGTGCTGGTCCGGGACCACACAGACCAAATCCTGTGGCGGGACCGGGTGAGTATCATCAGTGCAGGTCTGTTTTGGTCTCAGATAACTCCTTTAGGATGGGACCATTTTCCAATTTTGCTTTTTACTGCCAGCCTTCACAGAGCCATAACCTTTTTTTATTTTTCCATTCACATAGCCGTAGGACTGCTTGTTTTTGTGGGCAAGTTGTACTTTCTAATAATTTTGCATTCAATGAGAAAAAAAAAATCCAAATGGGGTAGAATTGGAAATGAAAACGCAGTTCCACTATAGTTTTCTAGGTTTTGTTTTTACATGGTTCTCTGATAAAAAACAAACTTGTTCCCTTTATTCTCTGGGTCAGTACAATTACAGTGATACCACATTTATATAGTTTTATGGGTTTTGTTTTTACAGCATTCCCTATGAGATTAAACCGACCTGTTCTTTTCAGAACACGAGATGACAAAAAGCGATTTTGATGTTTTTTCCTATTATCCCATTCGCCAAATGGGATAAATATTTTAAATAATAATCCTTTTTGCACACGATGATAGCCATGATATTTTTTTATTGTTAGTGTGATTTGAATTTATATAATTTAAATTATTTTTTTTTTTTTTACACTTTTTAACCCCTTAAGGACCAAGGGTGTACATGTACGCCCTGTGAATTTCCGATCATCGCTACGCACGTGGCGGTGATCGGAACAAGATGCCTGCTGAAATCAATCAGCAGGCATCTTGGCACAATGCCCAGGGGGGTCCTGTGACCCCCCCATGTCGGCGATCGCAGAAAACCGCAGGTCAATTCAGACCTGCGGTTTTCTGCGGTTCCCGGTCATTCGGGTCTCAGGTGACCCGATAACCCGGAACAGGATGGTGATCAGTGGTGCTATAATACACCACCAATCACCATCCTTACCGTTGGCCACAAATCGCCCTAATTGGCTGCGCAGGGGGGCGGCGGCAGACGCTAACCGCCGGAGCTTCTCCGCCCTGCACACTGCCTGTCCTGACGCCGTAGGATCCAGACGCCCGTCGCCCCAGCCGGACCCATCGCACCCCAGGAGGACCCCATCCCACCCAGCAGACCCCTGATCAGACCCAGCAGCTCACCCAGCCACCGACAGCCCCAGCCATCCAGCGTTCCAGCCCCAGCAGCAGCATCTAACTAAGTGCACCTGGGTGTCTGGGGTCCACAGCACTTAGTTGTGTGACCCTAGACCCCACCCAGGGGTGCAACCCCCCCCCCCCCCTCACCACATTTTTTTGTGGGGCATTTTTTTTTTTTTGCGTGCGCTGACTGTGGTCGGCGCTCTTAGCGACCGGCCACTGTTAGTGCATCGCTCACCCCACTGCTGATCACCGCTATCAGCTAGTCAGGCAGTTTTTTTATTTTTTTACACTTTTCCTTTTTTTTAGTTAGGTTTTTTTTTTTCCTTTTTTTTTCTTTTAGTTAGTTTAGTGCGCGGACACATGGCCCCACACACACTTGAATAAAGTTTATCTTACACGCACGCACACACACACGCACAACACACACACCCATGGCCCGCCGGTTGTTCTCGGTAGAGGAGGCATACGCCCAGATGCTCTCCGACACCGAGAGCGCAAGTGAGGATGAGGATGACCCCACATTCCTCCTGTCATCCACATCCTCCTCATCATCATCTGATGATGATGATGAGCCCCCAAGGCGGCGGAGCCAGGGTCCCCACATGCTAGGGACCCCGTGGCCAGCACTAGTACGAGCAGCCCTTGGACTCGTACTAGTTTTCCGGCCCACCAGCCAAGTGCACCTGAGCCCCCTTCAGGTGAACGAGTCTGGTGCATCCCAGTGGACTATCAGCCTGCGATTCCTGAATTTGTTGGCAATCCAGGAATGCAGATTCCCACAGTGGGATTTACTGAAATAGACTATTTCAGTTTTTTTTTCAGTAACCCACTTGTGAATCTGATGGTGGAGCAGACGAATCTGTACGCCCAACAGTTCGTCGCTCAGCACCCAGGCTCTTTTTTGGCCAAGCCCGGTGGCTGGACGCCAGTCAGTGCAGCCGAAATGAGGACGTTTTGGGGCCTCGTGCTGCACATGGGCCTGGTCAAAAAACCAAGTGCCAGGCATTACTGGAGTGGGGACGTCCTCTACCAGACCCCACTGTACAGTATGGCTATGGCACGTACCCGGTTTGAGGCCAAACGGAAATGTCTGCATTATGCAAATAATGCAGCATGTCCCCCCCGAGGTGATCCTGCCTATGACCGGCTGTACAAGATACGGCCGATCATAGATCACTTTGGGGCCGCATTTGCGCAGGCCTACGTACCTGGAAGGGAGGTCGCGGTTGATGAGTCTCTCGTTGCTTTCAAGGGGAGACTCATTTTCCGCCAATACATTCAGGGTACACTTACAAATTTCGTGTTTACGAGGGACGAGATTCCCGTATTCAACCCCCAGAATGTCCCCCCACTCTGGGTGTTAGCGGGAAACTTGTGTGGGACCTTGTGCACCCACTGCTGGATAAGGGTTACCACCTGTACGTGGATAACTTTTATACCAGTATTCCCTTGTTCCAGGCCCTCTCCGCCAGATCCACGTTCGCTTGTGGGACCGTGCGGAAAAATCATCGCGGCCTCCCTACCCACCCCCTCCAGGTACCTATCCCTAGGGGTGAGACCCGTGCCCTTACCAGCGACAACCTGTTGCTGGTCAGATATAAGGACAAGAGGGATGTCCTTATGCTGACCACAATCTATGGTAATGGCATCACCCCAGTCTCTGTGCGAGGAACCGCGGCAACGATCCTCAAACCCGATTGTATCGTCGACTACAATCGGTATATGGGAGGAGTTGATCTATCTGATCAAGTCCTCACACCATATAATGCCATGCGCAAAACCCGGGCATGGTACAAAAAAGTTGCGGTCTACTTGGTACAGGTGGCCATGTACAACGCTTTTGTACTATCCCGATGCGCTGGCAGCACAGAGACTTTCCTCCAGTTCTATGAGGCAGTCCTCAAGGACCTGATCTTTTCAGACCGGGAAAGAGCAGGTCGGAGTACCTCGGGAATTGGAGGCGCCCGGGTCGTCCCTGGCCAACATTTTCCAGGTGTGGTCCCCATACTGGAAAAAGGGACGATCCCAAAAAAAGTGCAGAGTGTGTCGCAAGAGGGGGATCCAGAAATACACCACCACTCAGTGTGACACGTGCCCCGATCATCCGGGCCTCTGCATTGACGGTTGCTTCAGGGAGTATCACACTTCCATGGAGTACTAAATTATTATAATTCCCTACAGTCCCCTAGAAAAAACATAACATTATGGCTCTCAGACTTTGGAAACACAGAAACAACTTTTTTTTTTTCCATAAATTATTTTATTGTATATAAGTTTTTTTTTAAAATGTTGTTTTAGTGTATCCAAAGTCTGGGAGCCATACATATTGGGCATCGTCGCGTCCGTAACAATCTTATGTATAATAATAAAATATTACCTAACCCCTCAGATAAACACCCTTTTAAAAAAAAAAAAAAACATGTTAAAAAAAAAATTTGTCACCTTACATTCCAGAAATTATAATAGCACGTCATAAAAAAAATCAAATGCCCCCCCCAAATAGAGCCAATCAAACCGCCATCTCATCCCGCAAAAAATGAGCCCCTATATAAGACAGTCGCCCAAAAAAAAATAAAAAAATTATGGCTTCCAGTATGTGGAGGTACAATTTTTTTTTTTTTTCCAAAGTTGGTTAATGATGTCATGCTGAAGCCAACTTTTATAAAAGTAGTCATATTAGGTATTGCCACGTCCGTAATAATGTGCTCTATAAAAATAACATTTGACCTAACCCCTCAAATAAACGCTGTTAAAAAAAAAAAAAAAAGTTAAAAAAGCCATTTTTTTTGTTACCTTACATCATAAAAAGTGTAATAGTGTGCGATCAAAAAATCATATGCCCCCCAAAATAGTGCCAATAAAACCGCCATCTCCTCACGCAAAAAATGAGCCCTTACATTAGATAGTTACCACAACAAAAAAAAAATAGATCCCAGGCTATGGAGATAGTAAAATTATTTATTTTTTCTTCCTAAAATGATAAAATAGTGTAAAATCTAAATACATCAAAAAAAGTAGACATATTAGGTATCGACACGTCCGTAATACTCTGCCCTACAAAAATAACATTAGACCCAGCCTCTCGGATGAACGGCGTTAAAAAAATAAAGTAAAAACTAAATAGTTATTGCCCTGATTCTGTAGTTTTCAGAAACACCCCTTATGTGGTAGTCAACTGCTGTATAGCCACAAGGCAGGGCATAGAACGAAGGGAACGCCACATGGTTTCTGGAAGGCAGATTTTTATTTTTATACCATGTCCCATTAGAAGCCCCCCCTGATGTAGCCTAGACTAGAAACTCCAAAAAAGTGACCCCATCTAAAAAACTACACCCCTCAAGGTATTCAAAAATTACTTTACCAACTTTGTTAACCCTTTAGGTGTTCCACAAAACTTAATGGCGAATTTAGAAATAATTTTAGAATTTCCATTTTTTGTTATCTTGCCTCAAAAAAGTGTAATATAGAGCAACCAAAAATCATATTTACCCTAAAATAGTCCAAAAACAACAACCACCATATCCTGTAGTTTCCTAGATGGGGTCACTTTTATGGAGTTTCTACTCAAGGGGTGCAGCAGGGGGCTTGAAAGGGTACATGGTGTAAATAAACCAGTCCTGCCTTCCAAAAACCATATGGCGTTTCCCTTCTTCAATGTCCTCCTGTTTGGCCAAACAGTAGTTTAGGACCACATATGGGGTGTTTCTACAAACTAGAGAAACAGGGCAACCCACCTTGAGTTTTGTTTGGCAGGTAACCCTTATTTTATTACTGGAAAAATGGATTATAATGGAAAATTTTCCAAAAAAATCGAAATTCCAAAATTGTTTCTCCATCTTCCATGAACTGTTGTGGAACACCTAAAGGGTTAACAGAGTTTGTAAACCCAGCTTTGAATACCTTGAGGGGTGTACTTTCTTAGATGGAGTCACATTTTTGGAATTTCTATGCTAGGGTGCATCAGGGGGGCTTGCAATAGGACATGGTGTTAAAAAAAAACAGTCACGCAAAATCTGCCATTCAAAACCCATATGGCGTTCCCCTCCTTCAATGTCCTCCCGTTTGGCCAAACAGTAGTTTAGGACCACATATGGGGTGTTTCTACAAACTAGAGAAACAGGGCAACTCACATTGAGTTTTGTTTGGCAGGTAACCCTTACTTTATTACTGGAAAAAATGGATTATAATGGAAAATTTTCCAAAAAATCGAAATTCAGAAATTTTATCTCCATTTTCCATGAACTGTTGTGAAACACCTAAAGGGTTAACAAAGTTTGTACAATCAGTTTTGAATACCTTGAGGGGTGTAGTTTCTAAAATGGCGTCATTTTGGGTGGTTTCTATTATGTAAGCCTCACAAAGTGACCTCAAACCTGGACTGGTCCATAAAAAGTGGAATTTGGAAAATTTCTGAAAAATTTCAAAATTTGCTTCAAAACTTCTAAGCTATGTAACATCCCCAAAAAATAAAATAGCATTTCCCAAATACTCCAAACCTGAAGTAGACATATGGGGAATGTAAAGTCATCACTTTTTTGGGGGGTATTACTATGTATCATAGAAGTGGAGAAACTGAAACTTTAAAATTTGCTAAATTTTGCAAATTTTTTTGTAAAATTTGTATTTTTTATGCAAAAAAATTAACTTTTTTGACCCAATTTTAGTAGTGTCATGAAGTACAATATGTGACGAAAAAACAATCTCAGAACGGCCTAGGTAAGTAAAAGCGTTTTAAAGTTATTCACACTTAAAGTGACAGTGGTCAGATTTTGAAAAAATGGCCTGGTCCTAAGTTAAAAAGGAGCCCGGTCCTTAAGGGGTTAAATGTTTCCCAGGTAACTTAAACAAGCAATCATTAGATTGCTTCTCTCATAGTCTCCAATGCACAGGTAGAGTAGCTGTGGCAGCCCTGGATCACTCAGAGCACAGAGACTTACTAAGGGCAGTCGATGCATGGTCACATTTAACTACAGGATTTGAGGGGTTAAATGTGTGCAATCAACATTATCGTCAATCGCATACATTAGCCCCAGGCAGCTATGGTGCTCACAAGGGGGCGCCATATTTAAATACTCAACCACCATGTATTTGCGTTGGGCGGTCGGGAGGGGGTTAAAGCATCGTACAATGCAGGGAGTTTAGCAGTAAATGCTGCTCCTTACTACCAGAGGTCAGCAGGGCTGTGTAATGTGTGTGTCTGTTAGGCCATTGTACATGTCTGTGTCTACCTCTCTGCACAGCTAAAAGCTTCTAGCAACCAGAACACCAGCAAACTCAACAAATTAAAAAAATAGACAAATGAACAAAAAATATAGAAAACATTTTTATTGAAAACAGTAAAACCAGCAGCTTTCACTTCTACTTGTACAGTTGAAAATATATAAAACAAATATCTGACAGAGACATGATAATATTTTTTTCAGTAAAAACCTGTAACAGTGTGGTCGCCCCATACAGATAGCAGCCGGTATGTTACGTACAATAAGGTCGCCCCATACAGAGAGCAGCCGGTATGTTACGTACAATAAGGTCTCCCCATACAGATAGCAGCCGGTATGTTACGTACAATAAGGTCTCCCCCTTCAGATAGCAGCCGGTATGTTACATACAACGTGGTCGCCCTGTACACATAGAGGCCGGTATGTTACATACAATGTGGTCGTCCCGGAACAGATAGAGGCCGGTATGTTACATACAATGCGTTCTCTCGTACAGATAGCAGCCTGTATGTTTCATACAATGTGTTCTCCCCACACAGATAGCAGCCGGTATGTTACATACAATGTGTTCTCCCCACACAGATAGCAGCCTGTATGTTACATACAATGTGTTCTCCCCACACAGACAGCAGCCTGTATGTTACATACAATGTGTTCTCCCCACACAGACAGCAGCCTGTATGTTACATACAATGTGTTCTCCCCACACAGACAGCAGCCTGTATGTTACATACAATGTGTTCTCCCCACACAGATAGCAGCCTGTATGTTACATACAATGTGTTCTCCCCACACAGATAGCAGCCTGTATGTTACATACAATGTGTTCTCCCTGTACAGATAGCAGCCTGTATGTTACATACAATGTGTTCTCCCTGTACAGATAGCAGCCTGTATGTTACATACAATGTGTTCTCCCCACACAGACAGCATCCGGTATGTTACAGGGAGTCTGCCAGCAGGGAGAGGCCCCATTCACATGTGCGGCCACTGTGCCTGTGTTGCAGACAAGTCCTATCTTTGACCGCATCTTGGTGAATCACAGACCCATTAAAGTGAATGGATCCACACTGCGATACAGAGATCACGCGATTGCTACCGTGTTTTGTAGACACCGCGTTGTACAGTCCATAATATGGGCATGGCGGAACCACAGAAGTGTGAATGTAATTTTACCCATAGTAAGCTCACTACACAGCACTGCAGGCACTTCACACTGATCCACACAGGACCTTCATTTCTGATCTGAGAAATCCAGCATTTTATTAACATGCATGAGTCTCAGCATACAATGCCACATGACCCCCTACTGCATACAATCTAACACAGCCCCCCGCAAACAGTCTTACACTGCACCTGCCCACCCCCCTTGCGTACAATCTAGGGTGGCCAGAGGTCCGGTTTTAGGCTGGACAGTCCCGCTTTCTGACCCCCAGTCCTCTATCCGGCGCATGGCCTGAACAACCGTGCCTCTGATCGTGAGCTGCAGGGTTAAAGTCGCCCTCCCTCTCACCTTTCGCAGCTCAATCAAAGTTCTGTATTTCATATACCTCAAACTTTTGAAAAGAAGGAAGATTTACACCATGTGCGGAGCGCAAACATTTTCTGCACTAGGCCACACCTCTAAGTCTGCCCAAAACATAAATAAACACCTAATCCCACCTAGTCCCCTAAATGCCCCCACATAGTAATTATTCCCCCTTTATGCCACTACACAGTAGTTATGCCCAGATATGTGCCCTTTACAGTGTCGGACTGGGGTGCCTAGGGCCCACCAGTAAAATTTATTTTCCAATCCACCAACCATAAATATAACATGAATGAACTCCACTGCACCTCCAAAATTCACCAAGTGACAGCAACGTTTCGGTCCGCTCAGTGGAACCTTTCTCAAGCAGTGATGATGCAGTGGTCACTGCTTGAAAAAGGTTCCATTGAGCAGACCAAAATATCACTGTCAGTTGGTGAATAAACACACATTTGATTTTGGAAGTGCCGAGAAGTTCAGTCATGCTATATATATATATATATATATATATATATATATATTTATACGGAATACAGAATTATAAAGCGGGTGCTATGTCCCAGGGCGAGAGCTCCTAGCCCAAATGCAATGACGAAAACCAGACAGCATTCCAAAGTAAAAAATATTAATAGTGTTATTCACCAATGTGGCAAAAAGCAGCCGCTTTTTATCTCTCTCTCCTACTGACACTGCTGTTCAGCCATCCCTGACCGACCTTTCTGTAAACAGCCTGATTGTGCTGCTTGCCGCCATCTTCCGACCCACGTGACCTTGGAATGTCATGTGATATTGTTGTGACGTCAGCAGGTCCGTACCGTACATGGAGGTTGCGACGAAAAGCGCATCTACTGTGCTGTTCTCAGAGTCCCGCCCAGCCTTTTTTTTCACTTTATAGAAAGGAGCAAATAACTCCACGAAAGGATGTACACGTTTGAAATTGTAACAGTACTTTGAATACAAATGAGGATTACAGGACTCTGAGAACAGTACTTTAGATACGCTTTTCCTTGCAACCTCCACGCACGGTACAGACCTGCCGACGTCACAATATATCACATGACATTACAAGGTCACGTGGGTCGGAAGCTGGGGTCAAGCAGCTCAATCAGGCCGTTTACCGCAAGGTTGGTCAGGGATGGCTGATCAGCAGTGTCAGTAGGAGAGGGAGATTAAAAGCGGCTGTCAGTGCAGGAGATGTACATGTGTGTACTATGTACTACTGTGCAATAATTATAACGTAAGCGAACCTACTTAATAAGGAATTTGCAGCATGGAGTCTCAGCGTCCACCCCTAGGTGCTTCTGCAAATGGTTCAGTCTTCGTTTCCGTGATGTGTAAGGAGTCACACGTTGTCAGCTGACTGGTATCTGGTGGGCGCTTTCTATTGGTGAGTAGCTGGACTGTGAACAAGTGAGCACGTCAAGTACCTTGCTGTATATTGCTTAAAGGGAGTCTGTCACCACATTTTCACGTTTTAAACAGTTCACATAGCGCTGTAGCCTAACCATAGATGATTGAAATGGTACCTTTCTTTGTTTCTGTTGAGCTTCAAAACAGGCAAAAACGCACTTTAATTCATATGTAAATGAGGGCTTGCAAGTGCCCAGGGAGGGGTTTACTTCGTTGGAGCCCAGGCTGCTCGGCCTCTTGGGCTCATATCCCCGCCCCATCCTCTGCCTCAGCCCGCCCTTCTGTTCCCTGGTGTTCGTCTTCTTTCTATTGCGATACAGTGATCTCGCGATGCCTGCGCTCTCCCTCGCTGGGCCGGGGCATGCGCACTGCGATGACCATTGTGGGCACGGCTTCACTGTCGCTACTGCGCATGCCCTGGCCCAGTGAGGGAGAGCGCAGGCATCGCGAGATCACTGTATCGCAATAGAAAGAAGACGAACACCAGGGAACAGAAGGGCGGGCTGAGGCAGAGGATGGGGCGGCGATATGAGCCCAAGAGGCCGAGCAGCCTGGGCTCCAACGAAGTAAACCCCTCCCTGGGCACTTGCAAGCCCTCATTTACATATGAATTAAAGTGCGTTTTTGCCTGTTTTGAAGCTCAACAGAAACAAAGAAAGGTACCATTTCAATCATCTATGGTTAGGCTACAGCGCTATGTGAACTGTTTAAAACGTGAAAATGTGGTGACAGACTCCCTTTAACAGCTTGTTCATCGGCTGACCGAGTATGTTACATGACAAACAGAATTGTACTTTTTTAGGCAAGATTTCTAGCAAATTCCCGTAACTACTTTTTTTCTTGGCTCTTTTGATATTTTGTATTGATTTCTGGCAATAGCACACGTTTTCCTTTATCTACTGGATAAGGCAGTGTTTTTCAACCACTGTGCAGCGGCACACTAGTGTGCCCTGAGATATTGTCCGGTGTGCCGTGTCCGTGAGCTCTAATTATTTGCGAATATTCGTGGTAAAAAAAATCGCATGTGATTTTTTTTTTTTACCACGAATATTCGCGACTAATTCGAGCTCAACACTATTCTCAAGTGTCGCGGCAGGTCACGCGGGATTTGGGAACATGCGCCCCGCGCGACTTGCGCAGCAGCACCCGGAGGTGGAGCAGAGCCGGAGAAGAGACTGAGAGGGAAGGAGGACGGGACTCATCATCCAGAGCCAGGACAGGAGCCATAGGAGCAGGTAAGTAAGTTCATTCACAGGCACGCCAATTTAACTTCAAGCCAAGCACAGCACCACCCGGTCCTGAGATATGAGGAGAGGGGAGGGGGGGCTGGGAACTTGACAATGATAGATGAGCTGGTGGGAAAAAAGCCCTCAGCTCAGGATGCACCTGCTGCACTGTATCAGCAAAGATCAATAATTTCTTTGTGTTTATTTCATTCCTATTTAAGACACTTTGACGAGAATTACTTTATATAGTCAATATAGGGCTTATAGGCTACAGAGTTTAATTTTTTTTAACATTTTCTAATGGTGGTGTGCCTCGTGATTTTTTTCATAAAAAAAAGTGTGCCTTGGCACAAAAAAGGTTGAAAAACACTGGGATAAGGGATAGCTGCTAGCTCAATGAGGATCTGCTGGGACCCCAACTGATCACAAGAACAACTCTACTGTGTCAGACACCCAAGATTCCGGTGGGTGGAGTGTAACACGTGATTACCAAAATAGTGCTTTAAATCTGTTGCAGTTTTCATGCATTTTGTCTCCAAGAAAGCTAACAATGAGCTTTCCTGACCACTGACCCCACAACAAGATTATTGTAATGTTCCAATTGAAGGAGGTCTGATTGATGAGCTGTTTAGAGGGCTATTGCAGTTAAAGGGGTGCTGGGACTCGGACAGCTGTTGTATCAGAGCAACAGCTAGCATAGCAGACTCTCTGCAGCTTTCCAAGGACATCACCATACATAGCGGCTATGCTTGGTATTACAGCTTTGCCCCATTCACTTCAATGTGGCAGAACTTTGAGGTGACATGGCCTAAGAAGAGAGGCGCATATAGAGCACTGGCCTCTTATAACAGCTGATCAACAGGGATCGTGGGTGTTGGACCCCTGCCGATCTGATATTGATGTCCAGAGGACAGGTCATCAAAATACATTCCTGGATAACCCCTTTCTGACATATGATGTAATAGTACGTCAGAGCGGGGCTTGACGTGACCTGATGGGTGAGAAGGCTGCGGCATTGGGACCTGCCAGAAGCCTAGGAGATCCAGCCCTTGGCTGGGTCTCCTAGGACACTGTTAGTGTATTACACTGTGTAATACACTAACAGGCAATGCATTATAAAACAGACGAATTGTATTGCATTGCAGAGAGGATCAGACTCCTAAATGTTAAAGTCCCAGACTGGTGGGACAAAATTAAAGTGTAAAAAAAAAAAAAGTTTTAATAATAAAACAAAGTTTTAAGTAAAAAAATAAACACACATATTAGGTATCGCCGCATCCGTAACAACCGGCTCTATAAATGTATCACATAATCTATCCCGTCAGATAAACACCATAAAAAATAAATAAAAACTGCCAAAAAAACCCATTATTTGTCACCTTACAAAAAGGGAAATACCAAGCGATGAAAAAGGCTTATGTACTCCACAAATAGTACCAATCAAATCGTCACATCATTATGCAAAAAATGAGCCGCTACATAAGATAATCGGCCAAAAAATTTAAAAAAATGGCTCTCAGATTATGGAGACCCCAAAACATTATAATTTTTTTTTTTGTCTCAAAAATGCTTTTATTGTGTTAAAGTGAAATAAATAAAAAAAGTAGACACATTAGATAAATAAAAAATATGGCGTTCAGAAAATGAAGCCACAAAAGCATAACTTTAAAAAAAAACAACGCTTAATTATGTAAAACTGAAAAAACAAACAAAAAAAGTAGACATAATTGTCACATCCATAATAACCTGCTCTATAAAAATAGCACATGATCTAACCTGTCAGGTGAATATTGTAAAAAATAAAAACTGTGCCAGAACAGCCATTTTTTTTGTTACCTTTCCTCACAAAAAGTGTAATATAGAGCGATCAAAAATCATATGTACCCCAAAATAGTATCAATAAAACTGTCACCTTTGGGAGTTTCTAGTGTGTGTGGGGTGTTTCTGTAAACTTCAGAATTAGGGCTCATGCACCCGAACATGTGCTGCCCGTTGCCGAACTTGCTTTATCTTTTTGCGGAACGGATAAATGCAGACCCATTCAAGTTGAATGGGTCCAGAATCCTCCCGGCTGCCATGTGGAGGTTGCCACCTACGGCCATGTGAATGAGGCCTTAAGGCCTATTTCACACGAGCGTGACGGATTAGGTCCGGATGTGTTCAGTGAAACTCTAACCATTTTGCAAGCAAGTTCTGTCAGTTTTGTCTGCGATTGCATTCAGTTCAGATTTTTCCACGCGGGTGCAATGTGTTTTGATGCGTTTTTCACGCGCGTGATAAAAAACTGAAGGTTTACAAACAACATCTTTTAGCAACCATCAGTGAAAAACGCATTGCATCCGCACTTGTTTGCGGATGCAATGCGTTTTTCACTGAAGCCCCATTCGCTTCTACGGGGCCAGGGCTGTGTGAAAAACACAGAATATAGAACATGCTGCGTTTTTCACGCAACGCAGAACTGATGTGTGAAAAAAAAAAAAAAACGCTTATGTACACAGACCCATTGAAATGAATGGGTCGGGATTCATTGCGGGTGCTATGCGTTCACGTCACGCATTGCACCTGCGTGGAAAACTCACTCGTGTGAAAGGGGCCTTAGGGTAATAGATATTGAGTTTTGTTTGGCTTTTAACCCTTGATGTGCTACAGAAAAAAAAATTGAAAATTTGCCAAAAAAGTGACATTAAGAAATTTCATCTTCATTTTCATCCATCTCCAATTCTTATGGAATGCCTAAAGGGTTAACCAAGTTTGTACATTAGTTTTGAATAACTTGAGGGTTGTAGTTTCTAAAATGGGGTCATTTATGGGTGGTTTCTACTAGGGTTGCATCGGGTATCGAACTAGCGATACTAGGGTTGTTTCGGGTATTGAACTTTCGATACCCAATCGATACTTTTATGCCAGTATCAATTCGGTATCGGGATGTTCGTTTTTTCGGTACTAGACCGCGCTACTGCGCAGTCTAGTATCTCCTGTTATGGGAGGATATGGCGTGTGCAGCGCTCGGCACACGCTGTGTTCCCTGAGGCTGTAGATAGTGGAGAAGGAGGGAGGTATGGAATCCCTCCCTTCTATGACGCGGCCGCCGGTGATTGGTGCGGGAGGAGGGACATGGGAGGAGAGAACTGCTGCGCCGGGCGAACGACAGCAGCCGCCTCCTCCTCCTCAGTGTCCTGTGCCCTCCTCCTCCGCCTGCAACAAGTACCCGATCCTGCCGCTCTGCCCCCGTTCCTGCCCGCACAATGATTATTAGCCTTTAATACAGATACAGGAGGTGGGTGCCGGCGGTATCCGCCTCCTGTATCTGCATTAAAGGTTAATTATTGTGTGGGCAGTGCGACCCCCCCCCGTATTAAACTAAATGAGTGGGCAGGGCGCCCTCAATCCCGCCCCTCCTCCCAGTATTAAAGTTTTTAGATCATTGGTGGCAGTGGCCACAGGGTCCCCTCCATTGGTGGCAGTGGCAGTTCCTCATGGCAGCCAGGGCTTCAGCAGCGTTCTGGCTGCCATGGTAACCGATCGGAGCCCTACATTGCGATCGGTTACCATGGCAGCCAGGACGCTACTGAAGCCCTGGCTGCCATGGGGGGGCTCCCTGCTGCTGTGTGCACAGAGCGCAGGGCAGCAGGGAAATGTGAAGTCCTATTCACCCTGATAGAGATCTATTAGGGTGAATAGGACAAGGGATGAAAAGATCCCAGGTCCTACCCCTAAGGGGGGAAA
The DNA here is from genome assembly GCA_033119425.1 of Bufotes viridis. Classification (NCBI taxonomy): domain Eukaryota; kingdom Metazoa; phylum Chordata; class Amphibia; order Anura; family Bufonidae; genus Bufotes; species Bufotes viridis. Next base: position 206,304,485 of record CM065593.1, on the reverse strand, counting down.
TGGTAAATAAAAATTAAATAAAAAGTAATAATAATATAAAAAAAAAAACACACCGAAATATTAAGTATAAATTGCCGCCTTTTCCAATTTTACATCTAAAATATATAGATAAACATCTAACATATTGCCATATCTAAAGTCCGACTCCAAACTGTTAAAAAAAAAAAAAAAAACTATGCTGTGAACGTCGTACTAGAAAAGTTAACAGAAAAAAAGCGCAATTCACAATCTTTTATTTTTTTTTTTCCCCACATAGTATCGAGTATCGCAATACTTTTTTATGGTATCGATACCGAAACAAAATTTTGGTATTGAAACCACTCTAATCGATACCCAATTGATACTTTTAGACCCGGATCGATACAATACCGGGATTTGCTATCTACCGATACTAGGCTGCGGTATTGTGCACCTGAGGGGTTAATTGCCGCGGTTTGGCTGATCGCCACTCCCTGTCATTGAGGCCGTGTGGCGGGTATGTGATATGGCCGGCACTCGTGGCCTATATTTGTATTTAGGGGTAAATTATCTACATTGGTGGTCAGTGCCCCCCACCACCACACCCCAGTATTGTAATCATTGGTGGCCCAGTGGCCACAGAGTCCCCCTCCTCATTCCTCCTATTCATTGGTGGCAGCTTCTGATCGGAGCCCCAGCAGTGTAATCGTGGGGCACTGATCAGTTACCATGGTAGCCAGGATGCTACTGAAGCCCTGGCTGCCATGGTAAGCTTGCTGCTGCTGTGTGCACAAAGCACAGAGCAGCAGGGAGAGTGTGAAGTCCTATTCACCCTAATATAGCTCTGTTAGGGTGATAAGGACAAGGGATTAAAAAACCCCAGGTTCTAGCCCCTTAAAGGGGCTAATAGTTATAGAATAAATAACTGCTAGGCTGAAAAGCGATTTTTCAGAGCATCTCCTACTAGTGGTCTGTTTAAACCACTGAGAACATGGGTGTTATCTGGGTTCTGCTATTCACATGCCCATAGGGCCTAATTTATGAAAACTGTCCTAGGCTTGAAAAAACATGAAAACTGTCTTAGGGCTCATGCATTGAATGTGTGCGGCCTGCAAACAGCAACTCCGCAATCCACAAGCTACGAAGTGGCAGCCCACGGAAGCACTACAGATCGCTTCTGTGGGATTTCGCTCTGTGTCACCGCACCTTCAAAAAATAGAACGTGTCCTATTTATCCCTACGTCCTATGACAGCACCTGGAGAGAGGATTTGCCTCCCAGGACAGGAAAACCACAGGTATAAATTAAAAGGAGCCTCTCCCTCATTCAGTGGTTTCCTATCCTGGAAGGACAACCTTTTAGGATTTTTATTTTGTGAAGCTTCATGGGAAGTAGTTCTTCCTGGATTTAAGGTTGGCTGGGCAGAGGTGTGTGCTGGGAGAGTTCCCCGCTACACACACCTTGAAGACGGCACACTGCATCGGCGAGCAGGGACGCAAGACTGTTTGGGAGTCCCTGGTTTGTGCCTGCACTCGTCGGATCGCGGAGGGGCAGCTTGGGGACCGAACCAGGGGGCAGGGCCGAGCGCCAGGGCCTAGCTGGGTGCGGTGGTACTCACCGGAGTTGCAGAAGACACAGACGCGATCCCTGCTTCATCTCATGGTGTTTGGCGTCTGGCCTCTCCAGCTGACATGCAAGTAAAAGGGAAGCGGAGCCTGAAGGACCACTCTTTTTTTTTTTTTTTTTTTTTTTTTCAAACAGTAGAGCGGTAGTGACGAGCTCAAAAGCGCCCGGTATATAAGAGGGGGTGCTAATGATGTGATCCTGATGTCCCATGCTTGATTCAGATATTTCTTCATCCCAGTTCAAGCCTACCTTAGGATTTTTGCAGGGTTCTTCCAGATCCAAGGCCGTAAGAGGATCCCAGCACGAAGAGCTCTTGGGGAAAACCCAAGTGACCCAGTTACCCCTGCACCTGTGGTATGAATGGGGGTATGGGTCTATTTTCAATGTAATGGACTTTTTTTTTGGATTGTTAATTCATCCTGGCCTTATGTGTTTTATTTTTAGGGAATGGTCCCTCAATCAGATAAACCTAAAAAGGCGACCGCTAAAACGCGCCATAAAGAATGTGGACTCTTTAAAACAAAACTAGATCCCGCCTATACTAAACTGTTATGTAGAGCATGCATTGAAAAGACCATTGCTGAAGAATCCCCGGGTATGATTAAATGCATGAAGAAAATGATTAGGGAAGAGGTCAATAGTACCTTGCTATCTGAAAAAAAAAACAGTCACCATAGACAGAGAAGTTCTAGAGAAAAGTCCACTTTAGCTTTGCGAGCTTCTGATGTTTCCAGTTCTGAAGAATTCCTAGAAAGTGGGGAGATGGATACAGCTTCATCATCCTCGGATGAAGAAGGTGGCGGTAGACCATATTTCCAGTTCATCCCTCATGACAGCACCACAGGAGGATGTTCCCCTTTGACCTTCTTGGACAGGAAACAGAGAGGTTAAAAGGTCCCTCCCACCTCCACTCACCAGTGTTTTTTTTTTTTTTTCCCTGTCCTGCTCCTGGAAGGACGCAGAGAGGTTCCCTGCTCTAGGGTTGAAGAAATTTTACAAGTACTTTTAGGGCCTAAGGCTGGTAATAGGATCGGGGGGTGTCAGGCCTCTCCTTCCAGACCTCAAATAGCCTTGCTAACACCTCTTGGGGAAGAGGTCCCTTAGCAGCCCAGAACCCACCTGGTGGAGCCGAGCTTATAGGTGGGTTCTCTGATGGCCTGGGTTAGATCGGTGGGTTCATTCTCATCCTTCCTACCCTATAAAGTGGCCGTGCCTGTAAACCCCTTATGTGGGTCCCTCGTGCTTGCTCATAACCCTGATGAGTGAGTAATGCAGCTGGTGTTTACCTCACTATGGATATGGGTTTATGGAGCTTAGATCCGCTGTTCCTTGCCCTGCCTCTGTGCATGTGGAGTTCAGCAGGATTGCGCCTTAGTGCGCCTGAAGCAGTCAGCAGCTGGAATGGGACCTTGTCTCCTTACCAACGCAAGTATGGCAGATGCTGCGTGACAATATTGTGCTTGCTTTGGCAGCACATACTCCAAGTTTGGTATGTAAACCATGCAAACTTTTTGTCAGGTAAGTAGACCATGCATGTGTTTAACCAGCTGGATTGCCTCCACAGTTCTAATTACTTTAATTGAGAATCTGTGTGTGGATCTGAGGTTTCGACCTTAGACGATAGTAGAATCATCTGTTTCTTAATTAGGACAGAATGTGGTGCTTAGATTTTTCAGGCTAGCAACCTGGCTTAACATGCCTCACGGCCTCTGTGCCTGGCGTGCAGCCTCACGGCCTCTGTGCCTGGCGTGCAGCCTCACGGCCTCTGTGCCTGGCGTGCAGCCTCACGGCCTCTGTGCCTGACATGCAGCCTCACGGCCTCTGTGCCTGGCGTGCAGCCTCACGGCTTCTGTGCCTGGCGTGCAGCCTCACGGCCTCTGTGCCTGGCGTGCAGCCTCACGGCCTCTGTGCCTGGCGTGCAGCCTCACGGCCTCTGTGCCTGGCGTGCAGCCTCACGGCCTCTGTGCCTGGCGTGCAGCCTCACGGCCTCTGTGCCTGGCGTGCAGCCTCACGGCCTCTGTGCCTGGCGTGCAGCCTCGCGGCCTCTGTGCCTGGCGTGCAGCCTCGCGGCCTCTGTGCCTGGCGTGCAGCCTCACGGCCTCTGTGCCTGGCGTGCAGCCTCACGGCCTCTGTGCCTGGCGTGCAGCCTCACGGCCTCTGTGCCTGGCGTGCAGCCTCACGGCCTCTGTGCCTGGCGTGCAGCCTCACGGCCTCTGTGCCTGGCGTGCAGCCTCACGGCCTCTGTGCCCGGCTTGTGTGCCCGCGGCGTGCCGCCTCACGGCTTGTGTGCCCGCTGCAACCTTGCCTCCGTGCAGGGCCCGCTGCAACCTTGCCTCCGTGCAGGGCCCGCTGCCTCTATGCATAGCCTGTCTCCACTTAGCTCCGGGCAGTGGTCGGCTGACACTTGCCTCCTACGGCGGTCCTGACACATAAAAGCAACACGGTAGGAGGCAGAAGTTAAGCTAAAGCTAAAAGTGGTCCTAAGACCTCAGGAGGTACCTAGTCTAGCAGGAATAACCTACAGTTTAACACAATACTGTATTGAAGCAGGGGTGTGGAAATTTAAAAAAAAACTACTTGTCGAAGGACTAAAGCGGGGACTCAATCTACTTGTCCCTCATGACAATCTACTTGTCCTGAACTTCTACTGTATGGGGGCGGGGGCCACAAGGAGACTTTCTACTGTATGGGGGCAGGGGCCACAAGGAGACATTCTACTGTATGGGGGCGGGGGACACAAGGAGACGTTCTACTGTATGGGGCGGGGGCCACAGGGAGACGTTCTACTGTATGGGGGCGGGGGCCACAAGGAGACGTTCTACTGTATGGGGGCGGGGGCCACAAGGAGACGTTCTACTGTATGGGGGGGGGGGCCACAAGGAGACGTTCTACTGTATGGGGGCGGGGGCCACAAGGAGACGTTCTACTGTATGGGGGTGGGGGCCACAAGGAGACACTCTACTGTATGGGGGTGGGGGCCACAAGGTGACGTTCTACTGTATGGGGGCGGGGGCCACAAGGAAACGTTCTACTGTATGGGGGCAGCCATAATAATGTATAATATATACATTAAAGGGATTCACTGCCGCAGTATGGCATGTACATTAAAGGGATTCTCTGCCCCAGTATAGTATATACTATATTGCATACTGGGGCAGTGAATCCCTTTAATGTATATGCCATACTGGGGCAGTTCGAGCAACCCCCCCCCCCGGGCGACCCGGCAGCTCACCCAGGGGAGTCACCACACACTACCTGCTGGGCTATCTTTTAGGAGACACTGGCTGCCACCATGTGAGGAGACAGGAGCTCCCACTACTGGTTCAGCCGCTGACTGCCTGACTCTCTCTTCTGCTGGGAGCTGACTTCCGTCCCGCGGCGCACTCCTCTGATCATGACTTCCGGCCTGCACAGGAGCGATGTTTACACAGCGGTAAGCAGCCCGGACGTGCTGCCGGGCTGTGTATAAGAGGAGAATCCGGCGCCTCCCTAGCCCTGCTACTTGCCCGCAGGGCTAAGCTACCTGCCCAAACTTCCTGCCCGGCGCCCGGAACTGCATGTCCCGGGCGTCGGGCGATAGGAATTCCACACCCCTGTGAAGCCACATTCCTCTTTGGACAATGTGGACAATATTAATAGGTATTGTATGTTATTAATTCAAGGAGTAGAAGACATATATATGTACGGGCCATGTGATTCATAGTATATTCACCTAGAGATAGTATGGGTCAGCCTGAAGTTAAAGATCCTACTCAGACTTGTTACAATGGGAGGTAGCACCATCTTGGCTGGGTATTATTCATGTACGGATTACAGCTATCCCCTTTGGGTCAATAAATTGGTAATGCTACCTCAGGACAAGTGATTTTCAGTAAAGTCAACTTATGCCCAACTAAACTGTTCTCTAGGTTATTCTATCTTTTTGCACCTAAGGGTGCTAATGTGATGAACATTAGGACCATGGCTTCATTACATTTAATTCCCATATCCTCAAGGGCATCTCTGTCGCCTCCGGGAAGGAGACTCCCCTCACTGCAGACCTACCCAGGAAGCTATAAAACTGCAATAGAGCTCTCCTCTGTCCACATTCACATATACAGCCATTCACATATAAGCTGCGGTTGTGTGCGCTGCACAGGTCCTGTAACCTTCTGCCACTCCTCAGTCCCAGTGTTTCCTGGCTAGGGCCATGTAAAGATCTTGTGAAACCCTTAAGACTGCCTCTAACTTTAAGTTATGCATGCAGGTGGGTTCTCGGTTGGCCTGGTTTCGTCGGGAAGGTTCTTTCCCTTGAGTTCATACCAACACCTCCTGGTATGGGATCCCAAAAAGAGCTTGTCCTGGTCCGGTACAGAAGCCAGCGGTACTGTTTGGTTACCTCATCGGTCTTGTCCATGCCTGCTGTGTGCCAGTGCTGTCAGCTTGGCTCAGGAGTTAGCTGATTATTGTTTAACGATTAAGCTCTGGGGTATAAACTGCAATGGGGTCTACAGTAAATGTTTACTCGTGCAGTGGTTGTATATGGGGTTACAATGTTTTATCTGATTTTAGAGCTAGTCGCTTTTACGCAGTGGTACTTACCATATAGACTAGGCTTACAGGTAGAGGACATTCTTTTTATGACCGATGTCTAATAAGACGATTATTCTTCCTCTAATTAGATACTTAAGTCTAGAATCAGAGGTAGGTGTGTTGATCAAGTATGCCGATAAAGAGACATTTTCAGAGTCAGACTGGATTTACAAACTCTGTCACCAAGATTAGTTCTGGTAGAATCAAAAAGTTTCTGTCTCAGGTTTTTTCCTGATTCTATGAAATTGTATTTTTATCTAAGGATAAATATCGGAGATATTGTCCTTAGACTGGGTCCCCCCCCTATATTATTATTTGGTACGTCTCCTGTGGTGCTGTCATGAGGGATGAACTGGAAAATAGGAATTAGACTTACCGGTAATTCATTTTCCTGAGATTCCCTCATGACAGCACCCGTACATTCCCTCCCTTTCTAACTACTATGTAAAGATTGCTTATTGGAATTTGTGATGATTTTAATAAATCGATTGCATCCATCCTGGTGAAGTAATCTGGATAAACACTGGTGAGTGGAGGTGGGAGGGACCTTTTAACCTCTCTGTTTCCTGTCCAAGAAGGTCAAAGGGGAACATCCTCCTGTGGTGCTGTCATGAGGGAATCTCAGGAAAATGAATTACCGGTAAGTCTAATTCCTATTTTCACATTCAGGATGTAGATCCGCTTGTTAAAGCTGTTAGAGCACCCATGAATTTTGAAGACGCTAAAGAAGTCCAATCTGTTCAGGACATTATGTTTGAGGGTCTACAAACAAAAAAGAAAAGAGCTTTTCTTATCTATAAAAATATCGAGGCCATGATTGACAGGGAATAGAAACATCCGGATAAACGCAGTTTCATCCCAGTGTCGGTTAAAAGAAAATATCCCTTTGAAAAAGGTGATTTTTCTTTATGGGATAAAGCTCCTAAAATCGAGTTACCCATTGCCAAAGTCTCTTGGAGATCCTCTCTGCCTTTTGATGATCTCTGTCAACTCAAGGAGGCGATGGATAGGAAGGCAGATCGTTTTTTTTAAGAAGAACTTGGGAGTCCATTGGGGCGGCATTTAAGCCTAATATCGCTTCTACTTGTACGGCGAGAGCACACATTTTGTGGATTAAACAACTAGAGGCTCATATAAGGGTAGGGAGATAGATTATTTGAATCCCTTCAGGCCATCTCTAAAGCAGCAGATTTTTTGGCTGATGCATCAGCTGACGCAGTTAGACTGTTAGGGCCTCATCTATGGCTAATTCTACTCGTCAAGCAATATGGCTGAAAAACTGGCGAGTGATGTGGCCTCTAAAAGTCGCATTTGTAACATCTCTTGTGATGGTAAATACCTTTTTTGCTCAATGTTGGACTACATCCTAGAGAATGCGGAAGATAGAGAAAAGGGTTTTCCTTCTTTGTTTCCTCCTTCCTTTCGTAGACAGAATTTTTCATTTCAAAGAGTCAGGCGGTTTAAAGATAGAGAAAAAAGCCTGGGGAATAAGAACGATAAGTGGAAATTCTCCAGATCCAGAACTAGGGGTTTTTTGTTCAGGAATCAGCCCTCAGATCCTACCAGAAAAGACAATCCACAATGACGCCAGGGTGGGAGGAAGATTAAAAAATTTCCTCCCAGCCTGGACAAAAATAACAAAGAGCTCCTGGATCCTTCGATCATTAGAAGAAGGATTCAGGATAGATTTAAAGAGTTTAGCTCCAGAAAAGTTTAGAGTAACCAAAGTAGGATGCTCAGTTCAGGCCTCCTTAGAGAAAGAAGTTTTAAGTCTTCTTCAGAAGGGAGCGCTTATTCTATGTCCAGAAAAAGAAGGTACGGGATACTTTTCCACTCTCTCTTTTTAGTAAAAAACAAACAATTAAATGGAGACTACAGAAAGATTATAAACCTAAAGTCTCTAAACAAATATCTACAATACAGACAGTTCAAGATGGAGACAATAAAATGCTTTATGGCAGTATTGGACATCAAGGATGCCTATTATCATCTTCCAATTTTTCCCAAACACCAGAAATACCTCCGAGTGGCACTGAGATTTTAGGGGAGATTGAGACGTTTTCAATTCCAGGTATTACCCTTTGGGATTTCAATGGCCCTGAGAATATTTACAAAACTGGTCTCAGAGATGGCAGCCCATATAAGGGAGAAGGACATCCTGTTCATGCCATATCTGGACAACTTCCCGATTGTAGCCCCATCAAGTCAAAAATGTTTATATCATGTTTAGCAGGTGAGGCAGATCATGTCGCCCCCTCGGTTGGATCGTAAACGAGGAGAAGTCGAGGTTAATTCCAGAAAGGAAGCAGCGGTTCCTGGGGATACTACTGAACTTGCTGGTTCAGAAATCCCTTTTAACTCCAGAAAAAACCCAAAAGGTAAGGTCAGTGGTTCACTCCCTAATAGACAACCCTCGAGTTTCTATAAGAAAAGGGATGTCAGTGTTGGGAACCCTTATAGGGGCAGGAACACAGAGATTAAAAGGCCACCACCCACACACACACCTCAGTGTTTCCTGTCCCTATAGGGCACTATACACAGAGCTCCTCTCTGAGGAGTACCTTATCTTTTACTTTTTACTTTTATTTCATTTTATTTTTTTCATGGGGAAAATGGGGCTGCCTTTTCATTATACTGTGTATCCCTGGGCATACTCGCTCCCTCTGGATGCCTGTTTATGGCCCTAGCCTCATTAAAAAATCCCCTGGGAGTTCTACTCCAGGCACTCGTTTCCCCTGGGGGTTACCTGCTTGCCGCTATGAGGGAGCGCTTCTACGGAGGAAGCTCGCATCGGTCCGGCTGCCTGACTTCCCCCCGACATGAGGCATGTTTCAGCGGAAGTTCCTCCTTCTCCTTGAACCCGGGAGCGAGATCTCGCGCGACTTCACTCGGACGCTTTCTCCAGGAGCAGGTGAGAAGTATCCTGTGCGAACATGGTTCTGTGAACCAATAGGAGGAGGGGGGGAGGTGACAAGCAGGTAAATGGGGCGTTCTGGCGCGAGATTAGACGCCACACGCTGAGACCTGCACAGACTTCCCTGTCAGCATGTCGGCTCCAGATAACGCTGGGGCTCACTTGGAGACCTCTGACACATCCTCGGTCGCTCAAGCTGTGAGTACCCTTGTGGTGGGACAAGTTACCTTCTATTATGTGTTATGTGCCTTTTAACCTCTGGTGCTCCTCTCTTTTAGGGAGTAAAAGAGCCCAGAGTTAAATCAAAATCAATCAGATGTGCAACTTGTGGTTCAAAACTACCTGAAGGCTATAAGAAGAAACTATGTAAATCTTGCATTGCCGAGATTGTTAAGAAGGAGCAGCCATCCTTCCTTTCAGAGGTTATGAGCTTATTCAAAGTGAGATCAAAAGCTCTATGGCCTCCCTAAAATCTGCTACCTCGGCTCCTCCTGCTAAAAGGTCAAAGGTCTCTGCTCCGTCCTCCTCTGATGCAGAGGATGTGGAAGAAATAGCCTCCGCCTCTAAACAGGATAGCATAGATGCTTTATCAGAAGGAGAGCTTGCAGATGAAGAAAGGAAGTTCTTCTTTTCCTCAGATGACATGCACGACCTTATATCAGCAGTCAGGTCTACCATGGGAATTGAGGAAGTAGCCAAGCCAAAATCAATCCAGGATGAAATGTTTGGTGGGCTAAGAACAAAGAAAACCAAAGTATTCCTCTTTAATGAGAACAATAAAGAAATGATACTAGACGAATGGTCGGACCCTGAAAAAAGATTAAATCTTTCAAGGGATTTCAAAAACCGACTCCTCTTTGACAATGCTGAAACAAAGATTTTTGATAATATCCCAAAAGTGGACATTCAGGTAGCCAAAGTAGTTAAAAAGACCTCTCTGCCCTTCAAAGACTCCTCTCAGCTCAGGGACCCAATGGAGAGGAAGGCAGATTCTCTTTTAAAAAGATGCTGGGAAACCTCAATGCTGGGTATCAAGACTAATACGGCAGCAACTTCTGTGGCAAGGGCCTTATATATCTGGCTCAATGAGATAGAAGAAAGGGTAAAAAACGGGTCTCCTAGAGAGGAGATCGTAAACTCCTTCCAATTATTAAAATCTGCCACAGCATTTCTAGCTGATGCCTCGGCGGAATCAATTAGGTTTGCCGCCAAAGACGCGGCCTTATCAAATGCATCCAGGAGGGCCCTATGGATGAAATCCTGGAATGGGGACAGAGCCTCAAAAGCGAAACTGTGCTCTATCCCCTTTTCAGGCGAATACGTTTTTGGACCAGTCCTTGATACTATACTAGAAAAAGCGGCTGACAAAAAGAAAAAATTCCCTTCTCCTCACAATCCAGGTCATACAGGGGGAAGGGTAAAACGGGCCGCTGGAGCTATGCAAAGGGAGGAAGAGGTACCTTTTCCAGCTCTAAAGATAAACCCTCAGATAGGGCATGACACCAAAGTCGGGGGGAGGTTAAAAAATTTTCTACCCACTTGGGCCCTGACCACCCAGAATCCCTGGGCGTTAAATATCATAAAAGAGGGCTACAAAATAGAATTTTCCTCAAAACCCCCGGTAAAATATCAGATAACATCAGACAGTGATTCGGTAATGTGTCAAATTTGGAAGGGCGTACTGGATTTCAAAATTGCGGACGTGATAACAGAAGTCCCAGCCTCAGAGCGAGGGAAGGGCTTCTACTCAAGACTATTTCTAGTTCAAAAGCCAGATGGTTCCTCACGTACAATCATAAATCTAAAACAACTAAACCAGTCAATAGTTTACAGAAAGTTCAAAATGGAAACCATATCCTCTATAGCTCCACTAATAAATCAGGACGCGTTCATGACCACAATCGACCTAAAAGATGCTTATTATCATATACCCATTCATGCAAAATCCCAAAAATACCTCAGATTTGCACTAAAAGACGATCACGGTATGGTTCATCATTTTCAGTTCGTAGCCTTGCCTTTTGGAATTTCTACAGCACCAAGAGTGTTTACGAAACTAGTTGTAGAAATGCTAGCCCCAATGCGGAAAGAAGGATTAAAATATTCCCCTACCTGGACGACTTTCTTCTGGTCGCCAACTCGGAACCAGAGGCAAGAGACGTGACAAAAAGATTTCAGGGAAAGCTGAAAGAATTGGGTTGGATCTTGAACCTAAAAAAGTCAAACCTCTTCCCTTCCACAAAAATAAAATACTTAGGAGTACTACTGGACTCAGAAAACCAAAGTACATCTCTTCCACAGGAAAAAATAGACATAATAAAGGGGAAGATAAAAGCCTTTCAAGAGCTAAAAAGATGCTCCATAAGAAAGGGCATGAGCACTCTGGGTATCCTGACTTCATGCATCCAGGCAGTAAGCTGGGCACAAGTACACTCAAGGATACTACAGACTTGGATCCTGTCAAACTGGAACAAAAAGAGCACATCTTTGGACAAGATAATCAAGATACCTCATCATGTGAAGGTAGATCTAACATGGTGGAGGAAACGACAAAATCTAATAAAAGGATCCCATGGATCAAATATCCAAAAGCCCAAATAACCACAGATGCAAGCAGTTTCGGTTGGGGCGCACAAATTTCCTCCAAAAACTTCCAGGGCTCGTGGTCAGAAGAAATTACGGCAAAGTCTTCAAACTATCGGGAGCTAAGAGCAATATGGGAGGCCTTAAAAGCAGGAGGAAAATTAATACAAAAAAACCACCTCGAGATATTCTCCGACAACTCAACTGCTGTCGCATATTTAAAACATCAAGGGGGTACAAGGGCCCGAGAGCTGATGTACTTAACAAGAAAGATTTTCGACTGGGCAGAAAAAAACCTGTGTTCTCTGACTGCCTTCCACATCAAAGGGGAAATGAACACAGAAGCAGACTTTCTCAGCAGGAAAATACTTCTTCCAGGCGAAGGGTCCTTAAAACAAGAGATCTTCCAGGAGATCTGCAAAAAATGGGGAAAACCACAAATAGATCTCTTTGCCTCAAGACAGAATGCAAAAGTAAAGGTCTTCTGCTCACTAAATCCCAGGGAAAAACCCTGGGCGGTGGACGCATTCTCAGCAGAATGGAACTGGGAAAGAGCGTATGCTTTTCCTCCCTTGCCCCTGATTCCCAGGGTCCTACAAAAAATTCAGAAGGATCCGGTTACAGTAATCCTAGTAGCCCCCTTTTGGCCCAAGAGGAGCTGGTTTGCCTATTGTTCACGACGACCCAGACAGATTCAAACTATCAGTATGGATCCTGAGGGCGAAATCCTAAAAAGGAAAGGTTTGTCGAGCAAAGTTATATCCACTCTTAGGTCCTCCAGGAAAAAGGTCACACGGGCGATATACATGAAAATATGGAAGAAATACTGTTCCTGGCTTGGGGACAACACACTGAACATCAACAGACCATGTATTCAAAAGATCTTAGATTTTTTACAGAATGGCCTTGACCTGGGCCTCAGGCCAAGTACCCTGAGAGTGCAAATATCGGCTCTTAGCGCCTTTTATGACCAAGATATTGCTAATCATAGATGGATTAGAAGATTTATTAAAGCAGCCTCAAGACTGAGACCATCCCTATCCCCAAAAATTCCACTGTGGGACCTAGGATTGGTGCTGAGGGGACTCATGAACCCTCCTTTTACTCCCCTGACTCAAATTTCGATAAAACATCTTACGTACAAGACAGCTTTCTTGATAGCAATAACATCAGCTAGACGGCTGGGAGAAATACAAGCCCTGTCTTGCAGAGAACCGTACTTAGCCATCTTTAACGACAGAATAGTCTTTAGATTAGATCCTAACTTCCTCCCTAAAGTTGTGTCCGATTTCCATAGGGACCAAGAAATCATTCTGCCAAAGTTCCATTCTACAGAAGATGATCAAGGGAATGATGGCGAACATCCCTTAGGCTATGATCGTATTTCTTACGTCTATCTGGAAGCCTCGGAAGTATTTAGGAAAGAAAATAACCTCCTAGTCTTATTTGGCGGACACAACAAGGGCAAAAGAGCGTCTAAAGCTTCAATAGGAAGATGGATCAAGGAAACTATATCATGCTGTTACAAATTGGCAGGAAAAGTCTGTCCTTTAAATATTAGAGCGCATTCTACTAGGGCTATGGCTTCCTCATGGGCAGAAAGAGCGGGTGTCTCCCTTGAAAATATTTGCAAAGCAGCTACCTGGTCAAGCAAAAGTACCTTCGCAAAACACTATAGAATTGACATAGCAAATAGCGCAGACATGTCCTTTGGCCAAAGTGTTCTGCGAGCGGCTGCCCCCCCTCGTCAGTAATCTGGTAGATCTCTGTAAGGTGCCGTCATGGTGGATGAAATGGAAAGACCGAATTAGACTTACCGGTAATTCCGTTTCCTTGAATCCACCATGACGGCCTATATATTCCCTACCCTTAAATATTCTAAAATTAAAAACAAAAAAAACAAACACAAAAAAAAAAAAAAGGAAAGAGGAAATTTTTTTTTTCCGTTATAACTTTTAGGCTCACCCAGTAGGTAATTTTGAAAGCACTGAGGTGTGTGTGTGGGTGGTGGCCTTTTAATCTCTGTGTGTTCCTGCCCCTATAAGGTCAAGGGTCATCTCTCTGTAAGGTGCCGTCATGGTGGATTCAAGGAAACGGAATTACCGGTAAGTCTAATTCGGTCTTTTTGTGGTGTGGACTGAATGTTGCGGACGCATTCAAGTGAACCGGATCCACAAGTAGCAGGCACACAGCCAGCGCCCGTGCATTGTGGTCCGCAGCACAGGCAATGGCTGCACACGCTCATGAGCATGAGCCATTATGTCTCATTCACACGTTAGATATTCTTTCTGTCCTGTATAACGGAACTAAGCAGAACCTTTATTTGTCCCAATAGACATGTTAGGACGTAGCAAAATGGAATGCCTCTTAAAGGCTTCAGTTTTTCATTCCATTAACTCCTGTTATAACGGAATTCTATAATGCAAATGCGAACCCGCCCTAAGGCTACATGACGACACATGTCACGGCCAGAATCACTGAAAAGCGGTGATCCCATAGAAATGAATGGGATCGTCACAAGAAATCCAACTGTGCCAGTGTCGCCGTGTAACCCTAGCCTAACGGTAAGGGATCATTCACACGAACGTATGTGTTCCATTCCGTGCATGGTCCCCAATTCACGGAGAACATTTGTGAGGCCTCCGGGACGGATCCAGACCCATTCAACTTGAATGGGTCTGCATCCCTTTGTTCCGCAAAAACATAGGACATAGTACATAAGGCTGAAAAAAGACATCTGTCCATCCAGTTCGGCCTGTCCTTCTGCTAGTTGATGACATGTTCTATCTTTTTGCGGTACGGAACCCCAAAGAAGCACTCTGTAGTGCTTCCGTAGGGTTCAGTTCTGCACTTCCGTTCTGCACGGCTCTGCACCTCCTGATTTGCGGGGCCCATTGAAGTGAATTGGTCCGCATCCGTGATGCAGAATGCACAAGGAACGGTGTCCGTTTATTACGGATTCTCATATGCGGTCCGCAATACGGTAACTGAACCCATACGTTCGTGTGAATGAGCCCTAAGAAAAAGGAGAGGAGGCTACATAGAGAGAAGGTAAAATGGAAAGCTTTGCACCTGTTCTGTGCTTTTGACCCACACCTGATTTTGGCTCACAATCATTGATGGAAATCACTGAAGTGTGAACTAGGCCTAAATGACCACTGTCAGTAGGAAACAGTACAGAGATCTGTCCCATCATCTATTTATCCCCAGGACTGTGACTGTGACAAGGGGACATCCTCTGTGTCTGGAGGAAAGAAGGTTTGTACACAAACATAGAAAAGGATTCTTCACTGTAAGAACAGTGAGTCTATGGAACTCTGCCTGAGGAGGTGGTGATGGTGAGTACAATAAAGGAATTCAAGAGGGGACTGGATTTATTTCTGGAGTGTAATAATATTACAGGCTACAGCTACTAGAGATGGGTCGTTGATCCAGGGAGTTATTCTGATTGCCTGATTGGAGTCGGGAAGGAATTTTTTTCCCCTTAAGTGGGGAAAATTGGCTTCTGCCTCACGGGTTTTTTTTGCCTTCCTCTGGATCAACTTGTTGGAAACAGGCCGAACTCGATGGACGGATGTCTTTTTTCGGTCTTATATACTATGTTACTATGTCCGTTATTCACTTGTGCTCGAAAGAGGCCATAGGCTTTGTTCACACAGTCATTAGAGGAGATTTATTAAAACTGGTGTAAAGGAAAACTGGTTTAGCTGCCCATAGCAACCAATCCGATTCCACCTTTAAGGCCTTGTTCACATTTCCGTTTTTCACTGATGTGTGCTGTTCATTTTCTGCGGACAGCACGCGTACCCATTGAGTTAACCCCTTCCCAACACATGACGTACTATTACATCATGGAAAACACTGCGTTCCCGCACTTTGAGGTAATAGTACATCATGGTGATTGGGTGAGCACTGGAGCGGTGCGCACCCCATCACTGCAGGGTCCGGCAGTCTGTGGTAGCCTGTCCCCTGCTCTATCCGCTGGCATCGCTTTAAAAGCAGATGCCGGCGGGTTAATTCCTTCTATGCCGCGCTGACCGCGACATAGAAGGGGTTTGATGCAGGAGGCCATTGAGTCCCCGCGCTGCTGTGGCGGGACTCGATGTGAGAGAAAGCAGCCGGATGCCATGCAGAGGCTGCCCAATGCCTTGGAGGGCATCGGGACCTGCCTTGTACGGGTGTCCAGGAGATACAGCCTCAGGCTACGTCTCCTCGGCAACCTGTTAGTGTATGACTCCGTGTCATACACTAACGGGCATTGCATTACAATACAGATGTATTGTAATGCATTGCAGAGGGGATCAGTCCCCCAAAAGTGAAAGTCTGAAATAAAGTAAAGAAAAAAAAAGTGTTTTTAATAAAATTGATAAAGTTTTTAAGTAAAAAAAAAAAAAAAGAAAACGCCCCTTTCCTCATATTTTATAATAAAAAAATTGAAAAAAAAACTAAAATCACACATATTAGGTATCGACGCATCCGTAATGACCGGCTCTATAAATGTATCACATGATCCACCCTGTTTGATAAACCCCATAAAAAAAAGTATAAAAAAAGCAATTTTTGTCACCTTACATCACAAAAAGTGCAACACCAAGCGATCAAAAAGGCGTATGTCCCACAAAATGGTATCAATAAAACCATTACCTCAGTCGCCCAAAAAAAAAAAAAAAAATTATAGCTCTCAGAATGGAGACACTAAAACATCATTTTTTTTTTGTTTCAAAACTGCTATTATTGTGCTAAAGTGAAATACATAAACAAAAAAATACACATATTAAGTATCGCCACGTCCGTAACAACCACCTGTATAAAAATATCACATGACCTATCCCCTCAGATGAACACCGTGAAAAAATATATATATTTTTTGTCACCTTTCAATACAAAAATTGCAACACCAAGCGATCAAAAAGGCATATGCCCCCCAAAATAGTACCAATCAAACTGTCACTTCATCCCGCCAAAAATTAGACCTTACCTAAGACAGTCGGTCAAAAAATAAAAAAGCGGTTTCAAAAATGCTATTATTGTGTAAAACTTAAATAAATAAGAAAAAGTAGACATATTAGGTATTGCCACGTTCGTAATAATCTGCTCTATAAAAATATCACATGACTTAACCCCTCAGGTGATTGCTGGAAATATAAATAAATAAAAACTGTGCCAAAACAACCAATTTTCTGGTCACCTTGCCCCATAAAGTGTAATGATCAAAAAATCATATGTACCCAAAAATGGTACCAATTAAAACGTCAACTTGTTGTAAAAAAATAAAAACGGTGCCAAAACATCAATTTTTTTTGGTTACCTTGCCTCACAAAAAACATAATCTAGAGCAATTAAAAATCATATGTACCCCAAAATAGTACCAACAAAACTGGCACCTTATCCCGTAGTTTCCAAAATGTGGTCACTTTTTTGAGTTACTACTGTAGGGGTGCATCAGGGTGGCTTCAAATGGACATGGCATGTAAAAACCAGTTTAGCTAAATCTGTCTTCCAAAAATCATATGGCGTTCCATTCCTTCTGCGCCCTGCTGTGTGGCCATACAACAGTTTACGACCACATGTGGGGGGGGGGGGTTCTGTAAACCACAGAATCAGGGCAATAAATATTGAGTTTTGTTGGGCTGTTAACCCTTGCTTTGTTACTGGAAAAAATTTGTAAAAATGTAAAATCTGCCAAAAAAGTGAAATTCTGAAATTCCATCTCCATTTTCCATTAATTCTTGTGGAACACCTAAAGCAGGGATGCTCAACTTGCGGCCCTCCAGATGTTGTAAAAGTACAAATCCCATTATGCTCTGTTGTAGGCTGGTAGCTTTAGGTTGTCCAGGCATGCTGGGAGTTGTAGTTTTGCAATAGCTGGAAGGCCGCAGGTTGAGCATCCCTGACCTAAAGGGTTAACAAGGTTTGTAAAATCTGTTTTAAATACCTTGTGGGGTGTAGTTTTTAAAATGGGGTAATTTTCGGTTGTTTTTTTTTATGTAAGCCCCACAAAGTGACTTCAGACCTGAACTGGTCCTTTAAAAAGTGGGTTTTGGAAATTTTCAGAAAAATTTCTAAATTAGCTTCTAAGCCTTCTAACGTCCCCAAAAAATAAAATGTCATTTTCAAAATGATCCAAACATGAAGTAGACATATGGGAAATGTAAAGCAATAACTATTATATGAGGTATAACTATCTATTATAAAAGTAGAGAAATAAAAATTTGAACATTTGGGAATTTTTCAAAATTTTTGGTAAATTTTTTTTTTTTTTTATTCACAAATAAAGGTGAAATGTATTCAAATTTATGACTGTCATGAAGTACAATGTGTCACGAGAAAACATTCTCAGAATGGCTTGGATAAGTAAAAGTGCTCCAAAGCTATTACCACATAAAGTGACACATGTCAGATTTGCAAAAACTGGCCTGGGCAGGAAGGTGAAAACTGGCCCGGGATAGAAGAGTTTAAATGTGTGTTGTTTTTTTTTTTGTTGTTTTTTTTTTTTAATCACTGGGACATACACTACTTTTGATCCGTGATGCGTACCAAGCACTACCATTGAAGTCTATGGGTCAGTAAAAATCACTGACACAACATAAATATAGAGTTGTTTCGATACCAAAATTTTGATTCGGTATCGATACCATAAGAAAGTATTGCGATACTCGATACTATTCGATGCCACGCGGAAAAAAAAAAACTGTGCAAAATTGTGCATTTTTTTTTTTTTACTTTTCTGTTACGACATTCACAGCATAGGTTGTTTTTTTTTGTTTTGTTTTTTTTAACAGTTTGAAGTCAGACTTTAGATATGGCAATATGTTTGTTATATGTTTATATATTTTAGATGTAAAATAGGAAAAGGCGGCGATTTATACTTAATATTTCGGTGTGTTTTTTTTTATTATTACTTTTTATTTAATTTTTATTTACTATTTCCCCCCTTTAGGGGTAGGACCTGGGATCTTTTCATCCCTTGTCCTATTCACCCTAATGGATCTCTATCAGGGTGAATAGGACCTCACACTTCCCTGTGCTCTGTGCACACAGCAGCAGGGAGCCCCCATGGCAGCCAGGGCTTCAGTAGCGTCCTGGCTGCCATGGTAACCGATCACAATGTAGGGCTCCGATCGGTTACCATGGAAGCCAGGACACTACTGAAGCCCTGGCTGCAATGGGGAACTGCCACCGCCACCAATGGAGGGGACCCTGTGGCCACTGCCACCAATGATCTAAATACTTTAATACTGGGAAGGGGGGCGGGATTGAGGGCACCCTGCCCACTCATTTAGTTTAATATGGGAGGAGGTGGGGGTCGCACTGCCCACACAATAATTGACCTTTAATACAGATACAGGAGGCGGATACCGCCGGCACCCACCTCCTGTATCTGTTTTAAAGGCTAATAATCATTGTGTATGCAGGACCGGGGGCAGAGCGGCAGGACCGGGGGCAGAGCGGCAGGACCGGGGGCAGAGCGGCAGGACCGGGGGAAGAGAGGCAGGACCGGGGGAAGAGAGGCAGGCGGAAGAGTACATAGGAGGAGGGCACAGGACACTGAGGAGGAGGTGGCTGCTGACATTCGCCCGGCGCAGCAGTTCTCTCCTCCCATGTCCCTCCTCCCGCACCAATCACCGGCGGCCACGTCATAGGGGGGAGGGGTTCCCTACCTCCCT
This sequence comes from Bufotes viridis, assembly GCA_033119425.1. Taxonomy (NCBI): domain Eukaryota; kingdom Metazoa; phylum Chordata; class Amphibia; order Anura; family Bufonidae; genus Bufotes; species Bufotes viridis. The sequence continues at coordinate 206,285,166 of CM065593.1, read as the reverse complement.
CCTTCTCCACCATCTACAGCCTCAGGGAACACAGTGTGTGCCGAGCTCGGCACACGCTGTATCCTCCCATAACAGGAGATACTAGACTGCGCAGTAGCACGGTCTAGTATCGAAAAAACGAACATCCCGATACCGAATCGATACTGGCATAAAAGTATCGATTGGGTATCGAAAGTTCGATACCCGAAACAACCCTACATGGATGAGTGTAACGGAACGCCTGGCACCCCGGCTGGGCACCTTCTGCGGACACTTGCTCCTAGTGCTTCCCAAGGGCTCCAAGCACTCCACCGGACACCATAACCACCACAGACACCATGAACCGCCTTCAGCTTGGTTGGGGTCTCGTCGCCCTCCACGCACTCTGTACCCAAGACCGGGCTTCAGCTTCCAGTGGGTGGACCTCTCCAAACTCCAGAAAGCAGGAACCAGGAACAAGCTCTTACAAGAGCTTCTACTCAGGGGAGTATTGTGGTATAGCAATCCCCAAGAGTGTAGTTATCCCATGCCCCAACCATGAGCCAAGACTTCATGAAGGGGTAAAGCAGAACTTCTTTATTGGATGGCCAAAGCTTGGCCTTTTATGCAAGTCCCCCAGCAAGGGCTACTCCCCCGGGGACCTGATAAGGACATGCACACAAAATACAGTGACCAATCATCCTACAGCCAGATATATCACAACCCCACAAGCATTGTCTATTGTGCTTGCTGATTGCGTCCCAGGCAATGTCCATTGTGCTTACTAACTGTCACTAGGGCCATAGTCACAGGGCAAGAGGCTGGCAAGCAGGCCTCTCCAGCTCCCAGTGACAAAGGTGCTTTTGTCACAGATGGCATCCTTGTTGCGTCTGTTTTTCACTGAAGACCAGTAGGAGATTCTTTGGAAATTAACTTCCAGCTGAGCAACTTCCGTGAATTACGGATGACACACGGATGGTAAAAATTGACACGCGGACCAACCATGGATCCTTCAGACTAATTTTTCAGAGTTCCTTTTGAAAATGAAAGGTGGAATCTGATTAGTTGTTTTGGGCAACTTAGCCACAGGGGTGTGGAAATCGTATTGCCAGATGCCCGGGACAAGCAGTTCCAGGCTCGGGGCATGTAGTTTGTTCAGAAGCTTAGCCCTGCTTCGGGCAAGTAGTAGGGCTGAGATAGGGTTGGGCTCCGCCTCCCCCTCCGCCTTTGTCTCACTTGGCTCCCCCTCGTACTGCTCTGCCTCCTCCTCGCTCTGCTTTGCTTGGCTCTGCCTCCATCCCACTCGGCTCCGCCTCCCCCCTCGTCAGTGCAGTAGTTTGAGTGACACGCCTACAACTGGGGGTGGGACCTAACAAATAGACTTTTCTCTGACCCATGGGGCAGCTAACATATAAAGCAGTAAGTGATCTTGCTGCCATCTACTGGAACATCACCAAGTCTTTGTACAAACATTAAAGATAGTCTTTCACCACAAATGTCCATTATATAACATTAACACCATTTTGTCGGTCCCCATATTAAAATGCTTCTTACCATATTTTGGTCCATTGCAGAGTTGGGCTAAAAAACACTTTTTTTTTCAATATGCAAATGAGGGTCTGAAGGAGCCCAGGGGCTACGTTCCAACGGCCGATGCCCAGGCCCCTCGCTGATTTTCATATCCAACCACTCCCCTTTCACCCGCCCTTTGTTTGGCTGATCACCTCCTTCCTCCATTCTGAAATCCCACGCCTGCCCCAATGACAGCCCTCTGATGCGGCGCCGGCTAGAACGTGACGTACGGGCCGTTGCATGCGCACTCAAAACTCTGATGCCTCTGCCCATAATGGGTCATACAGTGCGCAGGCGTGGGATTTCAGAACGGAGGAAGCTCCAACTCTGCAACGGACAACATTATGGTAAGAGGCATTTTAATATGGGGACTGTTGTGTACAAAATGGTGTTAATGGACATTTGTGGTACAAGACTCCCTTTAATATGTCACCAACACGTGTCTTCACTCCAGTGTCACAGGTTGTCCACCTGTGATGTGATATGCATATAAATAGAGAGGTCGCTGTGTACATACATGATGTGTATATCTGTATATATCGTGTCTTCTGGGCTCCGGTAGACTGATGGTTTACATTGATGGGGTTTTCAGAGGCTTCGCCCTCTGACAGCCCACTACTGACTGCTAACATAACCCCTGGCAATTCCACTACTCCTTCAGGTAATCTATCTGTCCATGGAGGTGATTTATAGGGGTAGGAGAACTTCCTATTTAAAGTCAGCTTCCTCATGCACTGCAACTTTGGGGGTGGAGAGTGACGGCACCACAGAATGACCCCCCGCATACCAGTTGTCACTTCTAGCCCATGTGGCGTCCTGTCCTTTCCTTTAAAATCTCCCAAAGAAGACTTCCTGCACTAATTACCCCAATAGGATGTAACCCCAGTTACATGGATCGTAAAAGACGTCCCTACACTACCACACACAGCCCCTTGTGGCTGCCCCCACACAGTATAAGGTCTCCTTGTGGCCCCTATACAGTATAACGTCTCCTTGTGGTCGCCCCTATACAGTATAATGTCTCCTTGTGGCACCCATACGTCTTCTAAGATGCTATCAATAAAGACCTTATTTAAATATGGTTTTGATTTAAAATTATTTTTTCTATCAGGACAAGTAGATCGAGCCCCCACTTTAGTCCTTCTACAAGTATTTTATTTTTTCCACACCCCTGAGACAGTTTTTCTACTCAATAGTTTTCCTAAATCTCCCCCATTTTTCTCCCAGTAATTTACCTCAGTGAAGATTAGCCAAAACCAAGTGTGAGTCGCAAACACAGAACAGGTGCAAATCTTTCCTTCATACCTTATGTCTGTTGAGGCTTCAATCTTGGTTTTGGCTCACAATCATGGATGGAAATTACTGACTAAAACACTAACGTGTGAATGAGGCATAAGGCTAGGGCTACACGGCGACAGTTGTCACGTGACAATTTTATAATGATAATCTGTGGTGTCGCAAAATCCAAGATGGACTGTCACATCACAGTCGCAGCATTTCACATGTCGCAGTGAGACACCATAGACTATCATTATAAAAATTGTCGCGCGACATTGGTGTGACATCAATGTCACAGTGTAGTTGTACCCTATATGTTGCGTGACACATGTCGCAGTGTAGCCCTAGCCTAAGGGCTCATGCACATGATCATGTGCAGCCCTTGCCTGTGCTGCTGACCACAAATAGTGGTCCGCAATGCACGAGCACCAGCTGTGTGCCCACCGTTTGCGGATCCATTCACTCAAATGCATCCATGATCTGCAACATTCAATCCACACCACAAAAAAATAGGACATGGAAATCACTCACCAAAACACTAACGTGTGAATGAGGCTTTAGGATGCATACACACAGCCGCGTTTGTACTGTATTTCTGCCCACAAACAACAGATCCTCAATGTACACATACCTTCTCTGTGTATTCCACATTTTTCTCACTCCCATCAATAGAAAGAAGCCACATTATCAGACTGAACCAATTCCAAGGCCTGAAATAAAACTTAAAGGGGTATTACCAACTAAAATGTTGTATTTATCACATATTGAACATACAGTATATATCATAAATGTCCTAGTTACACTTCCAGGATTCCCATCTAATGGGGGAATACCTGAAAGGTACATGTGAGCAGCCATAAGACATAGACATACATGTCTGTTACCAGATGGTTGGAGCCCACACAGAATGGTATTAAGGGGCCACAGGTTGTGCATCTCTAGTCTAAATCTAGTTTTAGGGCTCATGCATACGACCGTATGTATTTTGCAGTCTGCAAAAAACGGATCCACAAAAAATACGGATGACATCCTTGTGCATTCCGTATTTTGCGGAACGGAAAAACTGGCCCCTAATAGAACTCTGCTATCCTTAATCCGTAATGCGGACAATAATAGGACATGTTTTTTTTCCTGTACGGAAACTGAATGCACGCGGAGTAACTTCCGATTTTTTGTGTACCCATTGAAATGAATGGCTCCGCCAAAAAAAACGGAACGGACACAGAAAGAAAATACGCTCATGTGCATGAGCCCTTACTCTGCAATATGGACAAGAATAGGACATGTTCTCTAATTTGCTTAACAGCCACATGGATCCGCTACAAATATGGATGTATGGATGACCCCATAGAAATTAATGTGTGAGTGTGCTAGCTGCAAAAAAATGCCGATAGTACATGGTTAAAATATACGATCGTGTGCATGAGGCCAAAATGTAAAGCTGATAACTGGACAGTTTTAACCTAAAGGATCGTTGCATTGGATAAAACTTAAAGGCTATGGACACCTTTGTGCACTAAAAATCAATAAACCCATATCTTACCGTAATGCAGCACATAATAAAATTGTACTTGTTTGTTTACAGGTATCCGCTTTGCTTCACATGCTCTCAGAAATGCTCTTCTATGAGTTTTGCTGACTACTGTCATCTCATGTGAGAATCTGTGGGCGTTCCTGTTGATTTCACATGCATCAGCACAAGCTCCACAGCTCTGCCCCCATATGCTGTTACATAGCACAGCTAGCAGCCGCTTGCATATAGGCTGCTGGAATAGCAGATCTGTTTCTCACTTTCCATTTTGTATAAAGTTCATAATTTGTAGACGCAATAGATATTTCTGCTGATAACGTTAGTGCAGTGATCTTTTGGCAGAACCATGGTGTTATAAGCAGGATATAGATCTCATTACTGACTGCTCTCACTACATGCACTCTCTTCTGAATACAGTATTTGTGTGCAGTCCGCACAGTGAGCGGTCACTTGTCCCACACAGATTAGTACAGTGTGATGACAGACAATGCTATGTATACATAGAAGTACACAGTGGGGGAGATTTATCTAACTGGTGTACAGTAGAACTGGCTTAGTTGTCCATAGCAACCAACCGGATTCCTCCTTTCATTTTCCAATGAAGCCAGTTCTACTTTACACCGGTTTGAAAGATGAAATATAAAATATTAAAATGACAGCACTCTCAAACACTCTCTTTTCAAGCTATGAGCACTCTCAAAAACACTTTTTCCTTTCCCCCATGACAGCAGCACAGAGAAAGAGGATCTGCCCCCAGAGACAGGAAACCTGCAGAATAAAATGGTGGAGCCTCTCTCCCACCTCAGTGGTTTCCTGTTTCTGGAGCAGGGAACCTGCAGTTTCCTTTCCGATGCTGCTAGTCTGCAAGTCCCAGATGTTCTGGAGGGATAGTGATAGACCCCGGCCGGTATGACTATCGGCCATAGGTTGGCTTGGCAGGACCCTAAGCAACGGCGGGGGTCCATGGACTCTGTCCGGTGCTTGCGGAGGGTGCGTGTGCCCCTCCAGGGGAGTAAGGCCACGCTACATCAGTAGAAGAATAGGAGGCAGCCCTGGTGGGGGGTAGGGCTCTTCTAGGCAAGTGACTTTTGGATGTTCCCGGCATACAGATTGTGGACAGTACTTGCCGTACAGGTCACTTCCGGCAGGCTGACAGGAGCACTTCCGGTGGCGTGCATTCCAGGATACAAGGTTAGTCACGTGTGCGTTCCAGATGACGCACTTCCAGGGACGTGTTCCACGAGCGCGCTTCTGGTTGGAAGATCGCGCACTATTTGCAGAGTGCCAGAAGGGGTTTATATACTTAAAGAACACATGCCGGCAGGTCAGCTGAGACCTGGTTCGTTTTGGCCTCCTGTGCCTTGTGTCCGTTCCCCTCTAGTCAGATACCAGTCATACTGGTAATTTGCTGCTTTCCAGATCTCCGGGGGGTCGTTTTGGTTGCTATATCTGCATTACTATCTCACAATCAGTGTCTTCCTGATTCCATGATTGGTCTTCAGAAGTGGATTCCATGGATAGTGATCAAGAGCAGGATATTCCTATAACTACAGATTTCTCATCCTCAGAAGAGGAATTAGATAAAAGGGGTTTGTTTCCGGCCAAGGATATGGAAAAGCTTCTGAAAGCTATTCGTTCTACTTTGGAATTAGAAGATATAAAACAGGATAAATCCATGGTGGATTCTGTGTTTGAAGTGCTTCTGGAGAAAAAACGTAGGTGTTTTCCTTTACATGGGAGAGTTATGGCTCTAATCAACAAAGAGTGGAAGAAGCCAGATAAGAAGTTTTTCTCCCCGAGAAGTTTTAAAAGAAAATATCCCTTTGAGGAGGAAGCATCCTTTTTCTTGGATAAGGCGGCAAAAATTGATGTTTTTAAAAAAAAATTCTAAAAATTCCTTCCTGCCATTTGAAGACTTGGGATCTCTTAAAGATCCGTTAGATAAAAAGATTGACTCCTGCCTCAAAAATAATTGGGAGGCATCCACGTCTGCCATTAGACCTAGCATAGCACTTGCAGTTGCTGCTAGATCTATGGGCATATGGTTAGACAGATTGAGTAACCAGATTTGTGATAAATGTCCCAGAGAACAGATCCTTGTCTCTATCCCCACCTTACAGAAGGCAGCAGACTTTGTGGCTAATGCCTCTGTGGACTTGGTTAGGTTACTTGCTCAGGCATCCTCTCTTTCCAATTCGGCTCGTAGAGCCTTATGGTTAAAGAATTGGAAGGGGGGGGTGCCTGTCGTCAAAGCAGAGGTTATGTGGTATCCCTTTTCAAGAAGAATTCGTGTTTGGACCAGATTTAGACTCCCTTTTAGAGAAGGCAGCTGATAGAAAAAGATGATTTCCTGGCGTTTCTTCAGGTTTTACCTCTAATTCCTCCTATAGTTCCAGACGCTCCTTTCGCTCCTCAGGGTTAAGAGGTAGAAATCGTGGTAGCGAAAAGGGCCAGGGTTCAAGATCCAGGGGGATTTGGGGGTTTCCGGTTTGGAAATTCCTCTTCTCAGCCCAAGAAGCCTTCCCAACAACAACAATGACTCCAGAAGTTGGGTGGGAGGCAGACTAAAGTTCTGGGGGGGGGAGATGGGTGCAGAGTAATATATAAAAGGGGGTTTAATACTAGAATTTCGCTCCATTCCCCCTCAAAAACTCAAAATCGCGAAACCTCAGGGGTTGTCATCAAAGGAAAGGGAGGTTCTGGAATTAGAAGAGAAACCAGTTCTGATTCTGGTACCGGTGACGGAACAGGGGAAGGGTTATTATTCTTCTCACTTTCTAGTAAGAGAAACGGACAATTCCTTCTGCACCATATTAAACCTAAAACAACTGAACAAGCACCTGGTTCTGAGGAAATTCAAGATGGAAACAATAAGATCTGCAATCCAATTACTATTTCCAGGTTGTTTCATTGCAGTCCTCGACTTAAAGGACGCATATTACCATATCCCCATTCACTCATGTCATCAGAAGTATCTCAGAGTGGCAGTTATGGTCAGGGATCAGGTTCGTCATTTTCAATATCAGGCTCTCCCATTCGGGCTTTCCATGGCCAAGAATTTTCACAAAAGTAATTTCAGAAGTGGCATCTTTAATAAGAAAAAAATACATTTTATTTCTACCCTATTTAGATGACTTCCTGATCATCGCAAACTCTCTGAACTTCTGCTGTACAATCCTTTTGAAAGTGTTAAAAATTCTAAATCAGTTGGGGTGGATGATAAATTTAAAAAGATCCCGGATAGAGCCAGACTCATCAGCTATTCCTGGGACTCCACTTGGACTCTATAACCCAGAAGGTCTTCCTGACAGAAGAAAAGATAGCACATTTTCAGATGAAGTTAACAGGCGTTAAAAACATCAGAATATCAGACCATTTGACAGGCAATGTCCGTATTAGGTTCCCTAACCTCTTGTATTTCAGCAGTGGCCTTTGCCCAGTTCCACACCCGATCATTGCAGGTTGAAATTCTTTTTGCTTTAAAGAGAAGTGGGAGCTCTCTGGAGTCAAGAATAAGAATCTCAAAGGAAACATTGAAAGATCTGTTGTGGTGGGAGAAGAAGTCAAATTTGAACCAAGGGATCACTTGGAATGTTACCAGTCCGGTGGTGGTAACTACAGACGCAAGTCCCTTTTGGCTGGGCGGCACACTTCTTGAACCAGGTCATACAAGGAAGGTGGTCCCCACGACAGAGGACGTTTTCTTTGAACAGGAAAGAACCCTGGCCCTTTTCGCTACCACAAGATAAACAAGGCGGCAAACCATAATCAGGTGGTTATTATGGGGGACTTCAACTACCCAGATATAGACTGGGAAACTGAAACCTGTACATCCCATAAAGGAAACAGGTTCTTGGCAATAGCCAAAGACAATTACCTTTCCCAAATGGTTCAGGACCCAACTAGAGGGACGGCCATACTGGACTTAGTATTAACCAATAGACCTGATAGAACAACAGACGTGCAGGTCGTGGGACACCTGGGAAATAGTGACCATAAAGTAATAACCTTCCAATTATCCTTCAAACGAGAGTTTCTACAGGGAGGAACAAGAATACCGGACTTCAAAAAAGCAAAATTTAGCCAACTAAGAGAGGCCATAGGCCCAATTAACTGGGACATAGTCCTCAAAAATAAAAATACAACCACAAAATGGGAGATTTTTAAAAGCATTGTAACATCAAATTGTGATCGATGCATACCTTATAGAAATAAAAGGCTAAGAAATAAGAAGAAACCAATGTGGATAAATAGAACCGTAAAAAAGCAATAAATGACAAAAGAAAGCATATAAATCACTAAAACAGGAGGGAGCCAGGAAGCACTGATAAACTATAAGGAAAAAAATAGAATATGTAAAAACTAATAAAAACTGCCAAACTAGAGACCGAGAGATTAATTGCCAAAGAGAGCAAAACTAACCCTAAAATGTTTTTCAATTATATAAATGGTAAAAATATAAACCTGAAGGAGTCGGCCCTCTACATAGCAATGAGGGGGAGTTGCAGAAAGCGATGAGGATAAAGCCAAGCTATTAAATATTTTCTTCACCACTGTTTTCACTGAGGAAAATAAACTGTCAGATGAAATGCAAAAATGTAAAAGTAAATTCCCCTTTAAAAGTGCCCTGTCTGACCCAGGAAGAAGTACAGCAGCGACTTAAAAAGATTAAAATAGACAAATCGCCAGGACCGGATGGCATACACCCCTGTATCCTAAGGGAATTAAGTGATGTCCTAGCCAGACCCTTATTTTTGATATTCACGGACTCCATACTGACAGGGAATGTTCCACCAGACTGGCGTATAGCAAATGTGGTGCCAATATTCAAAAAGGGTCCAAAAACAGAGCCTGGAAATTATAGGCCGGTAAGTTTAACATCTGTTGTGGGTAAACTGTTTGAAGGTTTTGTAAGAGATGCTATCTTGGAGTATCTCAATGAAAATAAGCAAATTACACCATATCAGCATGGCTTCATGAGGGATCGGTCATGTCAAACTAATTTAATCAGTTTCTATGAGGAGGTAAGTTCTAGACTTGACAGCGGCGAATCAATGGATGTCGTATATCTGGACTTCTCCAAAGCATTTGACGCTGTACCACATAAAGGTTAGTATATAAAATGAGAACACTTGGACTAGGAGAAAATATCTGTATGTGGGTAAGTAACTGGCTCAGTAATAGAAAACAGAGGGTGGTTATTAACGGTACACACTCAGATTGGGTCACGGTCACTAGTGGGGTACCTCAGGGTTCAGTATTGGGCCCTATTCTCTTCAATATATTTATTAATGATCTTGTAGAAGGCTTGCACAGTAATATATCAATTTTTGCAGATGACACTAAACTGTGTAAAGTAATTAACACTAAAGAGGACAGTTTTCTGCTACAGAGGGATCTGGATAGATTGGGGGCTTGGGCAGAGAAATGGCAGATGAGGTTTAACACTGACAAATGTAAAGTTATGCACATGGGAAGGAATAATGCAAGTCACCCGTACATACTAAATGGTAAAACACTCAGTAACACTGACATGGAAAAGGATCTAGGAATTTTAATAAATAACAAACTAAGCTGTAAAAACCAGTGTCAGGCAGCTGCTGCTAAGGCCAATAAGATAATGGGTTGCATCAAAGGGGCATAGATGCCCGTGATGAAAATATAGTCTTACCACTTTATAAATCACTAGTCAGACCACACATGGAGTACTGTGTACAGTTCTGGGCTCCCGTGAACAAGGCAGACATAGCAGAGCTAGAGAGGGTTCAGAGGAGGGCAACTAAAGTAATAACTGGAATGGGGCAACTACAGTACCCTGAAAGGTTATCAAAATTAGGGTTATTCACTCTAGAAAAAAGACGACTGAGGGGAGATCTAATAACTATGTATAAATATATCAGGGGTCAGTACAAAGATCTCTCCCATCATCTATTTATCCCCAGGACTGTGACTGTGACGAGGGGACATCCTCTGCGTCTGGAGGAAAGAAGGTTTGTACACAAACATAGAAAAGGGTTCTTCACGGTAAGAGCAGTAAGACTATGGAACTCTCTGCCTGAGGAGGTGGTGATGGTGAGTAAAGGAATTCAAGAGGGGCCTGGATGTATTTCTGGAGCGTAATAATATTTCAGGCTATAGCTACTAAAGATGGGTCGTTGATCCAGGGAGTTATTCTGACTGCCTGATTGGAGTCGGGAAGGAATTTTTTCCCCTTAAGTGGGGAAAATTGGCTCTACCTCACAGGGGTTTTTTGCCTTCCTCTGGATCAACTTGCAGGAAACAGGTCGAACTGGATGGACAAATGTCTTTTTTCGGCCTTATATACTATGTTACTATGTTAACTACTAGCGGTGAGACTAGCCTTAAAAGTAGCATTACTGCAGATTTATTCAGACCATGTCAGAATAATGTCGGACGATCGAGCAGCAGTGGCGTACATTAATCAGGGAGGTACAAGATCCATCCCCTTTTTGAGAGAGGCTACCTATCTGTTTCATTTTCTCGAAGGCAGAATCAACCATGTCTCAGCGCTCCACATATCTGGCAAGAAGAATGTCCAGGCGGATTTTTTAGTCAACACCAGTTAAGACCCACCCTAGTGGTCTTTAAATCAGGGAATCTTTCAGATAATAGTCAGGTTATGGGGTCTGCCTGGCATCGACCTGGAAAACAGGAAGGTAGATTGGTTCTGCTCCCTCAACCCAAGGGAATCCCCGTATGGAGTGGATGCTCTTCTCCTAAAATGGAATTTCCCTTTTGAGTTATGTCGTTTCCCCCTTTCAGCTGATCCCACTAGTACTAATGGTCCCCTTCTGGCCGAAGAGGGCCTGGTTCTCCCTCCTCAAATCAATGTCTATTTCAGATCCTTGGAACCTTCCGAAGATCCTGGATCTTCTCAGTCAGGTGCCAGTGTGTCATCCAAACATCAGGAATTTACATCTAATGACCTGGAATTTGAGAGGGCACTATTGATAAAACAAGGTTTCTCTGAGGCCCTAGCGTCCAACTTTCTAAAAATTAAAAAAGTTTGTGTCAATTTATGCAACGGTTTAGAGAAAATACATGGAATTTATAGGGGTCAGGTTTGGTTCCATCAGAGACTTCTATTTTTCAGTTACTGGAATTTTTACAGAGAAGTCTGTTGGGGGACTAGCAAAGAGCACTCTTAAGATACAGATTTCTGCGCTTTCTGCCCTTTTTCGTGAGAATTTTGCCTCTAACCCTTGGGCACAAAGATTCTTCAAAGCTGTAGATAGAATTCTACCAGTTAAATCTCCCGATATGGTACCATGGGATTTAAATTTAGTTCTTAATGCTTTAACTGACAAGCCTTTTGTACCCTTGTCCTCCTGTTCCATAAGACTCTTATCCTTCAAGCTAGTTCTGCTGATAGCTTTGACCTCTGCCAGAAGAGTTAGTGAAGTACAGGCCTTATCTATTAACCATCCGTTCTTGTCTATTGCTGAAGATGGGGTGATCCTGAGGCCGTACCCTGCATTTTTACCAAAAGTTCCTTCCAGAGCAAATAGACTACAGGAGATTGTTCTACCTTCCTTCTATCCTCACCCTAAGACCCTTCAGAAGAGTAGACTAGAAGTCACTAAGGATTGGAGAAAATCATCTTCTCTATTTGTACTTTTTTCAGGAAGAAACAAGGGAACTGTTGCCACTAAGGCAACATTAGCTAGGTGGATTAGCTCTGTCATTTCCCTAGCTTATTCTTTGTATATCTGTAAAGAATAAATCAAGGCAACTGGACTTGCTGTAGGTTTCTTGAAAACGTTTCACTCGTTCTTCCAACGAGCTTTCTCAATTCTGAGTGACCTGTACAAGAATTCTCTGGGAATAAATATCTAAATCTAAATAGGTCATTATACCCAGCATGGGGTCAAAGGTGTTGATTCTATAGTCCTAATTGGAGTCAGTAGGCGAGAATGAACTCCAAGAAAAAGGTGTCAAGACAGCATAGTAAGTGTCTGTTACAATGCTGTCTAGACATCTTTTTGGTACCAGGGTTCTTCAGATGGCGGCCCACCCATAAGAAAGAGGTATTCTCTGTAATCTTTCTCTCTGTGGTGCTGTCGTGGGGGAAGGGAAAAAATGATGATTACACTTCCCGGAAATCGGATTTTCCAAACCCCGTGACAGCACCCTTCCTTATTCTCTCCCTGGGTTTCTTGTCCCTGGGGGCGGATCCTCTTTCTCTGTGGTGCTGTCGTGGGGTCTGGAAAATCCTATTACCGGTAAGTGTAATCATTTTTTTTTTTTTTTAAGCTGTGAGCTAAAACGTTGCGAATAGTATTGAGTGAACTTGTGTCTTAAGTTCGTCGTACCAGGTTCAGGTAATATAAGAATTCAGTGTTGGATTCCTCTAAAACGTACCATAAGGGTCCATTCACATGTCCGCAACTTTTTTTCGGTCCGAAATTGCATATCCGCAAAACACTGACACGGTCATGTGGGTAACTCATTTTGCGGACCGCACATGGCCGGCACTGTGATAGAAATGCCTATTTTTGTCCTCTACCTAAGACAATCGCCCAAAAATAAAAAAGATATGGCTTTCATAAAATGGATTTTTTTTTTTTTGTTTTTTTGTTTGCTCTTATTGTGTTTCAAGTTTGGCGTACAAGGTTCAGGTTATGTAAGAGTTCCGTTATGGATTCGGCTAACTAAGGGCCCTTGAACACAACCATATGCCCTCCAAGACATATGGTCCGTGAGCCGGCCATATGTCCCGGAGCGGTATTGATCATGCACACGGGAGCACACAGCATCATAGATTACAATGATGTTGTGCACGTCGGGCCGCCCGCGGTGCTATTGTCCCACATTAATAAGATCATATGAGTGCGAGACAATAGCCCCGCCGGCGGCCCGACGTCCACAGGATCATTGTAATCTATGATGCTGTGTGCTTCCATGTGCATACTCAATGCTGCTCCGGGACATATGGCCCGCTCACGGACCGTATGTCTTGGAGGGCATACATCTATTATTGAGAAGGATGTTCCATTCCGCAAAATGCGGAAGGCACATGGCCAGTATTCGTGTTTTGCAGACCTGCAATTTGCGGTCCACAGAAACAGATACAGATGTGTGAATGAGCCCAAACACTGCTGTGTGAATTAGGATCCATTCACATGACCGTATGTTGCTGTGCCCATGTTACGGACTGGGAATAGCGGGTCTGCAAAACATGGGCACTGTCCACATTAACTCCGTTGGGTCTGCAATCCATATTATACGGCAAAACATAGGACATGTCCTATCATTTACGATGCAGAGGCTTGGATCAGAAGCCCACAGAAATACTTGAAAGCTCTTCCGCAGGCTTTCAGGTCTGTGCCTCCGCAAAAAGATAGGACATGTTCATCAAATCAATGAATCCACCTCCGTGATGCGGAGGGTGCCCGTGTTTTGCAACATGAGCATGGCGGCTATACAGTCATGTGAATTGGCCCTAAGGCTTTAAAAGTGAAATATATCCCCCAGAGAGGTTATACAAGGCTGTACAGCCTCACTGCATAACGGATATGGGTCTTTTAAGAACTGAACAGCTTGTGCAGATAGCTCCCAGCCTCACATAATCTGTGGGGCTGGGTCAGCTAGCTGCTACGTTGTGACTTTTTTTATTGCAGAATACTGGCATGGGGATGTTGATAAGTTCCCCTCTGTGGTGTATACAGCAGTAGAGAAGGCAGAGAGAGGGTTAAAAAACAAGAACAAAAATAAAAATCCCTGCCTTCTCTATGCAAGGAGACAGTAAAAGGGTATTCTGGTTACATTAAGTTTTCCACTATCCAGAAAATAAGGGATAACTATTGGAGGTCCTACCACTGGGACCCCCAACTATCACAACAAAGGGGGCCCCGTATGCCCTGCAGCCCCCTGAAATGAGATAAAACCTCCCTGGGTCCTTAACTAAGATGGCTGCCTGTCGCAGATACTGTACTTGGCTATCTCCAGGAGTCCCATGGAAATGAATGGAGCGGCCACATGAATGCCCGACTGGCCGGCTCTGTTCTTTTCAAGGGGCTGCACTGGTACTGGGCCACCGTTCTCGTGGTCCATTGGGGTCATGTCCCAGTGGTAGGACCTCCACCGATCTAATAGTTATGCCCTATCCTGTGGATAGGGGATAACTTAATGTAACCAGAATACCCGTTTAACCTCTTATTGACATATGACGTAATAGTACGTCATAACGGGAGGTGACTTCGCTCAATTTGAAGTACTATTACGTCATGCCTCCGTCCGATCAAAAAACATGGTATAGAGAGGCCCTCGGTGGCGAACATCTCAAACAGGTATCTGGTAGGCTCGGCTTCAGAGTAGGGTTGTTTCGGGTATTGAACTTTCGATACCCAATCGATACTTTTCTCTGGTATCGAGCTCGATACCAGGATTAGTATTTTATCGATACCGGGCTGCACTACTGCACAGCCCAGTATCAGAGAACGTGGCTGCGCCACTCTCAGCGCGGCCATGTTCTCCCTGGCAGCACAGGGAGAAGGAGGCGGTCTCTCCCTCCCCCTGTGCTTCTTCCACCAATAGAGCGAGAGGGGCGGAGGAGGCAGGGTCACTGGCCACCAATGAGGAGTAATGTTTACTATACAGATGCAGGCAGAAGAAGCTCATTGCCGGCACCTGCCTGTGACCAGGCGCTGCGATCCGCGGCAGTTAACCCCTCAGGTGCGGCACCTGAGGGGTTAACTGCCGCGGATCGCAGCGCCCGGTCTAGGCAGGTGCCGAAATGAGCTGCTTCTGCCTGCATCTGTATAGTAAAGTCACTTCTCATTGGTGGCCAGTGCGCCCGCCCTCCCCAGTATTAGACATTGCCCCCCCCTTTCCCCATTATTAAATACATTGGTGGCCAGTGCGCCTCCCTCTCCCCAGTATCAAAAGCATTGGTGGCAGTGGCCACAGGGTCCCCTCACCTCCTCCTCATTGGTGGCAGTGATCGGAGCCCCAGCAGTGTAATGCTGGGGCTCCGATCGGTTACCATGGCAACCAGGACGCTACTGAAGTCCTGGCTGCCATAGTCTGCTCCCTGCTGCTGTGTGCACAAAGCACAGGGCAGCAGGGACAGGGTGAGATCCTATTCACCCTAACAGAGTTCTATCAGGGTGAATGGGAAGAAAAGATCCCAGGTTCTAGCCCCTAAGGGGGAAATAGTTAATACATAAACTGTAAAAAAAAAAAAAAAAAAAAAAGTTAAAAAAGTACACCAACATATTAGGTATAAATCACCCCTTTCCCAATTTTACATATAAAATATATAAACAATAAATAAAATATTACATATCACTACGTCTCAAGTCCAAACTATTTAAAAAATCCTCTTTTAAGCGGTGAACACCCATAAAAGAAAAAAAAAAGAAAACTGCACAATTCGCTATTTTTTAGTCGCCTTGTCCCCCCAAAAAATAGGATCGGACTGTTGTATTATTGGCCAGGCATTCCATAAAATGAGGAATGCACATGGCTTTTTTTGCATTTTTTTTGCGTGGTATTGAGTATCGCAATACTTTTTTTATGGTATCGATACCGAATCAAAATTTTGGTACCGAAACAACTCTACTTCAGAGAGTGCAGGAGCTCGGGAGTATGGTACCAATGTGTCAGAATCTTAAATTGATTCTGTTTATGTGAAGTGCAGGAAGAGCTTGCATGTGCCCTAGTGCATATGGTTCGCCAGAGCTCTGAAGGGAGCTCTCTCTGCACCCAATCCTCCCATTTCTCCATGTAAAGGTGTTTATAACTATCTGGTTAAACAGAGACTAGCAATATCTGATGTATATCTGAAATAAGCCCCCTGAAGGAGGGGCCTCAAAGGCATATCCATTCGAAAGGTGATGCGGATAGGAGCCCAGTTGAACTCAGCAAACTCCTACAATAGTGATAAATCTTATGGTATTGAAATGCTAATTGTGGTGGGAGAGAAAATTTAATCTGAACGTCCTCAAAAGACAGTATTCGGTCAGAAAGGGGATCCCTCAAGTCCACAAAGCGATAGAGCCCTGCACCTGTCCATGGCCTACCCTTCTCCCCCCTGAGGCTGTCAGGGAGGTGAGGAGGGTAGAGAAAAAAGTTCAGAGAAGAGCGGAGGGTAGATAGCGGATATTTAACAAGGTTCCTAAACCAAGTGTCCCTAGTGCATTTCACAGAATTCAGGGGGGAAAAAGTGGGCAAAGAGGGGGAGGGGGCCCATATCAAAGTCCCCAGGTGAATAGGAGCTAGCCATAGTCGTTCGATCTCAGTCCATCGGTTATAGTGTGGAGTGGAGTGTAGACCAAGAGGCAGCATGCTTCAGGTGTGTGGCCAAATAGTAAAGAGATATGCTGGAGAGGGCTAAGCGTCCTCGGGAGGTTGGAGCGACCAAAACATGTTTAGAAAACCAATGTCTTTTTTTATAATTCCGCACAAAGTTGATAACTGCAGACTGTATAGATCGAAGAACTACCGCCAGGACTGTAACCGGTAAGGTTTCAAACAAGTAAAGAAATTTGGGAAGGATAGACATCTTGACCTCTGTTATCCGCCCATAAAGAGAGACAGAAAGGGATTTCCATTTAGTAAGTAGGTTGTTCATTTCTGATCTCAATGGGTGAAAACTAGCTTTATATAAGGAGGAGTAAGAGGGTGTAGGGTTAATCCCTAAATATTTAGTGGAATGGATGCGCCATGTATACCGTAAGTTAGCTTGGAGGGCTGCCAATCTATCTGGAGGGATATTGATAGGTAATGCTTCAGTTTTAATTGTTTTAAGTTTGTATCCCGATAGTCTACTATAACGGTCTAGGACCACATGCAGATTATGAGGTTTGTCAGTGTAAGTAGGACATCGTCGGCGAATAGGGAGATTGAAAAAAATGTATCCCAAACTGGAATACCTTAAATGTTGGGGTTATCCCGGATAAGAGCTGCTAGAGGTTCAATACTAAGGAAGTATAGTAGAGGAGGAAGGGGCATCCCTGCTTAGTTCTATTGCATATGCGCAGTAGAGAAAAAAGTGCAGGAGACTAACTATAGCGCCAGGGGAGGAAAGCCAAAGTGATGTAATGTGCGAAACCTAAACTCCCATTCTAAGCGATCAGAGGCTTTTTCTGCATTGAGACTTGGCATTAGAGCCTCCACTCCTCCCCTATTCGCCACATCAATAAGGTCCATCACCTTCCTTGTATTATCGCTTGCCTGCCTAAAACGGAAAAAAAGAAATCCTGGTCTTTATGAACCAAGTGGTGCAACCAACAATTTAATCTATTGGCCAGTAGTTTTGTGAAAATCTTCAGGTCAGAATTTAAGAGACTAATTGGGTGATAACTGGCACAGTTAGAGGGGTCCTTACTGGGTTTAGGGATAACTGTTATAAAAGAATGTAACAGAGTCTGGGATGTTTTCCCCTGCTAAAAACCCATTAAACAGCGAGGTCATGAATAGCAATAACAAATCGATAAGTCTTGAATTGCTGTAGGGAAATCCGTCAGGACCTGGGGATTTACCCTTAGGTAATTCAGATTACGTCGTTAATCTCTTATGCTGTAATGACCTGGTTCAGATAGGACAAGACCTCTCGTGACAAATAAGGCAGACTGCATTCTGAAATGAATTCATCCAGACGTGCTGTTTGTTCCCTCTGATCACCAGGAAGAGAGAAAGGGAGGGAGTACAAATTTGAGTAATAAGTGTGGAACAGATCTGCCATCTTCGCAGGATAATGAGATTATCATCTTTATCTGCAATCGCGTGAGGCGTAGCATTGATGGAAAGCTCCTTCAGTTGTCGAGCTAGTAATGTGTGTGGTTTATTACCGTATGTGAAGAAGCGTTGCCTGGTGTATCGTATCAGTTTTTCCGCTTCAGAGAGCGAGAGAGATTAATGCAAGCTTTAAATGACCCTTCGTGGGGTGGGCAGTCAAGTCTTGTTCCGCGTCCCGTAGAGAGAGTGAAGACATTCTCAATACTGAGCCCCCATCCCTCTTTTACCGAGAGTCCTGAGAAATGCAGTTGCCCCGAAACACCGCGTTATGTGCTTCCCAAAGGACTCCCTGAGAGGTCCCCGTAGTTTTATTTTCTGCAAAATAGAGATAGGGCCAATTGAAGGGAAGCACACATTTGAGTCTTTGTCAAGAGACTCGTTCAGATGCCAATGGGTGTGTCTCAAGGGAGCAGTAGACAGGGCAAGCTCTAGGAAAATAGGGGCATGACCGGACCACGCATCGGGCCAATGAAGGCAGTGAGCAATGTACGAAGAGCCAAAACATTCCCAAAATAATAGTCAATCCGTGTGTGGGTAAAATGAGGGAGAGAATAAAGGGTATATTGATGCGAAGTGGGATTGTCTACTCTAGAGGTCATATAGGGCGTGTGTCTGGATCAACATACGGGATCCCGTAGAGAGATGCTCTATTGTGTTGAGATGTAGGGAGAATGAAGCAAATTCTCTAAAAAAAGAGAAGTTAAAGTCGTCTCCTATTAACTGGACCGACCCCCGTAGTGAAGAGAAAGTAGAAAGAAGAGATGGTAGAAAAGCGTGTTGGCCTGAGTTGGGAGCATAGACCGTGCAGAGCTGCAGTTTAATACCATATAGAGTACCTTGCAAGATGAGATACTGTCCCTGAGGGTCTACATCCACCTTGTTTACCTGTAGCGGACAGGATCTGGAGATCAGGATAGCAACCCCAGCCGATTTGGTACTCGCAGCCGCCAAGTAGGTTCTAGGAAACCAGTGCCTTGTAAAGTTGAAGGAACCCAAAACTGTAAAGTGAGTCCCCTGTAAAAGAACAACATCCGCGTGAGATTTATGCATTTCTTGAAGGGATAGACGCCTTTTTTAGAGTTAAGCCCTTTGACGTTCCGAGACATAATCTTAACCGTATTGAAAAAAAAAGGTTAAGAGGGAGCATGTTACTTAACCCTAAAATGGAGAAAGGGAACCGCTGAGGCACCAGGCCGCCCCTTCCTAGAACCCAGAACACAGACCATTTGGGAGAGAGATTCATATTGAGGCAACAGCCATTGAGAGGAGGAAAAACTATTTGGTTGGACCATGAAGTCAGATAAAGGAGATGAGTCAAGAACATAAAAAATACTAACTGGTTGTAACAATAAAGGCAAGGTCAAACTACAGGCTTTACATCTATGGCGCGCAAGTGTGTAGGAATCAGGATCAGCTGGGTAGAGCAAAAAGGACTCCTCGGGGGAGGAATGACAAAAGCTAGGTGAACCAATCTGAGTACCTCACGCTCCTCAAGCTCCATAAAAACCAAAGGCATATGAAACATTCAGAGAGGGGAAAAATCAGAAAGGGAGGAGGACAGAAAGCTAGAGATTGAATCCTGCTGCAAGATCTGAATAGACTGATCAGGAGGGCCCAACCATGGCCCAACCATGGCCCAAGGCCCAACCATGGTCCAGGTAGGTGGTATCAGAGGAAGGGAGGATGTAGAACCCCATTCAGGTAATGGCGGAGGAGCGATGGTCAGTAAGGCACAGAAATCAAGATCGTCTGTGGACTTCATTCTAGTCACAGATCCATTCCTTGCATGCAGAGAGGCTGAAGGGAAAACCCCACTTATAGGGAATCGAGTGTTTGCGCAGCAGGTAACATAGTACATAAGGCCGAAAAATTATTACGCTCCAGAAATACATCCAGGCCCCTCTTGAATTCCTTTATTGTACTGGCCATCACCACCTCCTCAGGCAGAGAGTTCCATAGTCTCACTGCTCTTACAGTAAAAAATCCTCTTCTATATTTGTGTGCAAACCTTATTTACTCCAGACGCAGAGGATGCCCCCTCGTCACAGTCCTGGAGATAAATAGATGATGGGAAAGATCTCTGTACTGACTGTACTGATAGCAATTGATCTCCCCTCAGTTGTCTTTTTTTCTAAAGTGAATAACCCTAATTTTGATAATCTTTCAGGGTACTGTAGTTGCCCCATTCCAGTTATTACTTTTGTTGCCCTCCTCTGAACCCTCTCCAGCTCTGCTATGTCTGCCTTGTTCACAGGATCCCAGAACTGTACACAGTACTCCATGTGTGGTCTGACTAGCGATTTGTAAAGTGGTAGGAATATGTTCTTATCACGGGCGTCTTTGCCCCTTTTGATGCAACCCATTATCTTATTGGCCTTGGCAGCAGCTGCCTGACCCTGGTATTTCCAGTTTAGTTTGCTGTTTATTAAAATTCCTAGATCCTTTTCCATGTCAGTGTTACCGAGTGTTTTACCATTTAGTATGTACAGGTGACTTGCATTATTCCTTACCATGTGCATAACTTTACATTTGTTAGTGTTAAACTTCATCTGCCACTCATCTGCCCAAGCCTCCAATCTATCCAGATCACTCTGTAGGAGAAAACTTTCCTCTTCAGTGTTAATTACTTTACACAGTTTAGTGTCATCAGCAAACATTTATATTTTACTATGCAAGCCTTCTAAAAGATCATATATATTGAAAAGAATAGGGCCCAATACTGACCCCTGAGGTACCCCACTAGTGACAGTTACCCAATCGGAGTGTGTACCGTTAATAACCACCCTCTGTTTTCTATCTCTCAGCCAGTTACTTATCCTTTTACAGACATTTTCTCCCAGTTCGAGCATCCTCATTTTATATACTAACCTTTTATGAGGTACAGTGTCAACCCAGTAGGGGTTTCAAAGACTGCTGTTTCTGGAGAGTGATCCAGGACAGATCTTGAAATGGAGACCTCTGGGTACCATGGTAGTCCAATCCACGGAAAGAACGAGCTTTTGCCATTATTTCTTCATTCAAGCTTAAGTCATTAACAAAGCAAATAATGTCTCTCGGGGCTCCTTCCAGTTATTTAGGGTGCAGTGCTCTATATTCCCGATCTATCAGGATAGGTTAAGTGACAGGGTGATTTAAAATGGTATTAAAGATGGTAAGAAGGATTGTGTGGTCATCTTCCTCCCCTGAGGCTTCGGGAACCCCACAGTCCCTAATGTTGTGGCGTCAACCTCTATTATCCAGATCTGCCACATGAGATTGCAGGTCAAGGAGCAAAAGTGAGTGGGAAGACGTCTGTGTCTGCAGACTACGGATCACTTTACGCGATTCATTGTGATCTTCTTCCAGCTGGTTGAGGCGGACCCCTCTATGGCTTGAACCTTCTGTCGGACAGTGGCTATTTCTTCCGCTCACAGTTAAAGTGTACCTATGATAAAAATTACAGACCTCTCCATTCTTTGTAGGTGGGAAAACTTGCAAAATCGGCAGTGTATCAAAGGTACCTGAACATGTGATCGTCAGATTGCTTTTCCTATAGACTGCAATAAATTACCCTTGCAGCCTATGGTAGATTTCTTATGTTTCTATAGAGCCTGCCTCAGGGAGGGCTCTATAGGAACTTATTGCCGTGGTAGCCTTAAACCTTCTTTAGGCTTGAGGCTATCACAAGGAACAAACAGCTTTTCCGATCGTAGTGCAGGGTAGCTGTTCGGGCCCCAGGTGCACAGCGCTACTGGAAAAAGCCACTTCAAATGCCGTGGTCATGATTGACCATGTGATAAGGTGTTTAAATGTCTGTGATTGGCGCCTTCTCAGCTCCAGAATGGGTGCCATGTTTTAATACCGAACATTCGCCTAAGATGTATGGCGGTAGACAGGATGGGGTTAAGATTTACTTTGCAACCAAAAGGTCTCGGAGGTCTATTTCAGCATTGTTGTGGATATTTGCCTAAATAACTGTATGGAACTTTTTTTTTTTTTTTCCCATTGCTCCACAGTTCTAGGGTGAACACCAATGAATAATTTAAACAATCCGCCCCGGTGGAACATCCATGCAGATGAAGAAGGCGAAAATGGGAATAAATGGAACTATGCTTTGCTGGTACCAGTATTGGGGCTTGCTGCTTTTCGTAAGTTTAAATTGTTATTATTTGTAATATATATATATATATATATATATATATATATATATATATATATATATATATATACACACATATTAAATTTAAGTTTACATTATATGGAACCTTTCAATATGAAAATGCAGTGTAGTCTGCAAGCAGCATGTAACAGAGCAAGCAGAGCTTAACAGATTGATATATAGTTTTATGCGAAAAGATGCAGTACAGTAGATGTAAAATGTCTACACACCCCTGTTAAAGCGGCTGTCAACAGGATCAATCCTATTAAATTAGACATACCCCCTTGTGGGGCTGATCATGCTGATTAAAACCATACCTTTCTTTTGTCTGTATATTAAACAGCTGCAGAGAAATCATTGTCTTTATTCAT
This sequence comes from Bufotes viridis, assembly GCA_033119425.1. Taxonomy (NCBI): domain Eukaryota; kingdom Metazoa; phylum Chordata; class Amphibia; order Anura; family Bufonidae; genus Bufotes; species Bufotes viridis. Next base: position 206,262,557 of record CM065593.1, on the reverse strand, counting down.
ATGCAAATGAGCAATTCAAAGACTCAGAGGCGGGGCTGAATATTCTGAGCACTTCTATGTAATACCCCCTGTGTCTACTGTATATATATGTATTATACACTCTCTGCACTATATATATATATATATATATATATATATATATATATATATATATATATATATATATATTTTTTTTTTTTTTTTAAACCATATTAACCAAAAAAGAAAAAAACGCCCCTTTCCCCTGATTTTATAATAAAAAATAGAAAAAAAAATATAAGGTATTACCGCGTCCTTAACGACCGGTTCTAACAAATATATCAATGATCCACTCAAACTGTCAAAAGAGCAATTTTTGTCACCTTACATCACAAAAAGTGCAACACCAAGCAATCAAAAAGGCGTATGCCACCAAAATAGTACCAATCAAACAGTCACTTCATCCCACAAAATATGAGACCCTTCTTAAGACAATCTGTCAAAAAATAAAAAAGCTATGGCTCCCGGACTATGGAGAAACTAAAACATCATTTTTTTTTTTTTTTTCAAAAATGCTATTATTGTGTAAAGATTAAACATAAAAGAAAAATTATACATATTAGGTATTGCCACGTCCGTAACGATCAGGTGAACGCTGGAAAAATGAATAAAAATTGTGCCAAAATGACCAATTTTTTGGTCACCTTGCCCCATAAAGTGTAATAATAAATAAGCAGAAAATCATATGTACCTAAAAATTGTATCAATAAAAATGTCAACTCTTCCTGCAAAAAACTAGCCCATGCACAAGATGATCGGCAGAAAAATAAAAAAATACTGCATTCAGAAAATTGAGACAAAAAATGCTTTATTATGTAAAACTGAAACAAACCAAGAAAGTAGACATATCTGATATCATTGCGTCCGTAACAACCTGCTCTCTAAAAATAGCACATGATCTACTCTGTCAGATGAATGTTGTAAAAAATAAAAACTGTGCCAAAACAGCCATTGTTTGGTTACCTTGCCTCACAAAAAACGTAATATAGCGCAATTAAAAATCATATGTACCCCAAAACAGTACCAATAAAACTGCCACCTTATCCCCTAGTTTCCAAAAAAGGGTAACTTCTTGGGAGTTTCTACTGTAAGGGTCATTCAGGGGGGCTTAAAATGGGACATGGCATCTAAAAACCAGTCCAACAAAATCTGCCAAAAACCATATGGCGTTCCTTTCCTTCTGCGCCCCGCTGTGTGCCCTTACATCAGTTTACGACCACGTGGGGTGTTTCTGTAAACCGCAGAATCAGTGTAATAAATATTGAGTTCTGTTTGGCTGTTAACCCTCGATGTGTTAAAGAAAAAAATGTATTAAAATGGAAAATCTGCCAAAAAAGTGTAATTTTGAAACTTCACTTCCATTTTCCTTTAAATCTTGTGAAACACCTAAAGGGTTAACAGTTTGTAAAATCAGTTTTAACCCCTTAAGAACACGGCCATATTTCACCTTAAGGGCTCATGCACACGACCATTTTTTTATGCTGTCCGCAAAAAGGGGTTCCGTTGTTCAGTGATCAGTGTCCATTTTTGCCTTGTGTTGTGTTTCCGCGTGTCTTCCGTTTTTTTTAGCGGACATGACCCAAAAGATTTTACCAAAAGACAGGCTGACAATTTTTCCCAAGTGCCTGCCAAGGGATCCGCAAAAAAAAAACGGACGTGGATGACACGCGGATGGCCATCCGCATTTTTTCACTGACCCATTGACTTGAATGGGTCCGTGAACTGTTTTTCACGGACAAGAATAGGACAGGTTATATTTTATTGACGGACTGGAATCACGGACCACGGATGCGGAGGACAAACGATGCATTTGCCGAGGTTTCCACGGACCCATTGAAAACTAATGGGTCCGCAGAAAATCACGGAATCGAACAACGGTCGTGTGCATGAGGCCTAAGGACCAGGCCATTTTTTGCAAATCTGACCAGTCTCACTTTATGTAGTGATAACTTTGAAACTCTTTTACCTATGCAGGCCATTCTAAGATTGTTTTTTTCGTCACATATTGTACTTCATGACAGTCGTAAAACGGAGTCAAAAAATGTAATTTTTATTTATAAAAAAAATACCAAATTTACCAAAAATTTTGAAAAATTTGTAATTTTACAAGTTTCAATTTCTCTACTTCTATAATACATCATAATACCGGCAAAAAAACGTATTGATTTACATTTCCCATTTGTCTACCTCATGTATGGATCATTTTGGGAATGCCATTTCATTTTTTGGGGACGTTACAAGGCTTAGAAGTTTAGAAGCAAATCTTGACATTTTCTTCTGAAATTTTCAAAAACCCACTTTTTAAGGACCAGTTCAGGTCTAAAGTCACTTTGTGAGGCTTACATAATAGAAACCACCGAAAATGACCCCATTCTAAAAACTACACCCCTCAAGGTATTCAAAACTGATTTTAAAAACTCTGTAAACCCTTTAGGTTCCACAAGAGTTAATGGCAAATGGAGATAAAATTTCAGAATTGCGATTTTTATTTTTTTTTTGCAAATTTTCCATTTTAATCCATTTTTCCAAACAAAACTCAATATTTATTGCCCTGATTCTGTAGTTTGCAGAAACACCCCATATGTTGGCGTAAACTTCTGTATGGCCAAACGGCAGGGCACATAATGAAGGGATCGCCATATGGTTTTTGGAAGGCGGATTTTGCTGGATTGTTTTTTTTTTACACCATGTCCCATTTGAAGCCCCCCCTGATGCTCCTCTAGAGTAGAAACTTCATAAAAGTGACTCCATCTAAGAAACTACACCCCTCAAGGTATTCAAAACCGATTTTACAAACTTTGTTAACCCTTTAGGTGTTCCACAAGTTATTGGCAAATGGAGAAGAAATTTTTAGAATTTCTATTTTTTTGTTACCTTGCCTCAAAAAAAAGTGTAATATAGAGTAACCAAAAATCATATTTACACTAAAATAGTACAAACAAAACTGCCACCTTATCCCATAGTTTCCAAAATGGGGTCACTGCCTTCCAAAAACCATATGGCTTTCCCTTCTATGCCCTGCCCTTTGGCCATACAGCAGTTTACGACCACATATAGGGTGTTTCTGAAAACTACAGAATCAGGGCAATAAATATTGAGTTTTGTTTGGCTGTTAACCCTTGCTTTGTTACTGGAAAAATGGATTAAAATTGAAAATTTGCAATAAAATAGCTGTTTTGGGACCGTTTTTATTTTTTGTTATTTGCATAGTTGATCTGACAGGTTAGATTGAGTGCTATTTCTATAGAGCAGGTTGTTACGGAAGCGACAATACTAAATATGACTACTTTTTGGGGGGTTTTTTGTTTCAGTTTTTCATAACAAAGCATTTTTGAAAATTATTTTTTTAGTGTCTCCACATTCTGAAAGCCATATTTTTTTTTTGGGCGACTGTCTTATGTAGGGGCTCATTTTTTGCGGGATCAGATGACAGTTTGGCACTATCTTGGGGTGCATATGACATTGTGGTCGCTTGCTATTACACTTTTTGTGATGTAAGGTGACAAAAATGGCTTTTGATACGGTATTTATATTTTATTTTTGCTGTGTTCACCTGAGGGATTAGATCATGTGTTAGTTTTATAGAGCAGGTTTTTACAGACGCGGTGATACATAATGTGTACTGTTTTATTTATTTATTTTTACTTTAACACAATGACAGCATTTTAGAAAAAAAAAATGTTTTAGTGCCTCCATAGTCTGAGAGCCATATTTTTTTATTTTGGGCAATTGTCCTATGTAGGGGCTCATTTTTTGCGGGATGATATGGCGGTTTGATTGGTACTATTTTGAGAGGCATATGCCTTTTTGATCGCTTGGTATTGCACTTTTTGTGATGTAAGGTGACAAAAAATGGCTTTTTTTACACCATTACCTAATATGTGTAGTCTATTTTATTTTTGTAATTTTTATTCAGTGATGTGTTTTTTTTTTTTTTTTTTTTTTACTTTTTATTTTTCACTTTTTTACTTTTTTTTTGACCCAGACCCACTTGGTTCTTGTAGATCTAGTGGATCTGGTGTTTATACAATACATTACAGTACACCATATAGTGTACTGTACTGTATTTTTTACTTTAGACTTGGTCTGATCAGACTTTTTCCTTTAGCAGAAGTCTGATCAGTTACATTACCATGGCAAGCTGGACGCCTCTGAAAGCGTCCTGCTGCCATGGTAACCATCACCCGCTGCCAGAACAGAGCAGAGGGTGATGGGGAGGAAGGGGGGCCCCCTCCCTCTGCAATCCCATCAAGAATCGGGGGCTGCAAGGGCACAGCTCCCTCTCTGTTAACCACTTCCATAGAGCGGTCCGTACGCACAGATGTCAGCAGTTTTTAGCAGAGTGCTGACACTCTGCTAAAACCACTATACCACCAACGATCATTACAGAGGAGGCAAACGGGGGATCGTGCCGCCCGCAACCACCCCCCTGCACCCCAGATGCCACAATATGATTGGGGGCTGCAGGGGGGGGGGTTACAATTTAACCGTTTAGGCACCTTTTTAGGTCTCTGATCCCCGCGGTCACAGACCGCGGGGATCAGAGACCGCAGAAAGCGCTGCAAACAATCGCCGATATTTGGGGTCACAGGACCCCCTGGTCATTGTAACAAAGTAGCTGCTGAATGATTTCAGCAGGTACCTTGTTCCGATCACTGCCGGCTGAGCAGCAGTGATCGGTAGTACACGACATACCGTACATCCTATGTCCTTTAGTACCAGGACACCATGACGTACCGGTACGTCATGTGTCCTTAAGGGGTGTAGTTTCTACAATGGGGTCATTTATGGGGGAGTTTCCAATATGTAAGCCCCACAAAGGGACTTCAGACCTGAACTGGTCTTTAAAAAGTGGGTTTTGGAAGTTTTCTTAAAAATTTTAAGAATTGCTTCAAAAGTTCTAAGCCTTCTAACGTCCTAAAAAAATAAAATTACATTTACAAAATTATGCCAACATAAAGTAAAAATATGGGGAATGTTAAGTAATAAATATTTTGAGGTATCACTTTCTGTTTTAAAAGCAGAAAAGTTTAAATTTTGATTTTTTTCATAAAGGTGAAATACATTGACTCAAATTAATGACTATCATGAAGTACAATGTGTCACAGGAAAACAATCTCAGAATGGCTTGGATAAATAAAAGTGTTCCAAAGTCATTACCACATAATGTGACACATGTCGGATTTGAAAAAAATGGCCTGGACAGGAAGGGGAAAACTGGCCTGAGGTTGAAAGGGTTAAAAGGCTATACTACAATAAATATTATGTAATCATATAATAATAAGGCCTTACTATATTGAGAACAGTGATTTTCTTTTTTTCCTAAAACCTGTTACTGCTTTACTCATAGACACAATACATGATTATGAAGAAACCAGAAATATTTATTAGCTTTCTAAAAAACGTTGTTCTCAATATAAAAAGGACATAGACTTATGGGATACATGTGGAAGAAAATAACTTCCAAGTCTCTATTCAGATTCAAACCTGGGATCTTTACATACAAAACCAGTTGCCTAACCTCTAAGCTATAGCATTACCACATAAAAATGTATCGTTTTCGTCTATACTTATAAGCTAACACACATTACCAGTGTCCTCATAATCATACATTATGCCTATGAATACAGCGGTATTATGTATATCAGCTTTCTGAGTGTGTAATACACATATATACAGTAGATATGTATGAGCCAGGAAAGCTCTGCCCTCAGCCTGATGTCTAGCTCTGTCAATCAAGGGGATGGGGGCGTGTACAGAGCACAGGGGGTGTTACACAGCAGTGCTCAGAATATTCTGCACGGTCTATGAGTGCTCAAATTGCTCATTTGCATATGAATATAAACATTGATATCTCTGCAGCCGTTTAACATACAGACAAAAAAAATTTAGTTTTAATCAGCATGCTGCACCCTGGTTTAACCACTACAGGACCGCTTAACGCACGGATGCGTCCGGCGGGCGGTCCTGTAGTTCTGACTAGGAGCATCGGCGCGTCATCTCGCAAGCCGCGAGATCTCCTGTGAACGCACGCGTGTTCACAGTGCCGCGCTTCTCACAAGTTATACTACAGCCTGCCAGCGATGATCAATCACTGGCAGGCTGTAGATGCGAAATAAATCGCATCAAAGTGGTATATCAGACGCTGTTTTGTTAACAGCGTCTGATATACCTGCTACCTGGTCCTCTGGTGGTCCCATTTGCTGGGATCGACCACCAGAGGACCAGGTAGCTATGTAAAGTTGCACCAAACACTACACTAACCATTTCCTCCCCCCCCCCCACCCCCTGTCACTTATTAACCCTTGTTAACCCCTTGATCACCCCATCTAGATTCCCTGATCACCCCCCCTGTCACTGATCACCCCCCTGTCACTGATCACACCCCTTGTAAGGCTCCATTCAGACGTCCATATGTGTTTTGCGAAATCCGTGGATCCGCGGATCTGATCCACGGATCCGCAGATCGTCAAAGCACGGACACCGGCAATGTGCTTTCCGCATTTTGCAGATCCGCACATTGCCAGAACTATATAGAAAATGCCTTTTCTTGTCCGTAATTCCGGATCCGAGCGGGACAAAGTCTGTCCCCATAGAAATGAATGGGTCCGCAATTCCGTTCCGCAAACAGAATTGCCGACGTGTGAATGGGGCATAAGGGTCACTTATCACCGCCAGTTAGTTAGCTACTTGTTAGGTAGTTAGCTCCCAGCCCACCGCACCGCAGTCACTGATTTTGGCAGAGATTTTTTCATCCACATTGATCGATGCGAATGAAAAAATCTGTGCCGTTCATTTTTTTTTATTTATTTTTTTCAGCCCAGAGGCTGAACGGAAAAAAAAAATCTCATTACCCGTATGCTCAATATAAGGAGAATCGCAGAAACTCCTAATGCTGGCCATACGTGTAATGATTGCGGAGACCCTCAAATGCCAGGGCAGTACGAACACCTCACGTGTGACCCCATTTTAGAAAGAAGACACCCCAAGGTATTCCGTGAGGGGTATGGTGAGTTCATGTAAAATTTTTTTTTTTGTCACAAGTTAGTGGAATATGAGACTTTGTAAAAAAAAAAAATATATATATATATCAATTTCCGCTAACTTGTGACAATTTTTTTTTCTGTGAACTCGCCATGCCCCTCACGGAATACCTTGGGGTGTGTTCTTTCTAAAATGGGGTCACATGTGGGGCATTTATACTGTCTTGGCATTTTAGGGGCCCCTAAAGCGTGAGAAGAAGTCTGGAATCCAAATGCGTAAAAATGCCCTGTGAAATCCTAAAGGTACTCATTGGAATTAGGGCCACTTTGCGCACCCAGGCTGCAAAAAATTGTCACACATTGCCCTACTTCTCCTAAGTACAGCGATACCACATGAGTAACACTTTTTTGCAGCCTGGGTGCGCAAAGGGGCCCAAATTCCAACGAGTACCTTTAGGTTTTACATGGCTGCTCACAATTTAGCCCCGCCCAAAATGCCAGAACTGTAAACACACCCCACAAATAACCCCATTTTGGAAAGTAGACACCCCAAGGTATTCGCTCAGGGGCGTTGTGAGTCCGTCTAAGTTTTTTTTTTTTTTTGCCAGAAGTTTGCAGAAATGGAAACTTTATTATTATTTTTTTTTCCTCAGAAAGTGTCATTTTCCGCTAACTTGTGAAAAAAAATGAAATGATACATGAACTCACCATGCCCCTCCGCGAATACTTTGGGGTGTCTTCTTTCTAAAATGGTGTCATTTGGGGGGTATTTATACTATCCTGGCATTCTAGCACCTGAAGAAACATGACAGGTGCTCAGAAAGTCAGAGCTGCTTCAAATTGCGGAAATTCACTTTTTTGCACCATAGTTTGTAAACGCTATAACTTTTACCCAAACCAATAAATATACACTTATTGGATTTTTTTTATCAAAGACATGTAGAACAATAAATTTAGAGAAAAATTTATATAGAAATGTAGTTTTTAAAAAAAAATTACAACAGAAAGTGAAAAATTTCATTTTTTTGCAAAAATGTTGTTAAATTTTTATTAATAGCAAAAAAAAGTTAAAATGTCAGCAACAATGAAATACCACCAAATGAAAGCTCTATTAGTGAGAAGAAAAGGAGGTAAAATTCATTTGGGTGGTCAGTTGTATGACGGAGCAATAAACGGTGAAAGTAGTGCAGTGCGGAATTGTAAAAAGTGGCCTGGTCATTAAGGGTGTTTAAGCTAGGGGGGCTAAATTGGTTAATAGGGTTGATCCTGGTGGCAGAGCCTCTGTTAAAATGCCAGGTTTTTGTCATGTAAAAATTCAGACGAAGAAGAATCATTTCAGATTCATTTCCACATTCGGTGTGACCAATAATCTATACAATTACACTGAAAAACAAACATAATAAAATAAAAAAAATTGCAAAACTAAAATAATGTGGTTGCATAAGTGTAAACACCCTCATAATTAGGGATATGGTTGTGTTCAAAATTATCCACATTTAAACTCATGTTAAAGTGTAACTGTCTTTTTTTTTTTTTTTTTTTTTGTTTGTTTTTGTAATGTGTAGGGGCGGTGATGACTAGTGATGGGTACAATGGGTATCTGTGTACTGAACCTGAACACAGATTTTGACGCCAAAGTCCCTGTTCATTGTTCGTACTTTAAATAAAGCTTGTTGAAAGGCCAATCAGCAAGTGTTTAAGCTGTGGCCACTTTGAAGCCATCACAGTCATGCCTAGTATTGGCATGGCTGTGATTGGCCGGCCCACCATGTGACCATGCATGCATAAATGCTGGATCACATGTTGCTCCGCTATTCTGCTCTAACTAGCATAGGGACAGGAAGCTGGTGCAGATACGGAGAGTGTTAGGCTTTTATTATAAAAGTGTGCTGGTGACCTGTAGGCATTATTGATTGGTGCAATACAGCTCTTTTGCACCAGTGAGACAGAAAGCTGTACTTGCCTCCGTCAGAGGGCAATAATAGTCATTCAGCCGGTTAATTGAGTTGGTGTAATCTACTTATTTTTTGTTGTTTACAAGACTGTACTTGCCACCGTCAGAGGGATATATAATAATTATTCAGCCGGTTAATTGGGTCCGTGAGACCTACCTATTTTTATTTATTTATTTTTGGTTGAAAAAATACTCTACTTGCCACTGTGACAGGGAAATATAATAGTTAATCGGGGCGGTGAGACAATTTATTTTCTTTGTGCTAAACACCTCTTTTGCATCCATGACACGGATATACAGTCGTTTGTCAGCCGATTTTGTGGATGACTATAACAAAATGAGGAGAACATCAACTAGGAGATGTGGCCATGGTTTTTGTGGTGGTGGAGCTCCTGCTGCAGAGAGAGGACGTTGTCTATTTGTGCCAGCTTTGTGCCCAAATGAAACGCCTTCCTCTGGTGCACGCAGGCGACAGGATGTTCTGTGACATTTTGTAGGCCCTAATACCGCTCTAAAAGGGTCCATTCACACGTCCGCAAAATGGGTCCGCATCCGTTCTGCAATTTTGCGGAACAGGTGCAGACCTATTTTGACGCTGTGTCCAACAAACCAGCAGTAAAATGCATTGAGAGGACACGTGAGCTCATGCACATAATGGAGAGACTCAAAAAGAAGTCCTTTCAATGCAGTTTACAGTTGGTTTGTGGGAGCAGTGTTGCAATGCAAGTGACTATTAAGATAAAAATTACACAACTGGACTTCGCACCACTTACACTTTACACCACTTACTTGAGTTTAGGGGGTGTTTTGGAGATGACAGATTCCCTTTAACTCTGTCCCCAAGAACCTCAATGACCTGAGGGCTGCCCTTCAAGACGAGTTGGATGCCATGCCTCAGCAGACAATAAGTCGACTCGTGAACAGCATGAGATGTTGTCAGTGTCGGACTGGGGCACCTAGGGCCCACCACCTGTAAAAAAATTTTGGGGGCCCACCGTACGGATACATTTAAATATAATAAATAATCTAACAAGTTTTTTTATATGAACATAAGCTGGTTGAGGTGCTGTAGATTGAATATATGTATGTAGTGCAGTAAATCTAATGTGTTATGTGCCACTTGTGCAGGGGGTGGGAGACTAGGGGCCCACCTCGCTCAGGGGCCCACCGGGGGATTCCCCTGTACCCCTGTGGGACAGTTCAAGCCTGGATGTTGTTGTCAAGCTGTAATTGATGCTCAAGGCCACATGACAAGTTATTGAGAGAGACATTTTTGTGGGGGTATATCCACCACTGTTGTTGGCTTTTGTTTTAATAAATAGTTTTAGATGAGGAAATCACTATTGCATGCTTCTACTTAAATGCAGTACTTTTAATTATATAATATCAATGTAGTGTGAACTTTTTGCATTTTCCATAAATTTCACCCAAAGCCGAATATCCCTAATTTTTTTTTTTGTGTGTGTGTGTTTTTACTGTGTGTGTGTGTGTGTGTGTATGTGAATATATCTAATATTTAAAGCGGAGTGTATGTCCACTAAAGGATGTCGCATTTACAGTCACAAAATTTGGCACACAGAGGGTGTCCAGGAAGGTTTTTGATCGGTCCTCCGCTCTCTAGGACGTACCGTTCCTGAGATATTCCCCAAAAATGCATTAGCCAATAGAAGCCTGCAGGTCTTTATCTTTATATCCCAGCTGCCATACACACAGTCACATGTCTCTTATCAGCCAATAGAAGCTCGCGGCCCTTAGTCTTTACATACACACACAGTTTTACACCAGGTTTCGATAACAACCCAGCCAATTTTCTTCACTGCTGTAGGTAGCTTTAAAGGGGAAGGGCGCTGTGGATGACACTGTTAAGGGAGCGGCGTGCTGTGGAGGTCACTTTTAAAGGGATTGTCCGGGTTCAAATCTGAACCCGAACATACCCATATTTTCACCCAGGCAGCCCCCCTGATGCTAGCATTGAAGCATGTCCTGCTCTGATGCGCTCCCTTGCCCTGCGCTGGATCGCGCAGGGCAATGGCTTTTTTATTTACAATAATTCACTGCTGGGCAGAGGCTTCCGCCTAGTAGTGTGTTTGTTGACGTCACCGGCTCTGATGGGTGGGCTTTAGCGCTGCCCTAGCTGTTTTAAAGACTAGGGCAGTGCTAAAGCCCGCCCATCAGTGCTAGTGACGTCACCAGGCTCACTGCTGGGTGGAAGCCTCCACCTAACAGCCCTAAGGAGAGCCCGGTACGTCACCAGATCTCCTGAAAATGCCTTTGCCCTGCATGATTCAGCACAGGGCAAAGGAGCGCATTGGAGCATGAAATACTCTGATGCTCTTGTCAGGGGGCTTCCTGGGTGAAAATATTCATCTCTGAACCCGGACAACTCCTTTAAGGGGGCAGGTTATTGTGGAAATCACTGTTAAGGAGACGGGGTACTGTGGAGATCATCTAATAAAGGTGTGGCCGCTATGGAGGTCACTGTTAAGAGAGGAGGGGACTGTGGAGGCCACTATTAAAGGGGCAGCGGGGTACCGTGGAGGTCACTGTTGAGGGAGTGGGGTACTGTGGCAGTCACTGTTAAAGGGGCAGTCGCTGTGGAGGTCTCTGTTAAGGGGGCCAGGAATGGTGGAAGTCAGTTAAGGGGACTGTAACTTATGGTCAGTGTTAAGGAGCTGGTGCTGTAGAGGTCACTGTCAAGGGGGTGGGGTGATGTGGAACTCACTATTAAAGGGGCAGGCTGCTGTGAAGGTCAGAGTTAAGAGGGTGGGCTGCTGTGGAGGTCCCATTTTAAGAAGACAGGGCACTGTGGGGGGGTCAGTGTTAAGGGTTGGGGGCAGTGGAGGTCACTGTTAAAGGGGTTGTCTCATCATGGACAATGGGGGAATATCGCTAGGATATGCCCCCATTGTCTTATGGGTGCGGATCCCACCACTGGGACCCACACCTATATCGAACGGAGCCCTGCAAGTGAAGGAGGAGCGCACTGCACACGCGCAGCCGCCCTCCATTCATTTTCTATGGGGCCGGCGAAAATAGCAGAGCGCTGGCTCGGCTATTCCCGTCGGCTCTATAGAAATGAATCGGAGCGGGGGCCGCGCATACGCTGTACGCTCCCATTCACTTCTATGGGGAACCGGCTTGGTGGTGGCCGGACCGTAGTCCTCCAGCCACCACCTTGCGGGGCTTCGTTCACAATATATAAGACAATGGGGGCATATTCTAGCAATATGCTCCCATTGTCTATGATGAGACAACCCCTTTAAGGGTGTGGGGTACTGTAGATGTCACTGTATTAGTGGATACTGTCTATCTTTTAACGACACACAAACATTAAATGATATAGATGAAATATACCCGCGTGAAGCTGGGTCCTTCTGCTAGTCTAATATATAAAGCTGTGTGTATGTGCACTAAAGGAATCTGCACCGTCGCATTTACAATCACAAAATCTTGCACAGCAGCCTCCTGTGCCTCTGGCAACGTCATAGACTGTGTTTTGAGTGAAAATTTTCACCCGGCGCTTTCCAATTATTTGCCAAAAAATACGCTTAGTAACCTAACCACCAGACTACAGGAGCCATTGGCTGTTGTGGCAGTTAACCTGGATATTTATCAGGTTGCATATAGCGACCAATCATAGCTCTGCTTCTATTTTGCTACAGGTCATTAATATGAGCTCTTATTGGTTGCTATAGGCAACAAAGGACATTCTTGCTATAAGACAGCTTGTGTGAGTTAATAGGATCTCGATTGCGACGCTTAGCCACTGTTGTTGTAGAGGCTGATGTAACTCATGACCTTAAGTGTATACTAATTCTGTGGAGTTTTATATACTGTCAATTAACCACTTGAAGACCACAGGTTTACACCCCCCTAGTGACCAGGCCCTTTTTTACAAATCCGCACTACACTACTTTCACCGTTTATTGCTCGGTCATACAACTTACCACCCAAATGAATTTTACCTCCTTTTCTTCTCACTAATAGAGCTTTCATTTGGTGGTATTTCATTGCTGCTGACATTTTTACTTTTTTTGCTATTAATAAAAATGTAACGACATTTTTGCAAAAAAATGACATTTTTCACTTTCTGTTGTAAAATTTTTCAAAAAAAACTACATTTCTATATAAATTTTTCACAAAATTTGTTGTTCTACATGTCTTTGATAAAAAAAAATCCAATAAGTGTATATTTATTGGTTTGGGTAAAAGTTATAGCGTTTACAAACTATGGTGCAAAAAAGTGAATTTCTGCATTTTGAAGCAGCTCTGACTTTCTGAGCACCTGTCATGTTTCTTCAGGTGCTAGAATGCCAGGATAGTATGAATACCCCCAAATCACACCATTTTAGATAGAAGACACCCCAAAGTATTCACGGAGGGGCATGGTGAGTTCATGTATCATTTCATTTTTTTCACAAGTTAGCGGAAAATGACACTTTCTGAGGAAAAAAAAAAATAATAAAGTTTCCATTTCTGCTAACTTCTGGCAACAAAAAATAAAATCTCAGACGGACTCACTATGCCCCTCAGTGAATACCTTGGGGTGTCTACTTTCGAAATGGGTGAGAGAAATATCTCTGTAAATTGTCAACTTTGTGTAAAAAATTTAAAAAGTTGTCGTTTACAGAGATATTTCTCACACAAAGTATGGGTATATATAAAAATACACCCCAAAACACATTGCCCTACTTCTCCTGAGTACGGCGATACCACATGAGTGACACTTTTTGCAGCCTGGGTGCTAAGGGGCCGTAAAACCAATGAGTACCTTTAGGATTTCACAGGCCATTTTTACGCATTTGGATTCCAGACTTCTTCTCACGCTTTAGGGGTCCCTAAAATGCCAGGGCAGTATAAATACTCACATGTGACCCCATTTTAGAAAGAAGACACCCCAAGGTATTCCGTGAGGGGTATGGTGAGTTCATGTAAAATTTTATTTTTGTCACAAGTTAGTGGAATATGAGACTTTGTAAAAAAAAAAAAAAATAAAAAAAAATATCAATTTCCGCTAACTTGTGCCAAAAAAAAATTCTGTGAACTCGCCATGACCCTCACGGAATACCTTGGGGTGTCTTCTTTCCAAAATGCGGTCACTTGTAGGGTATTTCTACTGCCCTGGCATTTTGGGGCCCTAAAGCGTGAGAAGAAAATGCGGAAAAATGCCCTGTGAAATCCTAAAGGTACTCATTGGAATTAGGGCCCCTTGCGCATCTTGGCTGCAAAAAGTGTCACTCATGTGGATCGCCAGACTCAGGAGAAGTAGGCAATGTGTTTTGGGGTGTAGTTTTACATATACCCATGCTGAGTGAGAAATATCTCTGTAAATGACAACTTTTAAAACAAATTTATACAAAGTTGTCAGTTTACAGAGATATTTCTCACTCCAGCATGGGTATATGTAAAAATACACCCCAAAACACATTGCCCTACTTCTCCTGAGTACGGCGATACCACATGTGTGACACTTTTTGCTGCCTGGTGCGCAAAGGGGCCCTAATTCTAATGAGTACCTTTAGGAGGGCATTTTTACGCATTTTTCTTCTCACGCTTTAGGGCCCCTAAAATGCCAGGGCAGTATAAATACCCCACATGTGACCCCATTTTGGAAAGAAGACACCCCAAGGTATTCCGTGAGGGGCATGGCGAGTTCACAGAAGATTTTTTTTTGGCACAAGTTAGCAGAAATTGATTTTTTATTGTTTTTTCTCGCAAAGTCTCCCTTTCCGCTAACTTTCGACAAAAAATTAAATTTTTCATGGACTCACCATACCCCTCAGCGAATACCTTGGGGTGTCTTCTTTCCAAAATGGGGTCATTTGTGGGGTGTTTGTACTGTTCTGGCATTTTGGGCGGGGCTAAATTGTGAGCAGCCATGTAAAAGCTAAAGGTACTCATTGGAATTAGGGCCCCTTTGCGCATCTTGGCTGCAAAAAAGTGTCACTCATGTGGTATCGCCGTACTCAGGAGAAGTAGGGCAATGTGTTTTGGGGTGTATTTTTACATATACCCATGTTGGGTGAGAGTAATATCTCTGTAAATTGACAACTTTGTATTAAAAAAATTAAAAAGTTGTCGTTTACAGCGATATTTCTCACACAAAGTATGGGTATATGTAAAAATACACCCAAAACACATTGCCCTACTTCTCCTGAGTACGGCGATACCACATGTGTGACACTTTTGCAGCCAAGATGCGCAAAGGGGCCCTAAACCAATGAGTACCTTTAGGATTTCACAGGCCATTTTTACGCATTTGGATTCTCACGCTTTAGGACCCTAAAATGCCAGGACAGTATAAATACCCCACATGTGACCCCATTTTGGAAAGAAGACACCTAAGGTATCCGTGAGGGCATGGCGGAGTTCACAGAAAATAAAAATTTTGGCACAAGTTAGCGGAAATTGATATATATATATTTTTTTTACAAAGTCTCATATTCCACTAACTTGTGATAAAAATAAAATTTTACATGAACTCACCATACCCCTCACGGAATACCTTGGGGTGTCTTCTTTCTAAAATGGGGTCACATGTGAGGTATTTATACTGTCCTGGCATTTGAGGGTCTCCGCAATCATTACACGTATGGCCAGCATTAGGAGTTTCTGCGATTCTCCTTATATTGAGCATACGGGTAATGAGATTTTTCCGTTCAGCCTCTGGGCTGAAAAAATAAATAAAAATGAGCGGCGCAGATTTTTCATTCGCATCGATCAATGTGGATGAAAAATCTCTGCCAAATCAGTGACTGCGGTGCAGTGGGCTGGGCGCTAGCTACCTAACAAGTAGCTAGCTAACTGGCGGTGATAAGGGACCCTTATGCCCCATTCACACGTCCGCAATTCTGTTTGCGGAACGGAATTGCGGACCCATTCATTTCTATGGGGACAGACTTTGT
Organism: Bufotes viridis; assembly: GCA_033119425.1. Classification (NCBI taxonomy): domain Eukaryota; kingdom Metazoa; phylum Chordata; class Amphibia; order Anura; family Bufonidae; genus Bufotes; species Bufotes viridis. The sequence goes on along the minus strand of CM065593.1, from coordinate 206,246,697 downwards.
CCCGCTCGGATCCGGAATTACGGATCCGCTTCCGAGTCTGCACTTCCGTTCGCAAAAATATAGAACATGTCCTATTCTTGTCCGCAAAAGAAAAAGCATTTTCTATATAGTTCTGTGCGGATCTGCAAAATGCGGAAAGCACATTGCCGGTGTCCGTATTTTGCGGATCCGTAGATCCATGGATCCGCAAAACACATACGGACGTCTGAATGAGCCTGTAGGGGGTGATTAGTGACAGGGGGTGACAGGGGTGATCAGGGGGTGACATTGGTGATCAGGGGGTGACATGGGTGATCAGGGGTTAATCAGTGATGGGGGTGGGGAGGGTGTGTGTGTAGTGATTGGTGCACTTTACCTTTGTTTCCTCTGGTGGTCCCAAACAAAGGGACCACCAGACGAGCAGACAGCAGGCATATCAGACGCTGTTTACAAAACAGTGTCTGATATGCGATTTAAATGCGGTTTTTCGCATCTACAGCCTGCCAGCGCATGATCAGCGCTGGCAGGCTGTAGTTTCAGTTGTCCCGGCTCCGATCACATGAGCAGCGCGCACGCCGCGCGTTCATGTGAAATCTCAGGTCTCACGAGATGACGCCGATAGGCGTGACTGAGACCTGAGAGAGCCGCCGCGCTGACGCCCATCGGCGTTAGCGTGGCGGCAAGTGGTTAAAGACGATAATACCCCATAAGAAAAGGAATTTGATTGGACAATTGTCAGGGCGCTATGGAGGTCACTGTTAAGGGGGCAGTGGACTGTGTGAGGCCACTATTAATGGGGCAGCTGCTGTGGAGGTCACTGTTAGGGCAGCAGGGTACTGTCGCAGTCACTGTTAAAGGGGCAGGCGCTGTGGAGGTCTCTGTTACGGGGGCAGGGAATGGTAGAGGTCAAGTTAAGGGGATTGTCCCTATGGAGGTCACTGTTAAGGGGTGGGATGCTGTGTAGCTCACTGTTAAAGGGGTAGGCTGCTGTGGAGGTCCCATTTTTAAAGGAGGTGGGGCACTGTGAGGGTTCAGTGTTAAGGGGTAGGGTGCTGTGAAGGTCACTGTTAAGCGGACTGGGTACTGGAGAGGTCATGTTACTGGGGGGATACCGTCGAGATATATATATATATATATATATATATATATATATATATATATATATATATTACAGTTAGGGCTGCAGTAAACGATTATTTTAGAAATCGAGTATTCTATCGATTATTTTTTACGATTAATCGAGTAATCTAATAAGAATGTTACCATGGCAACCAGGGCTTCAGTAGCGTCCTGGTTGCCATGGTAACCGATAGGAGCCCAGTTATAACACTGGAGCCCCAGCAATCAGAACTTCCACCAATGAGGGGAGGGACTCTGCTCTGTGGCCACTGCCACCAATGAGGGGAAGGGACTCTGCTCTGTGGCCACTTCCACCAACGATTTTAATACTGGGGGGTGGGGGGAGGGCGCACTGCGCCACCAATTAAAATTAACCTTTAATACAGGCGGCAAATCAGCGGCAGTTAACCCCTCAGGTGCAGCACCTGAGGGGTTAACTGCCGCTGATCGCAGCTCCCTGCCTCCTGTATTAAAGATTACAGAGACCTTTCATGGTCGGCCTTACTAACTAGCAGCTACAGGAGCGGCGCCCAGGATGTCCCCGCACTTACAGTTATCCCTGGGCGCGGCTCGGCTCTCCCCACTGTGTGCCAGTTACAGTGTCCTGCTCCATATGCTAATTACTAATATCGGAGCAATAGGGAGGAGACATCAGCTCTGTGGGCGTTCCTTCTCCCTGCACTGTGACGTTCTCTGCTGCGATTGGACAGCGCAGGGAGAAGAAACGCCCACAGAGAAGGTGATGTCTCCTCCCCATTGGTCCGATATTAGTAATTGGCACATGGAGCACGAAACTGTAACTGGCCCACAGTGGGGAGAACGGAGCGGCGCCCGGGGATAATTGTAAGTGCGGGGACATCTCGTGCGCCGCTAGCTGCTAGTTAGTAAGGCCGTACCATGTAAGGTCCTGTCATTGGTGGCGCAGTGCGCCCGCCCCTCCTTCGCTCTCCCCCCCCCCCCCCGTCTCTCCTCACTGGCAGCACAGCACAGGGGGAGGGAGAGAGCGACGACTCCCCCCCCTGTGCCCCCCGCCTCCTCAGCTGCTTTCAAAAAAATTGCATCGAGGATTTTTTTGTCGAATTACTCGATTAAATCGAGTAATCGTTTCAGCCCTAAGTACAGTATGTGTATATTTTATTATAATTATTATTTATTATTAAAGTGCCATTCATTCCATAGCGCTGTACACATGAAAAGGTGTATACAGTTGTGTTCAAAATTATTCAACCCCCACTGAAATTGAGTGTTTTGGCCAGTTTGACATTGATTTTGATCATTTCAGTCATCTTGTTTACAATTAAATCAAAGAGGCACTTGTAAGTCAGACAAATATAACATAACATTTATAATGAAATAACCACAAATGTCTTTTCTGTGCTCACATCATTATCAGTTTTATTCAACCCCCAAGTGACATTCAATCTTAGTACTTAGTACAACATCCTTTTCCAGTTATAACAGCTTTTAAACGTGAAGCATAGCTTGACACAAGTGTCTTGCAGCGATCTACGGGTATCTTCGCCCATTCTTCATGGGCAAAAGCCTCCAGTTCAGTCACATTCTTAGGCTTGCGCGCTGCAACTGCTTTCTTTAAGTCCCACCAGAGGTTCTCAATCAGATTTAAGTCTGGTGACTGCGATGGCCACTTCAAAATGTTCCAGCCTTTAATCTGCAACTATGCTCTAGTGCAGTGATGGGCAAAGTGCGGCTCTCCAGCTGTTGCTAAACTACAACTCCCACCATGCCCTGCAGTAGGCTGATAGCTATAGACAGGCTTTGCATGCTGGGAGTTGTACTGCAACAGCTGGAGAGCCGCACGTTGCCCGTCACTGCTCTAGTGGACTTGAAGGTATGCTTGGGATCATTGTCCTGTTGAAAGGTCCAACGTCTCCCAAGCCTCAGGTTTGTGACGGACTGCATCATATTTTCATCCAATATCTCCTGGTACTGAAGAGAATTCATGGTACCTTGCACACGCTGAAGCTTCCCTGTACCTGTAGAAGCAAAACAGCCCTAAAGCATGATTGACCCCCCCGCCATGCTTCACAGTAGGCAAGGTGTTCTTTTCTTCATAGGCCTTGTTCTTCCTCCTCCAAACATAGCGTTGATCCATGGGCCCAAACTGTTCTAATTTTGTTTCATCAGTCCACAGAACACTATCCCAAAACTTTTGTGGTTTGTCCACATTATCTTGGCATACTGCAGTCGACTCTTGTTATTCTTTGGAGACAGCAAGGGGGTGCGCCTGGGAGTTCTGGCATGGAGGGCTTCATTACGCAGTGTGCGCCTTATTGTCTGAGCTGAAACTTCAGTACCCGCATCTGACAAATCTTTTTTCAGTTCCTCAGCAGTCACACGGGGACTTTTCTCCACTTTGCGCTTCAGGTAGTGCACAGCAGTCGAAGTCAGCATCTTCTTTCTGCCACGAGCAGGTAGCGTTTCAACAGTGCCCTTTGCCTTGAATTTGAGAATGATGCTTCCTATGGTGTCTCTTGGTATGTTTAACATCTTTGCAATCTTCTTATAGCCATTGGCCTTCCTGTGAAGAGAAATCACCTCTTCTCTTGTCTTCCTGGACCATTCTCTTGACTTCACCATGTTTGTAAACACACCAGTAAATGTCTAGAAGGAGCTGAGTATCACAGTCATTTTACATCTGCCTAATTGGTGCTTATTATGCTTGATTGCTGCTCCTTGATATCCACAGGTGTTTTCAATACCTGATCGAAAACACTTGAATGAACCTCTGTTCTTAAGAGTGGTAGTCTTTAAGGGGTTGAATAACTGTGTCAATGAAGAAATCACAAAAAAACATTTAATACTGTATTACAAAAACATTTGATGTCATTTTAGTTGCATTTGGTTCTTTAAAAAGTCCTTGTAAGATTTCATTCTGAACACAATTACAAATGTACACTAAATTCCCTAAAACCCTTTACAGCATTGGGGATTGAATAATTTTGAACACAACTGTACATACATAATAGAGACAATTGCACTAAGCATGAACAAGACGAGTTACAAACTGGTACAGAAGAAGCGAAGGCTCTGCCCGTGAGGGCTTACAATCTACATGGTATGGGAGAAGTACACAGTAGATGAGGATAAAGTTGGTCATGGCGGTATAGAGGCAGCAGGGTCACTGGTTGTAGGCTTGTCTGAAGAGGTGGGTTTTTAGGTTTCTGATGATGATGAGGGCATGTAGAAGCATTTTTGCAGACTCAAAGTTGAGGAAAACGTGGATGCAGGAGATGTTTTTTAATTGGGGCAACAGGTGGTGGAAACGGCTTGGATGTGCGGTCGAAAGGAGAGGGCAGAATCCAAGGTCTCTCCAAGGCAGCAGACTTGGTTGACCGGGGAGAGTGTGCAGCCATTGATTGTGATAGATAGGTCTGTTGGGGGGGGGGGGGGGGGTTAAGCAAGATGGGGGAAAGATGATAAATTCTGTTTTAGAAAGAGAAAGGAGAGGGAGGACATGGAAGATAGGCATTGTGGGATTCTGGATAGTAAGGAGGTGATGTCTAGACCAGAGAGGTAGATTTGTGTGTCGTCAGCATGAAAGTGATACTGAAAGCCATGGGACTCTATGAGCTGTCCCAGGCCGAAAGTGTAGATTGAGAAGAACAGGGGTCTTAGGACAGAGCCTTGTCGGACACCAACAGAGAGGGAATGAGACGAGGAGGTGGTGTGAGAGTGGGAGACGCTAAATGTCCGCTCTGTGAGGTATGATGTGATCCTGGAGAGGGCCAGGTCAGTGATGCCAAAAGATGAGTTTTTAACAGAAGGGAGTGGTCGACAGTGTCAAAGGCAGAGGACAGGTCAAGGAGAAGGAGGACAGAGTAGTGTTTTTTGGTTTTGGCTGTTAGCAGGTCATTGGTGACTTTGGTGAGGGCAGTCTCAGTTGAGTGGTGGGGTTGGAAGCCAGATTGTAGCTGGTCAAAGAGGGAGCAGGAGGAGAGGACAGTCCAGAATGGACATGTTTCTCAAGCAGCTTTGAGGCATATGGAAAGTGATATGGGGCAATAACTGGACAAAGAAGATGGGTCAAGTGAAGGCTTTTTAAGGATGGGTGTAATGTAGCATGTTTAACCCCTTAAGGACACGGCCCTATTTCACCTTAAGGACCAGGCCATTTTTTGCAAATCTGACCAGTGTCACTTTATGTGGTGATAACTTTAAAACGCTTTTACTTTTCCAGGCCATTCTGAGACTGTTTTTTAATCACATATTGTACTTCATGACACTGGTAACATTTTGTCAAAAAAGTTCATTTTTTTTTGTATAATAAAATACTAAATTTACCAAAAATTTTAAAAAATTAGCAAATTTTCAAGTTTCAATTTCTCCACTTCTATAATAAATTGTAATACCTCCAAAAATAGTTATTACTTTACTTTCCCCAAATGTCTACTTCATGTTTGGATCATTTTGGAAACGCCATTTTATTTTTTGGGGACTGTACAAGGCTTTGAAGTTTTAGAGGCAAATCTTGAAAATGTTCAGAAAATTTCAAAACCCCAATTTGTAAGGACCAGTTCAGATCGGAAGTCACTTTGTGAAGCTTACATAAAAGAAACCACCCAAAAATGACCCCATTCTAGAAACTACACCCCTCAAGGTATTCAAAACTGATTTTACAAACGTTGTTAACTCTTTAGGTGTTCCACAAGAGTTCATGGCAAATGGACATAAAATTTCATTATTTTAATTTATTTTTTTGGGCAAATTTTCCATTTGAATCCATTTTTTCCAGGAACAAAGCAAGGGTTAACAGCCAAACATAACCCAATATTTATTGCCCTGATTCTGTTGTTTGCAGAAACACCCTATTTGTGGTTGTAAACTGCTGTATCGCCAAATGGCAGGGCATAGAATGAAGGGAACGTCATATGGTTTTTGGAAGTCGAATTTTGATGGACTGGTTTATTTACACCATGGCCCAGTTCAAGCCCCCCCTTGATGCACCCCTAAAGTAGAAACTCCAAAAAAGTGACCCCTTTTTGGAAACTACTGGATAAGGTGGCAGTTTTGGTGGTATTATTTTTAGGGTACATATGATTTTTGGTTGCTCTATAATAGATTTTTGTGATACAAGGTAATAAAAAATAGAAATTCTGAAATTTCATCTCCATTTGCCATAAACTCTTGAACACCTAAAGGGTTAATAAAGTTTTGTAAAAATCCGTTTTAAATACCTTGAGAGGTGTAGTTTCTTATATGGGGTCACTTTTATGGAGTTTCTACTCTAGGGGAGCATCAGGGGGTCTTCAAATGGGACATAGTGTCAAAAAACCAGTCCGGCAAAATCTGCCTTCCAAAAACCATATGGCGTTTCCTTCATTCTATGCCGTGTCGTTTGGCGATACAGCAGTTTACAACCACATATGGGTGTTTCTGTAAACTACAGAATCAGGGCAATAAATAGTTTTGTTTGACTGTTAACCCTTGCTTTGTTACTGGAAAAAAATGATTAAAAGAGAAAATTTGGAAAAAATAGCTGTTTTGGGACAATTTTTATTTTATTTTTGTGACTGTGTTCATCTGAGGGGTTAGGTCATGTGTTATTTTTACAGAGCAGATTCGTACGGACATGGCAATACCTAATATGTCTACTCTTTTAAATTTATTTAGGTTTTACACTATAATATCCTTTGTTAAACAAACAAAAAACTATTTTAGTATCTCCATAGTCTGAGAGTCATTTTTTTTTTAGTTTTTGTTCAATTGTCTTAGGTAGGGGCTCATTTTTTGCGGTATGAGATGACTGTTTTAAAGGCACTATTTTGGAGTGTATATGACTTTTTGATCGCTTGCTGTCACACTTTTTGTGATGTAAGGTGACAAAAAATGTCTTTTAACAGTTTTATTTTTTTTATTTTTTTTGCGGTGTTCACCTGAGGGTCATGTGTTATTTTTATAGTTCAGGTTCTTATGGATGCAGTGATACATAATATGTCTACTTTTTATTTTTTTATTTAGGTTTTACACAACAAGAAAAACCATTTTTTAGTGTCTGCATAGCCGGAGAGCCATAATTTTTTTTCATTTTTTTTTTTTTTTTAGGTGATTTTCTTAGGTAAGGTATCATTTTTTGCGGGACGAGGTGACTGTTTGCTTAGTACCATTTGCGTGTAGATACAACTTTTTTGATCACTTTTATTAACTTTTTAGGGAAGTGAGGTGGGCAAAATTTCAATTTTATCATAGTATTTTTTGTTTTTTATTTGTGACGTTCACCGTACTGGAAAAGTAACAAACCAATTTTATAGATCAGGTTGTTACGGACGCGGTGATATATAACATGTGAAATGTATTTATTTATTTTTTATTAGTGATAAATGTGTTTTTTTGTTTTTACCTTTTTTCACTTTTTTTACATTTTTTTTTTTTCCCCAGACCCACTTGGTTCTTGAAGATCCAGTGGATCTGGTGTCTGTATAATACAGTACAGTACATTATATAATGTACTGTATTTTTTACTTGACACTGTCTGATCAGACTTTTGCCTTTAGCAAAAGTCTGATCAGAGTTCTGTTACCATGGCAAGCAGGACGCTTTTGAAGGCGTCCTGTTGCCATGGTTACCCTCCTCCGCTGCTATAACAGAGCAGCAGAGTATGCGGAGGGAGGGAAGCTGGAGCTAGGGGGGCTGCACCAGGCACAGAAGCTCCCTCCCTCTTAACCACTTCCATACAGCGGTCCCTACAGACTGCGGCATGGAGGGGGTTAAAAGGCTGACATCCGTGCCTGCATGGATGTCAGCCGTTACAAGCAGAATGTCAGCAATGTGCTGACACTCTGCTGGCCAAGCTCGGCCATCCTGAAATTGAGCGAAGGGCAGAGGATCGCCCGCCCGTCTGCCGCACCGCCCGCAAGCCTCCCCCCCTCCCCGCACCGCCCATCACAATGAGGGCACGGGGGGGGGGGAAGGTTACAGAAATAAAAAAATTAAAAAACATTTACCGGCATTTTAAAGTATCTGATGACCGCGGGGATCAGATACATCGCAAAGTGCTGCAAACCGCAGGTCTGAATTGACCTGCGGTTTGCAGCGATCACCGATACGGGGGGGGGTCACAGGACCCCCCTCGGCATATGAACATGGTTCCTGCTGCATGATCGCAGCAAGAATCATGTTTCTATAACGATTTTTTTTATTTTTTTTTGCAGCAGATTTAATTTAGGGCGTATGGGTACGCTCTGTGTCCTTAAGGACTCGGACATTAGGGCGTACCCATACGGAAGACACCAGAGGTTAGTGATAGGTTGAAGAGATGAGTTAGGGCTGGGATAAACACTGTGGTGAGGTTAGGGATGAGGTGGGAAGAGATTGGTTCAAGTGAACGGTGGTGAGATGTAATCTGGAGAGTAGAGTGGAGAGTTTTTCTTTTGTAATGGTGGAGAAGTGGGTTTTGAGAGAAGAGGACTGAGCAGTTGTGTAGAGGGTCTGTGGGGACTGCACTGAAGCTTTCTCTGATGTTGACTATCTTTTGTTTGAAGTAAGTGGCAAAGTCCTCAGATGAGAGGAGAGGGTGGGGGCGCTGGGGGACAGATAGGGAGTTGAAAGTGTTAAAAAGTTGTTTAGGGCTGTGGGACAGGGAAGATATGAGAGATGAGAAGTAGGCCTGTTTTGCATCAGCGAGTGAGGATTTGAAAATGAGGAGAGATTGCTTGTATGTGGTGAAGTGATTCTTAGAATGGAATTTCTTCCATCACCGCTCAGCAGCCCTGGAAGCCTCTGAGTTTTTTAATCAGGTTGGTGTGCCAGGGTTGTCTGTAGATTTTTTCGGGTTTAATTGTGTGTGTGTGTGTGAGGGGGGTAACAATGTCCAGAGCTGTACTTATTGTGGTGTTGTATAGGATGGTGGCAGTATCTGGGTCTTAGCTGGAACAAATGGTAGAGAGTGGCAGAAGAGAGTCAGAAAGCAAGCGAAGGTCGAGATGTTTAAGGTTCCTGTGAGGGTTAGTGTGTGGACCAGAGGAACAGCAGAAGAGATGAGTGAAGAGAAGGTGAGTAGGTTGTGGTCGGATAGGGGAAGAAACGAATTAGAAAGATTAGGTAAGGAGCAGAGGCGGGTAAAGATAAGATCCAGAGTGTGACCATCTCTGTGGGTGGGAGCGGAAGACAACTGTGAGAGGCCGAAGGAGGAAGAGCGTGATAGGAGTTTAGAAGAGGCTGAGGGGCAGGTGTCAATAGGGATGTTGAAGTCACCCATGATGATAGAGGGAATATCGTCAGAAAGAAAGTGTAGGGGCCAGGTGTTAAAGTGGTCAAGAAAGATAGTGGCTGGGGGGCAGTAAATGACAACTACTTGGAGGTTGGAGGGAGAGTAGATGCGAATAGAGTGTACTTTAAATGAAGTGAGCGTAATGGAGCGTGGCAGTGGAGTTGGGCTGTAGGAGCAGGTGTCTGATAGGAGAAGACCAACTCCTCCACCATGTTTGCCGCCGGGGCGGGGGATCTGAGTGAAATTAAATCCGCTATAAGAGGAGGTATCAGCCATGTTTCTGTGAGACCCAGAAAGGAACTTTTTTGAGAGATGAAGAGGTCATGAATGTAGGACAGTTTGTTACAGACAGAACATGCGTTCCTTAATGCTCCTGCAAGAGGAACCAAAGATGCAGGGGTCAGAGGAATGGTTATTAGGTAAGAATGGTTAGAGATTGAGGTAGAGGTGATAGTGGGGATTTGCTGAGGGGGGCCTGGATTTGGATTAATATCACCAGTAATAAGGAGAAGCAGAGAAAGTGTTAATAGGCGAGAATAAGAGAGGGCATGAGGTATCTGTGTGTGTTTGGGAAGGAAGTGTTTTACGTTGAAAAACAGGTTTCGGCAAGCGGTCAGATGAGAAGTTAAGATGGAGGCAGAGATGAATAGTTACTTGCTGGGTGAATGGATGCAGGGGGTATTTCAGGAGGTTTTGAAAAAGTTGGAAGAGCAGGGCTTCAGATGGCGACCAAAACTGTCGCCAATGCGCCTTAAAATTTGCAAATGGCGGCAAGACTTTTTAGTCTTGTCGCCATTTGCGACTGGACGGCAACGCTGTAGCTGTAGGGTTGCACCGTGTATCGCTGCGCAGCCTAGTATGCTATGTTGTCTTCACTAGCACAGTGTGCTAGTCCCTCCCTCCCCACTATGACGTGGCTGCTGCTGCCACCAATGGGGAGATAGCAGGGAGGAGGCGGGGAGGAGCTGTGGCCGCTGTGCTACCAATGGATATAATTAACTCATTAATTAAAGTGTAGGCAGTGGGTGCCGGCAGCGGTATCACAGGCACCCGGCCTCAATAACAGGGCATGTGATCCGTGGAAATTAACCTCTCAGGTGCAACATCTGAGGGGTTAATTGCCGCGGATCGCATGCCCTGTTATTGAGGCCGACTGCTGGGTCTGTGAAACTGCTGCCGGCACCCGCTGCCTACACTTTAATTAATGAGTTAATGATATGCATTGGTGGCGCAGGGTGACGCCGCCTGCCCCCCAGTATTCGAAATTATATAAACCATTGGAGGTGGCGACCCCCCCCCCCCATAGTGTTAGTATCATTGGTGGCGCATTGTGCCCTCCCAAGTCCCCTCTTTCCCTTGTATTGGTATCATTGGTGGCAGTGGCCACGGAGTCCCCTTACCGCCTCTCTTCTGATTGGAGCTCGAGCAGTGTAATGCTGGGGCTCCAATCGGTTACTATGGCAACCAGGATGCTACTGAAGCCCTGGCTGCCATGGTCAGCTCCCTGCTGCTGTGTGCACTATGCACAGGGCAACAGGGAGAGTGTGAGCTCCTATTCACCCTAATAGATCTCTATTAGGGTGAATAGGACAAGGGATTAAAAGATCCCAGGTTCTACCCCTAAGGGGGCTAATAGTTCGTAAATAAAAGGTATAAAAATATAAAAAAAAGTTAAAAAAAACACCAAAATACTAAGTCGCCGGGCCGCTCCCTTTCCCAATTTTACATATAAAATTTACAAACAATAAAAAATAAACATATTACGAAATGGGACAAGATTTTAGGGCGCACTATCTCAACCAAAGAGTGGGGCCTAATCTGGAATAGGACTGCAATGACTTCTACCTGTGTAACACATAGGGAGAATGCATATAAGGTGCTAATGTTTTGGTATCATACACCCCAATTGTTGAAACGCCTTAATCCGTCTATATCGGATAGATGTTTGAGGTGTGAGTCTGCATTGGGTTCTCATATTCATATACAGTATTTGGGAATGCTCTTTGATACGTCCATTTTGGGTTGTCGTGCGGGACATTCTCTTCCAGCTCCTCAACATCAGGTTTCCGCTGGATCCTTTTTTTTATCTTTTAAATATGCCTCATATACCCCTGAAGATAGCATATATTGAGGCTTACTCTATACATCTTGACGGCAGCCAGACGTCTAGTGGCGAGTTTTTGGAAGAAACGTAATTCACCCTCCCGTTTAGACTTAATTGATAGTGTGATGGAAGTACGTAAAATGGAATACTTAACGGCAATGTTGGAGGTTCAGACTGCTAAGTTTGAAAAAATTTGGCAGCCTTGGGATGAGTTATTCAATTCCTACTCGTGAGTCTTATTGCATTAGGTTCCCCTCCCCTCTTTCCTCATTGGTCTTGTCTCGTGGTGTCCCCCCTTCTTTGTTGTCTATGTCCTTTGTTCTCTTTTTTGCCTACAATCTTGTGTCCTTATATGAGAATTTTCTCTTAGTGAATCATTTATTATATTGTTGGTTTTATGTTCTGCCTTCATATAAGCCTAAGGCTTGCTGTTTACTTTTTGAGTTTTCCTGATGGTAATAACCACTCAATTGTCTTAATTTTTGTAAGGCTTTATTGATTCATGACAAAAAATACTTTCAATAAACAGATAATTATAAAAAAAATTAAAAAAAATAAACATATTGCATATCGCCACGTCCGATAAAGTGTGAGCTATTAAAATCTAAAAAAATATTTCCGCTGCGGTGAACGACGTAATAGAAAAAAAAAACGTGCAATTCGCCATTTTGGTCACCTTGTCCCTCAGATGTCACTGGATGTAACAGGTATGTGGTGCTGTATTCTCCTATATGTAGAGCTGGCTCACTACTGTGACCTGCATCTCATCTTCTCCTCAAAGTCCTTTTTCAAATTATAATTTATGCATTTTAAATTTGGCGACTAAAAAATTTAATTTGGCTCCTAAATTTTTCAGTTTAGGAGCCAATGGCTCCTGGTTATTTTTTTTAGTCTGGAGCCCTGAAGAGTAAGATGAAAGACTGAAACATTGTTTGCATTAACTATTTCTGTATTTACCTTTGGTCCCCTTTTGGTTCCATTCTGGTATAATTTGGTATGTGCACTTAAAGACCTAAGGACTTAGATTTATACCACTCCGTGTTCAGTCAGGTCTGATCAAGAGGGGAGGGGGCTACATTTGGCTTAAGGGTACTTTCACACTTGCGGCAGGAAGGATCCGGCAGGCTATTCAGCCTATTTATGAATATTAATTAGTAATATTTGCATAAATATTGGTAATTAGAGTATTTCTTTACATTGACTATTTCACTCCTGTATCTGGTCCTCCCTTGATTAGGGTACTTTCACACTTGCGGCAGGACGGATCGCCTGCCGGATCCGTCCTGCGGCAAGTGCCCGTGCACTGCCGTGCTGCCTCTCCGTCCCCATTGACTATAATGGGACGGGAGGCGCAGCGCGTGGCCGGACTGAAAAGTCGGGCATGCAGGACATTTAGTCCGGCGATCTCCGGCTGCGCACTGCCATGCTGCTCCGTAGCTCCGCCCCATATAGTCAATGGGGACGGAGCGGCAGCACGGCAGTGCACGTGCACTGCGGCAGGACGGATCCGGCAGGCTGAATAGCCTGCCGGATCCGTCCTGCCGCAAGTGTGAAAGTACCCTAATCAAGGGAGGACCAGATACAGGAGTGAAATAGTCAATGTAAAGAAATACTCTAATTACCAATATTTATGCAAATATTGCTAATTAATATTCATAAATAGGCGGAACCATCTACTGATAACTCCACCAATTTATACCTTAAAGTATACTCACTATCGCCTAACACTGGTCACTGGCTATCTGCGAGCGCCTTACTGAACTGGCTACCGCTAGTAAAACACACTACACAGTAGGTACAAATAACACACGATACTTTTTAATACCTACAGTACAGTAATAATGACGCATACAATACAGTACATACACAGCGCTAAAAGTACAGTACTAACTACACTACACACAATCCCACTTTCCACCCACAAAACTAGCTAATACAAGTTACACACACTCACAATATAGCCACCCACCCAACCTGACTCTGGACTATCCCTAGGGTCACAAGAATATACAGCAGTGAAGGGATATACTGCCACACACAATTCAGGGGTGCAATAAAGGGCTTAAGGCTGCTGCAATAGACGGGACAGTATTGCCGCAACCAAGGGGTTCCAGGAGCTCTGCAGCAGTATTTATTGCTGCGGTGGCAGGGGAGATTTGGGGAATGTAGAGGTAATGGCAGGGAAGGGGTACCAGGGTAGAAGGATCTGGTGCCACTGTAGGGGTTAAATGCAAGGGGGCTAGAGCAGGGGTTAGATGCTGGCAGGGGTAGTAAATGGGAAGATCGTTGGTGGTATAGGGTAGGTTGGGGTTAAATGCTGGGGAAGATCGTTGGTGGTATAGGGTTATTTATATAGGGTAGGTAGGGGTTAATGCTGGGGAAGATCGTTGGTGGTATAGGGTAGGTATAGTCCAAAAGTGAAGGCCGTTCACAGCGCTCAGTGCGCTTATGAATGGCAGTGAAATTATTGTGCGTATTCATACGCATTAGACATTTTTTAGGGAGTAAAACTGCCTGTACAGGCGTCTGACTCTTTTACAGGCGTTATTGCGATCTCTGTGCAGGGTCATGTGACTGTGGAGTCTGTGGGGCCTGATTGGGAGGAGATGACTTGGGGCAAAGTCAAGAGAGGAGGTGTGGGGCAGCCGGGAACCAGGACTGAGTCATCACCGAGGGGAGAGGACCTGATCCAGGTGGCAGAGCCAGGGACACTTCCAGAGCCGGCCTGAGGCAAGCTGGCTACTCACTGGCTTCTATGCTTAGACGGGCAGCAGACGTCTGGGTCCTGCTGATGGCCGGAGCCCAGAGTGTGTGCAGCGCTGATTATGTATGGGTGGGGTGTACGCCAGTACCCATGCCTCGTCACAATCCTGCTGCCCTCTGGCTTGGAGGAATCCGCACACAGTGCGTCAGGCAGCATATAGCTGCTAGAGAGGGGTCGTTGATCCAGGGAGTTATTCTGATTGCCTGATTGTAGTCGGGAAGGAATTTTTTCCCCCTAAGTGAGGAAAATTGGCTTCTGCCTCACAGAGGTTTTTTGCCTTCCTCTGGATCAACTTGTAGGAAACAGGCCGAACCGGATGGACAAATGTCTTTTTTCGGTCTTATATACTATGTTACTATTTATATATCACACACACATACTCTTCCGGAAGCAAAAGTGGTTCATACTGCTTTTTCAGAAAAGTGTAATTATAGAAACTAGTTGATGCGATGCCTTTCCTCCACAGTTTTTTCTTAGCATCAAGTACATCATGGTGTAGTATAGTCCAAAAGTGAAGGCTGAATTGCAACTGAGCACTCAAAAATAACCAAAATTGAGCACAGACATAAAGGGGGGGGGGGGGGGGAATTGGTATAGACACAAAAAAAAATCAACTTAAAAGGGTTTTCATAGATTTTACTATTCTTTATCCTGAGGATAGGTCATCAGTATGTGATAGGTGGCATAGCTTACCAATCATAGCAGCTGTGCTCAGTGGTGTATCTTGGTTTTGTGCTGCCCTAAGCGAGACCAAACTCGGGCACCCCCTAATATAAATTTGACCCACCCCTTCCTGTCAAGACCAAACCCCTTCTTCTGTAAACCCCACCCCTTCCTCTTTAGGCATCACCCTTTCCTGTTAGAGCTTCACATCTTCCTTTCTGTATTTAAAAGTGAATAATCAAGGCCAATATTTTGGTCTTTCTGTACCAAATGTTGCATCTATTATTTAAGGAGAATCTTTAGCTGTAATAATATAAAGTGTAAATTCAACCACTTTACAAAGCTATACTCGCCGTATAAGACTACCCCTGAATGCCCAGCCCTCCCTGTCTTCAAGATAATCTTCTCCAGTCCAGGGAACTGACTGGGATCTGTAGATGGCACTGTTATGGGGAGGGGGATCTGTGGATGGCATTGTTATGGGGAGGGGGGATCAGTGGATGACACTGCTATGGGGAGATGGATCAGTGGATGACACTGCTATGGGGAGGATCTATGGATGACACTATATAGCATCTTATGCTGTCATCCACAGATCCACCCGATGACTGTGTCATTCACAGATCCCCCTCCCTATAACAGTGTCATCCACAGCTTCCCCCTCCCCATAACAGTGCCATCCACAGATCCCCCCCCCCTAAACAGTGCCATCCACAGATCCCCCCCCTCCTCATAACAGTGCCATCCACAGATCCCCCTCCCCATAACAGTGCCATCCACAGATCCCCCCCCTAAACAGTGCCATCCACAGACCCCCCTCCCCATAACAGTGTCATCCATAGATCCCCCTAAGCGGTGCCATCCACAGATCTCCCTCCCCATAACAGTGCCATCCACAGATCCCTCCATAACAGTGCCATCCACAAATCCCCCCATAACAGTGCCATCCACAGATCCCTCCTATAACAGTGCCATCCACAGATCCCTCTAAACAGTGCCATCCACAGATCTCCCTCCCCATAACAGTGCCATCCACAGATCCCCCATAACAGTGCCATCCACAAATCCCCCCCCCATAACAGTGCCATCCACAGATCCCCCCCCTAAACAGTGCCATCCACAGATCTCCCTCCCCATAACAGTACCATCCACAGATCTCCCCATAACAGTGCCATCCACAGATCCCCCTCCTCATAACAGTGCCATCCACAGATCCCCCTCCTCATAACAGTGCCATCCACAGATCCCCCCTAAACAGTGCCATCCACAGATCCCCCTCCCCATAACAGTGCCATCCACAGATCCCCCCTAAACAGTGCCATCCACAGATCCCCCTCCCCATAACAGTGCCATCCACAGATCCCCCCCCCCTAAACAGTGCCATCCACAGATCCCCCCCCTAAACAGTGCCATCCACAGATCCCCCTAAACAGTGCCATCCACAGATCTCCCTCCCCATAACAGTGCCATCCACAGATCCCCCTCCTCATAACAGTGCCATCCACAGATCCCCCTCCTCATAACAGTGCCATCCACAGATCACCCTCCCCATAACAGTGCCATCCACAGATCACCCTCCCCATAACAGTGCCATCCACAGATCTCCCTCCCCATAACAGTGCCATCCACAGATCTCCCTCCCCATAACAGTGCCATCCACAGCTCTCCCTCCCCATAACAGTGCCATCCACAGATCCCCCTCCTCATAACAGTGCCATCCACTGATCTCCCTCCTCATAACAGTGCCATCCACAGATCTCCCTCCTCATAACAGTGCCATCCACAGATCCCCCTCCCCATAACAGTGCCATCCACAGATCTCCCTCCTCATAACAGTGCCATCCACAGATCCCCCTCCCCATAACAGTGCCATCCACAGATCCCCCTCCCCATAACAGTGCCATCCACAGATCCCCCCCTAAACAGTGCCATCCACAGATCCCCCTAAACAGTGCCATCCACAGATCTCCCTCCCCATAACAGTGCCATCCACAGATCTCCCTCCCCATAACGGTGCCATCCACAGATCTCTCTCCCCATAACAGTGCCATCCACAGATCCCCTCCCCATAACAGTGCCATCCACAGATCCCCTCCCCATAACAGTGCCATCCACAGATCCCCCTCCCCATAACAGTGCCATCCACAGATCCTCCCTAAACAGTGCCATCCACAGATCCCCCTCCCCATAACAGTGCCATCCACAGATCCTCCCTAAACAGTGCCATCCACAGATCCTCCCTAAACAGTGCCATCCACAGATCCTCCCTAAACAGTGCCATCCACAGATCCTCCCTAAACGGTGCCATCCACAGATCCTCCCTAAACAGTGCCATCCACAGATCCTCCCTAAACAGTGCCATCCACAGATCCTCCCTAAACAGTGCCATCCACAGATCCTCCCTAAACAGTGCCATCCACAGATCCTCCCTAAACAGTGCCATCAACAGATCCTCCCTAAACAGTGCCATCCACAGATCCTCCCTATAGACACAAAAAAAAATCTATTATTATCTATTATTTAAGGAGAATCTTTAGCTGTAATAATATAAAGTGTAAATTCAACCACTTTACAAAGCTATACTCGCCGTATAAGACTACCCCTGAATGCACAGCCCTCCCTGTCTTCAAGATAATCTTCTCCAGTCCAGGGAACTGACGGGGATCTGTGGATGGCATTGTTATGGGGAGGGGGGATCAGTGGATGACACTGCTATGGGGAGATGGATCAGTGGATGATACTGCTATGGGGAGGATCTATGGATGACACTATATAGCATCTTATGCTGTCATCCACAGATCCACCCGATGACTGTGTCATTCACAGATCCCCCTCCCTATAACAGTGTCATCCACAGCTTCCCCCTCCCCATAACAGTGCCATCCACAGATCCCCCCCCTAAACAGTGCCATCCACAGATCCCCCCCTCCTCATAACAGTGCCATCCACAGATCCCCCTCCCCATAACAGTGCCATCCACAGATCCCCCCCTAAACAGTGCCATCCACAGACCCCCCCCCCATAACAGTGCCATCCACAGATCCCCCTAAACAGTGCCATCCACAGATCTCCCTCCCCATAACAGTGCCATCCACAGATCTCCCTCCCCATAACAGTGCCATCCACAGATCCCCCTAAACAGTGCCATCCACAGATCTCCCTCCCCATAACAGTGCCATCCACAGATCTCCCTCCTCATAACAGTGCCATCCACAGATCCCCCTCCCCATAACAGTGCCATCCACAGATCTCCCTCCTCATAACAGTGCCATCCACAGATCCCCCTCCCCATAACAGTGCCATCCACAGATCCCCTCCCCATAACAGTGCCATCCACAGATCCCCCTCCCCATAACAGTGCCATCCACAGATCCCCCCTAAACAGTGCCATCCACAGATCCCTCCCCATAACGGTGCCATCCACAGATCTCCCTCCCCATAACGGTGCCATCCACAGATCTCCCTCCCCATAACGGTGCCATCCACAGATCCCCCTCCCCATAACAGTGCCATCCACAGATCCTCCCTAAACAGTGCCATCCACAGATCCTCCCTAAACAGTGCCATCCACAGATCCTCCCTAAACAGTGCCATCCACAGATCCTCCCTAAACAGTGCCATCCACAGATCCTCCCTTAAACAGTGCCATCCACAGATCCTCCCTAAACAGTGCCATCTACAGATCCTCCCTAAACAGTGCCATCCACAGATCCTCCCTAAACAGTGCCATCCACAGATCCTCCCTAAACAGTGCCATCCACAGATCCTCCCTAAACAGTGCCATCCACAGATCCTCCCTAAACAGTGCCATCCACAGATCCTCCCTAAACAGTGCCATCCACAGATCCTCCCTAAACAGTGCCATCCACAGATCCTCCCTAAACAGTGCCATCCACAGATCCTCCCTAAACAGTGCCATCCACAGATCCTCCCTAAACAGTGCCATCCACAGATCCTCCCTATAGACACAAAAAAAAATCAACTTAAAAGGGTTTTCATAGATTTTACTATTCTTTATCCTGAGGATAGGTCATCAGTATGTGATAGGTGGCATAGCTTACCAATCATAGCAGCTGTGCTCAGTGGTGTATCTTGGTTTTGTGCTGCCCTAAGCGAGACCAAACTCGGGCACCCCCTAATATAAATTTGACCCACCCCTTCCTGTCAAGACCAAACCCCTTCTTCTGTAAACCCCACCCCTTCCTCTTTAGGCATCACCCTTTCCTGTTAGAGCTTCACATCTTCCTTTCTGTATTTAAAAGTGAATAATCAAGGCCAATATTTTGGTCTTTCTGTACCAAATGTTGCATCTATTATTTAAGGAGAATCTTTAGCTGTAATAATATAAAGTGTAAATTCAACCACTTTACAAAGCTATACTCGCCGTATAAGACTACCCCTGAATGCCCAGCCCTCCCTGTCTTCAAGATAATCTTCTCCAGTCCAGGGAACTGACTGGGATCTGTAGATGGCACTGTTATGGGGAGGGGGGATCAGTGGATGACACTGCTATGGGGAGATGGATCAGTGGATGACACTATATAGCATCTTATGCTGTCATCCACAGATCCACCCGATGACTGTGTCATTCACAGATCCCCCTCCCTATAACAGTGTCATCCACAGCTTCCCCCTCCCCATAACAGTGCCATCCACAGATCCCCCCCCCCTAAACAGTGCCATCCACAGATCCCCCCCCTCCTCATAACAGTGCCATCCACAGATCCCCTCCCCATAACAGTGCCATCCACAGATCCCCCCTAAACAGTGCCATCCACAGACCCCCCTCCCCATAACAGTGTCATCCATAGATCCCCCCCCCAAACAGTGCCATCCACAGATCTCCCTCCCCATAACAGTGCCATCCACAGATTCCCCCCCCCCTAAACAGTGCCATCCACAGATCCCCCTCCTCATAACAGTGCCATCCACAGATCCCCCTAAACAGTGCCATCCACAGACCCCTCCCCATAACAGTGTCATCCACAGATCCCCCTCCCCATAACAGTGCCATCCACAGATCTCCTCCCCATAACAGTGCCATCCACAGATCTCCCTAAACAGTGCCATCCACAGATCTCCCTCCCCATAACAGTGCCATCCACAGATCCCTCCCATAACAGTGCCATCCACAGATCCCCCTAAACAGTGCCATCCACAGATATCCCTCCCCATAACAGTGCCATCCACAGATCCTCTCCTCATAACAGTGCCATCCACAGATCCCCTCCTCATAACAGTGCCATCCACAGATCTCCTCCTCATAACAGTGCCATCCACAGATCTCCCTATAACAGTGCCATCCACAGATCCTCTCATAACAGTGCCATCCACAGATCCCCTCTCATAACAGTGCCATCCACAGATCCCCTCCTCATAACAGTGCCATCCACAGATCCCCTCCTCATAACAGTGCCATCCACAGATCTCTCTCCTAAACAGTGCCATCCACAGATCTCCCTATAACAGTGCCATCCACAGATCTCCTCTCATAACAGTGCCATCCACAGATCTCCCTCCTCATAACAGTGCCATCCACAGATCCTCTCCTCATAACAGTGCCATCCACAGATCTCCCTCCCCATAACAGTGCCATCCACAGATCCCCTCCTCATAACAGTGCCATCCACAGATCTCCTCCCTAAACAGTGCCATCCACAGATCTCTCTCCTCATAACAGTGCCATCCACAGATCTCCCTCCCCATAACAGTGCCATCCACAGATCTCCCTCCCCATAACAGTGCCATCCACAGATCTCCTCCCCATAACAGTGCCATCCACAGATCTCCTCCTCATAACAGTGCCATCCACAGATCCTCCTCATAACAGTGCCATCCACAGATCCCTCCTATAACAGTGCCATCCACAGATCTCTCCCCATAACAGTGCTATCCACAGATCTCTCCCTAAACAGTGCCATCCACAGATCTCCTCCCTATAACAGTGCCATCCACAGATCCCTCTCCCCATAACAGTGCCATCCACAGATCCCTCCTAAACAGTGCCATCCACAGATCCTCCTCAAACAGTGCCATCCACAGATCTCCTCCCCATAACAGTGCCATCCACAGATCTCCTCCCCATAACAGTGCCATCCACAGATCTCCCTCCCCATAACAGTGCCATCCACAGATCTCCTCCCTATAACAGTGCCATCCACAGATCTCTCCCTAAACAGTGCCATCCACAGATCTCTCCCTAAACAGTGCCATCCACAGATCCCCCTCCTCATAACAGTGCCATCCACAGATCTCCCTCCTCATAACAGTGCCATCCACAGATCTCCTCCCTAAACAGTGCCATCCACAGATCCTCCCTAAACAGTGCCATCCACAGATCCTCCCTAAACAGTGCCATCCACAGATCTCTCCCTAAACAGTGCCATCCACAGATCCCCTCCCTAAACAGTGCCATCCACAGATCTCCTCCCTAAACAGTGCCATCCACAGATCCCTCCCTAAACAGTGCCATCCACAGATCCTCCCTAAACAGTGCCATCCACAGATCCCTCCCTAAACAGTGCCATCCACAGATCCTCCCTAAACAGTGCCATCCACAGATCCCTCCCTAAACAGTGCCATCCACAGATCCCTCCCTAAACAGTGCCATCCACAGATCCCTCCCTAAACAGTGCCATCCACAGATCCTCCCTAAACAGTGCCATCCACAGATCCCTCCTAAACAGTGCCATCCACAGATCCTCCCTAAACAGTGCCATCCACAGATCCCCTCCCTAAACAGTGCCATCCACAGATCCCTCTCCTAAACAGTGCCATCCACAGATCCCCTCCCTAAACAGTGCCATCCACAGATCCCTCCCCTAAACAGTGCCATCCACAGATCCCCTCCCTAAACAGTGCCATCCACAGATCCCCTCCCTAAACAGTGCCATCCACAGATCCCCTCCCTAAACAGTGCCATCCACAGATCCCCTCCCTAAACAGTGCCATCCACAGATCCCCTCCCTAAACAGTGCCATCCACAGATCCCCCTCCCTAAACAGTGCCATCCACAGATCCCTCTCCTAAACAGTGCCATCCACAGATCCCCTCCCTAAACAGTGCCATCCACAGATCCCCCTCCCTAAACAGTGCCATCCACAGATCCCCTCCCCTAAACAGTGCCATCCACAGATCCCCTCCCTAAACAGTGCCATCCACAGATCCCCCTCCCTAAACAGTGCCATCCACAGATCCCCCTCCTAAACAGTGCCATCCACAGATCCCCCTCCCTAAACAGTGCCATCCACAGATCCCCTCCCTAAACAGTGCCATCCACAGATCCCCCTCCCTAAACAGTGCCATCCACAGATCCCCTCCCTAAACAGTGCCATCCACAGATCCCCTCCCTAAACAGTGCCATCCACAGATCCCCTCCCTAAACAGTGCCATCCACAGATCCCCTCCCTAAACAGTGCCATCCACAGATCCCCCTCCCTAAACAGTGCCATCCACAGATCCCCTCCCTAAACAGTGCCATCCACAGATCCCCTCCCTAAACAGTGCCATCCACAGATCCCCTCCCTAAACAGTGCCATCCACAGATCCCCCTCCCTAAACAGTGCCATCCACAGATCCCCTCCCTAAACAGTGCCATCCACAGATCCCCCTCCCTAAACAGTGCCATCCACAGATCCCCTCCCTAAACAGTGCCATCCACAGATCCCCCTCCCTAAACAGTGCCATCCACAGATCCCCTCCCTAAACAGTGCCATCCACAGATCCCCTCCCTAAACAGTGCCATCCACAGATCCCCCTCCTAAACAGTGCCATCCACAGATCCCCTCCCTAAACAGTGCCATCCACAGATCCCCCTCCCCTAAACAGTGCCATCCACAGATCCCCCTCCCCTAAACAGTGCCATCCACAGATCCCCTCCCTAAACAGTGCCATCCACAGATCCCCCTCCCTAAACAGTGCCATCCACAGATCCCCCTCCCTAAACAGTGCCATCCACAGATCCCCCTCCCTAAACAGTGCCATCCACAGATCCCCCTCCCCTAAACAGTGCCATCCACAGATCCCCCTCCCCTAAACAGTGCCATCCACAGATCCCCCTCCCCTAAACAGTGCCATCCACAGATCCCCCTCCCCTAAACAGTGCCATCCACAGATCCCCCTCCCCTAAACAGTGCCATCCACAGATCCCCCTCCCCCCCATGACAGTGCCATCCACAGATCCCCCTCCCCCCCATGACAGTGCCATCCACAGATCCCCCTCCCCCATGACAGTGCCATCCACAGATCCCCCTCCCCCATGACAGTGCCATCCACAGATCCCCTCCCCCATGACAGTGCCATCCACAGATCCCCTCCCATGACAGTGCCATCCACAGATCCCCTCCCCCATGACAGTGCCATCCACAGATCCCCCTCCCCCATGACAGTGCCATCCACAGATCCCCCTCCCCCATGACAGTGCCATCCACAGATCCCCCTCCCCCATGACAGTGCCATCCACAGATCCCCCTCCCCCATGACAGTGCCATCCACAGATCCCCCTTCCCCATGACAGTGCCATCCACAGATCCCCCTCCCCCATGACAGTGCCATCCACAGATCCCCCTTCCCCCATGACAGTGCCATCCACAGATCCCCTCCTCCCCCATGACAGTGCCATCCACAGATCCTGCTCCCCCATGACAGTGCCATCCACAAATCCCCCTCCTCGCCGCTCAGAGGATTATACATTCATTAACTGAAATCTGTCACTTTAACTTTAAATGAGCGCTGGCTTATCTCGTTAGTAGAGTATCTTACTCTCAGTCTGAGGTCCGGTAACAGGCAGCAGTGTGGGCGGTGCTCAGTCACTGACGTCACACGGCGCAGAAACGGGGCACTGTATATTCTAACCCCCAGACAAGCGTCCCCGTCACCATGGGAACGCCTGGCTGGGGGGTTAAAATATATAATATATATTTCTAGTGTTAG
Organism: Bufotes viridis; assembly: GCA_033119425.1. Taxonomy (NCBI): domain Eukaryota; kingdom Metazoa; phylum Chordata; class Amphibia; order Anura; family Bufonidae; genus Bufotes; species Bufotes viridis. Next base: position 206,222,910 of record CM065593.1, on the reverse strand, counting down.
AAAGTCACTGGTAATTATAACTATCACTAAGCAAACAAGGCTTTTTGCCGCCCCATTGGCAAGGCAAATGCCTTGTTTGTCTCGTGATAGATACACCCCTGGCTGTGCTTGGTATAGCAGCTCATCCCCATTCACTTTAATTTGGATGAGCTGCGCCTAGGTCACAAGATCAATGAACGTGTCGACACTGGCTTAAAGTGTAACTGCCGTTCTATTTTTATTTGTGTAATGTATAGGGGCAGTGATGCTGACCATTTTTGTAATATACTTTAATTACTGAAATCATACATTTCCATTAAAAAAATAGCTCTAAAGTGGCCCATTTTGAGCCTTAGCAACGCACCTCTGTCTTCTGTTTACATAACAGTGTTAGCAAGTCTACACTGTTATGTAAACAGAAGACAGAGGAGCGTTGCTAAGGCTTCATGCACACGACTGTGAATAATGGCTGGCAAATATATTATATATTAGAATATTCGTAATTTTTTTCCATCTGAAGTCATGATTCCTCCCTACTTAAGTTGCTTTTGGGCCAATGACTGTTCACATTAAATTGGAAAAAATAACGAATATTCTAAAAAAGGAATATATAGCTCTATATTCTATAGTGCTATATATTCATGTTTTAGAATATTCGCATTAGGCAAATATTACATTGCCGATTTTTCACATAAGAGAAAATAAATTAAATAATTAAGAATATTCTAATTCACTACAGACTACAGTATTGCAGCCTTTTCACATTACATAGAAAAACATAGAATGTGTCGGCAGATAAGAACCATTTGGCCCATCTAGTCTGCCCAATATGCTGAATACTATGAATAGCCCCAGGCCCTATCTTATATGAAGGATGGCTTTATGCCTATCCCATGCATGCTTAAACTCCTTCACTGTATTTGCAGCTACCACTTCTGCAGGAAGGCTATTCCATGCGTCCACTACTCTCTCAGTAAAGTAATTCTTCCTGATATTACTTTTAAATCTTTGCCCCTCTAATTTAAAACTATGTCCTCTTGTAGCAGTTTTCTTCTTTTAAATATTCTCTCCTCTTTTACCGTGATGATTCCCTTTATGTATTTAAAAGTTTCTATCATATCCCTCTGTCTCTTCTTACTTCCAAGCTATACATGTTAAGGTCCTTTAACCTTTCCTGGTAAGTTTTGTCCTGCAATCCATGTACTAGTTTAGTAGCTCTTCTCTGAACTCTCTCCAAAGTTTCAATATCCTTCTGCAGATATGGTCTCCAGTACTGCACACAATACTCCAAATGAGGTCTCACTAGTGCTCTGTAGAGCGGCACGAGCACCTCCCTCTTTCTACTGTTAATGCCTCTCCTATACACCCAAGCATTCTGCTGGCATTTCCTGCTGCTCTATGACATTGTCTGCCCACCTTTAGGTCGTCTGATATAATGACCCCTAAATTCCTTTCCTCAGATACTGAGGTTAGTACTGTATCACTGATTTTATATTCTGCTCTTGGGTTTTTACGCCCCAGGTGCATTATCTTGCACTTATCGACATTAAATTTTAGTTGCCAGATTTTTGACCATTCCTCTAGTTTTCCTAAATCCTTTTCCATTTGGTGTATCCCTCCAGGAACATCAACCATGTTACAAATCTTTGTGTCATCAGCAAAAAGACACACCTTACCTTTGAGGCCTTCTGCAATTTCGCTGATAAAGATATTAAACAAATTGCGTCCCAGAACAGATCCCTGAGGTACCCCACTGGTAACAATACCATGGTCTGAATATACTCCATTGACTACAACCCTCTGTTTTCTGTCCTTCAGCCACTGCCTAATCCATTCAACAATATGTGAGCTCAAGCTCAAAGACTGCAGTTTATTGATAAGCCTTCTATGTGGGACAGTATCAAAAGCCTTACTAAAGTCCAGATAAGCGATGTCTACTGCACCTCCGCCATCTAATATTTTAGTCACCCAATCAAAAAAGTCAATAAGATTAGTTTGACATGATCTCCCTGAAGTAAACCCATGCTGTTTTTTATCAATCAACCCATGGGTTTTTAGATGTTCCACAATCCTCTCCTTGAGTATGGTTTCTATTAATTTCCCCACTATTGATGTCAGGCTTACTGGCCTATAGTTGCCCGATTCCTCTCTACTACCTTTCTTGTGAATTGGCACAACGTTTGCTCATTTCCAATCTTCTGGGACGACACCTGTTACCAATGATTTGTTAAATAAATCTGTTAATGGTTTTGCTAGTACACCTCTAAGCTCTTTTAATAGCTTTGGGTGTATCCCATCAGGCCCCTGTGATTTATTTGTATTAATTTTGGACAGCTGACTTAGAATCTCTTCCTCTGTAAAGACACATGCATCAAAGAATTCATTAGTCTTCCTCCCTAACTGAGGTCCTTCTCCTTCATTTTCCTTTGTAAAAACTGAACAGAAGTATTCATTGAGGCAGTCAGCTAGTTCTTTATCCTCTTCCATATACCTTCCTTCTTTTGTTTTTAATTTGGTAATTCCTTTTTTTAATTTCCTTTTTTCATTTATGTATCTGAAGAATGTCTTATCACCTTTTTTTACTGACTGAGCTAATTTCTCTTCTGCCTGAGCTTTAGAAGCTCTTATAACTTGCTTGGCCTCTCTCTGCCTCATCTTATAGATTTCCCGGGCATCCTCGTTTTGGGTGTTTTTATACTTGAAAAATGCCATTTTTTTGTTTTTAATGATTTTGGCCACTTCTGCTGAGTACCACAGTGGTCTCTTTCTTTTTTTGCCTTTACTGACAAGCCTAATGTACTTTTCTGTTGCCTTCAGTAGTGCCAATTTTAAGTAGTCCCATTTCTCTTGGACTCCATTGAAATTGTTCCAGTCTGATAGGGACTCGTATATCACTGATCTCATTTTAGAAAAGTCTGTTTTCCTGAAAATCTAAAACTTTTGTTTTTGTGTGAAGTGACTCAGTCACTGTACTTATAGTAAACCTCACTGACTGGTGATCACTGGATCCTAAGCTTTCCCCTACAGTGATATCAGATACCAAATTGCCATTTGTGAACACCAAATCTAAAATGGCCTCCTTCCGGGTTGGCTCCTCAACTACTTGCTGTAGAGATAATCCCAGTAGGGAATTTAGAATGTCTGTACTCCTGGCAGAACTAGCTATTTTGGTTTTCCAGTTTATATCAGGAAGATTAAAGTCTCCCATAATGACAACTTCCCCTTTCAATGTCATTTTAGCCATTTCCTCAACTAGTAGATCATCCAATTCTTTGACTTGGCTTGGTGGTCTGTATATGACACCTACACGAGTTACCTTATGATTACCAAGCTGCCATGTAACCTAAACTGACTCTAAATTGGTTTCGCTGGCTTGTATTAGATTAGATTTTATGCTATCTTTCACATATAGGGCCACTCCACCCCCTTTCTTGCCTTCTCTGTCTTTCCTATATAGAGAGAACCCAGGTATTGTTATGTCCCAGTCATTACTCTCATTGAACCATGTCTCAGTAACAGCCACTAAATCTATATTCTCAGATGCCATTACAGACTCAAGTTCGTTGATCTTATTCCCTAAACTGCGAGCATTTGTAGACCAGACTCTCAGCATTGGCCCACAAGCAAGAAGCAGGTAGGTATACTAGGTAACGGGTTCAGATGAAAAAAAAAAATATATATATATATATATATATATATATATATTCGTTTTTACAAATATATATCGCTATATTCGAAATATTTGCGAATTCTCAAAGTGCCGATATTCGGGATAAAAATTAGCAATTTAAATATTCGTGCTCAACACTAGTAACCACGTCGGAGTGCGCAGTGACGTCATCGCGCCCCTTCTGCAGGTTCCGTTCTGTGAAGAGAGAAGAGACTGCTGCAGCGCGAGCAGTTGGATAAGGTGTTTTTTTTTTGGGGGGGGGGGCTGTGGGACACTATGGGGACATTATAAAGCAGGGGGCGTAAAAAAAAACCACACACTATGGGGGACACAATTTAAGATGGGGCTCTACATTAAGGACATTATTAAAGCAGGGGGCGGTAAAAAAAAACACCTACTTTATGGGGGACATTATTTTAGATGGGTGGCCTACATGAAGGCGTTATTAAAGCTGGGGGGCAGTAAAAAAATAAAAATAAATCACACACTATGGGGGACATTATTTTACAAGGGGGGCCTACATGGGGGACATTATTAGAGCTCCGGACAGGGTCCGTTTTTAATGGATGTTTTTCACTGCCGTGTGCATGTAGCCCATGGCTCAAATAGGGCCACTTTAGAGCTATTTTTCTAAAAGAAATGTATGAATTCGGTAATTAAAGTATAATGCAAAAATAGTTAACATCACTGCCCCTACACATTACACAAATAAAAATAGAATGGCAGTTATACTTTAAGAAAAACTGTGAGAAGATAGGAGCACTGGTGCCTTCTCAATCAATTGTTTATATGTCCAGAGGAAAGGTCCCAATGTTGTACCACCAATGGAGGCAGACCACACAGCTGCTATGAGGCCTATGGGGAAGGGGGGCCCACAGTGGATAAAAGGCCCCACCCCTTAATTACATTCAACAAAGTCCTCAAAAATAAAAATACAACCACAAAATGGGAGATTTTTAAAAGCATTGTAACATCTAATTGTGAGAGGTACATACCTTATAGGAATAAAAGGCTAAGAAACAATAAGAAACCAATGTGGATAAATCAAACTGTAAAGAAAGCAATAAATGACAAAAAGAAAGCATATAAATCACTAAAACAGGAGGGGAGCCAGGAAGCACTGATAAACTATAAGGAAAAAAATAGAATATGTAAAAAACTAATAAAAATTTCCAAACTAGAGACCGAGAGATTAATTGCCAAAGAGAGTAAAACTAACCCTAAAATGTTCTTCAATTATATGAATAGTAAAAAATATAAATCTGAAGGAGTCGGCCCTCTACATTGCAATGAGGGGCGTGTTGCAGAGAGTGACGAGGATAAAGCAAAACTATTAAATATTTTTTCTCTCCACTATATTCACTGAGGAAAATAAACTGTCAGAAGAAATGCAGAATGTAAAAGTAAATTCCCCATTAAAAGTGTCCTGTCTGACCCAGGAAGAGTACAACAGCGACTTAAAAAGATTAAAATAGACAAATCGCCATGACCGGATGGCATACACCCCCGTATCCTAAGGGAATTAAGTCATGTCATAGCCAGACTTTTATTTCTGATATTTATGGACTCTATACTGACAGGGAATGTCCCACAGGATTGGCGCATAGCAAATGTGGTGCCAATATTCAAAAAGGGTCCAAAAAGAGAGCCTGGAAATTATAGGCCGGTAAGTTTAACATCTGTTGTTGGTAAACTATTTGAAGGGTTTCTAAGAGATGCTATCTTGGAGTATCTCAATGAAAATAAGCAAATAATGCCATTTCAGCATGGCTTCATGAGGGAACGGTCATGCCAAACAAATGTTATCAGTTTCTATGAGGAGGTAAGTTCTAGACTTGACAGCGGCGAATCAATGGATGTCTTATATCTGGACTTCTCCAAAGCATTTGACACTGTACCTCATAAAAGGTTAGTATATAAAATGAGGATGCTCGGACTGGGAGAAAATGTCTGTAAGTGGGTAAGTAACTGGCTGAGTGACAGAAAACAGAGGATGGTTATTAATGGTACACACTCAGATTGGGTCACTGTCAATAGTGGGGTACCTCAGGGGTCAGTATTGGGCCCTATTCTCTTCAATAAATTCATTAATGATCTTGTAGAAGGCATGCACAGTAAAATATCTATTTTTGCAGATGATACTAAACTGTGTAAAGTAATTAACACGGAAGAGGACAGTTTTCTGCTACAGAGGGATCCGGATAGATTGGAGGATTGGGCAGAGAAATGGCAGATGAGGTTTAACATTGACAAATGTAAAGTTATGCACATGGGAAGGAATAATGCAAGTCACCCGTACCTAATAAATGGTAAAACACTCGGTAACACTGACATGGAAAAGGATCTAGGAATTTTAATAAACAGCAAATTAAGCTGCAAAAACCAGTGTCAGGCAGCTACTGCCAAGGCCAATATGATAATGGGTTGCATCAAAAGGGGCATAGATGCCCTTGATGAGAACATAGTCCTACCACTTTACAAATCACTAGTCAGACCACACATGGAGTACTGTGTACAGTTCTGGGCTCTTGTGAACAAGGCAGACATAGCAGAGCTGGAGAGGGTTCAGAGGAGGGCAACTAAAGTAATAACTGGAATGGGGCAACTACAGTACCCTGAAAGGTTATCAAAATTAGGGTTATTCACTTTAGAAAAAAGACGACTGAAGGGAGATCTTATAACTGTGTATAAATATATCAGGGGTCAGTACAGAGATCTCTCCCATCATTTATTTATCCCCAGGACTGACTGGGACGAGGGAACATCCTCTGCGTCTGGAGGAAAGAAGGTTTGTACACAAACATAGAAAAGAATTCTTAATGGTAAGAGCAGTGAGACTATGGAACTCTCTGCCTGAGGAGGTGGTGATGGTGAGTACAATAAAGGAATTCAAGAGGGGCCTGGATGTATTTCTGGAGTATAATAGTATTACAGGTTATAGCTACTAGAGAGGGGTCGTTAATCCAGGGAGTTATTCTGATTGCCTGATTGGAGTCGGGAAGGAATTATTTTTCCCCTTAAGTGGGGAAAATTGGCTTCTGCCTTACAGGGTTTTTTTGCCTTCCTCTGAATCAACTTGTAGGACACAGGCCGAACTGGATGGACAAATGTCTTTTTTCGGTCTTATATACTATGTTACTATGTAATACAGGCTCCAGATTCCCTGTCATGAGTGCAGAAAGCTAAAGTTCCTGTTCCATCTAGTAAAGGAACTGCACAGAGAATGGTGTAGTTCCCAGGTTAGAAAGCCAGGATCTGTGAGGACTTCATCACAGGTTCTTCAACCCCCAACAGCATGGAGAAGAACTGCAAAAGTAGATCTTGATTGAGACTGGTGGTAAAAGGAGGTTGTTGCTTTTTCTCTTTATTTTCTCCCATTCCCTATTATTATTATTTTTTTTTTTTTAACTCAGAAGTAGTACCTCCTGTCTCATTGCTTTTCATACGTCAAATGTATACCTGACCGCATATCTGTACCCAATGCATCCATTATACCTCATAACTCACATATCAGTACACTGCTATGTATACTATATATCTGTACCCACTGCATCTTTTATACCTCGTACCCCTGACATCAGTACACTGCTGTACATACTATATATACACACACACCACTGCATATACTATACAGTCAGAGTCGCTACAGATATATAGTATATACAGCAGTGTACTGATAAGTAAGATTGAGGTGTAATTTATACCTTGTACCTCATATCAGTACACTACTGTATATACTATACTATCTGTACACACTGCATCTATTACACCTCTTACTATCTGACCGTCTGCAACATGTGACCTGTGACATCACACCTCATTTTACTCCCTCCATTCTACCTGAAGGCTCTCTCCCTCCAACCTCACTGCTCCTCACTCAATGTTGTATTTATATTGTGAAGTTGAGGAGGTAATTTGGCAATGCATGCAATGCAATGCACGCAGATGCTGTTGGGTAGGTATTTCACGAGGCACGCTGGTATCAGATGCTGCTGGGGAGGTATTTTGAGCCTTATGGTATGTGTTGCTGTTGGGGAGGGTAATGTATGTTCCTGACCACATCAATAAGGTCCCCTCCCTAAATTGGCCCAGTGTATCTAGATGCGTGTTCTTGAATTTGAATCAGTGATGGTAGGGACACTATTTGTCGCCAGTAAACAGTAAGACCATTCTATGTACTTTCATTGCACGGTTGGCATATACAGGATAGCTGAAAATTGTCAGGTTGTGGGGATGACAACCTCTGGGATCTTCTGCAGTATTGAGAAAGAGGGGGTCTCTGAGTCTCCTCTCCTAAAGAAGAGCAGGCGAGGAAAGAAGGAGGGGGGCACAAGAGGAGGAGACCCCCGCCCCCAAAAAAAGAGTTAATCACAGACTTTTAAAAGAAGAGTCTTTGAAAAACTACCAGGTGCCAACAAAGGGAGATATATTAGGATAGAATGGGGACTAGGGTGGTGGGAGGCTGCCTGAGAGTGGCTGGTGTTATCTGATATCCACTATGCATTTGGATTCTTACTAGACATTACTATATTCTCTTACTTATTTTTATTCATACACAACATTACAGTATTGGCGCCCTCGAGTCTGGCTGGGCCCACTTTTTCTCTTTCTCCTAAAGAAGAAACAGTGTGCCTATAGGTCCATTCACTTCTGTGTGAGTTCAATATAGATCCATGAGGACTATAGAAGTGAATGAAGCAGTGGACTGCCTTGCATCTAAAGCTCCATTCAGAAAGAGCACTGAGGGACCCAACTGATTTCTTCAGGATCCCTATCCTATGGATAGGTGATAACCTTTTTCATTGGATAATCCCTTTAATCAAACACAAAGGAACATTAACAAGAATTGTGCTTATTATGCACTCAAAGGGAAATTACAGAAAATAATGCAACACAATAGATGCAAATATTATATATATAGACTAAGCCCCTCACTCTGATATGATAAAATATGAGACTCTATGAGCCAATATATTTTGATCAAAACAAATCTGTGCCCGCCTACCAGCGCCAAGGTGGTCTCAGTCAGGCCCTCCTCTAAACCTACCTATGCTGTTGGGCATCTACATTTTGTAGAGCTGCTCCTTGTTACCTCTGTGTGCACCAAGCAACCAATGAGAGGAAGGGCATGCACAGCTACATGTACCACCTTATTAGGCACCCACTACAAAATTAAAGAGAACTTGACTGACTAGTAGTGGTTTGGTCCTGTGTCTGCTGTGGCCAATCACCAGCCTCAGAACTACATGTCACTTGCACTAGCTCTGACTTGTGTCATTAGAGTATGGTCGAGTTGTATATTGCAGCCGTTGGCCTGCTTTACGCAAGTGTACCAGAGTAATCAGGAGAGGGTAGAGTGTGCTCATCATGATGTGGCAGCTGAGCACTGTGCGTATAGTCGGCAAGCATCTTCAGCCAGTTAAAATGTTGCTGATTTTATGTCCCATTTTCTGGCAGTGGATGCATGTAAATAATGCAGTTGTGGCTCAGCTTGTACATTGCCTCCCTGTACCATTTGTCCATATATTCTTTGTATAGTAATTCTCTATACAGTATACATAAGCATAATTTCATACAAAGGCCATGTAACAACTGTCATAGCTGTCTTACTCAATAGAGGAGATCACATGGCTGCTGTACTGATTTATGCTGTGGGTGCGAACAGTTACTTTTGGAGGTTATATGGCAGTATTCTTGATATTTAACCAATGAGTGTTTCTAAAATGGGGAAACCCACAAATTAATGGAGTTCATATACTTTTTCCCATGCACGCGTTTGCACTTATAATGTCGCCTATATATAGCAGTGCAGCTACTTTGTGGTATCAAATGCCTATTTCCAGTCAATGCACTAGCAGCCCATACCAAATGATTATAAATCACTAGACATTCCCCTAATTATGTTACAAATTAATTCTTTCAGCTGCTTTTTATGTTATCTCAGAATGCAGAATATTGTGTCAGTGAAATGTTATGTTCTAATCTCCAGGGTGGATTTGGTCCAAAGAATCTGAGAAAGAAATTAGAAAAGCCAAATCTGAATATCTTGAAAAAGTGACCGTTGTGGAGAAGGAACTTGAAACTAAATATCGAGATGTTATTGTGGAACACAGACGTGCAGTGGCTCACTTGGAAATCGAGCTTGAGAAAGAACAAAACAGAACTCTTAGTTATCGCCATGCCCTCATTGCTCAAAGCAAGAAGCTTGTTGAAGAGAGAAGGCAGATGGAACTTGAGAGAGACCAACTAAAACAGGAAATAAAGGATGTCCAGAAGAGTAACACAGTACAAGAATTGTATGCAAGTCACTGTGAGCGGGAAGAAGAATGGCAGACAAAAGCCAAAAGCTTGTTAAAAGAATTTGAAGATGCGCTGAAAGAGAGACAGAACATTTATTGCAGTTGGACAGCAAGTAAAAAAAATAGATTAGAAATAGAAAAAAAAATGCTTGTCAAAGCTGCCAGCAATCCAGTAGCTGCAGAGGTGGGGATGACAGATGGCTTGATTGACATCTTTAAACATGACAACTATTGTGCTGAACTGACAAACACTAATAAGCGTGAAAATGGCAGGCTAATGTGGATCTACTTAAAGTACTGGCAATTAAGTGTAGACTTCAAGAAATTAAAAAGATTGCAAGAAGCCATGACAGAAAAGTAGAAAGCACTTTCTGAGTTACAACAGTATATCAAAAAAGTTCTAGATAGATATATCTATCTATATCCAAGTTATTTTTATGCATAGCTTTCTGTTAGTTTTCTTGAACAGCACTTAGTGTACTTAACCTTTCAACAAACAATCTGTCATACAATGCGTGTACATGAGGAATAACACTTTTTCTGGCCATTATATGACTGGTTTCTGGCATTTTTTAACAGTTTCCCTCTGCATGCTGAATGTCTAGTTTGCAGTTCTCCCAGAGTTGATGGGTGGTCTCCCAGAGATGATCCACTACACACAGAAAGTACAGGAGAATCTGCTCTATAACTTACTAAGAAGCAGAACCACGATCATGGAGGACATTACAGAAAGTTGCTGATCTGTTTGGTTGTGAATAAAGCACTTAGGAAAATATCAGCTCGTGTAGCTGGAGCAGTCTTTGTCTTTGGGTCTCATTAAGCTCCTGCTCACTCTTCCTCTGCCCCCTCTCTATAGACTTACATTGACATGTAAGTAGTGTCAATGTAGTATCATAGACTTACATTGACACGTGTAGTGTGACCCTCAATCCATTTGTTCTCCGGAGAGAAAAGCCGCTGCCAGAACTGTCTGGCAGCAACTTTCTTCACTGTCCCCATTGCATACACAGATACGTTTGGCCAGTTAAAGGCTTGTTAAAACGTAATAAATCATTGTAATTAAAACTTATCAAAACTGTTGTATTTGTAAGAAAGAAATATCCCCCAACTATCCCACATCTTTGTAGATCGTTGCGAAAAGCTATGTTATGTAGTAGCCTGATTGCAGATTCTCTACATTCAATATATGAGAGCCCTTCAAGGTGTGAGACTTGACAATGTATATTAAAACCTTTTGGAAATGTGCAGGGAGTGCATGGAAACTGTGTAATTTTGATGTAGGAATGGGAGTTATGTGACACACTCCATGGCGCAGGCCTGTTAATAAATTTGGTGTATCTGGAAATCTGTACATTACCCATGAGCTAGCCTAGAAGTGCTCTCTAATCTATGCCCGTTTTTGGAATAAATTTTAGTAAATCTTTTAGGCCATGTTAGATCATTTCTTTCTCACTAAGCTAGTTACTACAGTGGCATGAGTGACATAAAAGCACATAAAGCAACCTATTTTTTTTGCAACTGATGCTTGCAGAAGAATTTGTGCGTTATGTATTTATTTTGTATAAACCTCCTCCCAAACAGTTTTCTGTAAATCCTTCCCAGAGACCACTGTAGTTTTTTGAGTTTATTGAGCCCAATTCCTAAATTGGATCCAGCAAAAAGGAGAAGTATGCAGTTGTAAGAAAGTGATCCATTTCTAATTACATAGATTCCTGCATTAATTTCTAATAAAACGTGGCCTGATTGTTATACAAGTCACAATTATAGCAAAACAAAATCTGAACCAATATTGTACAAACAATTGTACTGTTCATGTCTTAAACTGACCACATTGAGTAAACCCACATTGCAGGAAGAAAAGTAAATGAACTGTAAAATAAATAAAAAACGATGGCGGAAATGGCTTTTTTTTTTTTCACCTCACCTCCAAGAAAAATTGAATAAAAAAAAGTGGTCAAAAAGTCATATACTGTAAATCCCAAAATGATACCAATAAAAACGACAGCCCCTTCAAGAAACAAGCCCTCACACAGCTACAATGGAGAAAAAATAGAAATGTTATGGATGTTGGTATTTGGCGATGCAAAATATAATTTATTTTTAATAAAGGGATTTTATGCTGAAAAAGTGTTAAAACATGAAAAACTATGGGCACAGTGTTTTAAATGCCGGCATAAATAAAGCCCTGCACTGGCGGACCCGACGCAGGCATGTAGAGGCGCCGGCCTCTACATAACTTCGGCGGATCCACCGCCCGTCTAAATGAAAGACAGCTACCTTGCTGGCTTACGTTAAGACCATTTTCTACGCCTAAAACAGGCGTAAAAAACTGAGATGGACCTGCTGGCCTGTCCACGCTCACTTTTCGATACTCACTCTCACTTCGCAGATACTGGACTTAGTATTAACCAATAGACCTGACAGAACAACAGATGTGCAAATTGGGGGACACCTGGGAAATAGTGACCATAAAGTAATAACCTTCCAATTATCATTCAAAAAAGCATTTCTACAGGGAGGAACAAAAATTCAAAAAAGCTAAATTTAGTCAAATAAGCGAGGCCATAGGCCTAACTAACTGGGACAAAGTCCTCAAAAACAAAAATACAGCCACAAAATGGGATATCTTTAAAAGCATCCTAAATTCTCATTGTGAGAGGTACATACCGTATGGGAATAAAAGGTTAAGGAACAAAAAGAAACCAATGTGGATAAATAGAAATGTAAAGAAAGCAATAAATGACAAAAAGAAAGCATATAAATCATTAACAAACGAGGGTAGTGAGGAAGCACTGAAAAACTATAAGGGAAAAAATAGAACATGTAAAAAACAAATAAAAGCGGCCAAACTAGAGACAGAGATTAATTGCCAAAGAGAGTAAAACTAACCCTAAAATTTTCTTCAATTATATAAATGTTAAAAAGTATAAATCTGAAGGTGTCGGCCCTTTAAGGAGTAATGAACGGCGAGTTGCAGAGAGCGATGAGGAGAAAGCAAAGCTGTTAAATGTTTTTTTCTCCAATGTATTCACTGAGGAACATAAACTGTCAGATGAAATGCTGAATGTAAAAATAAATCCCTTATTAAAAGTGTCCTGTCTGACCCAAGAAGAAGTACAACAGCGACTTAAAAAGATTAAAATAGACAAATCGCCAGTACCGGATAGCATACACCCCCGTATCCTAAGGGTATTAAGTAATGTCATAACTAGACCCTTATTTCTGATATTTGCGGACTCTATACTGACAGGGAATGTCCCACAGGATTGGCGCATAGCAAATGTGGTGCCAATACTTAAAAAGGGTCCAAAAACAGAGCCCGGAAACTATAGGCCGTAAGTTTAACATCTGTTGTGGGGAAACTGTTTGAAGGTTTTCTGAGAGATGCTATCTTAGAGGATCTCAACAGAAATAAGCAAATAACGCCATATCAGCATGGCTTCATGAGGGATCGGTCATGCCAAATGAATTTAATCAGTTTCTATGAGGAGGTAAGTTCTAGACTTGACAGCGGCGAATCAATGGATGTCGTATATCTGGACTTCTCGAAAGCATTTGACACTGTACTACATAAAAGGTTAGTATATAAAACGAAGATGCTTGGACTGGGAGAAAATGTCTGTAAGTGGGTAAGTAACTGGCTGAGTGACAGAAAACAGAGGGTGGTTATTAACGGTACACACTCAGATTGGGCAACTGTCAATAGTGGGGTACCTCAGGGGTCAATACTGGGCCCTATTCTTTTCAATATATTTATTAATTATCTTGTAGAAGGCTTGCATAGTAAAATATAAATTTTTGCAGATGACACTAAACTGTGTAAAGTAATTAACACTGAAGAGGACAATATACTGCTACAGAGGGACCTGGATAGATTGGAGGCTTGGGCAGATAAGTGGCAGATGAAATTTAACACTGACAAATGTAAAGTTATGCACATGGGAAGGAATAATGCAAGTCACCCGTACATACTAAATGGTAAAACACTCGGTAACACTGACATGGAAAAGGATCTAGGAATTTTAATAAACGGCAAACTAAACTGCAAAAACCAGTGTCAGGCAGCTGCCGCCAAGGCCAATAAGATAATGGGTTTCATCAAAATGGGCATAGACGCCCGTGATGAGAACATAGTCCTACAACTTTACAAATCGCTAGTCAGACCACACATGGAGTACTGTGTAGAGTTCTGGGCAGACATAGCAGAGCTGGAGAGGGTTCAGAGAAAGGAAACTAAAGTAATAACTGGAATGGGGCAACTACAGTACCCTGAAAGATGATCAAAATTAGTGTTATTTATTTAGAAAAAAGGCGACTGAGGGGAGATCTAATTACTATGTATAAATATATCAGGGGCCAGTACAGAGATCTCTCCCATCATCTATTTATCCCCAGGACTGTCACTGTGACGAGGGGACATCCTCTGCGTCTGGAGGAAAAAAGGTTTGTACACAAACATAGAAGAGGATTCTTTACAGTAAGAGCAGTGAGACTATGGAACTCTCTGCCTGAGGAGGTGGTGATGGTGAGTACAATAAAGGAATTAAAGAGGGGCCTGGATGTATTTCTGGAGTGTAATAATATTACAGGTTATAGCTACTAGAGGGGTCGTTGATCCAGGGAGTACTTCTGATTGCCTGAATGGAGTCGGGAAGGAATTTTTTACTCCCCTTAACCGCCTGCCGACCGCCTAACGCAAGGCTGCTGCAGGCTTTTTCCTCCTTGGCGCATCATCTTGCGAGAGGTGACCGCGGCTCGGCAGTTATACTGCAGCCTGCCAGCGATGATCAATCGCTGGCAGGCTGTAGATGTAAAATAAAAAGCATCAAAGAGGTATATCAGACACTGTTTTGTTAACAGCATCTGATATACCCATTTGCTGGGATCGACCACCAGAGGACCAGGTAGCTATGTAAAGTAGCACCACACTACCCCCCCCCCTTGTCAGTTATTAACCCCTTTGTTAACCCCTGATCACCCCATATAGACTCCCTGATCACACCCCTGTAAGGCTCCATTCACATGTCCATATGTGTTTTATGGATCCGCAAAACACGGACACTGGCAATGTGCTTTCCGCATTTTGCAGATCCGCACATTGCCAGAACTATATAGAAAATGCCTTTTCTTGTCCAATTGCGGACAAGAATAGGACATGTTCTATATTTTTGCGGAACGGAAGTGCGGATCCGCAATTCCAGATCCGAGCGGGACAAAGTCTGTCCCCATAGAAATAAATGTGTCCGCAATTCCGTTCCGCAAACAGAATTGCCGACGTGTGAATGGGGCATAAGGGTCCCTTATCACCACCAGTTAGTTAGCTACTTGTTAGGTAGTTAGCGCCCACCGCACCGCAGTCACTGATTTTGGCAGAGATTTTTTCATCCACATTGATCGATGCGAATGAAAAAATCTGTGACGTTCATTTTATTTTTTTTTTTTCTTTTCAGCCCAGAGGCTGAACGGAAGAAAAAAATCTCATTACCCGTATGCTCAATATAAGGAGAATAGCAGAAACTCCTAATGCTAGCCATACATGTAATGATTGCGGAGACCCTCAAATGCCAAGGCAGTACAAACACCTCACATATGACCCCATTTTAGAAAGAAGACACCCCAAATTATTCCGTGAGGGGTATGGTGAGTTCATGTAAAATTTTATTTTTTGTCACAAGTTAGTTTTTTTCTGTGAACTCGCCATGCCCTTCACGGAATACCTTGGGGTGTCTTCTTTCCAAAATGGGGTCACATGTGGAGTATTTATACTGCCCTGGCATTTTAGGGGTCCTAAAGCGTGAGAATCCAAATGCGTAAAAATGCCCTGTGAAATCCTAAAGGTACTCATGGGAATTTGGGCCCCTTTGCGCATCTTGGCTGCAAAAAAGTGTCACTCGTGGTATCGCCGTACTCACGAGAAGTAGGGCAATGAGTTTTGGGGTGTATTTTTTTATATACCCGTACTTTGTGTGAGAAATATCGCTGTAAACGACAACTTTTAAATTTTTTTTTTTATACAAAGTTGTCAATTTACAGAGATATTTCCCTCACCCAACATGGGTATATGTAAAAATACACCCCAAAACACATTGCCCTACTTCTCCTGAGTACGGCGATACCACATGTGTGACACTTTTCTGCAGCCTGGGTGCGCAAAGGGGCCCAAATTCCAACGAGTACCTTTAGGTTTTACAGGGATGCTCACAATTTAGCCCTGCCCAAAATGCCAGAACAGTAAACACACCCCACAAATGACCCCATTTTGGAAAGAAGATACCCCAAGGTATTTGCTGAGGGGCATAGTGAGTCCATGAAAAATTGAACTTTTTGTCACAAGTTAGCGGAAAGGGTGACTTTGTGAGAAAAAACAATAAAAAATCAATTTCCGCTAACTTGTGCCAAAAAAAAATCTTCTATGAACTCGCCATGCCCCTCACGGAATACCTTGGGGTGTCTTCTTTCTAAAATTGGGTCACATGTGGGGTATTTATACAGGCAGCAAAAAAGTGTCACACATGTGGTATCGCCGTACTCAGGAGAAGTAGGGCAATGTGTTTTGGAGTGTATTTTTACATATACCCATGCTGGGTGAGAGAAATATCTCTGTAAACTGACAACTTTGTATAAATTTGTTTTAAAAGTTGTCATTTACAGAGATATTTCTCTCACCCAGCATGGGTATATGTAAAAATACACCCCAAAACACATTGCCCTACTTCTCCTGAGTACGGCCATACCACATGAGTGACACTTTTTTGCAGCCAAAATGCTCAAAGGGGCCCTAATTCCAATGAGTACCTTTAGGATTTCACAGGCCATTTTTACGCATTTGGATTCTCATGCTTTAGGGCCCCTAAAATGCCAGGGCAGTATAAATACCCCACAAATGACCCCATTTTGGAAAGAAGACACCCCAAGGTATTCCGTGAGAGGCATGTCGAGTTCACAGAGAATATTTTTTTTTGGCACAAGTTAGCGGAAATAGATTTTTTATATTTTTTTTTTTTTTTTTTTTACAAAGTCTCATATTCCACTAACTTGTGACAAAAAAATAAAATTTTACATGAACTCACCATACCCCTCACGGAATACCTTGGGGTGTCTTCTTTCTAAAATGGGGTCACTTGTGGGGTATTTATACTGCCCTGGCATTTTAGGGGTCTCTAAAGCGTGAGAAGAAGTCTGCAATCTAAATGCGTAAAAATGCCCTGTGAAATCCTAAAGCTTTGCGCACCCAGGCTGCAGAAAAGTGTCACACATGTGGTATCGCCATACTCGGGAGAAGTAGGGCAATGTGTTTTGGGGTGTATTTTTACATATACCCATGCTGTGTGTGAGAAATATCTCTGTAAATGACAACTTTGTATAAAATTTTTTAAAAAGTTGTCAGTTTACAGAGATATTTCTCTCACCCAACATGGGTATATGTAAAAATATACCCCAAAACACATTGCCCTACTTCTCCTGAGTACGGCGATACCACATGAGTGACAATTTTCTGCAGCCTGGGTGCGCAAAGGGGCCCAAGTTCCAACGAGTACCTTTAGGTTTTACAGGGATGCTCACAATTTAGCCCCGCCCAAAATTCCAGAACAGTAAACTCGCCCCACAAATGACCCCATTTCGGAAAGTAGACACCCCAAGGTATTCACTGAGGGGCATAGTGAGTCAGTTGGAGATTATTTTTTTTGTTTTGCCAGAAGTTAGCAGAAATGGAAACTTTATTATTATTTTTTTTTTCCTCAGAAAGTGTCATTTTCCACTAACTTGTGAAAAAAAATGAAATCACACATGAACTCACCATGCCCCTCCACGAATACTATGGCGTGTCTTTTTTCTAAAATGGTGTCATTTGGGGGGTATTTATACTATCCTGGCATTCTAGCACCTGAAGAAACATGACAGGTGCTCAGAAAGTCAGAGCTGATTCAAAATGCGGAAATTCAATTTTTTGTGCACCATTTTTAAACGCTATAACTTTTACCCAAACCAATAAATATACACTTATTGCATTTTTTTTTTATCAAAGTCATGTAGAACAATAAATTTAGAGAAAAAGTTATATAGAAATGTAGTTTTAAAAAAAAAAATATTTACAACAAAGTGAAAAATGTCATTTTTTTGCAAAAATTTCAGTAATTTTTGATTAATAGCAAAAAAAGTTAAAATGTCAGCAGCATTGAAATACCACCAAATGAAAGCTCTATTAGTGAGAAGAAAAGGAGGTAAAATTCATTTGGGTGGTAAGTTGCATGACGGAGCAATAAACGGTGAAATTAGCGTAGTGCAGAATTGTAAAAAGTGTTTGGTCATTAAGGGTGTTTAAGCTAGGGGGGCTGAAGTGGTTAAGTGGGGAAAATTGGCTTCTACCTCACAGGTTTTTTTATTTTTTATTTTTTTATTTTTTTTTGCCTTCATCTGGATCAACTAGCAGGATGACAGGCCAAACTGGATGGACAGATGTCTTTTTTCGGCCTTATGTACTATGTTACTAGATTGTGCCGCAAATGACCTTTGCTTCCAGAAATACGTTTTTCTGGCATATTTCTGTTTATTAAATGATGCCCTATATACATTTGGTATCTCTATAACCGTATTAACCCACAGAATAAAATTAGCATTCTATATACAGCATGAGGAACCTCATAAAAAATGCTGACAGAACTGCAAATTTTGCCCCCTCTAACCACCCAAAAAATGGTATTGAAAGTGATATAAAAAGAGATATACATGTACCCCAAAATGATAACAATAAAAACTACAGTTCATCCCACAAAAAAAAAAAAAGCCTTCACACAGCTACGCTGGTGAAAAATAACAATGTTATGGTGATTCAGAATAGCATTTATTTTTAATACAAAAGGGATTTTTGCTGAAAGTTATATGCTATATAAAGTTACGCTATAACCGTATCAACCCACAGAATAAAATTATTATGTTGTGCACCACATGAGGAACCTCATACAAATAAAAACACATTATTTTAGACATAAAGGTAAATTATATAAATATATCAACTCAAATTCAGCACTAACATGAAGTGCAATGTGTCACGAGAAAACATTCTTAGAATCGCTTGGATCAGTAAAAGTGTTACATGATATGTGAGAAAGTGAATCTGGGTCGCACCTCCTCAACACTATGCTTTTGATATAACCACTGTTTCTCACTATATTTAAACGGGCTTTTCAGCACAATTATAACTAGAGATGTCTCGAACATAAAATATTCCGTTCGCGAACCTCCATAGGCTTCAATAGGCAGGGGAATTTTAAAACCCACAGGGACTCTTTCTAGCCACAATAGTGATGGAAAAGTTGTTTCAAGGGGACTAACACCTGGGCTGTGGCATGCCGGAGGGGGATCCATGGCAAAACTCCCATGGAAAATCACATAGTTGACACAGAGTTGGGTTTTAATCCATAAAAGGCATAACTCACCTAACAATCCTAAATTTTTTTGAACAACGTGCTTTAAAACATCCAGTATGTGTATACGATCAGGTATGATGTATCGATCAGGTAGTGTAAGGTTTACGCCCACTTCCCAGACATTGACAGACCAAACCCACCGTTTAATGCACCGCGAACAGTCCATTTGCACAACTGCAAACTCCCCATTTGCACAAGGTTGGATACCAAGCTAGCCACGTCCCGATGATGTCATTGAAGGTTTCTTCCTCCACCCAGCTACGTACAACACCAAGGGTCCCCGAAAGGTGAATTGAATTGATTTTTCGAAACAGGGAGATGGTTAAAAAACGCTGGCTCCCTCCCCTTTGTTTTAATCCACGGTCACTGCGTCTGCGCTGTGCAATTTACTCTCACACCCGATATGAGTGTTATTTTCTGTAGTTCTCTTCTCATCAGTTTAATCCCTGTTACGTCCCCAATCTGGGGTCCATTTATTGAATTGATTTTTCGAACAGGGAGATGGTTAAAAAAATGCTGGCTCCCTCCCCTTTGTTTTAATCCACGGTCACTGCATCTGTGCCGTGCAATTTATTGTCACACCCGGTATGAGTGGTGGGCACTGGCAGTGGGCACACTACAGTCAGTGGAAGTGGGCCTGACACACACTGGCAGGCAACTAACCTTAGATTAAAGGGGAAAAATTAAATGCTTTTTTTTATGCAAAGTCCTGTGCCACAAGGTATGAGTGGTGGGCACTGGCAGTGGGCACACTACAGTCAGAGGAAGTCGGCCTGACACACACTGGCAGGCAACTAACCTTAGATTAAAGGGTAAAAATTAAATGCCTTTGTTTATGCAAAGTCCTGTGCCACACGGTATGAGTGGTGGGCAGTTGCAGTGGGCACACTACAGTCTGTGGGCCTGCAGCTCCTCACACACGGGCAGGCTAGGCAACTGCAATATATATATGGAGAAAAAATAGATAAAAGCAGACTAATGTAGCAGCCCTAAAAAGGTATTTGGGGTGCTGTGACGCTGTCCTTACAGCAGATGAGTCTATGGACACAGAACACTGGCCTAGCTAACGCTTTCCCTATGAATTCAGAATCATCAGCACAGCAGCAGCTGCAGTCTCCCTGCTCTCACTAACATGCAGCTTCAGACTGAATCTAAAATGCCTACCCTTTTTATAGGAGGTGGTAAGGTGTGGGAGGGAGGGTGCTGATTGGCTGGAATGTGTCTGCTGACTGTGAGGTACAGGGTCAAAGTTTGCTCAATGATGATGTATAGGGGGCGGACCGAACATAGCATATGTTCGCCTGCCGCGGCGAACGTGAACAAGCTATGTTCGCCGGGAACTGTTCTCCGGCGAATAGTTCGGGACATCTCTAATTATAACTCATATCAAAATATGCTATGCATAATCATGAGGCATTGGTATACCGTTTGATCAAAGCGCATAGGCCCACTTACCGCGACAAGGTCGCCCCATTCAAGTGGGAAGCTACTCTAACTATGGCGCTGCGCCGCGTCCACGGACACCCAGCACCGCAACAGCGGAGGGCGGGACCCAGGCACCACACAGTACCCCCACCATGCGGTGAGACCACCATGGCCCTGGGCCCCACCAGCACAGCACACGGGCACCAATGGCACCAATGTGAACATGTGTGGTGCTGGGTGTCCGTGGACGCGGCGCAGCGCCGCGCCATAGTTAGAGTAGCTGCCCACTTGAATGAGGCGACCTTGTCGCGGTAAGTGGACCTATGCGCTTTGATCAAACTGTATACCAATGCCTCATGATTATGCATAGCATATTTTGACATGAGTTATTAATTGTGCTGATAAGCCCGTTTAAATATGGTGGGAAACAGTGGTTATATCAAAAGCATAGTGTTGAGGAGGTGCTACCAGATTCACTTTCTCACATATCAGTAAAAGTGTTATTACCAGAAAAAATTACATGTCAGATTTGAAAAATGGGGCTTCGGCATTTGGTCCACACTAGACTTTGCTTGAAGTGGTTAGAGACAACCTATAACCAAAAATAAATTGGCTAGTAAAATAATAATCACATCATGTAAATATACTGTTTTCTGTGGGCTAGAAGATGCACCTTTTTTTTTTTTTAACCTAAAAGTGAGGGAAAGATATGGGTTGTTGATTCAGGGAGTTATTCTGATTGGACGGGAATTAATTTTTCCCCCTTAAGTGGGGAAAATTGGCTTCTACATCACAGTTTTTTTTTGTTTTTTTTTGCCTTCCTCTAGATCAACTTGCAGCATAACAGGCTGAACTGGATGGACAGATGTCTTTTTTTTTCGGCCTTATAAACTGTTACTATGTTACTAAATTCTAGATGTGTCTTATATTCTGAAAAATATGGTAACTAAATTATTACCAGTGAAAACGTGATAGATGTTGTGTTCCTGTTATGCAAATAAGTCCGCTATTCCGCTAATTTGATTGCTGCTGACATTTTTAGTTTTTCTGATATTAATCAAAAAAGACCGCAATTTTCTTAAAAAAAGTGTATTTTTAACATTTTCTGGTAAAATTGTTCAAATATAATTACATTTCTATACAAGTTTGTGTCAGAATTTATTGTGCTACATGTCTTTGATTAAAAAAAAATCCAATAAGTGTATATTTATTGGTTTGCGCAAAAGTTATAGCGTTTACAAACTATGGTACAAAAAAGTGAATTTCCGCATTTTGAAGCAGCTCTGACTTTCTGAGCACCGGTCATGTTTCTTCAGGTGCTAGAATGGCAGGATAGTATAAATACCCCCCAAATGACACAATTTTAGAAAGAAGACACCCCAAAGTATTCGCGGAGGGGCATGGTGAGTTCATGTATCATTTAATTTTTTTTCACAAGTTAGCAGAAAATGACACTTTCTGAGGAAAAAAAATAATAATAAAGTTTCCATTTCTGCTAACTTCTGGCAAAAAAAATAAAAAATCTCCCACAGACTCACTATTCCCCTCAGTGAATACCTTGGGGTGTCTAATTTCCAAAATGGGGTCATTTGTGGGGTGTGTTTACTGTTATGCTATTTTGGGCGGGGCTAAATTGGGAGCAGCCCTGTAAAACCTAAAGGTATTCGTTGGACTTTCCGCCCCTTTACGCACCTAGGCTGCAAAAAAGGGGCACACATGTGGTATCACAGATGTAGGGCAATGTGTTTTGGTGTGTATTTTTACATATATCCATGCTGGGTGAGAGAAATATCTCTGTAAGGCTACATGCACACGACAGTTGTTTTTTGCTGTCCGCAAATCACGGATCCGTCTTCCTTTTTTTTTTACATCCACATCCGTTCCGCGTGTCCGCAAATTTTGTAGGTTGTGTTTCCGTGTGTCTTCCGTTTTTTTTTGCGGATCCACAAAAAAAAAAAAACGGAAGGCTTGAATCAGTCTCTTAAAGTACCTGTACAAGTCCCCTGGTTTCCAAGCAGCCATCCACAAAAAAAAACGGATGCGGATGACAAACGGATGGCTTCCGTTGCTCATCCGCATTTTTTGCGGACCCATTGACTTCTATGGGTCTGCAAACCGTTTTTTGCGGACAAGAATAGGACATGTCATATTTTTTTTGCGGACGTGAAATGCGGACAGCGGACGCGGACAGACAACGGAAGAGGCATCCTCATTTTTAACGGATCCATAGAAATAAATGGGAAACCATCGGATCCCCCAAAAAAAACGGAACGGAGGCCGCAAAAAAAACACTGCCGTGTGCATGTAGGCTAAATTACAACTTTTTCCATTTTTTTTATACAAAGTCGTCAATTTACAGAGATATTTCTCTCACCCAGCATGGGTATATGTAAAAATACACCCCAAAACACATTGCCCTACTTCTTCTGAGTACTACGATACCACATGAGTGACACTTTTTTGCAGCCTAGGTGCGCAAAGGGACCCGAATTCCAATGAGTACCTTTTAGGAGGGCATTTTTGCGCATTTGAATTCCAGACTTCTTCTCACACTTTAGGGGCCCCTAAAATGCCAGGGCAGTATAAATACCCCACATGTGACCCCATTTTGGAAAGAAGACACCCCAAAGTATTCCGTATTTTTTTTTTTGGCACAAATTAGCGGAAATTGATTTTTTTTTTTCTCACAAAGTCTCCCTTTCCGCTAACTTGTGACAAAAAGTTCCATCTTTAATGGACTCAATATGCCCCTCAGAGAATACCTTGGGGTGTCTACTTTCCGAAATGGGGTCATTTGTGGGGTGTTTGTACTGCCCTGGCATTTAAGGGTCTCCGCAATCATTACATGTATGGCCAGCATTAGGAGTTTCTGCTGCTATTCTCCTTATATTGAGCATACGGGTAATGAGATTTTTTTTTTCCGTTCAGCCTCTGGGCTGAAAAAAAAAATGAACGGCGCAGATTTCTTCATTTGCATCGATCAATGTGGATGAAAAAATCTCTGCCAAAAAATATGCAAAAAAAAAAAAGAGGGGAAAGGACATAGGAGTGCTTGCGAAGTAAGGCCCCATTCACACGTCCGCAAAAATGTCCCTATCTATTCCGCAATTCTGCGGAATAGATGCGGACCCATTCAGTGTGAATGGCGCTGATGCGGAGAGCACACTATGTTCTCTCCGCATCAGCATTTGCGGAGCTGTGGCCGCGAACTTCCGGGTTTCGGCCCCGAAACATCCGGCCGCAGCTCCGCAAAAGATAGAGCATGTCCTATTCTTGTCCCCAGCCTGCGGACAAGAATAGGAATCTCTATGAAGAGTGTCGGCATGGTGTGCTGCGGATCCACAATTTGCAGGTCTGCAGCACACCACGGACGTGTGAATGGACCCTAAAGCTGCGATCGCTAATAAAGATCCAAAAAGTTTAAAAGTGATCTTTATAGCGCTGCAGCGATTTTACGGTGTTTTTGCAGTGATCAGAAAAAAAATAATTCTGACACTGCGGTGGGGCGGACTGAACGCAAGTGTGCGCACAAGATCAGGTCTGATCGGGCGAACACTGCGTTTTTTGTAGAGCCTAAGGTGACCCTAATGTACTGATATAGATCTGATTGCGATCAGTCTTGATCACTTACAGATACTATATAGTAATAGTGCTGATTAGCGATAGTGATGACGCTAATCAGTGACTGCGGTGCGGTGGGCACTAACTACCTAACAAGTAGCTAACTAACTGGCGGTGATAAGGGCCCCTAGGCCCCATTCACGCGTTCGCAATTCTGTTCCACATTTTGCGGAACGGAATTGCGGACCCATTCATTTCTATGGGGACAGACTTTTTCCCGCTCGGATCCGGAATTGCGGATCCGCACTTCCGTGTCCGCAAAAATATAGAACATGTCCTATTCTTGTCCGCAATTGCGGACATGAAAAGGCATTTTCTATATAGTTCTGGCAATGTGCGGATCCGCAAAATGCGGAAAGCACATTTCCGGTGTCCGTGTTTTCCGGATCCGCAAAACACATACGGACGTCTGAATGGAGCCTTACAGGGGGTGATCAATGACATGGGTGTGACAAGGGGTGATCAGGGAGTTAATATGGGGTGATCAGTGGTTAATAAGGGGTTAATAAGTGACAGGGGGGGGGGGGTTTGGTGTGTGGTGATTGGTGCACTTACATAGCTGCCCGTGTCCTCTGGTGGTCCCAAGCAAAAGGGACCACCAGAGCAGCAGGCATATCAGACGCGGTTTACAAAACAGCGTCTGATATGCGATTTGGATGCGATTTACTGACATCTACAGCCTGCCAGCGCTGATCATGTAGACTAAGTTCTAAACTGTCGGGCTGCAGTGAACACGCGCGCGTTCACATGAAATCTCGGGTCTCTTGGGATGACGCCGATAGGCGGGATGGAGACCTGAGAGAACCACCTCCCGCACGCCTTTCGGCGTTAGCGTGACGGGAGGTGGTTAATCAGTGATACAGTGTGTTTACATGAGGAATAACGCTGTTTTTGATTGGTTTCTGGCATTTCTTTTACTAATTTTACTCTGTGCATGCTGAAAGTCTAGTTTGCAGTTCTCACAGAGATGGTGGTCCACCTGCTGCCATCTACTACATCCATAAACTACAGAAGTATCTGCTTCATAATTCTTACTCAGAGTAAGGCCCCTTTAACACTTTTGCGATTTTTCCGCACGAGTGCAAAGCGTTTCAATGCCTTTTGCACGCGCGTGGGAAAAATCGGCATGTTTGGTACCCAGACCCGAACCTTCATCACTGAAGTTCGGGTTTGGGTTGAGTATTCTGTAGATTTTCTTATTTCCCCTTATAACATGGTTATAAGGGAAAATAATAGCATTCTCAATACAGAATGCTTAGTAAAATATGGATGATGGGGTTTAAAATAAAAAAATTAACTCACCTTATCCACTTGATCGCGTAGTGGCGATCTCTTCTGTCTTCTTCAAGCATTAGCTGCTTGCTAAAGGTACTGTGATGACGTCACCAAGCTCATCACATGGTCCATCACCATGGTGATGGACCATGTGATGTGACGTCACCACAGGTCCTTTAGATGGTAGCAAATGCTTGAAGAAGACAGAAGAGATAAGCAACTGCGCGATCAAGTGGATAAGGTGAGTTGTTTTTATTTATTTTTTTAACCCCTTAATCCACATTTTACTAAGCATTCTGTATTGAGAATGCTATTATTTTCCCTTATAACCATGTTATAAGGGAAAATAATAAAAATCTGGTCCCGTCTCTTAGCA
This sequence comes from Bufotes viridis, assembly GCA_033119425.1. Taxonomy (NCBI): domain Eukaryota; kingdom Metazoa; phylum Chordata; class Amphibia; order Anura; family Bufonidae; genus Bufotes; species Bufotes viridis. The sequence continues at coordinate 206,196,837 of CM065593.1, read as the reverse complement.
ACCTTGCAGTAAAATCGCACTGCATCCGCACTTGCCTGCGGATGCTTGCGATTTTCCCGCAGCCCAATTCACTTCTATGGGGCCTGCGTTGCGTGAAAAACGCACAATATAGAGCATGCTGCGATTTTCACGCAATGCAGAAGTGATGCGTGAAAATCACCGCTCATGTGCATAGAGCCCCATAGAAATGAATGGGTCCGGATTCAGTGCGGGTGCAATGCGTTCACCTCACGCATTGCACCCGTGCGGAAATCACGCCCGTGTGAAAGGGGCCTAAGAGTTCTGGCTTATTTGCCTGCCATCATGCTCATGAACAGATGGCATTGCCTCCAGACCTGTGACACTTTGATGTGGAGGTGAGAAGGGCACTATCTAATGTAATTCATTTCAAGCATATACAGGAGCCGGCATATCAGCAGATGTGCTGGAGAAAGCAGAGCCAATAACAATTGAAAAGACAGGTGCACTCTGCGGTCTTACTAAACCCTCATACTGATATTAAAATTGAGAGATTAGCAAACATATCCTACTATGGAGGACATGTCTGATCTTGTGCGCCACGCCAAGGTTTCTCAAGTAGCTTGGGACCGAACACTAAAAAGGTATACATTTTTGCAGCAGTTATTGTTATTTTTCAATTGACATCTTGTGTAGGATGTCCTCCACTGTATGCATTTTTTCTGGGGATCGCCATTAGCAACGGGCTACAAGTGCAGGATCTGCTCCCCTGTATATAGATGTACAACTGAAATTGGGTTTGAGCACTTTCTGCCTGTTTACCACAATGCCATTTTTTCATTTGTTTTGTAGAGAAAGCAGAGCCCCCAGATCTGTAACCTGCTAGTGTGCCTTTGCTGATGCTCTCATGTATCTAATCTCATAATATCAATTAGATACACGGGTGACTTAGATACATGGGTGACTTAGCAGATCATCAATGTGTATGACCAAGCCACTATCTCCACTACTACACACAACACTGGGGTATAGGTCCTCTATAGTGTGGTAGAACCTACAACTCCCAACATGGATTTACAGAAAGGTAGAATTATTATGAGGAAGTTAAAGGGATAATAATGATTAACTTTGGCCACCAGTACTAGGCCACACAGATCTGCAGGCTCATGAGAGGCATAGGAAGTTGCATAATTATATAGAATTGCATATGCTAAATTCTAGAACTCCGATGTGCATCATGAGTGCAATTCTAGAAATCTAGTAAAGACTGAGGGGTAGATTCATCAAAACTGGTGTAAAGGAAAACGGTCTTAGTTGCCAACAGCAACCAATCAGATTCCATCTTTCATTTTCCCAAGGAGCTCTGAAAAATGAAAGGTAGAATCAGGTTGGTTGCTATGGACAACTAAGTCAAATTTCATTTAATTTACACCAGTTTTGATAAATTGACCTGTCTTCATTGGAATTCTGTAGTATAGGTCCCTTAGGCTACATGCACACGATGGTGAAAAACAATTGACATACTGTCAGTTTTTAATGGCCATCCTGCACCCATGTGTCCATCTATTTGTCCGTTTTTAATGCATGAATTTCATTGGTTTATTTTTTTTGTTTAGCATCCCAACCCCTGCAGTGCCCTTAGTACACCCCACAGTGCCCCCAGTATCTATAATGGCCTCCCTTTAATGCTCCGATTCTACTAATGCCATAGTAGCCCCAGTATATATAAAGTCCCCCACAGTGCTACCTTGTATATAAAATTTCCCCCATAGTGCCCCTGTATATAAAATCCCCCTAAGAGTGTTCCCCAGTATAAAATATCCCAAATGGTGCCACTTTACATATGAAATGCCCCAGAAATGGCCCCCTGTATATAAAATGCTCCTAATACTGCAAAGCTTAAAGCAGGATGTTCTCAGATGGAAGTGGACACTGAGCTTAGTGTCAGAGTGTCATTAGCAGGTTGCAACAGTGACACAGACAGGAAGAGTCACAGAAAGGCATAGAAGTGGACGTCCTTTGGCCACATCCCACACTGATAACTGCTTCATTTTAGACAATGCCCTGCGGAACCGGATGATAAATGCCATACAACTGGAGGCACATTTTAGGGAGGTGAGGGGAACTCAAGTGTCACATCAGACCATTTGAAACCTTTACATCAGCATGATCTGTGTACTAGAGGACCTGAAATGGTACCTGACCACACCACCAGGCACAGGTGACATCATCTTGCATGGGCCAGGGAGCATCTACGCTGGACGAAGGACCAGTGGGCCTCAGTGTTGTTCGCTGATGAAAGTTGATTCACGCTGAGCAGAAATAATGTCCGCCAACGATGTTAAAGACGTCAAGGAGCACGCTGTGTATCATCCACTGTCGTCAGCCTTTGGTGGTGCTGTTATTAGTGTTGCCAAGTGTGTCAGGTCAATACAAGAACTGCCCTACAGTTTGTGAATGGTACAGTAACAAACCTATACTAGTTGAATAACGTCATTGTGCCTTTGCATGAACAAGACAGGCCTAATTTTATCTTCATGGACGACAATGCGCCAGCTCATCGAGGTCACCTAATTATGGAACAGCTGCTGAGGACTGGGGTACCTCAAATGGAGTTGCCTGTACTTTTTCCAGACCTGAATCCCATTGAAAAACCGATGGGATCAGCTGCACTTATTTCAGCAATCTCACCCAGTTGACGCCTTCCACCACTTTACCGTACATATTACCTGTGTTTTTTTTAACCCCTGAAAGGCATTTTAACACATTTTAAAGGCCATTAGACAGGTGCACTTGTGTCTACATGGCCATTAAAAGCAGGCCCATTGATTTTAATGGGGTCCGTCTGACCGTGAAAACAGCCAAAAATAGGACATGTCCTATTTTTGATGGCCGGTATTCAGTGTCCGTTAAAAAACGGCTGTTTGAATAGCCCCATAGACTGTAATGGTTCTGAAAACGGCCGTCAAATGCCTGTTTTTCACTGTTGTGTGCATGTAAATTTACAGACAGGGAGGACCTTCAGAATAATAAATTGTGAGGGTGGTAATGGGACAGGCCCGGACTGTCCCACCCGGGAGTCTGTGAAATCCCTGGTGGGCCTGAACCAACAAGTGAGCTTCCTTGCTTATAAACCGGATACTGGTAAACTCCGCCTCCTGTGAGTACATTACATACGCAGTAGGAAGGGTGGTTACAGTGGCCCCCATCTCCTGAACGTGAGGACTCCGCAATAACGTTCTGCTCAAGGGCCCTGCTGCTACAAGCAGCTGTTATAGACAGTAATTCCTGAATACCGGGTCCTCCAATCAACACTCTTGGTAAGTAAGGCTGCATCCACATGGTCTGATTTTTATAAAATCGCTGCAAAAAAACAGCATTTTGCCTCGATTTTCTGGAAAATCAGATCATGTGGACACATCCTTACTGACCAAGAGTGCTAATAGGACTGAAACCTGTCAGTCAAAAGTATTTACAGATTCTCCTCCAATGAATCAGCACTGCAGCTTGGTTCTGTTACTGTATCTATGCACATACCTGGTTCTGTTACTGTATTTATGCACACAGCTTGGTTTTGTTATTCTATGAATGCACGCATCCTTGTCCGCAAAACGGACAATAATAGGACATGTTCTATTTTTTTGCATGGTCGAGGAATGGACTTACAGATGCGGACATCACACGAGTGTGCTGCCTGCATCTTTTTCAACCCCATTGAATGGGTCTGCATACGATCTGCAAAAACATGGCTCGGATGTAGACCAAAACTACGCCCTTTTACATGAGCCCCCAGGCCGCTTTAAATAATGTAAAAAAAAAATGGCCACTGGGCCAAGGACCTCCTTACCAGTGCGGCGCATATGGGAGGAAATATATTCTCATGCCCTGGGCCGCGCGTCTCCATCTGCCAGGCTGGAGCACTGCGCTAGCAAATCACAGCGCTCAGTTCACAGCCTCAGAGGTCCCAGGCAATTAGCTGAGTGCTGCGATTGGCCAGCGCTCCAGCCTGGCTGGATGGAGACAGAGATGCGCGCATATGTCAAGACCCGGCTGGTGAGAGGCCCTGGGGGCTGGTGATAGGCATAAGGGGCAGATCAGAGGCACTGGGGGCTGGTGAGAGGCACTGCCGGGAGCTCAGACGCACTGGGGGCAGCTCAGAGGCAATGGAGGCAGGTGAGAGGCACTGGTGGGAGCTCAGACGCACTGTGGGCTGGTGAGAGGCGCTGGGGGTTGGTGAGAGGTGCTGGGGGCTGGTGAGAGGTGCTGGGTACAGCTCAGAGGCGCTTGGGACAGCTCGGAGGCACTAGGGGCAGGTGAGAGGCACTGGGGGCTGGTGAGAGGTGCTGGGTACAGCTCGGAGGCGCTTGGGACAGCTCGGAGGCACTAGGGGCAGGTGAGAGGCACTGGGGGCTGATGAGAGGCTTCTGGGGGCTGATGAGAGGCTTCTGGGGGCTGATGAGAGGCTTCTGGGGGCTGATTAGAGGCTTCTGGGGGCTGATGAGAGGCTTCTGGGGGCTGATGACAGGCACTGGGGGGTCTGAGCTGAGGTCTGTTCGGGAGTCTGATCTGAGGTCTTATTGGGTTTCTTATTTGGGGCTGTTAGCTGAGGTCTGAATAACATTGGGGGTCTGACCACGAGGTATAATGAAAAATATTATTTTCTTAATGTCCCCCTCTAAAACCTAGGTGCGTTTTATGGTCCGGTGCATCTTATGAGGAGAAAAATACGGTATTTGCTTGCTCCTCCTCCCGATCTCTCCTGCCCTTTTGTGTATGCCACGCTCTGTGACGTCGTGGATGGTGAGTTGATTTGGTGGTGCAATGGGCCACTTGACTGCATTTGCCCCCCCAGGACTAAGGCTGCCAGCCCTCCCCTGGCCCTAAGAGAGACAGATTTAGATGAATTTGTGTATTAACAACTTTGTGCTCCAGTCACATCCCGAGCTACCTTAAAGTTCATCTTCAGCAGATTTGTACCTATGAAACTGGCTTACCTGTTGCATGTTCACTTGGCAGCTGAAGGCATCCGTTTTATAGGTACAAATCTGTTGACAGATGCCCTTTAACAATTCTGCTGTAATGTGACATCTTATACTCTAGTCACACACAAAGCTGCCGGGAAAGCTCTAATTAAAAATTTGCGTTGTAAGCAAATCTACCCTTTCTACCAGATCAGTACAGAGGGCAGATCTGAGTCTGAGAGAGCTGAATAATGGCACGGATTCACATACCTAGAATAAAGAGTCTTCTCCAATAGTACGTAATGGAGGAATGGTGGACACTAGGCAGCACTGAAGAGGGTTAATGCAGTGTCACAGGTCCTAGTTGGCAGGGGTGCACCTAGCCTTGCCTGATGTGAAAACTGAAATGGCACCCCCCTGGCATTGTGCCAAATTCTCAATCCAACCTGTACCGCTCCCCCAGCCCTGTTGTTAGAAAAATATTTGGAAAAACTTACATACAGCACTATATACCTCATGCATTGGTGTAAACGTTCTCTTTCCTCATCTTCTCCATTCGGACCAGACTGCCATGACAATTTCTTTCAGCTGTGTCTTGTCTGTGCAGAGCTTACCACCCAGACATCTCAGGTTCATCACTTTTCTATCATCTTCCCTCTCCAGGTGCCCCAACATTGCTATCCTGCTGCCACCCCAGTGCTGTGCCTGCTATGGTCCCCAAAGCCTTCAAACACTATACTGCAAAACTAATAGTGCCATGCAGATAGTCCCCCCATACTAATAGTGCTCTCAAACTGCTCTCAGTAGTAATAGTGGCCCCTACAGCGCCCCAATAATGGTAATGCATCCCCATAGTGCCCCGATTAGTAGTAGTGCCCTCCTTATTGTGCCCAATAATAATGCCCCACAGTGCTCCGAGCAGTAATAAGACCCTTCTATAAGGTACCCCTATGAAAACCACAATAGTAATAAGACCCCCTATAGTGTCTCCAGTAGTTATAATGTCGCCCATTGTGGCACTAGTATTTATAAAGCTCTCCTGCAGTGCCTCCTGTAGTTATGATGACAGACTGCCCCCGAATGCACCCTGTATTATCATGCCCCACCTGTAGTGCTCCAGCCTGTATTATAATGCCCCAATAGTGTCCCCCATAGTTCTCTGTATTATAATACCCTTATAGTGCTGTCCTGTATTATAATGCCCCTTGTAATGCCCTACCATAGTGCCACTAGTATTATAATGTCTGCTGTAGTTCCCCCTGTATTATATTGCTCCCTTTAGTGCTGTAGTTCTTCCTTCTCAAAGTGCACCCAGTAATGCAGACACATAAAAAAAAATAACTTACCTGACTTCTTTTCTCCTGCACTGTCTGCAATACAGGCTGGAAGAGGCCCGTGGCCTGCGTTCCATCACCATTTTATTTTCAGTTTTTTTGATCCGCCTAAAAAATGGATCTCAGATGTAGATGGCTAAAATGTATGCAAAATGTGCATAACTGATGTACAGGTTTTTTACAGGATCCTTTTGTTTATGGGATCCATTTTTTTTCTGCTCAGGCAGCCACCATGACATCACTGCCGCTTTCTGGATCAGGCAGTGCAATCACATGATCACAAATGTACGTGCCTCCTAAGACCCCGCACTAGAAGCTCACAGGTCTTTCAGTCTTGACATACACACTGTTTTACACCAGGTTTCCATAACAAGGAAGCCATTTTTCTTCATTGTTATAGGTCACTGTTAAGGCCGAACTGGATGGACAAATGTCTTTTTTCGGCCTTATAAACTGTTACTATGAGTTGTGGTGCTGTGGAAGTCACTGTTAAGGGGGAAGTCCGCTGTATGAAGAGGTAGCTGCGTCTGTGTGCGAGTGCTGCTTCCTCTTCAAAATAACCTGCGTCTTGTTTCCTTTGAAGCGGTGGTGCAGTGTAGTTACAATATATTCACTTGAACAGGAAGGAGCCATCCCATAGAAATGAATGGGGATAGTGCAGTTGTAATTACACCTGCTCACCGCTGCAGTTGTGATGGTGAGCAAGTAAACTATGAAGAGAAGCTTGCACTCGTATGAGCAATGCGGTCTCTTCAAACTGCAGATCAGCGCGGGTGCCGGAAATCAGGCCCCCACCAATCTGATATTGATTATTCAATATAAAAAATAAAGCTGATAACCTCTTTAATGGCAAGAGCACTGAAGGGTTAAATAGAATGAGCCATATGGTATGTATGGATGACAGGATGGTGGGGGAGATCATGCTAGAGGGGGGATATTTTTAAAGTAGCCTTATTTCCATATATAGGAAGGTCTCCGCCTGTTACAATGGAATGTGAAACACAGCTATCTCTTGTTATGTATGTATGTACTATATAAGGTGGACACTGTATAAGAATAAACTAGAGTTGTCTTTGAAGGTCACTGGCTTGGTGGTTCTTTCTGACACAGCTCTCCAGACGTCTGCCTCACGGGATGAAGGAAGAACCAGGCTGCAGAAATACACTAACTCTTTCAGCTGGGGGCATCGTCCGGGATAGAATACAGACACGCTTCGGTGAGTCCGGGAGCATCCTGCCTATTTTTTTTTTCTTTTTAAGGATTGTGGGCTTCCGATGCTTTCCGAGGACTGTCTGTTATTTCTATTTTAACCCAATTTAGACACACTGAAAGGAATAGTATCTATCTTTTGGCAAGATAGAGGTCGGCTTTAGGCAAGCTGGACTGTAAATAGGGAACCTATCTTTTGGCAAGCTAGGCGGCCTGCTTTTGGCAAGCAGGACTGTAAATAGTGACTCTATCTTTAGGTAAGATGGACAGTCGGTCTTCAGGCAAGATAAACTGTAAATAGTCTCTAGCCCTATGAGATAAATTCTTTAGGTAAGAATTTAAAAGAGGAATTCTTTTGGCAAGAATTCAAATATTGTCTGCACCCTGGTTTTTCTTATCCCTATCTCTATCGCTTCTTATCTGTCGCATTCTTCCTTTCTCTTGTATGTTATTATGTTATGATGCATTAAGTAATTTTATTTTATGCTGAAGGTAAGCAGCAAATGATACTGTGAAAATTGTTTTATTTCTGCTGAAGGTAAGCAGCAAATGATACTGTGAAAACTGTACTAACTTTATTGTGTGTGTCCTGGAAAACCGTAAGACGCCCCACCACTCTGGCTAGGGAAACCCGCTGACCCAGAAACTGGTGAACGCCAGTGACGGTTTGAAAGGATAATACTAACAGGCAGTTGAGAAGGAAGTTGAGCATAGACATACGTCCTTTCCATCCAGTTGACAAGTATTGTCAGAACTTTCACAGTTCAGTACAGCCAGTCCTGGGGAGAGTTCTGCTCTGCCTCCGTCTCAATTAAATTATAAGAAATGGGTGCGAAGCAAGGAAAGGTCTCTCCACCCGCTCCGTATGTAGGAGAAACATGTAAGGATTATGTTGCACGGGTCTGTGGGACTAATCATTATTTAGTTACTCCCTGGGTGGATAATATGGCAGGATGGACAGAGAGATGAAGAGTATACATTTGTTTCCTCGGATAGGGACTAATGACACCTTCTATATGGACATGGTGAAAGAATATGTCCGTGATCAACTCTGAGCCCGGACATTCTCTGTAAACTGCTTGTCACCTTATCTCAAGTGCTAGCCAAGCTATGTGTTTATGCAGCGTGGGGTGGGAAGAGAGGGGGCACACAGCTGCGGGCTGTCTTCTCTGCCTACAGAGTGACATATGGACTGAAGGAGCATGCTGGAGTCAATTTAGTAAACAATGCCACAGCCCCAGCATAATACCCCTCATTTTCCTGTAGCTTGAGGGCAACAGACATCACAATGAGGAAGCCCGTGGGACAGTATCCAGCATTCACTCTCATTACAAACCACTATAAGGAATCACCACTGATTGTGTTAACCATAGAGGGACGTCCTCTCCCTTTTCTTGTGGATTCTGGTGCTACTTGTAGTACTATATGTGAGGATTATTATGGTGGTCCAAGAGAGAATGCTGAGCCCTCTGTGGGAATTAATGGGATACTGACCAGATCTTACAAAACTCCTCCTCTCTCAATCCAACACCCATACAAGCACCAGTCAATGTTCACACACAGTTGTAGGAACATTCCAAATTGTCCTGTGAATTTATTAGGGAGGGATTTGTTTGTTCTGTTACAGTTGCAGTTAGGGGTTAGCAAGACGGGACACCTACATGTCACATCCTCAGTTATGCCCATTCACGTACTGGAGGGTAATTGTTTTTATATCTGGAGTGCCAACCTCAGGATCTGCTACTTGATTTGGTGCCTCCTGAGGTTTGGGCAACTACTGACCAAGCTGTTGGCCTTATCTCTTGTACACCATATAAGGCACTGCTCAAGCCCGGCGCTGCACCTCTTTATATTAAACAATACCACCCTTCCCCAGAAAAAGAAAAGGAGATAGAGTCTATGTTGAGGGAATTCCTAGAGGCTGGGGTTATTGAGGAAATTATTTCCCCCTATAATAGACCTATCAACCTAGTAAGAAAGGCTGATAATACTTTTAGGTTTGTCCAGGATCTTAGAGCGGTAAATGCACAGATCATACCCATAGCCCCTGTGGTTCCAGACGTACCATCTCTGCTATCAGCTATTCCTGCCCATGCAGAGTTTTTCTCTGTTGTTGATTTAAAGAATGCATTTTTTCTGTCCCAGTGGACGGAGAGACACGGCCACTTTTTGCATTCACATTTAAATTTCATCAGTATACTTGGTGTAGAATGCCTCAGGGTTATGTAGACTCCCCAGTAGTCTACTCCATTGTGCTCCAAGTTACACTGCGCCCTTGGACTGCCCCTCATGGTTCTGTCCTTCTACAATATGTGGATGATCTCCTCATATGTAGTTCTACTCGGGAGGCCTGCCAGGCAGACTGTGTTAGTCTATTACTGTGGTTATGTGAATGTGGTCACAAAGTTTCTAGGAAAAAATTACAATGGTGTATGGACAGTGTTGAATACTTGGGCTTTGTTTTCAGTAAAGGTGAGAGGAAAATCAGCCATGCCAGAATTACTGCCGTAATGGGTCTGCCCCGCCCACAAACCAAGAAAGACATGTTGACCTTTCTTGGCATGATTGGTTACTGCCGCCAATGGATTGCTGATTGTTCCTACTGTGATAATATTCTGAGACAAGCCACTAATACTGATATGCCTGATTTCATTAAATAGTCTGATGACATGTTACAAGCTTTTAGTCATTTGAAATGTGCCATGGTTTCAAGTCCTGGTTTGGGCCTACCCGACTATGGTGTGATGTTTCACTTGTTTGCCAGGGACAATTGTAAAACCATGGCGGGAGTCCTGGCGCAAGACCATGGAGGCAAATTCCGCCCTGTTGCTTTTTTCTCAAAGGTGGTTCCCGTACAGGTTCAGGGCATGCCTGCGTGTCTCAGGAGTTTGGCAGCCTGTGCTATGGTCGCTGAAATGGCTACGCCTATCACCCTAGGTCATCCCACCACTCTGCATACCTCACACAATGTTCAGGCCCTATTGAAGAACATACATACACAACATATGTCAGCACAAAGACTGAGTGGATATGAAGTTTTGTTGCTATCTAATCCTCAACTTCATATCAAATACTCAGCCCCACATTCGGTCCCATGGCTATACTGAATGCCCTACTTGGCTACAAGGGAGAGCAGGATGATTTGCCTCCTCCCCATGTATGTACTGAGCTTATACATGAACATACCTCACCTAGGCCTGACTTACAGTCCACACCCATTGAAGGAGCACCTGATATTTTTGTGGATGGATCCTGTTCCCGCCCTAATGACAACACCTATCATGCAGGATACGCTGTAGTTCAACGCCCTGATGTTATTCTAGAATCAAATCCTATACCTTTTCAGTCAGCCCAAGCAGCTGAACTGATTGCCTTCACTAGGGCTTGTTGTCTTTTTGAGGGGAGAGATGTAAATATCTACACCGATTCCAAATATGCCTTTGGGGTTGTCCATGATCATGGGGTAATCTGGCAGAGAAGAGGCTTCATAGCTGCAGATGGGAAGAAAATGTTGCATTCCACCCTAGTACATGATCTCCTGGCCGCCATCTAATTACCCAGCACGGTTGCTATTATCCATTGTAAGGCACATACTGGTCTCCAAACGCACATAGCAAAAGGGAATGCCCTTGCTGATCAGGCAGCAAAAGAGGATGCTATTAGAACGGCAGCAAAGGCTCAAATGCCCTCCCTAGTTCCAGAAATCACCCTTACTGACAATCTGTTGTTAAGCCTCCAAAATTTGGCTACCAGTAGTGACAAGATAGAATGGCAATCGGTAGGTGCAGTACAAGACCCTGATACGGGTCTTATCTGCAAAGAGGGGAAACCATGTATTCCAGTTGCAAGCCCCCTGAGATCTAGAAGTAGTACAGGCACATTATGTGAGGAAACTTGTAGAAACTTTAGATGGTCTTGAACGAGATATTGCTCGTGCCTCTCCTTTCTCTCCACAGGAACCTACGCATTCTTTCCAACCAGGAGACGTGGTGATAGTCCAGCGCCTGGCAAAAGGACGGAAGCAGACTGAGTTCTCGTTTGGACCACCCACCCGAGTGGTAGCAGTTACCAGAACAGCGATTATCACAGAAGAGGCTTCAATCTGGATTCACGCTAGCAGAGTGAAAAGGGTTCCTGAGGTTTTTTCTCCGGTGACAGACAAAGAGGGTGAAGCAGGTGTGAAATCCCAGAATAAAGAGGGGAGCTCAGAAGAAGCTTCCCTGAAAAGTGCCTTGCCACAGGCTGAAGATGATGACCCCACAATACTCTGGGAGATTTGTTTGTCTGCTAATAATTATTAATCTTTGTGTTTCCTTGCCAGTCGGGCTTATTACTACATGTATTTATCACGCAGAGGAGCTGAGTTTGCTCTTCAGTGCACCAAATAATCAGTTGATACATAAAAGAGCACAGGAGCAAGATCCCTTTGCTCCTGGCCCCCTTTATTCTGAACAGAATAGTATAGTCAGGATGGCAAATGCCCTAAATGTAAGTTCATTGGTCCTTAAAGACTTACAGAGCCCACGGGATCTTATTCAAACATTTGTTATTGCTGTGCCTACACCCGATGAATCCCTCCTTGGAGTCTGGTCGAGGGCTAACAATACACAATCTTTTATTCCCTTGTATGACTTCTGTGGAGAGTGTCAGAAATTAGGAAATAGCAGGGATAATATTAGAATACTGACTATTAATGTGACTGCAGCAGAGACTTGTTTTACCTTTTCCCAGGATATGACATTATATTGTGATAATGGAGCCATAAAAAGTAAATTACCTAGGAATAGTGTATATGATTATATTGACGACACCTGTAAAAAGAATAGTAGGCTTGCTAGCTCCCTAGACAATTCCATGAGTTGTAATAAGACCATAGGGACTCCCAGTTTATCTATAATACAATGCTCCCTAAGGGATGGTTTTTGTCTTGTGGTAACAGCACCTACAATTACATTCCTGCTAATGTTATTGGAGGTCCCTGTGCATTATCCAGGCTGACTTTGGCCCTACCCAGTCAACCCCTTAGCAGGAGAGCTTACGATTACCAAGACTCTATCTGAAACTGTGACTCTACTCTTACCCCTCCTCAGCTGTACAGAATATATCAGTTTGGGCGCCTCTATATTAGGAGTGCCTGGACTGGCTATATATAATGCTCGTACTATAAATTCTATTGCATGTGCCTTGGCTAAATCTCTGAATAATACCTCATTTATCTGACCACTCCAGATCAATCCAGTCCCATATTCAAGGGTTACATGAAATCGCCAATAATATCAAAAAGGATGTTGATTCATCCTCTTGGTGGGACTGGATATTGAGCTGGCTGCCAGATTTGAGTTGGTTAAGAACATTCTTTATCAGTATTATAAATATAATTGCTTTTTTGATTACCATATGTTGTTGCATTCAATGTATTCCGTCACTAATACAGACCTTTGGCGTCATATGTCCGAGACCCACAGATCCTGGACAAACTTATGCTACTTACCTCTCTATGAGAGAAAGAAGATAAGTCATATTCATGACTTAAGAGGGGATTGAAGGGTTTAATAGAATGAGCCATATGGTATATATGGATGACAGCATGGTGGGGGAGATCATGCTAGAGGGGGGATATTTTTAAAGTAGCCTTATTTCCATATATAGGAAGGTCTCCGCCTGTTACAATGGAATGTGAAACACAGCTATCTCTTGTTATGTATGTATGTACTATATAAGGTGGACACTGTATAAGAATAAACTAGAGTTGTCTTTGAAGGTCACTGGCTTGGTGGTTCTTTCTGACACAGCTCTCCAGACGTCTGCCTCACGGGATGAAGGAAGAACCAGGCTGCAGAAATACACTAACTCTTTCAAGCACCACCAAAAATAGGGGATGACTTTTGGAATTGTGGGGCTCAATCTGTCAGATCCCTACAAATCAGTTAAACGGGGTCCTGGTTGAGCATTCTCCCTGCCACTCCATCAGAATGTCCGTGACCTGAAATTGTTTTATACAATGTAAGGAACGCATGGTGGCCAGGTTCCTTCATTGTATAAAGGTGGAGTGTGTTATTAAATAAATAAAGTTTTCTTACCTGAATGCAGGGATAGTGTAGGCAACGGTCGTTTTGATCGGGTGCCATCAAGATAAAATGGGATAGGATAATCCTGGATACATCCTCGAGCAGCAAACCTATAAGAGAAGAGGAAAAAACTGTTTTAGCGCATTCTCGGCGCTGACAGCATCTGATACAGACCCTCTTTCTCCTGAACATGGAAGATTTACTTAAAAAGCTGATTTACAAAGCTGAACTGGAGGGCGGCGAAGAGTGGCTACAGAGCTGCTTATTATCTTCACCTCCGTCCCCAGTTCTGGTTCCGGCAGCCACTTCAACCCCTTGCTGCGCAGCCCCGAGCGCGAGCTCTGATCTGACTGATTCTGCATGCGTCATCGGCGCCCGCAGGCGCGATGACCGCGATCTTTCAGCCGTCCCTGACTAGAGGAAGAGAAGGGACCGGGTGACTTATTCACCGGACCCCCATAAATCAGCAGGACATCCAGCAGGGCTAGATCGTCGGATTCCAAGAGGACAACTGGCAAGAGAAAGAATCCCTCTCCTACTCTCCCTCCATCAACTGCATCCACCAGTCGGGTATTCCAGTCTCCTGAGGGTGAGGGCATTGTCTCTAAAGCGGTTGTTGGGGATTTAACTCCTGGTGGGGTTTCCTCGTTACCCTCTGATAAATTAGGGCTTTTCCAAGATTTCTTGGAATTTATGTCTGCTAATGATAAGAGATCCTTACCATCCAGTCCCAATTCGGTCACATTAGGCCCTTCTGGACTCGCAAAAAGTATCGATTTGCCCAGTGAAGCTAATTTACCGGTTCAGGAGACTTGCCATAAAGATACGTTATTATGTCAAGTTTCCCCTTTGGGCTTCCATCTTCCGGTGGCCACAAAGGAAAAAATATGGAATAGAGAGTTCATAGATCTATACTCTCTTTTGCCAGCTTCCAGGGATGCTATTAGACAGGAGAAAAAGGATTCAAAAAATGATGAAGAGAAGTACAAAACCAAATCCATTTTTAATTGGCTTCAAGCTTTCTCCATATATTGTGCTGTGTTGGGGGAACGTCAGCCGAATCTGTGCAGCAAGCTTTTTTATCACCAAGACTCCATTTTGGAGGCATATAAGAATTTCGGGGGTACAGCCTGGAATACTTATGATGAGATGTACAGGCAAAAGATGGCTGTTTACCCGCATCTTGATTGGGGATCAAAGGATGTTGGCTTGTGGCTAACCCTAATGCTACCGGGTCGCCAGCTTTTTCGTCCCCAATCAAGAAAAGGGATCTGTTTCATATACAATGAAAACCAGTGCAAATGGGGCTCAAATTGCAAGTACAAACATGAATGTTCATTTTGTACAGGGTCCCACCCGGTATTTAAATGTTTTAAAAAACATGGAGCTTCTGCGAAGGATAACACGGGAAAAGGCGCCGACCCTGGTGAAAATAGCAGAGTTAACTCCCTGGCTAAGCTGTTATCCAGACAAGTTGAAAGCTAAGCTTCTGTATTATGGTTTCTCTGAAGGTTTTTTCGTCCCCAGTTTTAGCGGGAAGGGTTGTGTAGTTTTAAAAAATTTAAAATCGGTTGAGTTGTACCCAGCTGCAGTATGGGAAAAAATTTCTAAGGAGATCGAAGCTGGTAGGATTGCGGGTCCTTTTTCGGCACCCCCCTTTGTGAATTTTCGCATTTCGCCCATTGGACTGGTGCCGAAGAAGGAACCAAATTCTTACCGTTTAATACACCATCTGTCATATCCAAAAAATCTATCAGTAAACGATGAAATTGACAAAAATTTGTCGTCGGTCTCGTATACTTCTTTTGATGTAGCTGTGTCTATTCTGAACAGGTTAGGTCAAGGAGCTTTACTGGCTAAAACTGACATCAAGTCTGCTTTCAGATTACTTCCTATTCACCCGTCAGGTTTCAACTCTCTTGGTTTTCATTTTAGGGGTGAATATTTTTTCGATAAGGCCCTTCCCATGGGGTTTGCATTGTCATGTTTATACTTTGAAGCTTTGAGCACTTTTCTCAACTGGGTTCTTTATCAACCTAGCGCTCCAGGTGAAGCTCTTCACTATTTGGATGATTTTCTTTTCTTGGGCAGGAGGGATACGGATGAATGCGAGAGGATGCTCAATAAATTTTTGAGCATGTCAAACAGGTTCGGTATCCCGCTTGCTGAGGAAAAGACGGTTCTCCCTACTACCAATTTAACTTTCTTAGGGATCGAAATTGACACGGATTCCATGCAATTTCGAATTCCCAGGAAAAAAATTCTTAAAACTATAGGAGATATCCACATGATTTTATCCAAACCTAAAACTACCTTAAAAAATTGCAATCTGTACTGGGATCTCTGAATTTATTCTGTCGTGTGATTCCCATGGGAAGAGTTTTCTCGAAACGTCTTTACGGGGCGACCAAAGGTGTGTCTTCCCCATTTGCCCACCTTCGTTTAACTAGAGATATGAAATCTGATTTACAAATATGGCTTGGTTTTTTGGATAATTTCAATGGACACTCTTTGTGGCAACAGGATTTTATTACCTCTGAGGCTCTTCAGCTACAATCTGATGCAGCGGGCTCCGTTGGTTACGGTTTGATTTTTGGTAACCAATGGTCGTCTATGCAGTGGCCCTTGAGATGGGTCCAAAATGGTTTTACCCGTAATTCAGTTCTGATTGAACTCTTTCCAGTGTTGGTGGCCATTGTCATTTGGAGGGAGCAGTTATCTAACAGGAGAATTTTGTTGAGCACGGATAACCAAGGAGTGGTTTTCGCTTTGAACTGCCAGTCCTCGAGATCTGAGCAGGTTCTGGTTATATTGAGAGAAATCGTTCTTCAATGTTTAGTTAACATCATTTGGCTTAAAGCCAAGTACATTGAAGGTGTCAACAATATAATTGCAGACGCTTTATCTCGGCAGGACTGGCAGTTATTCAGAAAATTACTTCCGGGAGCGGTGGAGAAGAACATCGAGTGCCCTCTCTTCCTGTGGGAGATACTCTGATCTCTACTTTAGAGGTTTTGCAACGTTCATTGGCGGGTAATACCTGGAAATCATATCTTACGGCGTGGAACAGCTGGAAAGATTTTTGTCTTGCTTCCAACAGGGATAAATTCACTTATGACGTTTTGTTTATTTTAAAGTTTATTTTTAGTTTGGTGAACAAGAACCACTCTCACAATGCGATCTCTAAGACTATGTCTGGAGTCTCCTTTTTCTTCAAATTATTTGGTATGCCGCCAGTTAAATCCTGCTTTTTGATTAAGCAATTTTTACAAGGTTTGAGGAGAAAGGAGATACAAAGGGATAGGACTAGACCGTTATCCTTAGCTAATTTAAAAGGTTTAATAGATGTCTTATCTTTAGTGTGTAGTTCCTCTTATGAAGCTTTCTTGTTTGAAGTGGTATTCATCCTCTCGTTTTTTGCTGCACTTCGGATCTCGGAGTTCACTGCGGGGAATAGAAAGGATGTATCTCCTATTTTGGTTTCTGACATAGAGATCTTTGACTCGCGTATGAGACTCTTTGTCAGAAAATCTAAAACTGATCAGGATAAAAAAGGACAATGGGTTGTAATCTCTAGTTTGCAAGACGGGTCAGTGTGTCCGGTATTAGCAGTACACAGATGGCTTGGTTTCAGAAAACATGTAAGTTCGGACTCCCCGTTATTTTCTCATGTGGACAATTCTCCACTGACGAGATATCAATTTAACTTTGTCCTTAAAAGATGCCTGAATGTGTTGGGATTGTCAGATTTTAAATTCTCAGCACACTCTTTCCGTATAGGGGCAGCTACTTTTGCTGCACAGCGTAATCTAGGTTCTGAATACATAAAACAGTTGGGCCGCTGGCAGTCAAATAGGTATAAATTGTACATCAGGCCGAATCTCATTACATCTTAGTCTCTTTCAGGAGTGCGCACAGTTTGGATTGTCGGCAACCACATTGTGTATGACGCCAAGTTAAGAGCGTTGGAAAGGAATTATGCGGCAGATCTGGGGATTTCAGACAGAGTTTCTATTTATTGGAGAGGAAAGGCTAACTTAAAATTGAGAGACATAAACTTTGAGTGCATGAAATTGAAATTCTTATATCCACATCCGGATATTCTTATCCTTCACGTAGGAGAAAATGACATGGGGAAGATCAGTTCAGTAAACTTTATAAGAGAGTTCAAAGAAAGATGGAATAGATTATTTTCCCTATTTCCGAATACTTACATGGCTTTTTCGGAGATGGTGCCGAAAGGCAGCTGGAATTATCCGAATCTTACATTCCTGGAAAAAATGAGGAGAAAGATAAATAAATGTTTGCAGAAATATTTGATAACAAAAGGCTTCAGCTCTTACAGGCATGAAGAAGTTGAGGGTTTTCTTCCAGGACTTTACGCTGAAGATGGTATTAATTTATCTAAGATTGGTTTGGATATTGTGGTGGTGGGATTTCAAAATTTGATTGAAGAAGGCTTGCGAGTGGTGGGGGGTGCCATGTAAAGATTTTACATGGCGCATGGGGTAAGTCGCTCCAGACGGAGTGGACATTTCTTGGTTATATGGTATAGTTATTAATTTACTGGTAAATAACAGACCACCGCGGCCTCTTTATGCCAACGTTATAATTAATCATATAATTTGTTATGTCACTATATAACTTAATAAACTTATTTATGGAGAAAATTGTTGTAGTGTTTTAATGGATGGAATCTAGGCCACCATGTCCGTGACCTGAAATTGTTTTATACAATGTAAGGAACGCATGGTGGCCAGGTTCCTTCATTGTATAAAGGTAGAGTGTGTTATTAAATAAATAAATAAAGTTTTCTTACCTGAATGCAGGGATAGTGTAGGCAACGGTCATTTTGATTGGGTGCCATCAAGATGAAATGGGATTGGATAATCCTGGATACATCCTCGAGCAGCAAACCTATAAGAGAAGAGGAAAAAACGGTTTTAGCGCATTCTCGGCGCTGACAGCATCTGATCCCTCCCACCCTCCCTTATTTGGAAGGGCTCCTACGTCGCAATGGTTTGTTATGGGGTAAGTCGCTCCAGACGGAGTGGACATTTCTTGGTTATATGGTATAGTTATTAATTTACTGGTAAATAACAGACCACCGCGGCCTCTTTATGCCAACGTTATAATTAATCATATAATTTGTTATGTCACTATATAACTTAATAAACTTATTTATGGAGAAAATTGTTGTAGTGTTTTAATGGATGGAATCTAGGCCACCATGGGGAAATGGGACCCTCATTCTGAGGATTTGTGAGGATCCCAGTGGTTTGAGCACTACAGATGAGTTAGTTATCCCCTATCCCTTGAACACAAATATTCAAAATGTGTGGGGCGCTTTGGAGGTCACTGTCAAGGTTGCCACCTTTCCCAACAAAAAATACAGGACAAATTATGCCACACCCCAAAAGGGGGTGTGGTGTATTGGCATGGCTTAACAAAATGATTTAATCATATTGAGTTTAAAAATAAAACAAATTGTTCTACTGTTTTTGAAGGAAATCAGTCACCTCGATTTTGGACTATTATCTGAAGTATCTGGACTCTATATCTGCAGGACTACTTATATATTACTGTACATAATGGTCCAAAATCAGGGTGCCAGATTCCCTTTGAAGGGGTTTAATATTGATGACCTATTCTCACGATAGGTCATCAATATCAAATCAGCAGGGCCCAACTCCCGGCACCCTTGCCGATCAGCTGTATGAAGAGGTAGCTGCGTCTGTGTGCGAGTGTTGCTTCCTCGTCAAAATAACCTGCGTCTTGTTTCCTTTGAAGCAGTGGTCCAGTGTAGTTACAATATATTCACTTGAACAGGAAGGAGCCATCCCATAGAAATGAATGAGGATAGTGCAGTTGTAATTACACCTGCTCACCGCTGCAGTTGTGATGGTGAGCAAGTAAACTATGAAGAGAAGCTTGCACTCGTATGAGCGATGCGGTCTCTTCAAACTGCTGATCAGCGCGGGTGCCGGAAATCAGCCCCCCACCAATCTGATATTGATTATTCAATATAAAAAATAAAGCTGATAACCTCTTTAATGGCAAGAGCACCACCAAAAATAGGGGATGACTTTTGGAATTGTGGGGCTCAATCTGTCAGATCCCTACAAATCAGTTAAACGGGGTCCTGGTTGAGCATTCTCCCTGCCACTCCATCAGAATGGGGAAATGGGACCCTCATTCTGAGGATTTGTGAGGATCCCAGTGGTTTGACCACTACAGATGAGTTAGTTATCCCCTATCTCTTGAACACAAATATTCAAAATGTGTGTGTGTTGTGAGACAGTGACAGTTCTCACACTGGTTAGAGGCAAGGAAAGGGTGGATAGCGCGGTCCACAGTCCACCTCAGGTGAGACCAGGCAGAGGTGCTCAACGGCTCATAAAGCAACCTCCCTGTGTTTGGCAGGGGGAGAGAGTGTTTGTTGTAGACAGGGGCCTGGGACTAGCTCTGTCTGTGTGGTCTCAGCCAGGTGGGTTGAGGGGCCATGCGGCTAGGTGTAGCCAAAACATTGGGGGACGCCGTGACACCTGGGCCGAAGGGTCACAAGCCCGGAGTCAGGAGGACTGCTGGGTCACACTCCCCCAATAAAGATATTGGACAAATTATAGCCTGAAAGGCTGCAGGACTGTGAGGCTGGGAAAGCCGCATGTTATAGCAGTGTGTGAATGGTGCTTTAACCTCTTAAGGACGCATGACGTATCGGTACGTCATGGGTATTTCCGATCACTGCTGCTCAGCCGGCAGTGATCGTAACAAGCTACCTGCTGAAATAATTCAGCAGGTACCTTGTTACAATGCCCCGGGGGGTCCTGTGACCCCCCCCCCCCCCCCCCATATCGGCGATAGCTGAAAACCGCAGGTCAATTCAGACCTGCGGTTTGCAGCGATTTCCCTCTCCCATCGGAGGCTGCTGTGCCCTTGCAGCCCCCGTTTCTTGACGGGATCGCATCACCGCTGCTCTGTTCTGGCAGCGGGTGATGGTTACCATGGCAGCAGGACGCTTTCAGAGGCGTCCTGCTTGCCATGGTATTGTAAGTCTTATCTGACTTCTGCTAAAGGCAGAAGTCTGATCAGACTAGTGAAAAGATAAAAATACAGTACAGTACACTATATAGAGTACTGTACTGTATTATACTGACATTAGACCCACTGGATCTTCAAGAACCAAGTGGGTCTGGGTAAAAAATAAAGTGAAAAAAAAACATATCACTGAATAAAAAAAAAATAAAATAAAAAATACACTACACATATTATGTATCGCCGTGTCAGTAAAAACCTGCTCTATAAAAATGTCACATGACCTAACCCCTCAAGTAAATACCGTAAAAAAAATAAAACTGTGTAAAAAAAGCTATTTTTTGTGACCTTCCATCACAAAAAGTGTAATACTAAGCGATCAAAAAGGCATATGCATCTGAAAATAGTACTAATCAAACTGCCATCTCATCCCGCAAAAAATGAGCCCCTACATAGGACAATCGCCCCCAAAAATAAAAAAATATGGCTCTCAGACAATAGAGACACTAAACATTTTTTTTTTTCTAAAATGCCACATATCGTGTATCGCCGCATCCGTAAAAACCTGCTCTATAAAAATATCACAGGATCTAACCCCTCAGGTAAATACCGTAAAAAAAATTAAATAAAAACAATGTAAAATAAAAACATCTTTGTCACCTCACATTACAAAAACTGTAACAGCAAGCAATCAAAAGGTTATATGCACTCAGAAATAGTGCCTGTCAAACCGTCATCTCATCCCACAAAAAATTATACCCCACATAGGACAATAGCCCCAAAAAATATAAAAAAAATATGGTTCTCAGACTATGGAGACATTAAAACATGATTATTTTTTTTTTTGTTTCAAAAATGATATTATTGTGTAAAACTTAAATAAATATATAAAAAGTATACATATTATGTATCGCCGCGTCCTTAACAACCTTCCCTGTAAAACTAACACATGCCCTAACCCCTCAGGTGAACACAGCATAAAAAAAATAATATAAATACCGTATCAAAAGCCATTTTTGTCACCTTACATCACAAAAAGTGTAATAGCTAACAAAAAATAAAAATAAAATATGGTTTTCAGAATGTGGAGACAAAAAATAATTTTTTCAAAAATGCTTTGTTGAAAAACTGAAACAAATAAATCCAAAACGTAGTCATATTTGGTATTGTCGCGTCCGTAACAACCTGCTCTATAGAAATAGCACTCGATCTAACCTGTCAGATCAACTATGTAATTAACAAAAAATAAACTGTCCAAAAACAGCAAATTTTTTTTTTTTAATTTTCCATTTTAATCCATTTCTCCAGTAACAAAGCAAGGGTTAACAGCCAAACAAAACTCAATATTTATTGCCCTGATTCTGTAGTTAGCAGAAACACCCCATATGTGGTCGTAAACTACTGTATGGCCAAAAGGCAGGGCCCAGAAGGAAAGGAACGCCATATGGTTTTTGGAAGGCAGATTTTGCTGGACTGGTTTTTTGATACCATGTCCCATTCAAAGCCCCCCTGATGCACCCCTAGAGTAGAAACTAAAAGTGACTTTATCTAAGAAACTACACCCCTCAAGGTATTCAAAAGTGATTTTACAAACGTTGTTAACCCTTTAGGTGTTCCACAAGAGTTATTGGCAAATGGAGATAAAATTTATGTCTATTTTTTGTTACCTTGTCTCAAAAAAAGTGTAATATAGAGCAACCAAAAATCATATTTACCCTAACATAGTAGAAACAAAAATGCCACCTTATCCCATTGTTTCCAAAATGGGGTCACTTTTTTGGAGTTTCTACTGTAGGGGTGCATCGGGGGCCTTCAAATGGGACATAGTATCTAAAAACCAGTCCGGCAAAATCTGCCTTCCAAAAACCACATGGCGCTCCTTTCCCTCTATTCCCTGCCGTGTGCCCGTACAGTAGTTTATAACTACACATGGGGTGTTTCTATAAACTACAGAATCAGGGAAATAAATATTGAGTTTTGTTTGGCTGTTAACCCTTGCCTCCCGGCTGTGATATGTTTGGTGGAGACGCACCTAACGAGAGAGACCA
The DNA here is from genome assembly GCA_033119425.1 of Bufotes viridis. Taxonomy (NCBI): domain Eukaryota; kingdom Metazoa; phylum Chordata; class Amphibia; order Anura; family Bufonidae; genus Bufotes; species Bufotes viridis. Next base: position 206,174,224 of record CM065593.1, on the reverse strand, counting down.
AGAATCTTCTTACTAAGAGATGGGCTAGTGCGGAATACCACTCTTATCATACCACTTATTCAAGGGGTGTAAGTGTATTAATACATAAAAAGATGGATATCGTGGTCCTAGAATATAAGATAGATAATGAAGGAAGATTTATATTCCTCTATTGTAGATGGAACAATGAGATATGTATATTGGCATTTGTGTATATCCCCCCCCCCCCCTTCTCTATCACGGTAATGAACAAGCTTGCCGAATTTATGCTGGACAAATCAAGTTGCCCGACCCTGCTGATTGGAGACTTCAATGGGATAATGGATGCAATACTGGATAGGAGCTCGATAGCTCGTAGGACGGGGTCTCACATCGTGCAGGGTGCGGGCACTCCCTTGAGTAAAGTATGTGCGGAGTTTGGTTTGATAGATGTCTGGAGATTCTTATATGGGCAAAAGGAGGTGTACTCTTGCTTCAGTCGCTCGTACCAGGTAAGATCCCGTATTGACCTCGCATTAGCGAGTACAGAATTCTTGGGTAGAATTACAGGTATGAGATATAAAGCTAAGAGTATATCTGATCATGTTCCAGTATTATTACATATACGCAATAGGGTGACTGGGGGTCCGAAACGAGCTTTAAGGATTAACCCGCACTGGTTTGATTTAATACAGGAGCCTGATAGAGTTAAGAGGGAAATTAATGAGTTTTGGGACTGGAATGAAAGCACTGCTAGCTTGAACATAGTGTGGGATACCTTGAAGGCTTACCTTAGGGGCATTCTGTTTGCACAGATTCACTTGACCAAAAATAGTTTTCGGACAACCGAAAAACAACTTGCATTACGAGTTAGAGAACTGCAAAGTGAAAGATCGGAGGTATGCAGGCAAGAAGAATTACAAAAGGCAGTGGACGAGTATACGGCTTGGTTACAGAATAAGGTGCATCAGAGGCAGTTGTTCTGGAATGCAAAGAAATATCATGAATCTGGTAGACCAGGCCGTATGCTCAATATGATTATTCAAAATCAGGAAAGTGTTACTAAAATAGCGGAAATAAGATTGGGGTCGGTTGGGACAACTACGGATAAATCAAAGATAGCTCAGATATTTACGCAGTACTACACCCGGCTCTATGAATCAGAGGGGCGGGGGAAAGAGGCAGTGATTCAAGAATATTTATTTAAGATCGATATGCCCTGTCTTACTCAGGCCGATAGAGATATGTTAAATGTGCCACTTAAGGTGGAAGAACTATATGAGCCCTGGGAACGATATCAGGAAATACATCACCTGGTTCGGATGGACTGCCCTTCGAATTATACCATAGATACAAGGATATTCTTTTACCATACCTGCTGCAGGTGTGGAATGGGGCGGTGGAAAGTGGGGAATTACCATCCTCTATGTCAGAAGCGATGATTACGATCATTTTAAAAAAAGACAAGGACCCACTAGATGTTGGTTCGTATAGGCCAATATCACTGTTGAACGCAGACTGTAAGATATTGGTGAAAGCTCTGTCAAATAGATTGAAACGGGTGATTGGGGGAGTGATACATCCGGATTAGACGGGCTTTATTAATAAGAGATGGATACAGACTAGTATCCAGAGAACTCTGTTGAACATACATGTGGGAGAGGGGGATGACCGCTCCATCTTGTCGCTTGACGCCTCACAGGCATTCGACAGGGTGGAGTGGGAGTTCTTATGGCAAGTTATGTACAAAATGAATATGGGTTAAGATTTTGTCAAATGGGTCAAGTTACTATACGCATGCCGTCCTCAAGGCTGAATATAAATGGGGAATACTCAGAACCGATTACCCTTACACGGGGGACAAGACAGGGATGCCCCCTCTCGCCCATGTTGTTTACAGTTTTCTTGGAGCCGTTAGCATGTTTAATTAGGGCAGATAGTAATATTAAGGGCTTTGGGAGGGATGGAAAGGAGGACAAAATAAGTCTCTACGCCGATGATATTATATTGTTCCTACAAGATGGGTATAAAATAGTCCCGTATATCATGAAACTAATAGATACATTTGGATACTATTCTGGTTATAAAATAAATTGGATGAAGACCGCTTTATTGCCTCTGCACTCTCCGGTCAGAGAAGAACTCCAGACAGTAAAGGTTCTCACTTTGCAGGATTCCGTAGATTACCTAGGAATAAAAATTGGTGCAGTGACTTTAGACTATATTGAGAATAACATAAAACCCTTAATGAAAATAATAAAAAATAAGACGCGGATCTGGTCAAGGTTACCATTAGGGCAAGCGGATAGAATTGCCTTGTGCAAAATGGTGCTCTTGCCGCAAATTCTTTACAGACTTATCCCCTGCCCTATTTGGATAGGAGATAAATGGTTTAGACAGATAGAGGGGCTGTTAAATGAATTAATATGGGGGAGGAAGAGAGTCCAGCTAAAACAAAGATGGCTATGTCTACCAATGGAGAACGGCGGACTCTCTTTCCCCCACATACAGGGGTATTATTTGTCTGCTCAGGCTGCATGGTGGGCCAATTTGGAGGTGAAAGATATTCAGTCACTGACCAAAGGTGTAAAGGTTGGTGATTGGGATATTTTTACTATTTTGGAATCAGGGATATTCAAGAATATGAAAAGGAAGTGTAGTATTAGCTATGGAATGTATAAAAATTGGAATAAAATTAAATCACTGATGGGGGTTAGGCACGCGTTGAATTTCTCACCGCTATGGAATAATACACAGTTAGATGAATTAATTGATTTGGAGAGCCAAAAGTATTGGCAAAAGAAAAGTATTAGTAGAGTAGCACAGCTGGTATATCAGGGGGAGATGTTTAATATAGATGAACTTCTGGGTAACAATATAGGATGGATGGACCACATAAGATATGCACAATTGAAACACGCGATTAAAGATGTGGAAAATAGAGAGTACCTCACGGTGAAAGATAATCAATTCTTAGACTACTGTTATAATAATTGATTTAAGAGGATTAAACTATCAGTTATGTATAAGAAATTTATTAGGGCACACACCTTAGTTTGTAAGCCTAGATGGGAACACAGATGGGAGAAGGAGTTAAAGGAAGAAGCTAGGTTGAATTGGTCAGGAATTTATAAAAACATCAAATTGGCCTCTTCAGCTGGTTCACACCGTCTCATTCAGTTTAAAATAATACATATGTTGTATTACACTCCAGCAGACTTATCTAGGTTCTATAAGAATACGGATGATAGATGCTGGAAGTGTAACACTGAGAGAGCGGACTTCCTACATTTGATATGGGGTTGCCCGAAAATACAAAAATTTTGGGTGGCACTGAAGGGAATTCTCGCAAGAAATATTGCAGTTAACATTCCATGGAAGATACCCAAGGTGATTTTGGGGAACTTCGGTGGAATGCATGTTGTTGCTAGAGCGGACGAGCTGTTTTTGCTGAAGGTATTACTACTTGCTCGGGTTATTATTGTGAGGAAATGGGGAGCGAAGGAGGGTCCGACGGTTGCTGAATGGATGAATTTGGTAAAAGAAATTAAAAGTTGGGAAAAAAGCTATGCGAAAACCAGGAAACAGATAGAGGAATGGTCGAATATTTGGGGTACCAGGATTTTAGAAGATGTGGTTTTGCTGCCTCCAGATGTCTAAAGAACTTCTGACTGCCTGGTTTGCTACTTGACAAGCGCTAAGAGTTTGGGGTGAGAGTAGAATAGGGCGTTCCGACTCCTAGATGGTGCCCAGTCTCAGGGTGGGGGGAGGGGGGGGGTTAGATTACATTATTTCTTATATTATAGATTAGATCTTTATGCCATGCGAGGGGCTAATGCCCTTAAGAAGAGATGTATATTGAGTGAGGAGCATGGGTATAAAATTTGTGCGCTTGAGACTGTACTATCAGCGATATGTTGGAACAGGTGTATTTTTTATTTTATTTTTTTTATGTCTATCACTCTTGTACGTATGGCATAACCTGATTATATATTGTAAGGCATTTGTATGTGATTTAATGTAAAAGGGTTTGAAACCAATAAATACTATTTAAAACAAAAAAAAAACCTTGCCCTTGTCTTGAAAAAATGGATTAAAATGGAAAATGTTCCCAAAAATCTAAATTCTGAAATTTTATCACCATTTGCCATTAACTCTTGTGGAACACCTAAAGGGTTAATGACATTTGTAAAATCAGTTTTGAATACCTTGAGGGGTGTATTTTCTAGAATGGGGTCATTTTTGAGTGGTTTCTGAAAGGGTTCTGCTTTAGTGTGCACTCTGGCTTTTCTTATGACAGGCGCCTGGAGAGCTCCCTTCAATGACACACGCACAAAGGTGGTCTTAGAAAGCAGCTCTATTTTTATCTTTTGTCCTTACAGCTTTTATACATACACACTGACATACAGGAACAGGTGTGGTTCACATATACAATGTTGCTGAGTAGAAAAAATTCCCTATATGGAGGCTGATGTAAATACATTCTCCCTCTAGAATGACGTCGTCCAACATCCTGTCCTTTTATAGGGATCATATAGCTTATTCTGTTTAACCCTTCAATCCCCTCTTAAGTCATGAATATGACATCATCTTTTTCTTATAGAGAGGTAAGTAGCATATAGTTGTCCAGGATCTGTGGGTTTTGGACACATTGCACAAAAAATCTGTATGAGGGAAGGAGTATGTATGTATGTATTGTATGTTGGATAAAACAATATATGATAATCAAGGAAGCAATTATAATTATAATACTGATAAATAACATTCTTAACCAACTCAAATCCGGCAGCCAGCTCAATAACCAGTCCCACCAGGAGGATGAATCAACATCCTTCTTGATATTATTGGCAATTTCATGTAATGCTTGAATATGGACCTGGATTGATCTGGAATGGTCAGATAAGTTAAAGCAACACAGGGGTGTGGAAATAAAAAAAAAACTACTTGTCGAAGGACTAAAGCGGGGGCTCGATATAATTGTCCCTCATTACAATCTACTTGTCCTGAACTTATACTGTATCGGGGCGGGGGCCACAAGGAGACGTGATACTGTATGGGGGCAGGGGCCACAAGGAGATGTTATACTGTATGCAGGCAGGGGCCACAAAGAGACGTGATACTGTATGGGGGCAGGGGCCACAAGGAGACGTTATACTGTATGGGGCAGGGGCCACAAGGAGACGTTATACTGTATGCGGGCAGGGGCCACAAGGAGACGTGATACTGTATGGGGGCAGGGGCCACAAGGAGACGTTATACTGTATGGGGGAAGGGGCCACAAGGAGATGTTATACTGTATGGGGCAGCCACAAGGAGATGTTATACTGTATGGGGCAGCCACAAGGAGATGTTATACTGTATGGGGCAGCCACAAGGAGATGTTATACTGTATGGGGCAGCCACAAGGAGATGTTATACTGTATAGGGCAGCCACAAGGAGATAGTATACTGTATGGGGGCAGATACAAGGAGATGTTATACTGTATGGGGGCAGCCACAAGGAGATGTTATACTGTATGGGGCAGCCACAAGCAGATGTTGTACTGTATGGGGCAGCCACAAGGAGATGTTATACTGTATGGGGGCAGATACAAGGAGATTTTATACTGTATGGGGGGCAGCCACAAGGAGATGTTATACTGTATGGGGGCAGCCACAAGGAGATGTTATACTGTATGAGGCAGCCACAAGGAGATGTTATACTGTATGGGGCAGCCACAAGGAGATGTTATCATGTATGGGGCAGCCACAAGGAGATGTTATACTGTATGGGGCAGCCACAAGGAGATGTTATACTGTATGGGGGCAGCTACAAGGAGATTTTATACTGTATGGGGGCAGCCACAAGGAGATTTTATACTGTATGGGGGAAGATACAAGGAGACATTATGCTGTATTGGGGCGGCTACAAGGAGATGTTATACTGTATGAGGGCAGCTACAAGGAGATTTTATACTGTATGGGGGCAGCCACAATGAGACGTTATACTGTATGGGGGCAGCCACAATGAGACGTTATACTGTATGGGGGCAGCTACAAGGAGACGTTATACTGTATGGGGAAGCTACAAGGAGACATTATACTGTATGGGGGCGAGAGCCACAAGGAGATGTTATACTGTACGGGGGCGGGGGCCACAAGTAGACATTATACTGTATGAGGGCGGGGGCCACAAGGAGATGTTATACTGTATGGGGGCAGCTACAAGGAGACATTATACTGTATGGTGGCAGCCACAAGGAGACATTATACAGTATGGGGGCAGCTACAAGGAGATGTGATACTGTATGGAGGAAGCTACAAGCTACGTTATACTGTATGGGGGCAGCCACGCCATACTGGGGCAGTAAATTTCTTTAATGTACATGCCATACTGGGGCAGTGAATCCCTTTAATGTACATGCCATACTGGGGCAGTGAATCCCATTAATGTATAATATACATTAAAGGGATTCACTGCCCCAGTATGGCATGTACATTAAAGGGATTCACTGCCCCAGTATGGCATGTACTATATGCCATACTGGGGCAGTGAATCCCTTTAATGTTATTTACATGCCATAATGGGGCAGCTCCCCCATGGAGGGTGATTGGCTGGAACCTGGCAGCACAAAGAGGAAGGCAGGACTCTAGCTTGAGGGCCAGGGAGAAGAAACAGAGCTGCAGCCTGACAAAGGAGCATCCTCCACAGCTCACACAGAGGAGTCACAACACACCCTACCTGCTAGATAGGTATCAGGGCACGCAATATAAAGTGATATCCTGGGAAACAGTATAACAGGTCTCTGCTGCAGTCACATTAATAGTAATTATTGTAATATTATCGCTTCTATTTCCTAATTTCTAAAATAGATGTGGAGCTCCAGTATTGGGTCTACAACACAATGAAAGCCAGATATTCCTCAAAGGAAGGAAAACCTTGGATTGCTGTGTTGAGACTCTTAAATGAGGCTCTGCTGTGTTTTCTGTAGCTGGTCTCCCTGAGATTAGCTATTGTTTTGTTTGAGTAGTCACCCAGGCATTGCTCCCGGTTAGCCAGAATCCTACTCCACACTGATGAGGGGCAACACCCCAAAACAGCTGTCTGTGGATGGATAACTGGCTTAGGTTTTCCCCGTCTCATCCTTAAAGCTTGTAAAAAAAGCGGGATCTTGACATAGGGGCCACTTAATATGGTGGATTTGGTGATCTCTGTAATGGAGACATCCCTTTGCTTGGTTTTCCTTCCTTTGAGGGATATTTGGATTTCATTGTGTTGTAGACCCAATACTGGGGCTCCACATCTATTTTGCATATTACTGTTTCCCAGGGAGCTTTGCGCTTTGGATTGCTGTGTTGAGACTCTTAAATGAGGCTCCGTGGTGTTTTCTGTAGCTGGTCCCCCTGAGATTAGCTATTGTTTTGTTTGAGTTCCTAATTTCTGACACACCCCACAGAATTCATACAAGAGAATAAAAAATTGTGTATTGATAGCCATTGAGCAGACTTCAAGGAGGGATTCATCGGGTGTAGGCACAGCAATAACACATGTTTGTATAAGATCTCATGGGCTCCGTAAGTCTTTAAGGCACAATGAACTAACATTTAGGGCATCTGCCATCCTGACTATACTATTCTGTTCAGAATAAAAGGGGCCGAGAGCAAAGGGATCTTGCTCCTGAGCTCTTTCATGTACCGACTGATTATTTGGTGCACCGCAGAAGAAACTACATGTAGTAATAAGCCAGACTGGCAAGGAAACACAAAGAATAATAATTATTAGCAGACAAACAAATCTCCCAGAATATTGTGGGGTCATCATCTTCAGCCTGTAGCAGGGCACTTTTCAGGGAAACTTCTTCTGCGCTCCCCTCTTTGTTCAGGGATTTCACACCTTCTTCACCCTCTTTGTCTTTGTCTGTCACCGGAGAAGAAGCCTCAGGGACCCTTTTCACTCTGCTAGCGTGAATCCAGATTGGAGCCTCTTCTGTGAGAATCGCCGTTCTGGTGACTGCTACCACTTGGGTGGGTGGTCCAAACGGGAACTCAGTCTGCTTTCGTCCTTTTGCCAGGCGCTGGACTATCGTGGTGATAGTCTCCTGGTTGGAAAGGATAGGTAGGTTCCTGTGGAGAGAAAGGAGAGGCACGAGCAACATCTCGTTCAACATCTCGTTCAATTTCATCTAAAGTTTCTACAAGTTTCCTCACATATTCTGCCTGTACTACTTCTAGATCCCCTTTTTCTATCACGGGGGCCTTTAGACCCCAAGGGCTGGGGAAGGGTCTTCCCATTAGGACCTCAAATGGTGAGTAACCCGTATTCTTATTAGGCTGCATCCTAATTTCTGCTAGGGTTACAGGCAAGAACTTTTTCCAATTAGTGAACGTCCCGGGGCGCTTGCAACTGGAATACATGGTTTCCCCTCTTTGCAGATAAGACCCGTATCAGGGTCTTGTACTGCACCTACCGACTGCCATTCTATCTTGTCACTACTGGTAGCCAAATCCTGGAGGCTTAGCAATAGATTGTCAGCAAAAGGTAAGTTCTGGAACTAGGGAGGGCATTTAAACTGTTGCTGCCTTCCTAATAGCAGCCTCTTTTGCTGCCTGATCAGCTAGTGCATTCTCTTTAGCTATGTGAGTTTGGAGACCAGTATGTGCCTTACAATGGATAATAGCAACTTTGCTTGTTAATTGGATGGTGGCCAGGAGTTTATACACTAGGGTGGAATGTGAGATTTGCTTCCCATATGCAGCTATGAAGCCTCTTCTTTGCCAGATTACCCCATGATCATGTACAACCCCAAAGGCATATTTGGAATCGGTGTATATATTTACCTCTCCTCCCCTCAAAAAGACAGCAAGCTCTAGTGAGGGCAATCAGTTCAGCTGCTTGGGCTGACTGAAAAGGTATAGGATTCGATTCTAGAATAACATCAGGAAATTGAACCACAGCGTATCCTGCATGATAAGTGTTGTCATTAGGGCGGGAACAGGATCTATCCACAAAAATATCAGGTGTTCCTTCAATGGGTGTGGACTGTAAGTCAGTCCTAGGTGAGGTATGTTCATGTATAAGTTCAGTACATACATGGGGAGGGGACAAATTACCCTGCTCTCCCTTGTATCCAAGAAGGGCATTCAGTATAGCCATTGGCCCGAATGTGGGTGCTGAGTATTTGATATGAAGTTGAGGATTAGATAGCAACAAAACTTCATATCCACTCAGTCTTTGTGCTGACATACTGTATGTTGTTTATGTATGTTCTTCAATAGGGCCAGTACATTGTGTGAGGTATGCAGAGTGGTGGGATGACCTAGGGTGATGGGCGTGGCCATCTCAGAGACCATAGCACAGGCTGCCAAACTCCTGAGACACGCAGGCATGCCCTGAACCTGTACGGGAACCACCTTTGAGAAAAAGGCAACAGGGCGGAATTTGCCTCCATGTTCTTGCTCCAGGACTCCCGCCATGGTTTTACAATTGTCCCTGGCAAATAAGGGAAACCTCACGCCCTAGTCGGGTAGGCCCAAACCAGGACATGAAAGCATTGCACTTTTCAAATGACTAAAAGCTTATAAAATTTCATCAGGCCATTTAATGAAGTCAGGCATATCAGTATTAGTGGTTTGTCTCAGAATATCATCATAGTAGGAACAATCAGCAATCCATTGGCGGCAGTAACCAATCATGCCAAGAAAGGTTAACATGTCTAGTACGGCGGTAATTCTGGCATGGCTGATTGTCCTCTCACCTTTACTGAGAACAAAGCCCAAATAATCAACACTTTCCATACACCATTGTAAATTCTTCCTAGAAACTTTGTGACCACATTCACATAACCACAGTAATAAACTAACACAGTCTGCCTGGCAGGCCTCCCGAGTAGACCTACATATGAGAACGTCCACATATTGTAGAAGGACAGAACCATGAGGGGCAGTCCAAGGGCGCAGTGTGGCTTGGAGGACAATGGAGTAGATTACTGGGGAGTCTACATAACCCTGAGGCATTCTACACCAAGTATACTGGCGAAATTTAAAGGCAAAGAGTGGCCGTGTCTCCCTGTCAACTGGGACAGAAAAAAATGCATTCTTTAAATCAACAACAGAGAAAAACTTTGCATGGGTAGGAATAGCTAATAGCAGAGATGGTACGTCTGGAACCATAGGGGCTATGGGTATGATCTGTGCATTTACCGCTCTAAGATCCTGGATAAACCTAAAGGTATGATCAGCCTTTCTCACTAGGTTGATAGGTGTATTATAGGGGGAAATTATTTCCCCAATAACCCCTGTCTCTAGTAATTCCATCAACATAGACTCAATCCTCTTTTCTTTTTCTGGGGAAAGAGGGTATTGTTTAATATAAACAGGTGCAGCGCTGGGCTTAAGCATTGCCTTATATGGTGTACAGGAAAGGCCAACATCTTGGTCAGTATTTGCCCAAACTTCAGGGGGAGCCTGATCAAGTAACGGATCCTGAGGTTGTCTTTCCAAATATAAAAAAAAATTATCCTTTGGTACATGAATGAGCATAAGTGAGGATGTGACATGTAGGTGTCCCGTCTTGCTAATCCCCAACTGCAATCGTAACATCACAAACAAGTCTCTCCCTAATAAATTCACAGGACAATTTGGAATGATCTCAAAACTGTGTGTGAACATTGACTGGTGTTTGTATGGATGTTGGATCGAGAGAGGAGGAGTTTTATAATAGCTGGTCAGTATCCCAATAATTCCCACATAGGGCTCAGCATTCTCTCTTGGACCACTATAATAATCCTCACATATACTACTAGTAGTAGCACCAGAATCTACAAGAAAAGGGAGAGGACGTCCCTCTATCGTTAACACAATCGGTGATTCCTTATAGTGGTTTGTGATGAGTGAATGCTGTGATACTGTCCCTGGGCACACTCATTGTGATGTCTGCTGCCCCCAGGCTACGGGAACACGAGGGGTATTATTCTGGGGCTGTGGCAGTGTTTAACAATCCTATTAATATCATCTACTTAAGTAATTAGCGCAAGCCTTCTTCTACAGTCCATACATCACTCTTGACACCTCTGTGGGCAGAGAAGAGGATGAGCACTGCCCGCAGCCGCTTGCCCCTCCTCCTTCTCTCCTAAGTAATGCATAAACACACAGCTTGGTTAGGAAAGAAGGGAGGGGAGGTACTTGAGATAAGGAACAAGCAGCTTAAAGGGGCTGTCCGGGCTCAGAGCTGGACATGGAAATATCCTTTTACCATGTCCATATAGAAGGTGTCATTAGCCCCTTCCTGAGGGAACGGATTTATACTCTTCATCCCCTCTGTCCATCCTGCCATATTATCCACCCAGGGAGTAACTAAAAAATGATTAGTCCCGTAGACCCGGGCTACATAATCCTTACATGTTTCTCCTACATACGGAGGGGGTGGAGAGACCTTTCCTTGTTTTGCACCCATTTCTGATAACTTAATTGAGAAGGAGGCAGAGCAGAACTCTCCCCAGGACTGGATGTACTGAACTTTGAAAGTTCCTGTCAACTGGATGGAAAGGACTTATGTCTATGCTCAACTTCCTCCTCAACTGCCTGTTAGTATTATCCCTTCAAACCATCACTTGCTTTCACCAGTTTCTGGGTTAGCGGGTTCCCCCTAGCCAGAGTGGTGGGCGTCTTACGGTTTTCCAGGACACACACAATGAAGTTAGTACAGTTTTCACAGTATCCTTTGCTGCTTACCTTCAGCATAAAATAAAATTACTTAATGCATCATAACATAAAAGAGAGCATAAGGAAGCTGACAAGAGAGACCAGGGTGCAGACAATATTTGAATTCTTCCCAAAAGAATTCCTCTGTTAAATTCTTGCCTAAAGGATTACTCTATTAAATCTTTACCTAAAGGATTTCTTTTAAATTCGTGCCTAAAGAATTGATCTTTTAGACTTGTTTAGTAGTCTAAGTAAAATCTATCTTCCCTAAAGATAGATGCTATTCCTTTCAGTGTGTCTGAAGTGGATTCAAGATAAAAACAGAAAGTTTTCGGAAAGCATCGGAATTTCCCCATTCCTAAAGGCAGGGATTTTCCGTACTGTCCGAATTTCTGTGTGGTTTATCCCGTTACGAGTCCCTAGCTGAATGGCTTCTGCTTTAGGGTGCTTTCACACTAGCATTTTTACTTTCCGTCCTAGAGTTCCGTCCTCGGGGCTCTAGGACGGAAAGATACTGATCAGGATTATCCCAATGCATTCTGAATGGAGAGAAATCCGTTCAGGATGTCTTCAGTTCAGTCTTTTTGACTTTTCAGGACGGAGATAAAACTGCAGCATGCTGCGGTTTTATCTCCGTCCTGAAAAGCCTGAACACATGACTGAACGACTGATCAGGCCTTAAGTCCCATTGACTTACATTGGGGCCGGATCTGGCATTAAAAAAAGACTGAAGGACGGATCCATCCTTCAGGTGTGCGCATGCGCAGACCTTTAAAACAGTGAAAAAAATACAAGACGGATACGTCTCTCCGCATGGCAAACGGAGAGACGGATCTGCACTTGCAATGCATTTGTACACGGATCCGCAATCCGGATCCGTCTACAAATGCTTTCAGTTGTCATGTGTTGTGACGGATCCGGCGGGACGGAAGTGCACGCTGGATCCACACAACGCAAGTGTGAAAGGGGCCTTAGTGTGCACCCTGGCTTTTCTTATGACAGGCGTCTGGAGAGCTCCCTTCAATGGCACACAGGTGGTCTTAGAAAGCACCTCTATTTTTATCAGCTTTTATACATACACACTGACATACAGGAACAGGTGTGGTTGACATATACAATGCTGCTGAGTAGAAACAATTCCCTATATGGAGGCTGCTGTAAATACATTCTCCCTCTAGAATGACGTTGTCCAACATCCTGTCCTTCATAGGGATCATATAACTTATTCTGTTTAACCCTTCAGTTTCTATTATGTAATACTCACAAAGTGACTTCAAACCTGAACCGGTCCCTAAAAAGTGGGTTTTTAAAAATTTTCAAGATTTGCTTCTAAACTTCTAAGCCTTGTAATGTCCCCAAAAAATAAAATGGCATTCCCAAATATGAAGTAGACATATGGGCAATGTAAATTAATAACTTTTTTGCCAGTATTACTATGTATTATAGAATTAGAGAAAATAAAACTGAAAATGAAATTTTTTTTTGGGTAAATTTGTTTTTTTTTGTTTTATACTCCATTCTACCAGTGTCATGAAGTACAATATTTGATGAAAAAACAATCTCAGAATGGCCTGGATAAGTAAAAGCGTTTTAAAGTTATTCACACATAAAGTGACACTGGTCAGATTTGGAAAAAATGGCCGGGTCCTTAAGGTGAAATAGGGCTGAGTCCTTAAGGGGTTAAGCAAGGTAGGGATATTTCATGTTTAGTTAGAGCCCAGCCAGGCAGGTGTTTGTTTTGTATTATTTATGTTTGTTTTGTTGCTGTGATAATAAAGCACAGTGTTTGGACCTTAAATCCGGTTGTCTCTGAAGATACTTGTGAAAGTGACCCCCGGAAGAAAGCTAACCCCTCCCCACAATTGGTGGAGGATGCGGTCAAGCATCCCTGCTGAAAGGAGACAACCGGTTGCTAGGGGCAACGACCTAACAGGAAAGAGCCAAAGCGGCTGAATACTGCTGTGTGGCACTTAAAGGGCAGGAAGCCTGTTTGTTCACTGGAGCAGGTGCTGCTGGAAAACTGCTGGTGTTAATTTGGACTTTTTTTTTTGGTGATGCAAACTTTGCGGGGATTTAAAAGGCCAGAAGCACAGTAAAAGAAACTGACCTGTGAAAATGGCTGCAAAATGGTGGAGGCCGTGGGCAGGGCTGTTAATAATGGATCTGGAAATGGTGGCGCCGTGGTGCTGGCCGAGGCAGATAAGATGCAAAATGCTTCTGCTGAACCAGTTAATGGGGCTGATGTAGATGCCCCATCCCAAAGACCCATGGTAGGGTATAGCGCGAGCCTGGAAGACGTCCCCTCCACCTACAAGGCCTTGCAAGTAGCCAGCAGCCTGCTGGGGAAGGAATACGAGGAGATGGACGACCACTAGGCGGATCCTGTCTACTACTGTGGGCTGGCTCTCCTGAATTCTTACCGAAAGGAGAATAGTGCCTTAAGTGACCCTCTGGAAAAAATGCCAGAAGTCGACGAGTTTGGTGAAGACCCTGGTGTCCCCGGTACCTCCTACCTCGATGAAAAAGAGGAAAAGGACTTAAGAGTGCAATTATATGATGATGATGATGCCAGGTACAAGAAAACCAAGGCTGAAGAAGTTAGGGCCAGGGTGTTGGAGGACGTGAAGTCCTCAGGTGCTGCAGTGACCGAACGAGCAGCTACCAAAGTTTAAAAAAACACTAAAGAAGCAGGGGTCTCTGCAACTGCCGCCAAATGGGGAGAACCACTGCTGGAAAGAATGACGAAGTGAATCGGAGGCACGTAAAAGAAGCGAGTGGGGATAAGCCTGCTCTGCTGAAGGAGCCCCGCAAGGCGAAGGAGAAAGGGTAGGGTTACGACCATGACTGGGAACAGTTCAGTCAAGAGCTGCAGCAGTCCAAAAAAGGACCTGAGGAGCATGTGCAGAAGCTAGAGAATCTAAAAAGAGAGCCTGCTGGTCGTATAAAAACATCTTTTGAGAGAAGTTCCAGAGACCGAATGCCAAATGTGGAGAGGAACAGAAAAAAGAAGAGAGAGACCACGGGTGTGAAAGCGCTTCATCCTCGCACAGGGATGAGAGTACCTCGTCATGAGATGGGCAAGAAAATCCAGCAGGTCTTTCCGTAAACTCATGTTGGTGACAAACCAAGCGCAGTTGTCCTGGGTCTGGCAGAACAATGGAAGGTTAGAAGCCAGGTGGATGCCCTCTTACCAGCCTGAGACGGAAAGGGAGGGTGACCATAAACCACAGGGATCTGTGCAAGGTCACCAAAAAATGAACACCAATGGAGGCGCCTGTTTTCAAAGAACAGAAACGGTCTGTTTCGTGTTGGATAGAAGAAGTATTATTAATGATGATAAAAATATATATGTATATATAGAGAGCAACGTAGTAAAATTGCTCTAGATAAAAGAGCAAAGAGGAAAGACCCAGGTGAGCGGTCAGCGATCTGTGGATCGGGATGTAAGATCTCTACAATGGTGACTCCTACTCACTTCACGAGGGGGGTGGACACAGGATAAAGCTCAAGACACCTGTGTCTTAACCCCCCTGGCCAGGGTCGCTTGTAGACAGTATCCAAATAACGGCAGCCAATGAGGCGTCTGGTCAAAGGGAAATTTATTGGAATAGACACTGGCCCAACGCTGCTTGGAGGTTAATAAGCCTCCTTCATCAGGGGTCTCATAAAAAAAGGAATATAAAAATATATCTAATATAACATAATATATACAAATGAATAAATCAATAAATACATAGATACATGATAATAATAATAATGGTAATAAAAATAATAAAAGTATGGTAAGTTGGATATTGATACTGTCACAGATCTATCAATTGTAGTACACATATATAGTATCCATTAAAAAAGTAAGAATGATATACAGCAATAAGGTGGCGCTGACGATGATAATAAAATCGAGTTGAATAATAGCAAAAAATGGTCCTAATAAAAAACAACACAGTGTAGGTTGTATGTCTACCATATGGGTGTGCTCATTATATTATTATTATCCATTGGATTTATTTATGAGGGTGGCTTGTTGTGTTATATGATGATCGGTTTATTATTTAGTTTTATTGATGATGATGATGGTGGGGTTCATTAAATGACTGTTTCCCACATCTACTAGGGCCCAAGGGAGAATGTAGCAGCAAGCAATTAAAATAGGCAGCAAACAATTGGAATAACAGGGGGGTACACTGGGAGCAATATCTGTCAAAAATGAGTAAAGGAGACCATATCTCTAGAATGGTTTGAGGAGTTGGTGAGCTGGCCGTTTTAGGTGTCATACCTTAGAGGTCTCTTGCGGTCTTCTAAAGTTCTTTTGGATAAATTCTCTCCTGTATCAAAGCCTCCCTCCGGTGTTAACTTATATCCGAAGGTGCACGTGGAAGGAAGGGAGGCGCGCAGTGGAGAGCGGGCAACCGGAAGTGCGGCAAGCGCAAGACCGGAAGTATGTCATGCGTTCCAAAGTGGAGCGCACCATCAGAGGTATGCTGGGTATGCGTTCCACGGTGGAACGCATAGATAAGAGGGAAGAAGGAGCGGCCGGAGGCAGAAAACTAACATATAAGAAAGGTCTCAATATGTATTGATCTTGATACAATATTAAAGTGAGATCAAAGGGCTAGTAATAATGCCAATATGGAATAGACTATGATGGGCATGGTGACGCAATCGGGATTTGTGTAGGTAAAATGTGATGACATGGAAGAGAAAAAAAAAAGGAAGGAAGGTGTAAAGAAGGATAGGGTCTAAAAAATGATATGGAATAATTATGAATACTAAACGTAGAGAAGAAAAACTGGATGCAGAAATATAGAAAAAAAAAAAAAAAAAAGGAATATAAAAAGGTGTGGGATTGAAGAGATTTTGGTGTGTCTATAGGTATATAAGACACTATGTTCTTTCAATAGAGCACTGTAGTTAGTCACACCGACACGGAAGGTTCTAATAGTTGTTATGTTCAAGGGATTCGTTTAAGCCAAAAGGTATTAAAGTGTGGAGACTAAAGATCCAATACATCTCTCGTCTACAGAGTGATTGGTATGAGTGTGTGTCAGTTTCAATTGGGGTGACACGTAAGCACGTGGGGTCGCCATCATGGATGGTGGCGAAGTGTCTGGACACACTGTGGGTGAGCACTTTCCTAGTGATGTTAGAACGATGCTCGTTCATCCTCTCACGGAGCGACTGTGTGGTGCGTCCCACATATAGTAGTGGACAAGAACACCGTAGGTAGACAACATTGGTGGTGCTGCAACTAAGTTGTTGTTTGAGTGGGTGGAAGTCCCCATTAGATGGATTAACTAGTTCTGTGATACCTTCGGTGATCATGTTGCAACATTTGCATCTATTTTTGTTGCATTTTCTGATGCCAGGGCGTTCATTTGTGTTGATTTTTTTGATTTTCTTAGAAGTTAGTTTGGGGCAGGAGGGAGCTAGTATATTCTTAAGGGTTTTTGCTCTACGAAATATTAGAGTGGGAACAGGGCCAATATGTTGTTTGAGTAAAGGGTCATTTAGAAGAATATTCCAGTTCTTAGTCAAGGTTTTACGGATGATATTGTGTTGTGAGCTGAATCTAGTGATCATGCTAATTTGAAAAGGGGGGGCGGTGGAGCTGTTGGGACCAAGAGTTTCCTTGTAAATTGGTTTTAAACTCTCCTCCTGGGATATTAGGGAGATACGTTTGATTGATTTGTCTAATAGTCTCTTGGGGTAGCCTTTTTGTACAAATCTATCCTTCAAAGATTTCAATTGGGTTTTAAGTGTATGGTTATTGGAACAATTTCTCCTGATCCTCTTGAACTGGCTGTAAGGTATATTCCTAACCCATTTGGAATGGTGGCAACTGGTATAATTTAAATAGCTATTGGCATTGACAGTTTTAAAGTGGGTTTGGGTGACAATCTTCATATTTTCAACGGTAAGTAGTAGGTCAAGGAAGACTATGGATGTTTTATTGTGTTCTAAGGTGAAGGTTAGATTCCAGTTATTTTTATTGAGATCTTGTATGTATGTGAAAAGAAGGTTGGTTTCTCCTTGCCAAATGAAAATGATGTCATCTATAAATCTTCTATAAAATCTGATGTTGGGGTGGGTAAGCAGTCCTGATTGTTCCTCAAAGGCCCCCATAAAGAGGTTTGCATAAGATGGTGCGAATTTGGTGCCCATCGCTGTGCCCTGGGTTTGTAGGTAAAAGTTATTGTTGAAGGTGAAATAATTATGTTTTAATGTATGTTCTATAGCCCTTAGGATAAACTCTTTTTGTGTATCGGGCATTAGGGGATCCTGGGATAATGTGTGACTGATAGCTGAAATACCTAAGTCATGTCGAATGTTAGTGTAAAGTGCCGATACATCCAGAGTGACCCAAAGGTAATCATCCTGCCAATTGAATGGTTGTAAAGAAGTGATGAGATCTGCGGTGTCTCTGATGTATGATGGAAGTGATGTGACGTGTTTCTGTAGAAAATAATCAATGTAAGCAGAGAGGTTGCTTGTTAAGCAGTCAACTCCCGAGATCTAACGCCAACAGCTCAGAAAGCAAAAACAATATCCCCACACCCTCCAGAACGAGTTAATCTAACGACCACTCTCAGTCTTACTCCCTTTGTGCCACACATGAGCCTACCTTCCACCAGAACCCACCTGACCAAGATCACCAAATTTTTCCCTCCGCTGACCACATCCCGCAAAAGACACATATCAGACGGAGAGGAAAAAGAGGTGGAAAATACAGACAGTCCCGCAAAAAAGCCAAAAGGCAAATAGCCAATACTGAACCCCAAACAGAGAATAACTACGGCATTTTTAACTTATCCAAATACGTACTACACAGAGATTAAATATCCTTACTTAAGAAAGGCCTTTCATTTTGCCCTACAGAAAAATCTGATCTGTTTGAAATCTTTGTAGATCTTAACCAACTTGTTAGGAAACTCACACTCAAAAGACACTTTGCCGGTAAAGCTCTGACATCGAATAATCCGTCGTACCCCGATCAGTCTCAAGCTCCTTCCTCAGCTCCCACTCCCATCCCCTGTAACCTTAAAAATAAATCGTCCTTCTATCCTCTGGATAGTAGAGGCTCGTTCATCGAATACTTCTACGATATGACAATGAGAGATTTGAAAATCGCCCTCAGTGCTACCCCTAAACACAAGCCAACCAAAAGCAATCTCAACTATAAAGAAAAAACAGCCCTTAAAACACCATTGAGAAATGATCGAATTGTTATCAAAAATGCAGATAAAGGCGGGGGCATTGTCATCATGGACACCGACTATTACATTCAAGAATCCTTGCGTATACTCTCAGACTCTAATTTCTACAGGCACTTAAAGGATGATCCTACAAAAATAATTAAAAAAATCACTATATGACCTTGTTGATTTCGGCTTCACAAACGGTATCCTAGATAAAAAACTAAGGACTTTCCTTCAAACCCCCCACCCTTCCATCCCCAAGTTCTACTTCTTACCCAAGATCCATAAAACCTTAACTAACCCCCCCGGACGACCGATCATCTCGGGAGTTGACTGCTTAACAAGCAACCTCTCTGCTTACATTGATTATTTTCTACAGAAACACGTCACATCACTTCCATCATACATCAGAGACACTGCAGATCTCATCACTTCTTTACAACCATTCAATTGGCAGGATGATTACCTTTGGGTCACTCTGGATGTATCGGCACTTTACACTAACATTCGACATGACTTAGGTATTTCAGCTATCAGTCACACATTATCCCAGGATCCCCTAATGCCCGATACACAAAAAGAGTTTATCCTAAGGGCTAAAGAACATACATTAAAACATAATTATTTCACCTTCAACAATAACTTTTACCTACAAACCCAGGGCACAGCGATGGGCACCAAATTCGCACCATCTTATGCAAACCTCTTTATGGGGGCCTTTGAGGAACAATCAGGACTGCTTACCCACCCCAACATCAGATTTTATAGAAGATTTATAGATGACATCATTTTCATCTGGCAAGGAGAAACCAACCTTCTTTTCACATACATACAAGATCTCAATAAAAATAACTGGAATCTAACCTTCACCTTAGAACACAATAAAACATCCATAGTCTTCCTTGACC
This sequence comes from Bufotes viridis, assembly GCA_033119425.1. Taxonomy (NCBI): domain Eukaryota; kingdom Metazoa; phylum Chordata; class Amphibia; order Anura; family Bufonidae; genus Bufotes; species Bufotes viridis. The sequence continues at coordinate 206,154,483 of CM065593.1, read as the reverse complement.
TACTACTTACCGTTGAAAATATGAAGATTGTCACCCAAACCCACTTTAAAACTGTCAATGCCAATAGCTATTTAAATTATACCAGTTGCCACCATTCCAAATGGGTTAGGAATATACCTTACAGCCAGTTCAAGAGGATCAGGAGAAATTGTTCCAATAACCATACACTTAAAACCCAATTGAAATCTTTGAAGGATAGATTTGTACAAAAAGGCTACCCCAAGAGACTATTAGACAAATCAATCAAACGTATCTCCCTAATATCCCAGGAGGAGATTTTAAAACTCAGTTTGCAAGGAAACTCTTGGTCCCAACAGCTCCACCGCCCCCCCTTTTCAAATTAGCATGATCACTAGATTCAGCTCACAACACAATATCATCCGTAAAACCTTGACTAAGAACTGGAATATTCTTCTAAATGACCCTTTACTCAAACAACATATTGGCCCTGTTCCCACTCTAATATTTCGTAGAGCAAAAACCCTTAAGAATATACTAGCTCCCTCCTGCCCCAAACTAACTTCTAAGAAAATCAAAAAAATCAACACAAATGAACGCCCTGGCATCAGAAAATGCAACAAAAATAGATGCAAATGTTGCAACATGATCACCGAAGGTATCACAGAACTAGTTAATCCATCTAATGGGGACTTCCACCCACTCAAACAACAACTTAGTTGCAGCACCACCAATGTTGTCTACCTCCTACGGTGTTCTTGTCCACTACTATATGTGGGACGCACCACACAGTCGCTCCGTGAGAGGATGAACGAGCATCGTTCTAACATCACTAGGAAAGTGCTCACCCACAGTGTGTCCAGACACTTCGCCACCATCCATGATGGCGACCCCACGTGCTTACGTGTCACCCCAATTGAAACTGACACACACTCATACCAATCACTCTGTAGACGAGAGATGTATTGGATCTTTAGTCTCCACACATTAATACCTTTTGGCTTAAACGAATCCCTTGAACATAACAACTATTAAAACCTTCCGTGTCGGTGTGACTAACTACAGTGCTCTATTGAAAGAACATAGAGTCTTATATACCTATAGACACACCAAAATCTCTTCAATCCCACACCTTTTTATATTCTTTTTTTTTTTTTTTTTTTCTATATTTCTGCATCCAGTTTTTCTTCTCTACGTTTAGTATTCATATTTATTCCATATCATTTTTTAGACCCTATCCTTCTTTACACCTTCCTTCCTTTTTTTTTTCTCTTCCATGTCATCACATTTTACCTACACAAATCCCGATTGCGTCACCATGCCCATCATAGTCTATTCCATATTGGCATTATTACTAGCCCTTTGATCTCACTTTAATATTGTATCAAGATCAATACATATTGAGACCTTTCTTATATGTTAGTTTTCTGCCTCCGGCCGCTCCTTCTTCCCTCTTATCTATGCGTTCCACCGTGGAACGCATACCCAGCATACCTCTGATGGTGCGCTCCACTTTGGAACGCATGACATACTTCCGGTCTTGCGCTTGCCGCACTTCCGGTTGCCCGCTCTCCACTGCGCGCCTCCCTTCCTTCCACGTGCACCTTCGGATATAAGTTAACACCGGAGGGAGGCTTTGATACAGGAGAGAATTTCTCCAAAAGAACTTTAGAAGACCGCAAGAGACCTCTAAGGTATGACACCTAAAACGGCCATCTCACCAACTCCTCAAACCATTCTAGAGATATGGTCTCCTTTACTCATTTTTGACAGATATTGCTCCCAGTGTACCCCCTGTTATTCCAATTGTTTGCTGCCTATTTTAATTGCTTGCTGCTACATTCTCCCTTGGGCCCTAGTAGATGTGGGAAACAGTCATTTAATGAACCCCACCATCATCATCAATAAAACTAAATAATAAACCTATCATCATATAACACAACAAGCCACCCTCATAAATAAATCCAATGGATAATAATAATATAATGAGCACACCCATATGGTAGACATACAACCTACACTGTGTTGTTTTTTATTAGGACCATTTTTTGCTATTATTCAATTCGATTTTATTATCATCGTCAGCGCCACCTTATTGCTGTATATCATTCTTACTTTTTTAATGGATACTATATATGTGTACTACAATTGATAGATCTGTGACAGTATCAATATCCAACTTACCATACTTTTATTATTTTTATTACCATTATTATTATTATCATGTATCTATGTATTTATTGATTTTATTCATTTGTATATATTATGTTATATTAGATATATTTTTATATTCCTTTTTTTATGAGACCCCTGATGAAGGAGGCTTATTAACCTCCGAAACGCGTTGGGCCAGTGTCTATTCCAATAAATTTCCCTTTGACCAGACGCCTCATTGGCTGCCGTTATTTGGATACTGTCTACAAGCGACCCTGGCCAGGGGGGTTAAGACACAGGTGTCTTGAGCTTTATCCTGTGTCCACCCCCCTCGTGAAGTGAGTAGGAGTCACCATTGTAGAGATCTTACATCCCGATCCACAGATCGCTGACCGCTCACCTGGGTCTTTCCTCTTTGCTCTTTTATCTAGAGCAATTTTACTACGTTGCTCTCTATATATACATATATATTTTTATCATCATTAATAATACTTCTCCTATCCAACACGAAACAGACCGTTTCTGTTCTTTGAAAACAGGCGCCTCCATTGGTGTTCATTTTTTGGTGACCTTGCACAGATCCCTGTGGTTTATGGTCACCCTCCCTTTCCGTCTCATCTACTATAGGGGATAGATCCCGTCTAATCCCCTAAAACACCTGTGCTGCCTTTTTTCCTATGTCTGTATCACGTTGTATGTCTACGTCACATATATTATTTTCATATATTTGAGTTATTATATCTCCTAATTTTTTAGCTTATCAATCATCCTATTTTTTCCTCACATTCCTACACTCCGCCCTCTGGCGCCCATCGTCCTAAGTTATTTCTGCTCCGACAGAAACTCCTTAACCTCTGTTTTTCACCTTTTTTTCATATTTTGTTCTCTTACCAGCCTCCCATGGTTATGTATGTGTTCACCCTCATGGGTTTGAACAAAAAGGGGGGGGGGGGGGATGTGAGACAGTGACAGTTCTGACACTGGTTAGAGGCAAGGAAAGGGTGGATAGTGCGGTCCACACCCCTATTCCACCTCAGGTGAGACCAGTCAGAGGTGCTCAAAGGCTCCATAAAGCACCTCCATATGTGTGGCAGGGGGAGAGAGTGATTGTTGTAGACAGATGCCTGGGACTGGCTCTGTCTGTGTGGTCTCAGCCAGGCTGGTTGAGGGGCCACGTGGCTTGGTGTAACCGGAAAATTGGGGGACACCGAGACGCCTGGGCTGAAGGGTCACGAGGCCGGAGTTGGGAGGACTGCTGGGCCATACTCCCCGAATAAAGGTACTGGACTTGTTATAGCCTGAAAGGCTATGGGACTGTGAGGCTGGGAAAGCTGTATGTTTTGACCGTGTGTGAATGGTGCTTTAAGCGAGGTAGGGATATTTCATGTTTAGTTACAGCCCAGCCGGGCAGGTGTTTGTTTAGTATTATTTTTGTTTTGTTGCTGTGACAATAAAGCACAGTGTTTGGACCTTAAAGAGGACCTTTCACTGGTCCACAGTTTATGAGTTAAAGCTATTTACATGGAGAGCGGCACCCAGGGATGTCCCTGCTCTTACTTGTATCCCTGGGTGCCGCTCCGTTCGTCCTCTGTAGCCCCCGGTACCGGCGCACCTGCTGCTCTAATTTTGCCTGGGGCAGAGACTTCTTCTTCTGCCCTGGGCGTCTCCTTCTCCCAGGGCTGTAGCACTGGCCAATTGCAGCGTTCAGCTCATATTCAGGATATGAGCTGAGCGCTGCGATGGCCAGCGCTCCAGCCCTGGGAGAAGGAGACGCCCAGGGCACAAGAAGAAGTCTCCGCCCCAGGCAAAATTACAGCAGCAGGAGCGCCGGTACCGGGGGCTACAGAGGACGAACCGAGCGGCACCCAGGGATACAAGTAAGTGCAGGGACATCCCTGGGTGCCGCTCTCAATGTACATAGCTTTAACTCATAAACTGTGGACCAGTAAAAGGTCCTCTTTAACCTGTTCCCGACCGCCGAACGCACGGATGCGTCCAGGCGGCAGGTTTATTCCTCCTGGACGCATCCGTGCGTCATCTCGCGAGAGCCGAGATCTGCTGTGAACGCGCGCACGCGCGTTCACAACAGAGCGCGGCTCTGCAGTTGTACTACAGCCTGCCAGCGATGATCAATCGCTGGCAGGCTGTAAATGTAAAATAAATGAGATCAAAGTGGTATATCAGACGCTGTGTTGCTAACAGCGTCTGATATACCTAATACCTGGTCCTCAGGTGGTCCCATTTACTGGGATCGACCACCAGAGGACCAGGTAACAATGTAAAGTTGCACCAAACACTACACTAACCCCCCACCCCCTCACTTTATAACTACTATTAACCCTTTGTTAACCCCTGATCACCCCATATAGACTTCCTGATCACCCCCCTGTCACTGATCACCCCCCTGTAAGGCTCTATTCACATGTCCATATGTGTTTTGCGGATCCGCGGATCCGCGGCGCGGATCCGCAAAACACGGACAACGGCAATGTGCTTTACGCATTTTGCAGATCCGCACATTGCCAGAACTATATAGAAAATGCTTTTTCTTGCACGCAATTGCGGACAAGAAAAGGACATGTTCTATATTTTTGCGGAACGGAAGTGCAGACCCGTAAGTGCGGATCCGCAATTCCGGATCCGAGCAGGACAAAGTCTGTCCCCATAGAAATGAATGGGTCCGCAATTCCGTTCCGCAAACAGAATTTCGGACGTGTGAATGGAGCATAAGGGTCCCTTATCACCGTCAGTTAGCTAGCTACTTGTTAGGTAGCTAGCGCCCAGCCCACCGCACCGCAGTCACTGATTTTGGCAGAGATTTTTTCATCCACATTGATTGATGCGAATGAAAAAATCTGTGCCGTTCATTTTTTTTTTTTTTTTCAGCGCAGAGGCTGAACGGAAAAAATCTCATTACCCGTATGCTCAATATACGGAGAATCGCAGAAACTCCTAATGCTGGCCATACGTGTAATGATTGCGGAGACCCTCAAATGCCAGAGCAGTACAAAAACCTCACATGTGACCCCATTTTAGAAAGAAGACACCCCAAGGTATTCGCTGAGGGGTATGGTGAGTTCATGCAAAATTTTATTTTTTGTCACAAGTTAGTGGAATATGAGACTTTGTAAAAAAAAAAAAAAAAATCAATTTCCGCTAACTTGTGCCAAATTTTTATTTTTTCTGTGAACTCGCCATACCCCTCACGGAATTACTTAGGGTGTCTTCTTTCCACAATGGGGTCACTTGTGGGGTATTTATACTCACCTGGCATTTTAGGGGTCCTAAAGCGTGAGAATCCAAATGCGTAAAAATGTCCTGTGAAATCCTAAAGGTACTCATTGGATTCGGGCCCCTTTGCGCATCTTGGCTGCAAAAAGTGTCACTCATGTGGTATCACCGTACTCAGGAGAAGTAGGGCAATGTGTTTTGGGGTGTATTTTTACATATACCCATGCTGGGTGAGAGAAATATCTCTGTAAATGACAACTTTTTAATTTTTTTTTATACAAGGTTGTCAATTTACAGCAATATTTTTCACACAAAGTATGGGTATATGTAAAAATACACCCCAAAACACATTGCCCTACTTCTTCTAAATACGGCGATACCACATGTGTGACACTTTTTTGCAGCCTGGGTGCGCAAAGGGGCCCAAATTCCAACGAGTACCTTTAGCTTTTACATGGCTGCTCACAGTTTAGCCCCGCCCAAAATGCCAGAACAGTACAAACACCCCACAAATGACTCCATTTTGGAAAGAAGACACCCCAAGGTATTTACTGAGGGGCATAGTGAGTCCGTGAAAAATTTAACTTTTTGTCAAAAGTTAGCAGAAAGGGAGACTTTGTGAGAAAAAACTATAAAAAATCAATTTCCGCTAACTTGTGCCAAAAAAAAAATCTTCTATGAACTCGCCATGCCCCTCATGGAATACCTTGGGGTGTCTTCTTTCCAAAATGGGGTCACATGTGGGGTATTTATACTGCCCTGGCATTTTAGGGGCCCTAAAGCGTGAGAAGAAAAATGCGTAAAAATGCCATCCTAAAAGGTACTCATTGGTTTTAGGGCCTTTAGCATCTTGGCTGCAAAAAGTGTCACACATGTGGTATCGCCGTACTCAGGAGAAGTAGGGCAATGTGTTTTAGGGTGTATTTTACATATACCCATGCTGGGTGAGAGAAATATCTCTGTAAATTGACAACTTTGAATAAAAAATGTAAAAAGTTGTCGCTTACAGCGATATTTCTTACACTAAGCATGGGTATATGTAAAATACACCCCAAAACACATTGCCCTACTTCTGCTGAGTACGGCGATACCACATGAGTGACAATTTTTGCAGCCAAGATGCGCAAAGAGGCCCAATTCCAACGAGTACCTTTAGGATTTCACAGGGCATTTTTATGCATTTGGATTCTCACGCTTTAGGGCCCCTAAAATGCCAGGTCAGTATAAATACCCCACAAGTGACCCCATTTTGGAAAGAAGACACCCCAAGGTATTCCGTGAGGGGCATGGCGAGTTTACAGAATTTTTATTTTTTGGCACAAGTTAGCGGAAATTGATATATTTTTTTTTTTTTTTTACAAAGTCTCTTATTTCACTAACTTGTGACAAAAATAAAATTTTACATGAACTCACCATACCCCTCACAGAATACCTTGGGGTGTCTTCTTTCTAAAATGGGGTCACATGTGGGGTATTTATACTGTCCTGGCATTTTAGGGGCCCCTAAAGCGTGAGAAGAAGTCTGGAATCCAAATGCGTAAAAATGCCCTGTGAAATCCTAAAGGTACTCATTGGTTTTAGGGCCCTTTGCGCATCATGGCTGCAAAAAGTGTCACACATGTGGTATTGCCGTACTCAGGAGAAGTAGGGCAATGTGTTTTGGGGTGTATTTTTATATATACCCATACTTTGTGTGAGAAATATCGCTGTAAACGACAACTTTTAAAAAATTTTATACTAAGTTGTCAGTTTACAGAGATATTTCTCTCACTCCAACATGGGTATATGTAAAAATACACCCCAAAACACATTGCCCTACTTCTTCTGAGTACGGCGATACCACATGAGTGACACTTTTTTGCAGCCTGGGTGCGCAAAGGGGCCCAAATTCCAACGAGTACCTTTAGGTTTTACAGGGCTGCTCACAATTTAGCCCCGCCCAAAATGCCAGAACAGTAAACACGCCCCACAAATGAACCCATTTCGGAAAGTAGACACCCCAAGGTATTCACTGAGGGGCATAGTGAGTCCGTGGGAGATTTTTTTTTTTTGCCAGAAGTTAGCAGAAATGGAAACTTTATTATTTTTATTTTTTCCTCAGAAAGTGTCATTTTCCGCTAACTTGTGAAAAAAATGAAATGATACATGAACTCACCATGCCCCTCCGCGAATACTTTGGGGTGTCTTCTTTCTAAAATGGTGTCATTTGGGGGTTATTTATACTATCCTGGCATTCTAGCACCTGAAGAAACATGACAGGCGCTCAGAAAGTCAGAGCTGCTTCAAAATGCCGAAATTCACTTTTTTGCACCATAGTTTGTAAACGCTATAACTTTTACCCAAACCAATAAATATACACTTATTGGACTTTTTTTTATCAAAGACATGTAGAACAATAAATTTAGAGAAAAATGTATATAGAAATGTAGTTTTTTTTTTAAAATTTTACAACAGAAAGTGAAAAATGTCATTTTTTTGCAAAAATGTCGTTAAATTTTTATTAATAGCAAAAAAAGTAAAAATGTCAGCAACAATGAAATGCCACCAAATGAAAGCTCTATTAGTGAGAAGAAAAGGAGGCAAAATTCATTTGGGTGGTAAGTTGCATGACGGAGCAATAAACAGTGAAAGTAGTGTAGTGCGGAATTGTAAAAAGTGGCCTGGTCATTAAGGGTGTTTAAGCTAGGGGGGCTGAAGTGGTTAAATCCAGTTGTCTCTGAAGATACTTTTGAGAGTGACCCCTGGAAGAGAGTTACCCTCCTCCCCCACCCCCACAGTGTGTGTGGTATGTAGTAAGGCTGACTAGTCAGCCTGCATTTGTGGGAGGGGCGGAGGCTCTTCTTAAACAAGCCACTGCCTCACTCCTGGGCGTGTGTTCTTCAGGTGCACAGGTGCTGCTGGGTGTCATTAGTGAACTAGCTTCTCTGGTGGCAGGATCTCTTTCTTTGCAGCATGGAGCCAGAACGGAGGTTTTGTTTTGTCTCTTTTTTTTCTCTTCGCTCTCTGCTATCATAGCAATGCACGCGGGGTAATACGTAAGTAAGTTGGGCCGTGGCCATCCCTCCTGGCCGGTCGGAACCCGACTTTTCTAGCGAACGGGAGGCTTCGCCTCAGAATCTTCTGCCTCAGGTTTGTTTTGTTGGGGCTAAAAAATTTCTATTTCTTTTTCAACCTCGTTTGTTTGATAATAAGAATTAGTTCCAATATATCTTGCAAATTTACGTCGCTTGTTTGTCGCATGGAAAATTACTTCAGCTTATACGCAGTTAGGAACAGTCACCCGGGCTGCATGTGACGTCATAATTGAACATCAGACTCAGCTGTTGTTGACCTATTGCTGTAGCTGTTCCTTGCCATGTGACTCCCCTCTCCCAGCCACCACCATCTTTAGACTTCATGTATTTTCCCTGCTTTATGTACTAAAACCCTGATGCACTTTATGCTCTGCTCTTATTCTGAGCGGCATTTCCACGTTCGGCTCTACTTCTGTCTTATACCTGCTTGCACCTCGCTTTATACGCCTCACACCCTCAGATGTATCCGCACGTCTTTTATTGTCCATCACTTTCACGCTGCTCGTTCCAGACGGCCTTTACATTTAGCTTTACACATGTTTTACTCTCTGCTCACTGGAGCTGTGTCCACATGTCTGCTATTTTCATCATGCTTCATACTTCAATCACATTCGAGTTGCATTCACCCGTTGGCTGTTCACACTTGGCTGTTGCATCATGTTGTTGTGTGTGGTTAGAGCTGCGTTTATGCGTCGGCTAGTATACCATGTTGCTCTGCTCACAGTCAGAGCTGCGTTCACATGTCTGCTGTTACAACAGGTCATACGAGGCTTGTTTTCAGAGGTGCATTCACGTTCGCTGTCACATCATGTTCATGCTCCACTCACATTTAGAGCTGCTGTTATACCTATTTTCGTTCTCGGCTCACTCACAAAGGAGCCTTCACACTTACGCAGTCAAATTCACGACCAGAGCTGTGTCCATACGTCTATTGGCATATCATGTTTGCTCTACTCACACCCAGAGCTGCGTTCACACGTCCATTGTTACTACAGGTTCTTTCCAGGCCCATTTCAAGAGCTGCGTTCATGTCACTTTCTCAGCATGTGTCACGCTCCATTCACAACCAGAGCTGCCGTTATACCAATTGTTTGCTCTGCCTATACCCAGAGTTGTGTTAACACTTCTACTGCTACAACAGGTTTTATACCCCACTCGCCAGAGCTGCTGTCACTTCGAGTTAATATTCATTCACATCCAAAGCTGCGTCCGCATGTCTACTTTTACATCCTGTCCTCTACTCCATTCACTACTAAAGCTGTGTTCATGTGTCCGCAGATGCATCACGTTAATAGTCCGCTCACGTTCAGTTTGCATTCTTACGTCTGCTTTATACCATGTTTTTCATGCTCTAGCCATACTCAGAGCAGCGCTCATACATTGTTACTCACATCCTGAGCGGCATTCACCCATCTGCTGTTACACCATGTGTTACATTCTGCTCCCACTCAAAGCTGCATTCTCCTGTTACTTGCTACACTCAGTAGTCTCAACGGGGCACTCCGCACCCACTGCTTAGTACTCTCCCGGTAAACATGGCTGCTTTCTTTTCAGGCTTACGTTTTTCCTCGGTGGTGTGAAAAAAAAAAAATCCTTTTAAATCCTGATTCGCGTTCACTCAGATTGGTCTCCTTTACTCCTGGTTTGCATTCACTCAGATTGGTCTCCTGCCTAGTTCAACAAAACAGCTTCTCAGCGGAGGCCAGTGGGCCTGCCATGTTTTACAAGTTATTCTTTTGTTTGTTGGGAAGGTACTGTACCTTCCCTATGGCTTCGGGGGTCCAACGACTGCTACGGCCCTATGGCTTCGGGGGTCAGACGACTGCTTCGGCCCTATGGCTTCGGGGGTCCGACGACTGCTTCGGCCCCATGGCTTCGGGGGTCCGACGACTGCTACGGCCCCATGGCTTCGGGGGTCCGACGACTGCTACAGCCCCATGGCTTCGGGGGTCCGACAACTGCTTCGGCCCCATGGCTTCGGGGGTCCGACGACTGCTACGGCCCCATGGCTTCGGGGGTCAGACGACTGCTTTGGCCCTATGGCTTCAGGGGTCCGACGACTGCTACGGCCCCATGGCTTCGGGGGTCTGACGGCTGCTTCGGCCCCATGGCTGCGGGAGTCCGATTACCTGTTTTCAGTCCTGCCTGGTTGGTTGTCCATCCATGGTTCCAGGCTGATTGGGCCCAAATGTCTCACATTCATATCTGCTTCCCTGATCACCTGCATACGGCCCATGTTTTAAACTAAAGTCTGTCACCTGCGGGGTTCAGTCAGGTTCACTTGTTACTCAACTAAGTTTCCTGCTCCTTACGTTCTTTAGGTGTTACACCTTATTAATGTCCAGTGTCTGCCATGCTCCAGGATCACACTTCAATTACTGGAGCTCAAATCTTTAGGGTCACCTGCCATGTTGGTCAGGTCACATTTTTCAACGATATTCGCCTGCCACGGTATTCGGGCCACGTAGGTTAATGGTAGACTCAGATACCAGGTCGGTTTTCCCGTTTCAGGATTAAACCATTCTCAGGGGTTCACAGAAGAATGCAGGGGCCATGGTAAGCGGATAGATGATGTCTGGGGAACTATTCAAAGATTCCCTTCCTACTTTCATGGTTTCTTTTGCCCCTCACTTCTTGCATAGTCTAGGCAGGCAGGTTTCTCTTTCGGTTCCACAAACTCCGGAGGCCAGGGCAATTGTCAGTACTAGAACCACAGGTCACCAGGTTCAGTTAATATTTCATGCTCCATTCCACAGCGTATTCCCAGTCCTTCATTCCGCTTCGGGGCACTATCTGCAACATCGAGCATCATGTCTCCGGTTTCGTCATTTGCAAGCTGTGATGTATGTCTCCTTATGGTTTTGCCGCATACTTCCTGAATGTGCGGTCAAGATTGCCGATGCCTTGCAGTTGGTCACGGATTTGTTTGCACTTTCATTGTGTTTCTTTATAACCTACTTGGCTTTTGCCCCCTTTTAGGCCTACCCACGGCTATGGCTAAGGGCACAATTCAAGCCATTAAGTTAGGTTTAGCTAGCACACGGCTAGCCGGGTTAGGTTGTTCTTGATGTTTATCTCCCTAGGGTTCATCAAGCATCGTTGGCCGTAGCCATGACCACAAGTAGTAAGGCTGACTAGTCAGCCTGCATTTGTGGGAGGGGCGGAGGCTCTTCTTAAACAAGCCACTGCCTTACTCCTGGGCGTGTGTTCTTCAGGTGCCCCACCCTCCCTCCCTTCTCTTTTCATTTCCACAGGGTATGCCCCCTTTTAGGCCTACCCACGGCTATGGCTAAGGGCACAATTCAAGCCATTAAGTTATGTTTAGCTAGCACACGGCTAGCCGGGTTAGGTTGTTCTTGATGTTTATCTCCCTAGGGTTCATCAAGCATCGTTGGCCGTAGCCATGACCACAAATATATGTATGTATGTATGTATAGCAGAAGGACCCGGCTTCTCACGGGTATATATTATCTATTTCATTTAATGTTTGTGTGTGTCGTTAAAAGATATCAGTGACCTCTACATCACCCTGCCCCTTTAACAGTGAACTCCACAGTTCCCCACCCCTTAACGCAGTCCCCCCCCCCACACACACACACGGCCCAGCCACTTTAAAATGGGACCTTCACAGCAGCCCACCGCTTTAACTGTGAGTTTCACAGCACCCCACTCAGGGCTCCAGAAGGCGACCAAAATTGTCGCCAATGCACCTTAAAATTTGCAGATGGTGACAAGACTTTTTTTTGTCTTGTTGCCATTTGCGACAGGGCTGCTGCGATGTAGCTGAATATGGCGGCGGGGCATGGGAGCCAATAATTCCTTGCCCTGCCGCCAATCACCTATGCTACACACCGCACTGCTGTGCGCACTCCCGCCTGTGCCGGGATGAACAGCAGTAAGGTCTGCGGGGATTGGTCTGACACCTGCAGTAAGTGCGCTTTCCTTGCCCCGGCAGAGCAGTGTCGTGAAAGCAGCAGGCTCCTTCTGCTTCCTCCGGCCGGCAGGAAGTGAAGATCCCAGAAAGCAGCCATTCTGATTCATGAAAACCTGGGCCGGCCGCTTGTCTGGCTGACTGTCCTGAATGACAGCTGAAATGAAGCTGTCCGGTCTGTTGGGCCTCCTGTTACTGCTGCACGTACCACAGGTAATGGGACCGACAACCGGGAGCAGCCCTACACTGTACATATGCTGGGGAAGGGGCTGTGACTACCTGCAGAGGTGGGGGTATAATTATAGAGAATAGGATGTCACTGTATACATGTCTAACCAGTTATAAGAGTTGTGGTGGGACTTGTAGTTCCATATGAACAGTGATTACATCTATAATATCTGTAATTCTAGGGAAAATAATATCTACAGAACACCAACCCAAACCCGAACTTCAGTGAAGAATTCCTGGTTCGAGCCTGGGTACCACATTCAGTTTTTTATCACGTGCGTGCAAAAAGTATTGCACTCGCGTGGAAAAAAAACGTAACAACACAATCACAGACAAAACTGACTGAAATTGTATGCGCACTCGCACGGGTTTCCCGCAATGCTTACGGGACGCATCCAGACATCATCCGCGACGCCCGTGTAAAACCAGCCTTATTCACACCTCAGTGTTCGGTCAGTTATTTCCATCAGTGATTTTGAGCCAAAACCAGGTCCGGCTCGAAACAGGAGCAGGTCTTTCCCCCCTATACCTTATCTCTGTGAAAGCTCCAATCCTGGTTTTGGCTTAGAATCACTGTTGGAAATCACTGACCACACACTGACGTGTGAATGAGGCAATTTATATCATAATTATATATGTATTTAAATTTGGCAACTAAAAATTTTATTTGGCTCCTAAAGTTTTCAGTTTAGGAGCCAATGGCTCCTAGGTAATTTTTTTAGTCTGGAGCCCTGCCACTCCCTTGAGTGACCTCTTCAGGGGCCCGCCCCCTTAACAGTGACCTCACAGTACCCTGCTGCCTTTACAGCGACCTCCACAGCAGTTGCCCCTTTTATGGTGGCCCCTGTCATGTCAGTCGCAGCATGTCACATGTCGCAGTGCAGCACCATAGACTATCATTATAAAAATTGTTGCGTGACATTGGTGCAACGTGTAGTTGTGCCCTATGTGTCGTGCGACTTATTGTCGTAGTGTAGCCCTTGCCTAAAGCTGACCTACAGCAGTGAAGAAAAATGGCTGGGTTGTTATGGAAACCTGGAGTAAAACTGAGTGTATGTAGAGACTAAGGCTCCTTTCACACGAGTGAGTACTCTGCGTGCGTGCAATGCTTGATGCGAACGCATTGCGTCAGTGCTTAATCTGGACCCATTCATTTCAATAGGTTTGTGTATATGAGCGTTGGTTATCACTTGTGCATTGCGTGAAAATCGCAGCATGTTCTATATTCTGTGTTTTTCACGCAACGCTGGCCCCATAGAAGTGAATGGGGCTGCGTAAAAATTGCATTGCATCCACAAGCAAGTGTGGATGCGATGCGTTTTTCACGGATGGTTGCTAAGAGATGTTGCTTGTAAACCTTCAGGTTTTTTTTATCACGCGCGTGAAAAATGCATCAATGCGCGTTGCACCCACGCGATAAAAACTGAACGCAATCGCAGGCAAAACTGAATGAACATACTTGTGAAATTGCGCATTTTTCACTGAACGCATCCGGACCTAATCCGCTCACGCTTGTCTACAAGGGGCCTAAGGGCCTGCAAGCTTCTATTGGGATATGTCACAGTGTTAATAGCAGTTGGGAAATGAAGAGAAAGACTTGCCTGCTTGTATTGGCTAATGCAGGTCATTTTTTGGGAATATCTCAGGAACGTCCTAGAGAGCTGAGACCCGGTCGAAAACCTTCCCGGACACCTGATGCACCTGTGCTCCAAATTTGGTGAAGATCGGTCCAGTCGTTTGGTCGCGCATAAAAAACAGGCAGACAAACGTCGGGACCGACAGAAACTCATTGTGTACCAGCATGTTACCTCCACAGTATTCTTTTCCAGATAGTAAGTGATATGTGTACCAAGTTTAGTAGAAATTGATCGATGAGCTTTTGAGTTACAGAGCAATATGTGTATAGCAAAAACAGTTGGTGCATACAAACTCCATGCAGCTGCTGTGCAGGGGTGTAGGACCCTCACAAGATTTCTTTCCAGGTAGCAAGGGAGGTGTATACCAAGTTTCCTTGAAATTGATGGTTGCGTTTTTGAGTGATCGCGGAACATACATACATACACACACACACATATATAATGTAGATAGATAGATAGATAGATAGATAGATAGATAGATAGATAGAAGAAGATATGGAGTTTCTACAGAGAGATTTAATTGAAACTACTAACAGAAGGATGCTTTTGAGTCAACACTGAATTCTCTGTTGTCCCCTGAGGAATTTCAGAATTGTTTGTCTAAATTTATGCCTTTTCTAGAGAAGCTTTAGAAGGATACCCAGGATACCAAACGGAAGTGGCAACAAGACATGGATTGCAAAACCTGCTCTGTATATAATTGGACAGGTTTAAAATATCCACCACAACAGAACAACAAAACAGAGAAAAGGAGCCAGAAAAAATCCTCTACTAAACATAACAAAAATACAGAATTATTATTTATTAGAGCGCTATTCATTCCATAGCGCTGTACATATGAAAAGGGATAGACATACATAATACAGGCAATTGCTTTAAGCATGAACAAGACTAGTTACAGACTGGTACAGAAGGAGAGAGGGCCCTGCCCTTGAGGACTTACAATCTACATGGTATGGGGGAAGGAGACAGTAGGGGAGGGTGAAGCTGGTCATGGCGGTATAGAGGCAGTGGGGTCACTGGTTGTAGGCTTGTTTGAAGGATTCCACTGTAAGTGAGAGTCTGATATGTTGGGGTAGCGAGTTCCAGAGTATGGAGGATGCACGGGAGAAATCTTGGAGGTGAATGTGGGAAGAGGAGTGGAGAGAAAGAGGTCCTGTGAGGATCGGAGATTGCGTGTGGGGCTGTATCGGGAAAGTAGCTCAGAGATGTAGGGAGGGGACAGTTTGTGGACGGCCTTGTATGTATTGGTTAGCATTTTAAACTGAATTTGCTGGGCAATGCGGGGATGTGGGAGATGTTTGAGTTGGAGGTGGCAGGTGGTGGAAAGGGCTTGGATGTATGGTCGGAAGCAGAGGGCAAAATCCAAGGTCATTCCAAGGCAGCGCACTTGGTTGACCAGGGAGAGTGTGCAGTCATTGATTGTGATAGATAGGTTTGTTGGGGGGGGGGGGGGTGTGAGCAAGATGGGGGAAAGATGGTGAATTCTGTTTTATCTATGTTAAGTTTTACAAAGTGAAAGGAGAAGAAGGAGTATATGGAAGATAGGCATTGTGGGATTCTGGATAGTAAGGTGGTGATGTCTAGACCAGAGAGGGTGTCTCTCTTGTGTGTCATCTGCATAAAAGTGATACTGAAAGCCATGGGACTCTGAACTGTCCCAGGCCGAAAGTGTAGATAGAAAAGAGCAGGGGTCCTAGGACTGAGCCTTGTGGGATGCCAACAGAGAGGGAATGAGGTGAGGAGGTGGTGTGAGACGCTAAATGTCCGGTCTGTGAGGTATGATGTGATCCAGGAGAGGGCCAGGTCAGGGATTCTAAGAGATGAGTGAGTTTGCAACAGAAGAGAGTGGTCAACATTGTCAAAGGCAGAGGACAGGTCAAGGAGAAGAAGGACAGAGTAATGTTTTTTGGTTTTGGCAGTTAGTAGGTCATTGGTAACTTTGGTGAGGGGAGTCTCAGTTGAGTGGTGGGGTCGGATGTCAGATTGTAGCTGGTCAAAGAGGGAGCAGGAGGAGAGGTGAGGGGACAGTTCAGAATGGACATGTTGTTCAAGTAGCTTTGAGGCATATGGAAGAAGTGATAGGAGGCAATAACTAGACAAAGAAGATGGGTCAAGTGAAGGCTTTTTGAGGATGGGTGTAATGATAGCATGTTTAAAACCAGAGATGGAAGAGACCAGAGGTTAGTGATAGGTTGAAGAGATGAGTTTAACCACTCCCTAGGTGAGGTTAGGGATATGAGTGGGTCAAGTGCACAGGTGGTGAGATGTGATCTGGAGAGTAGAGTGGAGAGTTGAGCAGGACTGAGCATCTGTGTGGAGGGTCTGTGGGGACTGTGTGTTGAAGCTTTCTCTGATGTTAACTATCTTTTGTTTGAAGAACGTGGCAAAATCATCAACGGAGATGAGAGGGTGGGGGATGGAGAAGGGAATTAAATGTGTTAAATAGTTGTTTTGTGTTGTGGGATAGGGAAGATAAGAGATAGGAGAGATGAGAAGTAGGCCTGTTTTGCATTAGTGAGTGAGGATTTGAAAAAGAGGAGGGATTGCTTGTATGCGGTGAATTTGTTAATTTTTCGGGTTTTGTTGTTTGTGAGGGGGGCAATAGTGTCGAGAGCTGTACTTATTCTGGTGTTATATAGGATGGTGGCAGTATCTGGATCTTGGAGGGAACAAATTGAAGAGAGCGGCAGAAAGAGAGTCAGAGAGCAAGTGAAAGTCGAGATGTTTAGGTTCCTGCGTGGGTGTGCTAAGGTCTGGCCCGGGGGAGTAGCAGAAGAGACCAGTGAAGAGAAGGTGAGTAGGCTGTGGTCAGATAGGGGGAGAGGCAAATTAGAAAGGTTAGATAGGGAGCAGAGGTGGGTAAAGACAAGATCCAGAGTGTGATCATCTCTGTGTGTGGGAGTGGAAGACCACTGTGAAAGGCCGAAGAAGGAAGAGAGTGATAGGAGTTTAGAGGCGGCTGAGTGGCAGGTGTCAATGGGGATGTTGAAGTCACCCATGATGATAGTGGGAATATCGGCAGAAAGAAAGTGTAGGGGCCAGGTGTTAAAGTGGTCAAGAAAGATGGTGGCTGGGGCTGGGGGGGCGGTAAATGACAGCTACTTGGAGATTGGAGGGGAAGTAGATGTAAACAGTGTACTTCAAATGAAGTGAGTGCAGTGGTGGGTGGCAGTGGAGTTGGAATGTAGGAGCAGGTGTCTGACAGGAGAAGACCATCTCCTCCACTATGTTTGCTGCTGGGGTTGGGGGTGTAAGTGAAATGAAATCCACTATATGAGAGTGCAGCAGGGGAGGCAGTGTCAGAGGGTGTCAGCTAAGTTTCTGTGAGACCCAGAAAGGAAAGTTTTTGAGAGATGTAAACAGATCATGAATCTAGGATAGTTTGTTACAGTCTTACACTCTTAGTAAGAAGGAAGTGCAGCTCTCACCTCTAGTCACCTTTCTGAAGCATGGAAGATAGGGCTTGAACCCAGCCGCTTAATGCAATCCACAAACAAAAGGTAAATTCCAAAAACAAACACGAGAAGAAAGTGCTGCCGGCACTGCTTCACCTGACCATTTATGCAGAGTTTAGATGAAGACACAGATGGTGCGATTCAGTAAATGGATACGGTGGTGCTCTGCTGAAACAGACGCAGTTGCATTCTTGATAGAGAAATAAATAGAGACAGGGGTACTCACCAATTCCAAATTAAAACGTCCAATTTATTGTACTTCTTAAAATAGGGTACAAGCAGGTCTGTGTATATAAATCACTGAAGGGACAGCCGTTTCACGCTAGACGCGTTTCATCATGCCTTTCATTCTGTGGAAGTGGGTGGCCGCCCTAAAAAGGTCAGGTCAAGCCACTCCCCTTACCAAGTCACATAGAGGAACAAGGTATTAACTCATTCCATACTCCATAAAGACACAGATTACAATGCATCAAACAAAAACGGATAAATCATTCCTATCATTAAAACCTAATGGTCCCATCACTTTTACCATTCCAATTTTTAAATGTGCCCCTCTCCGCATCTGTTCACACATAGAGCAGTGTCCACACCTGAAGTTACCTTCAGGAACGTAGCGTTCAAGACAATTTTTATTCTTAACATTAGATTTGAACTGGCTATGTGTGATCATGTTTCCTATGGTTTTGCTTCGTCTGAAGCACACCACAGGAACACTCAACGCTTTTTCTTGAAGGGTGGAATCCCTTTGTAGAATGTGCCAGTTTTTTAATATGGCATGTTTTACTTGCTGCGCCATGGGTGAAAAGTCAAATGTGAACACTGGTCTAGTGGAAACCGAGGCTGATAGTGCAATTTTTGTCTGGCCCGGCGTTTCTACACCTGCGGTTTGACCTCAAACGGGCATCACCCGCAGATCTTCTCTCTGCAGACCTGCAGAAGGCTCGATCAATGCTAGGCTCTGAATATCCTCTTTGCAAAAACTTCATTTTCATTATTTTAGATTGTTCCAAGAACTTAATATCATTGGAAATAATCCTATTCAAACGTGAAAACTGACTATAGGGAAGCGCAGATGCTACATGTGGGGGGTGGAAGCTGTTAGAATGCAATAATGCATTGGTGGAGGTAGGTTTCCTGAAGATAGTTGTCTCCAGTCGACCTTGTTCTACCTTCACCAAGACATCCAAGAATTCTAATTCCGAGGAATTGATTTTGCTAGTAAACAGCATATTCATGTCGTTTTCATGATTTAGGTAATCCACAAAGGCCACAAAGCTTTCTTCATTTCCTGCCCAGATAATGAAGACATCATCGATGTATCTGAAGAATGCTTTGATATATCTGATAAAAGGGTTCTTAATTGAAAAAACTAATTTCGATTCAAAATATGCTAAAAATAAATTCGCAAAGGTAAATGCGATGGGCGTACCCATCGCTGTACCGGATTGTTGATGGTACCACAGATCATCAAATAAAAAAGCATTGTGTGTCAGTATGAAGGAGATGGAGTCTGTAATAAACTCCACAAGAGTCTCGCTTTTTCCCATATCCTTCAATTGATATCCAATCACTTCTACTCCAAGTTTTTGGGGAATTCTGGTGTAGAGGCTTTCAACATCGATGGACGCTAAAGAAAAATCTTCGTGACAATCAATTTCTTTTATTGCTGTTAAAAAGTCGCTGGTATCCCTCAAATAAGAGGGTATCCCTTCCAACAAGGGACGCAATAACCAATCAAGATATTGGGATAATGGCTCAGTAACTAAGCCGATCCCTGCCACGATTGGGCGTTGGGCGGGGGGTTTTGCCAGCGACTTAAGAATTTTGGGTAGATGATACCAAACAGGTTTGATTGGAAATTGAGGGTATAGTTTTTCAGCGATTTTATTGGTGAGGGCTCCCTGCTCCACATACTTCCACAACAATGATCTTAATTGTTGTTGATATTTAAAAGTGGGTAACTTCAGGTGTGGACACTGCTCTATGTGTGAACAGATGCGGAGAGGGGCACATTTAAAAATTGGAATGGTAAAACACAGAGTGAGGGACTTCATTAATTGTAGGTCCACCTTTGTAGTCTATGCCCTTTTCTGCCCCGGCGGTCAATATTATATCGGCAAAACCTTCAGACCCCTCTTTGTTTGCTTCAGAGAGCACAAACATAGCCTGAAGACAGGGGTTGGAGCTACCAGATTAATACAGCACATTTAAGAAACGCACCAGAACCGTGAGGACCTTCTACAGTTTGCGGGTCTAGAAATAGTGAAATTACCACCACACGGTGGAGATAGAAAAAAGCTTACAGAGAGAAGCACTATGGATCATCAAGACAGAAGCGATGGGACCATTAGGTTTTAATGATAGGAATGATTAATCTGTGTCTTTATGGAGTATAGAATGAGTTAATACCTTGTTCCTCTATGTGACGTGGTAAGGGAAGTGGCTTGACCTGACCTTTTTAGGGCAGCCACCCACTTCCACAGAAGGAAAGGCATGATGAAGCGCGTCTAGCGTGAAACGGCTGTCCCTTCAGTGATTTATGTGCACAGACCTGCTTGTACCCTATTTTAAGAAGTACAATAAATTGGACGTTTTACTTTGGAATTGGTGAGTGCCGCTGTCTCTATTTATCTCTCTATCAAGAATGCAAAAGGTCAATTACAGCTTTTTGCGTAAAAAATGGATGGTTCTTTATTAGGCTTGCAAAGTTTAAGATCCGACATACATCACATGGAGAGACAAATTGTGACTGTGACGCGTTTCGGGCTATAGTATTGAGCCCTTCATCAAGACAAAGACAAGTCTTACACTCTTCTACTTAATTACAATCTTCTACTTTTTTATCAGATCCTCCAATAACCACAACAAGAAACCTACCAGACTGGGTGGACGTAGGAGATACAGACACTGCAAGAACCAGAAGCAAAAAGATTTAAAAGAATATGGAAACCACCAAACAGTGGTAAATATCTTATCACATGTACTTTCCACTAAACAACTTAATATATTGACAAAAGGTTTAAGTTTCTGTCCCAACAAACAAACTGATTTGTTGCAACTAGAAATAGATTTGCACCAATTTTTTGGGAGACTGAAACCTAAAGCTTGGTTCTCGTTACATCCGAGTTATTGGGAGTCCACAAAAAGGACTGAGTTACAAATGTCTGATTTTGATTTATTTTCCAAAAGTTATTTTTCCCCTCCTATGACATTTTGCTGCAATTAAATTATTTATGGAAACAATACGGAGGGATGTGAATGTTCTAAGAACAAGGGATAATGGATCCCTTCAACATCCTAATATGACACGATCTGAATGGGTGGCGCTTACTGAACTTGTCCATGACCACAGCCTCACCATCAAACCAGCTGATAAAGGTGGTGCGGGGACACAAATAAATATATTCAGGAAGCATTTAGACAATTAAAGGACATTAATGTCTAGAAAAAACTTACCCAAGACCCAAAATGGGACATTGAAAGACATTTAAAAATTCTTCTTGACACTGTCCTACAGGGGGGACTGTTTGATATGAGACTAAGAGGTTTCTTGCTAGTTACACATCCAATTTTATATTTGTTACCTAAAATACATAAGTATCTGATTAATCCCCCTGGGAGACTAATTGTCTCCGGCAGGGGTTCTCTACTTATTAATATCTCTATCTTTTTAGATAGTCTTACGTATTTATGCAACCTTGGCTAAGTCATACATACGTGACACATCAGACTTTCTTACTAACTTGACAAATGTCAACATTCTTCAAAATGCCATTTTAGTCTCTTTAGACATTGTCAGTCTTTACACATCAATAAGACATTATTTTGGTCTTAAAGCAGTCAGCCACTCCCTGATGGGTTCACATTATACACCTGAATGTCAAGATTTTTTACTTGGTCTCCTCCATACTATTTTGACAAACAATTGCTTTGTTTGGTGACCATTTTTTTAATGCAAATGAGGGGAACGGCAATGGGGTCAAATGTGGCACCTACGTATGCCAACATAACAGTCGCCTTCCTAGAAGAAACGTACGTTTGTGTCCCACCACTTCAACTATGTCTTGAGGTGGTGGAGATACATTGACAACGTTTTCTTTATTTGGACTAGCACTGAGGTAGATCTATTATAATTTTGTTTCTTTTTTTAACACGATCGATGAGGATATCAAATTCACAATACACTACGTTACAAAAGAAATTCAGTTTCTCGATACAAACATTACTTTGAGGGACAACCAGATAGAGACGACTGTATATGTTAAACCAACTGATAAAAATACGGTGCTCTTTTTTGACAGTGCTTGTCCCAGAACTATGGTAAAATCTCTACTACAGATGAGCGAATGTTTAAAAAATTTGATTCGCGGGTCGCCGAATTTTTCGGGAAAAATTGGATTCAATCTGATGTGAGGCAGTGACAGGCCTCATGGCTGATAGAAGAGAGGAGTGGCAGGATTATCCATCTCTTTCCCATCAGTGGGCAGGTCTGAGGCAGCAACAGGTGCCACAATCAAGAGAGCATAAAGCTGTCCTCACAGTGAGATGGGTGTGTCCTGTGAGGTACAGAAGCCTGGAGTGGTTCTGTGTGTGGTTTGATCTGGGAGCGCTGAGAGACCACAAGGCTGGGAGTAGCCTGAAGTTTGGGGGGTCCCGCGACGCCTAGGGATAAGGGTCGCATGGTCAGCGTCGGGCAGACGACTGGACCACAATCCCCCAAAAGACACCGGTGAGGTAACAGCCAGGAGGCTGATGGACATTGGGCTGGGAAAGCCGCATGGGTGCCGTGTGTGTGAACAGTGTCTTAGGTGAGTCAGGGACACACTGTGTTAAGTTAGAGCCCAGCCGGGCAGGTGTTTGTTTTGAATTTCATTTATTTATGTTGATGCTGGGACAATAAAGCGATGTTTTGGCCCCTAAAGCTGCGGTGGACGACTATCTGTATGTGAACGATCCTCGAGACCAGAGCTAACCCCCCACACTGAATATATTCACAGCTAATTACGTAAAAAAAAATTGCTATTTCCTGGCTGCTGAGAGCCTTTTATAGTGGTGTAGAACACTGTGCCTTGCAGTAACACGCATAGGAAGTCTGCTTTGGTAGTGAAATAATACTGCAAGTCCGTATGACATGCAGATAACAGGCGTCACTCTTAGAATCACTGCATACTTCACTTATTTGGGTGGTCAAGGGGCCAAAACTGACCAAATAACTCAAGTATCAACTCAGCTTTACAGGTAAATGTTAGTGTCAAGAAGAGGCCGCACTCCTTTTACACCCTCATCAACTGATTCCACATAGATGTCTACAGAACCTGTTCTATTAAACGCTTATACAAGTAGAGCTCCCCCGACAGAATGGAGGGGGGTGTCAGCAGTAAGTTTGTGTTGACGTCACCGATTATTTTGGCCTTCCTCTAAACCGTTAGAACAATAACCAACAATAAACGGATCCTGTCTGTGGAGCATACACCTTCACCGTCAGAATTTGCTCATTAACATCAGTATTGCTAAAGGCAAAAAAAATAATGTAGTGGATCTAAAACAGAGATGACACGTAAATATAGTATTTGCATGTCTTCTGTGTTTTGTGCCCACGCCTGCTTTTGGATACTAGATCATAAGTCATTTCTATTGGGACCATACAGGCCTTAAAGCTGCTACACAGACAGGATCCGTTGTGTGTCTCATTTTTACTTTCTTCTGACATGGGGAGGGTGGGAACAGCACGAGAAGTCCACAGAGTGGACCTATGACATAGTGTTGAGGTGAAAGCAGTATGAGGAGACCACTGAGCGGCCCAATGACAAGGTCTGGAGGTTGAAGCAGTATGAGGAGGCCACCGAGTGGCACAATGACAGTCTGCAGGTGGCGGCAGCATCAGGAGGGGTCTACAGAGTGGCACAATGACAGAGTCTGGAGTTGGCAGCAGCATGAGTAGGCCACAGAGTGGCACAATGACAGAGTCTGGAGTTGGCAGCAGCATGAGTAGGCCACAGAGTGGCACAATGACTGAGTCTGGAGGTGGAAGCAGCATGAGGAGACCACAGAGTGGCTAGGTGACATAATGTGGAGATGGCAGCATCAGGAGGATACCACAGAGTGGCAAGGTGACATAGTTTGGAGCTAGCAGCAATAGCTGCATCAGGAGACCACAAAGTGACCCGGTAACAGAGTGGGGCGGTGGGTGACAATCCCAGTACCCGCTGACAAAGGTGGATGAAGTAAGGAGCACTTGGTATCAGATGTGTGGCATCAAGAGGGTTGCAGCATCAAAGTAGTAGCTGAGGCAGGTAGTCTGAAGAAACCTGTCTCTTGTATCAAAGTGTTGGTGTGGCACCATGGAGGATCTAGTCTGATGCATCAGATATTGGTGGTTGGACATCCTGGCTGTTCCACGCCTGATTCATCTTGACAAAGGTCAGTCTCTCTACATTTTAGGTGGACAGGCGGATTCCTGGGGTAACTATGGCCCCTGCCACACTAAACACCCGCTCTGATGCCACACTACTGGCCGGGCAGGACAGCTTTTCCAGGGCAAACTCTGCTAGTTGTGGCCACAAATCCAGTTTGGCTACCCAGTAGTCCAGCGGATCTTCAGTGTGGGGTGGCAGGGTGCAGTCCAAGTATGCCACCACCTGCTGGTTCAGGTCCTGCTCCAGGTCTACCTGCTGCTGCTTCTGGTGAGTAGTTTCTTCACTATGCGGGTGAAGAAAGCTACTCATCAGCGAGTGTAGACTCAGGCTGCTGCTGATGGAGCTTGTACTGCTCCTGCCACCCCACCCCTCCACAGCAGCCATGGCAGTGGAACATGAGCACAGAGGGCTTCCCCGGTCCAACCTGCAAGAGGATGGACGATGGCGCAGATAGGCAGCGGACAACTGAATACATAGGATGTCTCTGTAGTAGTTCAGTTTGTCTTCCCTCTTGGTGGGTGTAAAAAAGGCCCCCATTCTGGACCGGTAGCGAGGGTCCAACAAGCTAGAGAGCCAGAAGTCATCCCCTGCTGAATGGTGACAATTCGGCTGTCACTACACAAGCAAGTGAGCATGCATTGGGCCATTTGTGCAAGTGACTCGGAGGGACTCCCTGCCTCCATTTCCACTGCATACTGCCATGGTGTGTCGGGGTCCTCTGTCTTGTCTTCCTCATCGCCCTCTAGCTCCTCTGGCTGTTCCTGATCCTCCTGTCCTGTCAGCTAAGTAGAAAAACCACCCATTTGGCTACACATTGCCTGTGCTCCAATGTCCTCCTCCTTCTCCTCTTCCAGTTACCACAATCTGTTCCAGGACATGAAGTAGTGGAATGACGTCGTTCATACCTTAGCTACTGACAAATAACGTGGTGCCCTCAGGGCCTGAGCAAATGGCAGGTGTCAAGCATGAGCTGCCACTCGCTAAGTTACACAGGGGAGTACTCCTGTCCACTTTTATCATCAAGAAATCGTAGATGGCCTTTCTCTGTTCATATAATTGGTCCAACATATGGAGGGTGGAATTCCAACGGGTGGAAACGTCGAATATTGTCGCGGATATAAAGTGAAAAAATGCTTTATATATTAAAAAAAAACAAAAGAAAGGATCAAAGTTAAAAATATCAAAGTTATTGATCCTAGTTAGGAGAGGGTGACATAATAACCTCTCAGTGAACCTTAATTATTTTGTGCAACTAGAAAGAAAACAAGGTACCATCGTCTATGCAAAAATATATGTGAGTTGATTATACATAGGTGCTAAATACAAAATCGATAATACAACCTGAACAATGATAAACAATGAAATATAATACCAATACTTTTCAATGACCAATTAACACGAATAATATGCAACAATCCAAATTAAAGAAAAGTAGGGGTTTCAACCCCTTCCTATCACTTTTTAACCAATTGAGGTATATGGCGCACTATAAATTTACCAGCTCGGTATCAGGCTAGGGAATATAAAAGTTCCCAAGGGACTAAGTATCAATATCTGATTCTCATTTTAGCAATATGCATCTTTGCTAAGAGAATGATCAAAATTGATCAGGGGTCTTTTAACTACAGATCCACAATTGGGGATCTTTGACTATATACCGGGCTAAGCAACTTATCAATGCCGCAAGCAATAAACGAGATATACGTTACCAAGGGTAAAAAGGTGAGTAGGGTTCTGGAGGGGCGGTCAGCTCTCCAAAGGGTTCCCCGTGATCCAGGATACAATCCAAAGCTTTCCCACGTTCTGTTTTAGTCCTTTGTTTGTAGAACTTTTTTTCTTTCCAGAATCCCCTCTCTCTTATTAATATTATTAATATTCACAGACTTATCAAAAGAATACAACCCTTTAGAGAACAGTCTTCCAACCAAACCAAAGGGTGTGCACATATGGTAATGGTACAATGATCACACATTACCCAAAATGCTTTGTGGTGAATGGTGTAATGCTACTTGCCGATACCTAGGTGGCAATGTTGTGTAATCTATAAATGTGAAACTTTTAAGAGTTAAATTTATATAATATAATTTCATGTTAAGTGATAAATATCCACTACCTGGGGCATATATCAAAAAGGGAGGCATACCCCCTGACACTTTAAACAATTAAAAACCTAGATTCCCAGAAACTAGTATAACTGTTCTCACGTCCTAAAGCTAAAATGTAGACAACAAATGTGTGGGTTTTTGGATTTCACAGGTGCCTTATCTTCTGAAAATAACACAACTTTCTGAGCATCTTCTCATTAACAGAAATCCAACTGAGCATGCTTTCCCCATATACCTCAGGAATATAAGCTTCTGGTGATACACACACAGGATATATATACGTTAGTATATGATTATAACATGTAACAAAATAAAACCAATATATAAAGCAATATAAAACAACACATATGTGATATATCAATTAACTTGTGTCAAAACTAAATACGATCCACTATATGG
Organism: Bufotes viridis; assembly: GCA_033119425.1. Taxonomy (NCBI): domain Eukaryota; kingdom Metazoa; phylum Chordata; class Amphibia; order Anura; family Bufonidae; genus Bufotes; species Bufotes viridis. The sequence goes on along the minus strand of CM065593.1, from coordinate 206,127,892 downwards.
ATAAACAGACATTGTATGTTTGTCTCATTAATAAACCTTATTATAAAGGATGCCAGACGAGTGCCAGGAAGTGACCTTATCTCGGCTCATAGCCTAGTGATGTGGCAAAATTACTCCCTTAGATAGGCACACATCTGCCAGGAATAACCTTTCCTTGAACCCCTTTTCCTCTTTTACAATGAAGGTTCATACACTGCAGCTCAAGGAGGGTGTGCTTTGCAGTGTACGAGTGGCTGAAGTGCATGCAAAGTTTCCTGGCCATTTTTAGGATGTCTTGCAGATGGGTGGAAGACTTCAGGAACCACTTGACAACCAGATTGAACATGTGTGCCATGCAGAGCGCATGGCTCAGTCTTCCTTGATGCAGGGCCGACACCATGTTCTTCCCGTTGTCGGTCAGCATGGTTCCAATTTACAGTTGTCGCAGAGAAAGCCAGGATTCGATTTCTTGCTGCATCACACGGAGCAGTTCCTCCCCTGTGTGACTACATTTGCCAAGGCAAACCAGGTGCAGAACAGAGTGACACCACTGAGCCCTGCACATGTGGTATGCTGGAGGGACACTGTGACTTATCTCTGCAGTGGAGTCTGAGGATATAGTGGAGGATAAGGAGGCAGAAGAGGACATTGAGCTCGACCAACGGCGTGACAACGTGGAGGAGGAAGAGGTGTGACCTGTCCAAGATGCTGGTGTGGCTGTACTGGAACCACATTCACCCAGTGGGCCTTAAAGGACATGTATTGTCCATGACCGTAGTTACAGCTCCACACGTCGGCACTGCCGTGCACTTTGCCAGACACCGACAGGCTCAAGGACCGGCCCACCTTCTGTTCTACATGTGTGTGCAGGGCTGGTACTGCCTTTTTTTTTACAAATAAATGATGGCTTGGGACTCTCCAGCTCGGCTCAGCACAAGCCATCAGTTCTCTGAAAGATACAGAGTCCACCACTTGGAAAGGGAGGGACTGAAGCACCAGCAACTTGGACAGGAGCACGTTCAGCTTTTGCACTGTTGGATGCGTGCACGCATACTGTTGTCTCTTGGCAATCGCTTCGTTGATCGATTGCTGCCTGAATGACTGATGAAGAGTAGGAGCAGGTGCATCTGGGCCAGCATAAGATAGGATTGACAGACAGCTCCCTTCGGCTGAGATGGTGGAGCCTTGACTGACAGAAACTGGGTGCGTGCCACTGGGTGATGTAACGGTAGCTGCGGCAGGCTGGACCACCACATTGGAGCCACGGTTCTCCCAGGCCACTTGATGGTGACGCTGCATATGTTGACGCAGGGCTGTGGTGCCAACATTTGCACCCTGGCCATGTTTCACCTTCTGCCCTCATATTCTACATATGGCCATTGTGACACAGTGAGAGGTTTGGTGGTAAAAAAACAGGTATTTTCCTCTCAGCCTGTGCTGCTGGGTTGATTGCAGCCAGGTGAGGGCAAATACTGGACTGGATTTTAGGTGCCGGTCCGGGTTTTTTTTGGGTTAATGCCTAGGTGCCTTTAAAAGACAGCAGGGTTTTATGCAGGCTCTCTCTGTGTGTGGGATCTGAGCCCTGTGCTGGGCTGAAAAGCTGAGACCTGTGTGTCAGAAGAGCAGGCCATTTAAAGACGGTCAGTGGACTTTTTGTGTTGCTGAGCATTCAGCCAGGTGTGAACTAACACCTAGGATTTGAGGTGATTTAACCTGGAAACTGCTGGTGTTCCGTGGAGCTCTCAGGGCTGGAAGCAAGAGCTTGCTAAGAGGCGTGCAGTCTGCCTGGAAGCCTGAGGTTGGACTTTCCTGCGGCTGGGCTGTCAGCCGGGTGTGAACACGCACCTAAACCACACAGGTGAATTTGGTTCAGTCTTGGACTTTTGTTTTGCCTCAAGTTTTTGCTATGTGTGTGAAGTAACACTAAGTGACTGTTTTGAGTTTTGTTTGTGCAAGTGTGAAATAAAACACTGTTTGCTGCACTACCTGGACTATCTTTGTCTCTATACTGCACCCGCACCGCTGTCTACCAGAGCAACTCCCCACACCATGTTGACCTCCTCCGGCAGCTTCACATAAAACTGCCACACCGCTGAGTACCTTATTCCCCCCCCCAACACTACTCACTGGCTGACTATTAATGGCGCTGCTTCCGTGAAAACGTGCACCCCTCCCTTCCGGGCAAGTAGGCTGCTGCAAAGCGGGTGGTCTACCCAGTGCCCGTTTGCCTCCCACTGCTGCCAGTAGTAGCTGTTCCTCGCTAAAAAGTGGAGCAGAGCCTACAGCATATACTACTTCTCGCGGTGAGAGAACAGAAAAGGGCAGAGACAGCTTGAGGACAGGTGAGGGCACAGGTCCTGCTCCCGGGCCATGCCAACTAAGGGTTGTGTCTGACTAACTCACCGACTGTTGGCTGGGCGTGTCTGATGTCCCTTGGGATGACCGAGTTAACCAATCAAGAACCCTTGGGTTGCTGGTCACGACCGGTAGATGACACCAGGAGCTCAGGCCTGTCGCTGCGACTACTGCTGCCACGACCCCTTACTCTGCTGCGACCTCTGCTTGGCCCAGAAACATTCAGGCCTCTGCCAGTCCTCTGTGCATGGCCTGGCACTTTTCTGCCTGACATACTTGTTGCTGAACTAAACAAATTAAATGGAAATTAAAACACCCCTAAAAGCGACAAATATATTTTTATTTTTGTACTGAAGTAGGCTACTAAACGCTTTCACCACAATTAACTGTGGAAATCCACTGAGAATATAGTTTTCTTGTTGTACAAAAATACGAACCTATATGCTTTCACCAGAAATAACTGCAACACTGCAGTGTGCATATATTTTTCTTTTTTACTGTAATAGGCCGCTATACCCTGTCACCAGAAATAACTGCAGAAGCGATCCAAGAATATATATTTCTTTTTGGATGGAAAAAGGCCACTATACGCTTTAACCAGAAAACAATTAAAGAAGGAAGAGAGTATATATTTTTCTTGTAGTACTGAAATACGACCCTATACGCTTTCACCAGAAATGACTGTAAACATGCAGTGCGCTTATATTTTTCTTGTATAACAGAAATACCGCCCTATACTCTTTCACCAGAAATGACTGCAAATGATTTTAGCGTTGAATAACAACAAAAGTGACCTGAGTATATATTTATCTTTTTCCACAGAGCCACTAAAGGCTTTTCAGCATAGCACTTGCACCCCACTAACTACAGTAATTGCTGGAATGACAGAACTGTATTATGAGACTATCTGGATACCCTAGTAATGTTTCCCTGCACTTGTAAATCGCTTTTTTTCACAATGAGGATTTTCCTATGACTCTCCCTAGCATCTGCACACATCTATCCCTGCCTGTGAAATGATTCCTCTAACTTATCCTTTCCCTGCACTAGTAAATCGCTTATTTCCTTTTTTTTTTTTTTTTTAACAATCCGTTTTTCTTTCACTCTCGCTAGCGCCTGCATACATGTCCTGTCCCTGAACAAAATACGATTGTGAATGGCAGAATCTAAGATGGCTGCCGCATCTATAGGGCTTTGACATCACCGGACGGGCTGGCTGCTGATTTGCTGCATGCATGGCCTTATGGGTCATCCCGCCTTCCCCGAGTTCCTTGCCCGTGTCCTCACAATTGTAGTTGCCGTGTTATGAAAAATTACGCTTCGTTGCCTTGAAGCACAAGGAAATTCACATTCGTTGCAAATCGAATTTTTCCTAAAATCCTAAACTAATTCCACTTTGTCAGCTTCGATTCACTCATCTCTAGTCTCTACCATTTAGACAATTTCTTTGAGCTAAACGTATAGTGAGTGACCAAGAACAATTAAATCGTACATTAAATAGGATGAGGGAACCTTTTTGTGAACGTGGATATCCTAATGCCATCCTTAATAAACACCTTGTTAAGATAGGAGAGTATAATAGAGACCAGCTTCTCAAACACATAACACATACAAAGAAAAAGAACAATATGATTCCACTAGTGACCACTGTAAGAGGGCGCAAGGTGCCGTCATGGACGGAAGATACGTGTCACCGAGGTTCCTGGCCTCGGTGAGGTGAGAGCCGGGTTTTTTGTGTCAGCAGCAGCTAGTGCTGCTTGACATTGATAGATAGCATGGCTGTAAAGCCGATCCGGGCCGGCTCTTACCGGGAGCAGCTAAAGTGTAGGGTGGGTGGTTGCTCCCCACGGTCCAGTCCTGGTTTTGGGCTGGGTTTAAAAACTCAGCCAGCACCAGCAGCTGGGGGAGTGATTGTCCTGGAGCTGCTAATAGTGCTGGGAGCTGAGGGCTGTGTTTTTGGGACCTGCGGCTGGAGCCAAGCTGGAGGGCTCAAACCCCTGTGAAAACGAACAGGCTGCCTGAAAAGCCTGTCTATGGACTTGCTAACACCAAGGAGCTAAGGTGACTCTTCCGTTTATGGACTTTTGTGTGTGTGAACAAACACCAAGCCACCTGTTTTTGTGATGCTCTTTTTGTTGTGTGAATAAAACACGGACATTTAATTTACAAGCTTGAACGTTGCCTCTGTACTGCACCCGCTGGTCCTGTCTACCAGAGCGAATCCCCACATTTGGTGGAGGATGCGGGCATGCGCAGTGAGGCTGGCGTAAACGCCAAAGTTTTTTCCAGAGTGAATGTCATATGTCAAGCCGGCAAAGTTTCAACACGTGAACTCTGACAAGATGGAGGCAGTTGTAAAGGCTCTCGTGGAGGCCAATTTACAGCAGCGGGAGGCCAACAAGCAGCAGCAGGAGACAAACCAGCTGCTGTTGCAACATGTAATGGCTTTGCAAGCGACTGGAGCCTCTCACCGTGCCCATGATGCCCGGAAAGCGGTCCGTGCAGCAATTCCCAAGATGACCCCCGAGGATGATGCCGAGACCTACCTGGCAGTCTTCGAAAAAGTGGCCGTGAGGGAGAAGCTGCCCCGTGACCAGTGGGCTGAGGTGGTCGCTCCGTTCCTGGCTTCCGGACCCCAGCAGGTGTTTTTCGACTTGTCGGACGACCAAGCGGCCGATTATGACACCGTGAAAGGAGAGATCCTAGCCAGACTGGGGGTGAACGTGCTGGTCCGCGCTCAAAGAGTCCACCAGTGGGACTTTAAAACGACTGAACCTGCTAGGCCGCAGTACTACGATCTGCTGCACAGGCTGCAAAAGTGGCTGCAGCCTGATCTACTAAGTCCCACTGTCATGCTGGATCGACTGTTGGCGGACATCTTTTGGAGGGCCCTGCCTTATCCCCTCCAGCACTGGGTCGGCCAGGCGTCTCCGGTAAGTGCCCTGGAGATGGTCGACCTGGTGGAGCGTTACGAGGCCACCAGAAACCTGCAGGGGAGTCTTGCTGGGAAGGGGCCAGTCAAACCCCGGAGGCCTCCACCCCAGTTCCGACGACCGCGAGAGACCTGCACGGAATGTATCCCTGCGGATCCGCCTCCCGTGGTATGCTGGAGGTGTCAGGAGCCAGGCCACATCAGGGCCGACTGTCCGCATCAGGGTGAGCCGATGGATGTGAACTACGGGTATCGCCACTCCCTGTATGCACGGAAGCTGTGTGCAACTGGCACCCGTGAGGGGCAGGACAATACCCACCTGTGTCAGGTAGAGGTGGGAGATTCTCTGGCGGTGGCCCTGCTGGACTCGGGAGTTTAGTCTCCCTGGTAAGAGCTGCCCTAGTACGGCCTGCGGAGTATACCGGCCGTAAAGTCGGGGTCCTATGCATCCACGGAGACTTAAAAGACTACCCCACTGCACTAGTGACTTTGTCCACAGCTGCTGGTAAGTGGACCCACGAGGTGGCTGTCGCTACCAAACTCCCACATGAACTGATTCTTGGGAGGGACTTCCAGGTTTCCGGCGCTGTGGCCGGCTATAAAAGTGTCTGATGGGCCCGAGACAGGGGTAACCCTAGTAGAGTGGCCCGATACCACTGGAAGGCCAGAACCCTGGGAGCCCGAATCTGAAGGGCCAGCGGTAGGGGTGACCACTGCTCCAGCGGTAGAGGGGGAGACAACCCCACTGAGTGTAATGGTGGGAGACACGGAGGACTTGCCACCGGGACCTGAGTTGGCAGACCTCAATGTCTCCGGGGAAAATTTTGGGACCGCCTAACACCGGGACCAAACCCTAACCAGGGCCTGGGAAAGTGTTGTAATAATTGACTGTAAACCCCAGAAACCTGGGGCTGAATTAATGTTTCCACGGTTTATTATTCTTCAGGATATGTTGTATCGGGTGAACCAAATCCGAGGTGAGCCAGTTGAACAGTTGGTGGTGCCCACCGCATATCGCAAGCTTGTTATGGAGCTTGCCCACCAACATGTTCTTGGGGGACACATGGGGTGGCAGAAAACGCAGGACCGCGTACTACAGCGATTTTACTGGCCCGGTTTGTTTAAGGAAGTAGAGGAGTTCTGTAAGTCCTGTCCGACCTGTCAGGTAAATAGCCCCCATCCGCATTACAGAAGTCCCCTGGTCCCTCTCCCAATAATTGAGGTCCCATTCGAGCGTATTGCCATGGATCTGGTCGGACCCGCACCGAAGTCTGCTAGGGGTCACCAACATATCCTGGTGATTCTGGACTATGCCACTGGTATCCAGAGGCGGTGCCTCTTCGACACACATCGGCTAGGCTCATTGCAAAGGAGTTAATGGAGATGTTTACCCGGGTGGGCCTACCTAAGGAGGTTCTGACGGACCAAGGGACCCCGTTTATGTCTAAGATTATGAGGGAATTGTGTAAACTGTTGCATATAAAGCAATTGCGGACGCCCGCTTACCATCCGCAAACGGACGGCCTTGTGGAAAGATTTAACCAAACTTTAAAAATATGCTAAAAGGGTGGTGTCCCGAGATGGGAAGGACTGGGATCTGCTTCTGCCCTATCTCATGTTCGCAGTGCGAGAGGTGCCCCAGGCCTCTACTGGGTTCTCACCCTTCGAACTGCTTTATGGCAGACGCCCACGGGGCCTGTTGGACATCGCTAAGGAAGCGTGGGAGCAACAGCCCGTCCCCACAAAAGCGTAATTGAATATGTTACCCAGATGCAGGAACGTATGGAGAGGGTGTTACCGCTGGTCCGGGAGCATATGGAGGCAGCACAACAGGCCCAAAGTAGAGTCTATAATCGTCAGGCTCGAGTACGAGACTTTAATCCCGGAGACCGAGTTTTAGTTCTGGTACCCACCCTTGACAGCAAATTTCTAGCTAGGTGGCAGGGGCCCTATGAAGTGCTCGAGAAAGTGGGGAAGTAAATTACAAGGTGCACCAGCCAGGGCGGCGGAAGCCGGAGCAGGTGTATCATGTGAATTTGCTGAAGCCATGGAAGGATAGGAACTCGTCCAGCGATGACAGCCTCGGCCAGGGCTTCTAGGTGAGAAGGATCCAGCCCTCACCTCGAAGTCCGGGAAGCAGCCGCCACCGTAAAAATTTCAGATAGCCTGTCCTCCAAACAGGTCCAGGAAGTTAAGGAGTTCATTAGTCGGAACACAGATGTGTTCTCGGACCTCCCTGGGCGCACATCCCTAATCCAGCATGACATTATCACTGAGCCTCAGGCCAAAGTCCGGTTAAAGCCGTATCGGGTACCCGAGGCTCGGCGACAAGCCATTGTGAAGGAAGTGCAGCTGATGCTCCAGTTAGGTGTCATCGAGGAGTCAAAAGTGATTGGGCCAGTCCGATAGTCTTAATACCCAAGCCGGACGGGACATTGAGGTTCTGTAACGATTTCCGCAAGCTGAATGAGGTGTCCAAGTTTGATGCGTATCCCATGCCGCGGGTGGATGAGCTCATTGAAAAATTGGGCCAAGCCAGGTATTTTTCTGTCTTGGACCTCACCAAAGGGTACTGGCAGGTACCCTTAACGGAGGCTGCCAAGGAAAAACTGCTTTTATCACACCGGAGGGGTTGTATCAGTACAAGGTATTACCCTTTGGTCTACATGGCGCCCCGCCACGTTTCAAAGGCTTATGGATATTGTGCTTCGTCCACATCGACGGTACGCCTCAGCGTATCTGGATGATATCATTGTCCATAGCACCGACTGGGAGAGTCACCTACCGAAGGTACAGGCCGTAGTGGACTCCCTTAGGAAAGCTGGCTTAACTGCTAACCCAAAAAGTGTGTGATAGGGTTAGAAGAGACCAAATACCTAGGGTATGTCATTGGGCGGGGGTGGTCAAACCTCAGGTAAACAAAATTGAGGCAATTAAGAATTGGCCCCGACCTGTCACTACGCGGCAAGTAAAATCATTCCTGGGCATGGTGGGATACTACATGAGGTTTATTCCCAACTTTGCTACAATTGCTGCTCCATTGACAAGCCTTTTAAAGGGACGCAGGTCAGTGTCGATCCAGTGGAATGAGCAGGCGGATAAGGCTTTCTCTGCTCTGAAGTCGGCCCTGTGTGGGTCCCCGGTTTTGGTGACGCCCGACTTCAAGAGAGAGTTTGTGGTACAGACCGATGCCTCTGAAGTGGGCCTCGGGCTGTACTCTCTCAGGAAATCAATGGGGAGGAGCATCCCGTGGTTTTCCTGAGTCGCAAACTCACCCCAGCCGAAACCAGGTACAGTATAGTGGAGAGAGAGTGCCTGGCCATCAAGTGGGCACTAGAGTCTCTCCGCTATTATCTGCTAGGGAGAAAGTTCCGTCTGGTGACCGACCATTCCCTCTAAAGTGGATGTGCCAGGCGAAAGACAGGAATGCTCGGGTCACCAGATGGTTCTTGTCTCTGCAGAACTTCAAGTTCACAGTGGAACACAGGGCAGGCCGCTTGCAAGGAAATGCGGATGCACTGTCTCGAGTACAGTGTTTGGCGTGTGTTCACCCTGTCGGGGTTGAACAAAGGGGGAGGTATGTAAGAGGGCGCAAGGTGCCGCCATGGACGGAAGATACGTGTCACCGAGGTTCCTGGCCTCGGTGAGGTGAGAGCCGGGTTTTTGTGTCAGCAGCAGCTAGTGCTGCTTGACATTGATAGATAGCATGGCTGTAAAGCCGATCCGGGCCGGCTCTTACCGGGAGCAGCTAAAGTGTAGGGTGGGTGGTTGCTCCCCACGGTCCAGTCCTGGTTTTGGGCTGGGTTTAAAAACTCAGCCAGCACCAGCAGCTGGGGGAGTGATTGTCCTGGAGCTGCTAATAGTGCTGGGAGCTGAGGGCTGTGTTTTTGGGACCTGCGGCTGGAGCCAAGCTGGAGGGCTCAAACCCCTGTGAAAACGAACAGGCTGCCTGAAAAAGCCTGTCTATGGACTTGCTAACACCAAGGAGCTAAGGTGACTCTTCCGTTTATGGACTTTTGTGTGTGTGAACAAACACCAAGCCACCTGTTTTTGTGATGCTCTTTTTGTTGTGTGAATAAAACACGGACATTTAATTTACAAGCTTGAACGTTGCCTCTGTACTGCACCCGCTGGTCCTGTCTACCAGAGCGAATCCCCACACCACTTATACTGAGAATAGTTATAAGGTGAGGAATATTGTTAATAAACATTGGTCTATCCTAAAATGCGGATTGGATAAAATCGATGAATTTAAGTTCTTTCCCTTAATGTCTTACAGAAGGCCCAAAAACTTAAAAGATAAACTTGTACATGCAGATGTAGGACCACAAAAGAAAACTGGCCAGAGCTTCCTACGCACTGCTAAAATGGGATGCTATCCTTATTTGAACTGTAATAATTGGAAATCTATTTATATAAAGAAGGACATATATATGTGTATGTACAGTTGCAAGAAAAAGTATGTGAACCCTTTGGAATAATATGCACAAATTGGTCATAAAATGTGATCTGATCTTCATCTAAGTCACACCAATAGACAATAACAGTCTGCTTAAACGAATAACACACAAAGAATTAAATGTTACCATGTTTTTTATTGAACATCTTGGGGGGGGAGGGGGGTTATACGCCCATACAAAGCAGCTGCATGGAGTTTGTATGCTCCAACTGTTTTTGCTATACGCATATTGCTCTGTAACTCCAAAGCTCATCGATCAATTTCTACTAAACTTGGTACACATATCACTTACTATCTGGGAAAGAATACTGTGGAGGTAACATGCCGGTACACAATGAGTTTCTGTCTGTCCCGATGTCTGTCTGTTCTTTATGTATGACCTCGGGTCTCTAGAAGGTACCGTTCCTGAGATATTCCCCAAAAATGACCTGCTTTAGCCAATACAAGCCTGCAAGTCTTTCTCCTCATATCCCAACTGCCATCCACACGGTGACATGTCCTTTATCAGCCAATGTCGTGCAACAATTTATATAATGATAGTCTATGGTGTTGCATTGCAACATGTGACACATTGAGACCCAGGGCTGTCATCAGAAATTTTGGGGCCTCTTACACAGCTCAGGGCCAGGGCCCCACCGCCCCAGTGGCGGATCCAGAGCCTAGTTTTGGGAAGGGCAATAGGAGATCACGGGGCCCCTGTGTACTGCGGCACGTGATCCCATGAGACCCACCAGAGGTCTCGCGGGATTGCGTGCCGAAGTGACTGAACTCATGCCCGCTCAGCCTGCAAGTACAGGATCAGATCAGTGACACAAGTCAGGGGCGGACTGAGAACCCTTAGGGCCCCCGGGCAAAATAAATCAAGGGCCCCCTTCCAGACCCCCCCTATATCCCACCTCCACCCCTCCCCCCCAGTCACACCGCGATCGTTACGCCCCTGATCCCATCACTACAGTAATACAGCCGGACATACCTCTTACATCCAGTGACATCTTCTTTGATGTAGATGTTCTCTGTCCTTGCCTTCTCCTTTCAGACCTTCAAACCAGACCACCATTTTGTCGCCATTTTCCGTCTCTGCAATTGGACAATAAAAAAAAATCATAGTTTACTACTTTTCCATCATCCTCCCATCTTCTCGACAAATCATCCTACTACCCCCAATACTGTGCCCCCTCGGTCCCCAATACTATACTGCAGATAATACCCCTGATAATACTAGTACCACACCCCTTTTTTGTGGCCTCGGAAGAAGGTCCCATATTAATGTGCCAGTAACAAATGCCCCCCAAAGATGCCCCCAATCATGTGCCAATAACAAGTAGCAACCCCCCCCCCATGTGCCAGTAACAAGTGCCAATGCACCTCCCATGTGCCAGTATCAAGTGCCTCCTGCTCCTCCATGTTCCCTCCAAACTGTAATTTAAACCAGGAGCCAATAGTCTTTAGCTATGCTATTGGAGCAAGACTACAACATGGACACAGGAGCAGGACTGGATCATGGACACCGTAGCAGTATAAAGTGCCTCGTGCTCCCCCCAATCCCCCATGTGCGACTGTATTTAAAAGAAAAAATAATGGCATTCCAGGAGTTTTCTCCTGGTGAACTCTGTTGAACTAAACCTGCAATGCTGTTCTCTTATGGTTTGTTACTTGTAAGACAAAAAGTAATCAGTGACCTGCTGCGCATTTGTCTGGTTGTTCAGTAGCAACACAATGAATACAATATTAATGCGGTTATCACCTAGGCTGAGGGGAGGTGTTGTGTGGCCTGTAACCAGTTCGTGATTATACAATGTACAATTCTCTAGGCGGTATTGTTCCATGAAACACAATGGATACAATGTTAATGGAGTTATCTTCCAGGCTGAGGGGATGGGATGTGTGGCATACAACATCTGATCATGAAACTAGCATACGAATGCCCTTAGTGTTTTAGAGGGTAAAATGAACACATGAACCCAGTCTTTGCTATACTGAAGTGGCTAGGTTTGCCACAATGCTCCCCCAGAACCACAAGCCGGCATACACAGTCTGATCCCAACGGATCAGCTTGAGGATGTCCGGAGGAGTGCTCACAGATCATTTCTCGAGTTCTGTCTGTCTGGACAACCCGTCGGCGTTACCATTTTGTTTCCCTGGGCGATACTCAATGGTGAAATCAAATGGTTGTAGGGCCAAGCTCCATCTCAGCAGTCTAGCGTTGTCCCCTGACACGTGGCACTTGCTGGGTTTTAACATGAGACCTGCCTCCCTGATGCGGTCGAGGATGGCTCCTATATGGGTCAAATGTTCGTCCCAGGAGTTGCTAAATATCGCTATGTCATCTAAATAGGCGCAAGCATACTCCTGGGATCCGTCCAGTAACCGGTCCACCATCCGCTGGAAGGTAGCCGGCGCGTTCTTCATCCCGAATGGCATCACCTTGAATTGGTACAGCCCAAACGGGGTGACGAATGCGGATTTTGGGATGGCATCCTCGGCTACTGGGATCTGCCAGTACCCTTTGCACAAGTCTATTGTGGTGAGGTACTGGCCCCTGGCCATTCTATCTAATAGCTCATCGATTCGGGGCATGGGGTAGGCATCGGAAATGGTTTTATCGTTAAGTTTCCGGTAGTCGACGCAGAAGTGGGTGGTTCCGTCCCGCTTCGGCACGAGCACTACCGGAGAGGCCCATGGGCTATTTGAGTGTTCTATCACTCCGAGTTGTAGCATTTCGTCAATCTCCTTCCGCATATGATCCTTTACCGATTCTGGTATGCGGTAGGGGGTTTGTCGAAGAGGGGGTTGCCCTGGGATTTCTACCCTGTGGGTAGCCAGCGTGGTATATCCAGGCTGGTTAGAGAATATATCCTCTTTTTCCCGGATCAGCTCTAGTACTTGAGCTCGCTCTCTAGTGCTCAGCCTGTCTCCTAGCTGTACTTCCCCTAATTCGGTGTTGGCCCCCCCTTGGGCTAATAGGTCTGGTAGGGGTAGATTATCTGGGTCCTCGGTGGCCGAGGCACATATGGCAGTTACTTCCTCGGTCCGCTCGTGATAGGGTTTCAGCAGGTTAAGGTGGAGCATGCGTCTACCGCCTGCTCCGGTACATGGGGCAATGATATAGGTGGTGTCACATACCTGTTCCACCACCTTATACGGGCCTTGCCAGGTGGCCTGCAGTTTGTCATTTTGGACTGGCTTCAAGATTAACACCTTTTGCCCTATTTGAAAACTGCGGTCCCTGGCTCCCCTATCGTACCATCTGCGCTGTCGTTGCTGGGCCGCCTGAAGATTGGACCGTACCGTCTGGATTAGGGTCTCCAAGCGCTCCCGGAACTCTAGTACATATGGGACGATAGGGGTACCGTTACTGGTGACCGTTCCCTCCCAGTGTTACCTAATGAGGTCTAAGGGACCTCGTACTCTCCTTCCGAATAGCAATTCGAATGGCGAGAACCCCGTGGACTCTTGGGGTACCTCGCGGTACGCGAAGAGTAGATGGAGAAGAAACCTCTCCCAGTCCTTCTGGGTATCCATGAATGTGCGGAGCATTTGCTTTAGGGTTCCGTTGAACCGCTCACAGAGCCCATTGGACTGGGGGTGATACGCTGAGTTTACAATAGGTTTCACCCCGCATGTTCTCCATAACTGATGAGTGACCTCGGCTGTGAATTGGGTACCCCGTCTGAGATAATCTCTTTGGGGAACCCCATCCTGGAGAATATCCGGATTAGGGCATCCACTATAGTTTCCGCATGGATATTAGTTAGGCTACGGCCTCTGGGTACCGGGTGGCATAGTCCACTACGGTCAGTATATACTTTTTCCCCGACGGGCTGGGTTTCGCTAGTGGTCCGATTATATCTACTGCCACTCTACTGAAGGGTTCATCTATTATGGGTAGGGAGTGCATTTTTGCCTTGTACCGGTCCCCTCTCTTCCCTTCTCTCTGGCATGTGTCACAAGTTTGGCAATACTGTCGAATATCTTTGGAGACCCCTGGCCAGAAGAAGTTTTGGGTCAAACGATGCTTCGTCCTACTGACGCCTAGATGTCCTGATAAAGGAATGTCATGGGCAATACGTAATAACTCTTGCCTGTACTTTCTGGGCACGACTAATTGCGTGAGGGCCATGGGTACAGATCCTGCTACTACCTTTTCAGCATATCTATACAATAATCCTTTCTCCCAACCGAATCTTTCCCCCTCCACCCCTGCCGGATTCTGTGTAACCCTATACCTGCAGGGACGGGTCGGTGACTACTTCAGTACCAAATTCTAAGGGGGGAGACCAGGGGACGAAAGGGGGGTCAGTACTGTTACTTACCGGAGCCTCAGAGTGTTCAGAAGATGCGGTGGTGTGGGCCTGCTGCCGTGTTACAACAGGTAGCGCTTCCTGCGCGGGGTGCTGAGAAACAAAAGCGGAGGTCAGCTCCCCCAAGCCATTACCCAGGATGACATCAGCTGGTAAGTCCTGCATGAGGCCCACTTCCACATTCCCCGACCCCGCTTCCCAATCCAAATGGACTTTAGCAGTGGGAATTTTGTAAATAGCTCCCCCTGCCACCCGGACGGCCACACATTCTCCAGTGAGCTGGTGCTTGGGGACTAGGTGATTGCGAACTAGGGTTATGGTGGCCCCTGAATCGCGCAGACCCTGAAGGCATTTGCCCTCTACGCGTACCCCTTGGCGGTGCCCCTCGGTTGTCTGTGGCCGCTTGTACTGGGTTGACCTCGTGGAGTGTGCCCAAAGGTTCTTCATTAGCCCGGATCCCGAAGAAAGGTTGTCGAGGCTCATACTGGTAGCAGTGTACTGCTGCCCGGTTTGCAGGGGAATTAGTTGAAGTATTCCACGTGGAGCGGTTTCTGTTCCTGGGACAGTCTCTCTGCATGTGGCCCTGCTGGTTACACGTGTGGCACCTGATGAAAGATCGGGCATTGTTGTACCGTGGAGGGGTTTGGTAGTTCCCACCACCGGGACGTAGGGCTGGGGCGGGGGTAATGGTGGGAGATGGATCGTGCCTGTGCCCGCTGCGCCCTCCTGGCATCTTGGTACTCATCTGCCCACCTGGCTGCGTCCGTTAAGATGCGCGGTTTCCGATCCCTCAGCCAGTTTTGTAAATCTGGGGTTAACCCCTGGAAGAATTGCTCCAGTAGCAGTAATTGTAGCATGTCCTCCACTGTGGTTGCTTGTGCGGCTTGCACCCAACCTTTACCCCGCCTTAGTTAAGCGGTGTGCCCACTCCATGTGAGTATCTTTCTCCGTCTTTCTGCTTTCTCGGAACCGCTGCCGGTATGCCTCCGGGGTAATTGCATACCTGTCCAGGATCGCCTGCTTTACCTTCTGGTAGTCTCTGCTATCCTCGTCTGGCATGGTGCGGTAGGCTTCTGCTGCCCGGCCCGCTAGCTTACCCACGAGCAGAGGTACCTGGTCGGAGGTGTTGATCTAATGTAATTGGCATAACCTCTCAAAGTCATGCAAGTAGCCATCGATGTCCTCGGTCTCCACATAGTTTTTAAAAGCATGGTATGGGATTTTAGGTTTCCCTGGTACTATGTGTGGTGGGGTTGGGGGCCCCTCTCTGGAACTCCGGTCTGCCCGCTGCTTTTCCATTATGTATTCGTGGACATCCGCCATAATCCTTTCCAAGGTTTCTGTGGGAGGCGTACCTGGGAAGAAGGCCAGTCTGCTTTGGAGTTCTCTTCCAAACTCATTCTGTGTGCTGTCCCGAAGAGGTGCTGCTGCAGCTGCCTGGTCTCCCTCCATGAGTTCAGCAATAAGGGTAGCTTTGGTTTTATTGCTGGCAATAATTCCCCCTGCTTCCAATAGTTCTTTTAGCGTGGCCCGTTTCAAGTTGGTCCCCATTCACTGTCTGTTCGGGTATATTCACCTACCCTTTCCTTTCGGTTCCATACAAAAATGGCAAATTTTCCAAGTGTCTGTAACTGCCGAACCACGGACTACTGTGAGGTTTGAATCCCGTCGCTTGCCACCAATTGTAGCGGAGTAATGGTGTAATCCACGGTATCTCCGCTGGTAGACTGGAACAACATACAATAATCCAGGTAGCGTTACAAGGATCCCTTTTTCCCAAGGACTAGACGACACATAGTCTGGGAGTCAACTAAATCTTTTATTGCAATATAACCGTTTATATACACGTCCCCATGCAAGGGGTTTCCATAATGGCATTCCAGGAGTTTTCTCCTGGTGAACTATGTTAAACTTAACCTGCAATGCTATTCTCTTATGGTTTGTTACTTGTAAGACAAAAAGTAATCAGAGTTCCTGCTTGACCCTCAGAACGAAGTGTCGTCTCGTTATTGGGGGGGAGTTATTGTCTGCTGTTCCAGTTTGACTGCTAGGAGTGTAAACCTCTTCGTATGGTTTTTCCTATTCGGCTGTTTATGCTTCTCCGATTTGGTGGTTGTGGTGTCGGCTAGAGCGCTTGGAATCCTCAAGAAGCGCTAGGAGCATCTTTCAACTGAGGTACCCAGTCGGGGTGCCCGTCGATCCGTTAAACCTGTATTAATCGCATTGCAAATTCAACTTAGAGCTGGGTTCCTAATGGTTGTATTGCTAGAATATAACGAAGAGTCCATTTGTTAGTCCCCTTGAAACAACTTTTCCATCACTATTGTGGGCAGAAAGAGTCCCTGTGGGTTTTAAAATTCGCCTGTCTATTGAAGTCTATGGCGGTTCGCACTGTTCGCATGTTCGCGAACATTTGCAGAAGTTCACGTTCGCCATCGGAAAAATTTCTGTTCGCGACATCACTATCTATCATTATAAAAATTGTTGAGACAAAATGTCGCATGACATATGTTGTGTAGCTCTAGCATTAAAGGGGCAGGCTGCAGTGGAGGTCACTGTTAAGGGGGCAGGGGCGACTATTAAAGGGGCAACTGCTGTGGAAGTCACTGTTAAGGCAGCAGAGTACTGTGGTGGTCACTGTTAAGGGGGCGGGCCCCTGAGGAGGTGACTATAAAGAGAGTGGGGTGCTGTGAAACTCACTGTTAAGGGGGCGGGCTACTGTGAAGGTCAAAGTTAAGGGAATGGGCTGCTGTGGAGAGCCCATTTTAAAGTGGGGGGGGGGTCAGTATTAACTGTTAAAGGGTGCTGTAGAGGTCACTGTTATGGGGGATACTGTTGATAACTTTTAACAACACATACAAACATAAAATGAAATAGATGAAATATACTTGTGCGAAGCCGGGTCCTGCTACTTAAGTAATATTGCTAACAAATTTTCATCTGATCTAATAAGTTAATATTTGGAGCGGGAATCATTGTCTTGCATATACTTGGTAGGTTGGCAGTGAGTCCGCATGCCTCTTTGAGTTCAATGAGCTTTATAATACTCACTCAAAGTAATCAAATCTAAGTCCAATGCAATAATTATTTTGTGTCTAGGACCGTTTGGCTAGATAGAAAACTTGTACGTGCAGATGTAGGACCACAAAAGAAAACTGGCCAGAGCTTCCTATGCACTCCTAAAATGGGATGCTATGCTTGTTTGGACTGTATTAATTGGAAATACATTAATAAAGGCAACACCTTTATACATCCTGCAACGAAGAAAAATTTAGAATCAATTTTTGTCTCTTGTGACACAACATACGTTATTTATGTGTTATGTGTCCGTGCCAGTTTTTATATGTGGGTGAAGCCACGTTGGATTTCAAAACATGCCTCAATCAGCACAGATACACCATATGCAAAAAAACGTATGGATCTGCATGTTTCAAAACATTTCTCAGAACATGGACAATAGAACATTAGCTTTGAAAAAAACGAGAAATTGAATGGATCATGAAACTCAATACACTCAGACCACAGGGACTAAATGTAGATTTTAGGCCATGGATCTGTATGTGATCATATCCCTCTGCTGCTCTTTAATCTTGAGATTTGACATCTTGTAACTGTATGTTTGGTGCTATTTACTTGACATTTTTTTTGTCTTATCTCTTTTCTTATCCCTTGCAGAAAGAAAACAACATTAAACACGATAATGTAAAACCAGCATTGACCCTTGTATAACATGACGGAATATTGTTTTAATATATTTTTCTTCTTTTTTTATTATTACTTTTTTATTTTTATTTTTTCATTTTTGTTTGACATATGTCCGATATAGGCAATAGTTTACCATATAGGAATTTCCCCTTCTTATGAGTTCTTAGGTATAGGGTACTTACTGCAGGTATTAACTTAACACATATGGGGATTAAGTGACACATATGTGTGCCAGTGGTCCGTTTGCTGCAGGCCCTTGACACACAATGTTATAGATTTTGGATTTTTCCCATCATCTATTTGAACACCCCTCCCCACAACGTACATATTTTATTTAAATGGTGGAATTGGAAGTGTGGCTTGCACAGTTAAATTCTATGTCTGGTTTCCAGATAATGAGTAACTGGTGCTGCCCCCGATACACCATGACCACATTTTACGATGAGACCGAGTGTGAAGGATTACGCATCCCACCTTTATCATCATAATTTAGTCCTGCTCCCCTCTACCAGATACCTCTTAACATATTTGATTCTTATAATCTCATTTTGCCAAACATAAATTACTTGATATATACTCCTTACTCTCTCCGCTACTATAGTACAGCTTTCGGTTCACGATATGTGTCACGGATAACCTCATCACGTGATCGGGCTCCGAGAGTCACGTGTGCGCTCCTAGGATGTGTTCCATGCCAGTAATGTAAGCGGATGTGCATGTTACGCATGCGCGGTTTTCTAAGCATCACACTGAGAATCAATCACCTGTTGTGCCGGGATCCATGCTGGTTAAGTGTTTACATGATCGTTTTTTAAATCAAATTGTTTTTAATCTGCACATGTGCACTACACATTGTGTTGAGTTTATATACAGCTAATTATGAATTATGTATTTGTATGAACTAAAGGAACACAGAGAAATATATTTTCACTTTCACAACAATAATTATGATGATCTTTGATTTATAATCATGTACACTCTATGAATGTATCCCCTTTTCAATCATGTTTATTTTGATAATTTTATATATAATCATATTATATATAATATATTTATTTATATATATATACAGTATAATGAATCACATTGTTAATCCAATTTAATGCACTGAGCACCCATGTACTATGTCACTGCTTGAGAAAAGTCCCAGTAAGAGGACTGAAACGTTGCTGTCTGGTGATCAAAACACACTTTATTTTATTTACTCCTTGAAAGTGCCGTGGAATTTTTATTTTTGTCTTTTTGGAAGTTGAATCGCCTCCACAGCCACTGGCACCCTTTTACAAAGTTTTCTGCTGTGCTGCTCACAGCAGCCATTATTTCTGCTCAGCATAAATCAACTTTCATCAGTGAACAGCGCTGATGCTCCCTGGCCCATGCAAGAAGATGACGCCTGTACCTGGTGGTGTGGTCAGGTCGTCTAGCATGCAGACCACGCTCGTGTAAATGGTTTCACATGGTCTGATGTGACACTTCGGTGCTTCTAACCTCCCTTAAATGTGCCTGAAGTTCTGTAGCATTCATCATCCAGTTCTGCAGGGCATTGTTCACGACGAAGCTGCCATCAGTGTGGGATGTGCCTTTCTGTGACTCTTCTAGTATCTCTGTTGCAACCTGCGGATGACACTCTGTGACACTAAGCTTAGTGGCCACTTCCATCTGAAAACATCCTGCTTGAAGCCTCGCATTGGTAAACGAGGGATCACCCATAATGCCATGCATGCAGCCAATCAGCAGCCAGCCAGCCCTGTGATGTCAGAACCCTATAAATATCCTCAACCATCTTGGTTTCAGCCATTTTTTAGTGTACTTAGTGCAGGGAGAAACATTAGCAGGCGCTAGGGAAAGAGCTAGGAAAGACTTGAAAAGTTTTTTATTTTGCTGAACAGAAGTTCAGGGAAAGATTATTAGAATTGTAGGGAAAGGATAGGGAGCAATTATTCCACACTATAAAAGGAGAACAGGGTGCAATCAGGGAGTGTGCAGCCTGGGTAATAGGAACAATCCTATTACACCTTGCTACACTGACTCCGGATCCAAATTGCCATTATACTGCTGCTTTAAGGTTTGCAGTAGATGATACCTCTGTAATTCCAGTAAACCTTTCTTGTTATTGGGGTGCAAGTGCTGTGTGATACAGCCATTAACAGGAAATATTTCTATGTCTTATTTGCCCTTGTGCAGTGCAGTTATATGTTCTAAAGCCTTTTTTGGGGTGTATTAGTGGGGGGGGGGAAATTAGCTTATTAGCCGTTGTGTGGTGAAGTGAGAAAATTAAAGTTATGTATTAGTGGGAAAAAATAAGGGCGGGGTGTATTAGTGCAATAAAAGGGCTTATTAGCCGTTGTGTGGTGAAGTGAGAAAATTGCAGCCTTTTTTGGGGTGTATTAATTACCTATTTATTTATTTATTTATTCATTCATTTATTTGCCTAAATGTTTCTGGCACAGGTCGCAGCAGAGTACGGGGGCGTGGTATCAGGGGTCATTTCAAGAAGCCTGAACTCCCAGTGTCATCTAGCAGTCGTGTCTTGACCAGCAAGTCAGCGGTTCTTGAATGGTTGACTCGGTCATCCACTTCGTCCCAAGTGATATCAGACACCCCCAACCAAGAGTCGGTGGGTTTGTCAGACACAACCCTTAGTTGGCATGGCCCAGGAGCAGGCCCTGTGCCCTCACCTGTCCTCAACCTGCCTCTGTCCTTTTCTGTACCCTCAGCCAGAGAAGTATTATATGCTGTGGGCTCAGCTCCACTATACAGCAAGGACGAGCTACTAGAGGACAGTCAGCAGATACTGCTCAGCCAAGATCTGGAGGAGACGTCCGTTGCTTCCTCCGGTAGGCAGGCAAGTAGTCATGATGAGAGTGGCATGGGAGCTGGTGTTGCGAGCGGTCAGGCTCCTGGCTCAGAGACCGCTGAAGAGGACATCAGTGACTTGCAGACAGTACTCGATGATGATGTAGCTGATCGCAATTGGGAGAAGAGGATGGCAGCTTGTGCGTGAGGCAGTGGCGGAGCTAGCAAGTCGGTAGAATGGCCGGGAGTCATCAGGGTGGCAGCAGTGGGAGGTTGGGAGCCAAACATGCCCGGGGTAGACCACCCACTTCTCAGGAGCCTACCTGCCCGGAAAACAGTGGTGCAGGGGTTCCCGGAGGCAGCGGCGGTAGCAGTCAGTGAGTGAGGAGTGTTAGGGGTAAAATCACCTACTCGGCGGTGTGGCAGCTTTTTGCTAAGCCGCCGGAGGAGGTGAACATGGCCTTTTGCCGAATCTGTGGGCAGAAGGTGAAGTGTTGCCAGGGTGCCAATGTTGGCACCACGGCCCTGTGTCAACATATGCAGCGTCACCATAAAGTGGCCTGGGAGAACTGTGGCTCCAATGTGGTGGTCCAGCCTGCCATAGCAACCGTTGCATCACCCAGTGGCACTCAACTGATCTCAGGAAGTCAAGGCTCCACCACCTCAGCCGAAGGGAGCTGTCTGTCCTTCCCACCATCTACCTGTCTTGATGCTCCTGTTCCTCGTCAGTCGTTCTGTCAGCAATCGATAACCGAAGTGATTGCCAAGAGACAACAGTATACGTGCACTCATCCAATGGGGCAGAAGCTGAACGTGCTCCTGGGCCAAGTTGCTAGTTCTGCAGTCCCTCCCTTTCCAAGTGGTGGACTCTGCACCTTTCAGAGAACTGATGGCTTCTGCTGAGCCAAGGTGGACAGTCCCAAGCTGTTAATTCTTTGCCAAAAAGGCAGTACCAGCCCTGCACACACATGTAGAACAGAAGGTGGCCCAGTCCTTGAGCCTGTCGGTGTCTGCCAAAGTGCACGGCAGTGCCGATGTGTGGAGCTATAATTACGGTCAAGGACAATATATGTCCTTTATGGCCCACTGGGTAAATGTGGTTCCTGCCCAGCCAAACCAGCAACTTGGCCAGTTGACGCCGCTTCCACCTCCACGTTCTCAATCCGTTCGTCCTGCGAGAATGTCCGCCTCAGTTCCACTGCAGGGACAATTCACAATGCTCTTCCAGCATTCCACATGTGCAGGGCGCGGCAGTGTCACGCTGTTCTACACCTTGTTTGCCTAGGTGAACTGAGCCACACGGGTGGAACTGCTCAGTGTCCTTCATCAAGAAATCGAATCCTGGCTTTCTTTGCGACAACTCAAAATCGGAACCATGGTGACCGACAAAAGGAAGTACATAGTGTCAGTGCTGCGTCAAGGAGGCCTGAGTCATGCACCCTGCATGGCACACATGTTCAATCTGGTTGTCAAGTGGTTCCTGAAGACTTCCACCTATCTGTAAGACATCCTAAAAATGGCCAGGAAACTTTGCATGCACTTCAGCTACTTGTACACCACCAAGAACACCCTCCTTGAGCTGCAGTGGCTGAACGGCATCCCCCAACATAGGCTGATATGCGACATTTCTACCCATTGGAATTCCACCCTCCATATAGAGGTAAGCTCTAGACTTGACAGCGGCGAATCAATGGATGTCGTATATCTGGACTTCTCCAAAGCATTTAACACTGTACCTCATAAAAGGTTAGTATATAAAATTAGAATGCTCGGACTGGGAGAAAATGCCTGTATGTGGGTAAGTAACTGGCTGAGTAATAGAAAACAGAGGGTGGTTATTAACGGTACACACTCAGATTAGGTCACTGTCACTAGTAGGGTACCTCAGGGGTCAGTACTGGGACCTATTCTCTTCAATATATTTATTAATGATCTTGTAGAAGGCTTGCACAGTAGAATATCAATTTTTGCAGATGACACTAAACTGTGTAAAGTAATTAACACTGAAGAAGACCGTTTCCTGTTACAGAGGGACCTGGATAGATTGGAGGCTTGGGCAGAGAAATGACAGATGAAGTTTAACACTGACAAATGTAAAGTTATGCACATGGGAAGGAATAATGCAAGTCACCCGTACATACTAAATGGTAAAACACTCGGTAACACTGACATGGAAAAAGATCTAGGAATTTTAATAAACAGCAAACTAAGCTGTTAACACCAGTGTGAGGTAGCTACTGCCAAGGCCAATAAGATAATGGGTTGCATCAAAAGGGGCATAAATGCTCGTGATGAGAACATAGTCCTACCTCTTTACAAACCACTAGTCAGACCACACATGGAGTACTGTGTACAGTTCTGGGCTCCTGTGAACAAGGCAGACATAGCAGAGCTGGAGGGGGTTCAGAGGAGGGCAACTAAAATAATAACTGGAATGGGGCAACTACAATACCCTAAAAGGTTATAATTAGGGTTATTCACTTTAGAAAAAAGATGGGGGGAGATCTAATATCTATGTATAAATATATCAGGGGTCAGTACAGAGATCTCTCCCATCATCAATTTATCCCCAGAACTGTGACTGTGACGAGGGGACATCCTCTGCGTCTGGAGGAAAGAAGGTTTGTACACAAACATAGAAAAGGATTCTTTCACGGTAAGAGCAGTGAGACTATGGAATTCTCTGCCTGAGGAGGTAGTGATGGTGAGTACAATAAAGGAATTCAAGAGGGGACTGCATGTATTTCTGGAGTGTAATAATATTACAGGTTATAGCTACTAGAGATCCAGTGAGTTATTCTGATTGCCTGATTGGAGTCAGGAAGGAATTTTTTTTCCCCTTAAGTGGGGAAAATTGGCTTCTGCCTCACAGGGGTTTTTTGCCTTCCTCTGGATCAACTTGTAGGAAACAGGCCGAACTGGATGGACAAATGTATTTTTTCAGTCTTATATACTATGTTACTATGTATATGTTGGACCAACTATACGTACAGAGAAAGGCCATAAACAATTTCTTGATGATCCAAGTGGACAGGAGTAACTTCGATGTCAGCCAGTGACAGCTCATGCTTGACACCTGCCGTTTGCTCAGGCCCTTTGAAGGTGCTACGTTATTTGTCAGTCACCAGGACTACGGGATGAACAACGCCATTCCAGTGCTTCATATTCTGGAACAGATGCTGGTAAATCTGTTTGGTCAGGGGAACTGCCATGGCTGCTGTGGCGGGGTAGGAGCAGTACTAGCTCCATCAGCAGCAGCTTCAGTCTAGAGTCGATGATGAGCAGCAGTGTTGAGCAAGCATGCTCGGCCGAGTACCGATACGGCTCGAGCATCGCTATGCTCGGCAGATCCGAGCGCTATGCTCGAGTCTCCTCCCTGCACGTTTGGCGCTTGCTAAGCAGCCAATAAACAAGCAGGTAAGTATTGCCATCACTGTGATGCCATTAGACATGTTTTCTACTGGCATTACAGTGATTGGCTGGCCGGAAGGCGTCATTGGGTGCCATATAGCACCCGGTCACATGGGTTCGGCTCATGGGAGGGGAGAGCTGCTGTTAGGAAGGGACAGTCAGTGTAGGGCGAATTTCATCTAAAAATTATCATTGAGAAGACGTTTCAAAGAACTAACAGTCCTTTTAAGGACTATTGTTAGAGGTGGCAGGCAGCCAAATTTGTTTTGGGCGAATTTTTTATTTTTTTTGTCAGGGGGACCGTTAGTGACATTTTCTGTATTCCACAAACTCTGCTTGCTGTGAGCAGTGAGACCGAAATCTACGCTTATATCTAGACTGTGTGCGGACTATATTTAATTAAAAAATACCAGTGACAGTCATTTTCTGTATTCCACAAACTCTGCTTGATGTGAGCAGTGAGACGCAAATCTAAACTTATATCTAGACTGTGTAATAAGGATGCCACTGGCCATTCCTCTTCCAATAAGGTCAGTTTCATCGTCCAAGAGTCCGGTCAACACAATCGAAACCACCGGCCGTCCCTCTTAGTAATGGCCCCATTTCCGAAAATCATGAAAATTTTTGCCTGAACTTGCTATCACCATGGTAGGCGCATAAAAGAACATCGAAAGTTGAAAGAGCAGACATCGATAGATCGTCAACATCGTGGGAATGTGCGATCAGCTTAGAAGTTATCTAGAGTTAACAAAGCAGCAGCAGACCCTCACCTAAAATTTTATATACACAGTCACTGGTCAGCTCAACGTCCACTCCGTTCCTCTTACAAGTTCATTATCATCAGATGATAGTCCGGTCAACATAATCAAAGCCACCGGCCGTCCCTCTTGGCCCCAGTTCCGAAAATCATGAAAATTTTTGTCTGAACTTGCTATTTATATAAAAGTAAATATACAGGAAAGAATGTTTCCTAACAATTTTTCATCTAAAATCGCTTTTATCTTCGGTTTTGTGAGTTTTATGGTCAGTCTGTAAAAGTGATGTACAACTCGGGCAACATCGTTCCCAGCAGCGAAATTATAGCCCAAGATGCATCCAGACATCCTCCCCATGCTGCCCCCGACCCATTTCGGTGGTGTTTCCATCAATTTCTGACCTTTTCCTATGAACCAAGCACCCTCCCCTCTTCAGAGCAGGTTCTCCCATTGACTTCTATAGGGCTCGGGTGCTCGGTAGAGCACCCGAGCATCCCGATGTGCTCGGACAGAGCACCCGAGCATCGGGGTGCTCGATCATCACTAATGAGCAGCTTTAGTAATCCGCCTAGTGAAGAAACTACGCAGCAGCAGCTACATCTGGAGCAGAACCTTAACCAGCAGGTGGCGTACTTGGACAGCACCCTGCCACCCCACATTGAAGATCCGCTGGACTACTGGGCAGCCAAACTCGATTTGTGGCTGCAACTGGCAGAGTTTGCCATGGAAGCTGTCCTGCCCGGCCAGTAGGGTGGCGTCAGAGCGTCTATTTAGTGTTGCGGGGCCATAGTTACCCCAAGGAGAACTCGCCTGTCCACCCAAAATGTGTAGAGACTGACCTTTGTCAAGATGAATCAGGCGTGGATCAGCCAGGATTTCCACCCACCAATGCGTGATGCATCAGATTATATCATCTATGCTGCCTCACCCAAACCTTGACAAGAGAGACCGGTTTCTTCTGGCTACCTGAAACAGCTACTATTCTGATGCTAACACCTGCCTGATGCCACACATCTGATGGCAAGTAGAGATGGCCCGAACTATCCGCCGGCGAACAGTTCCCGGCGAACATAGCTTGCGATGTTCGGTCCGCCCCCTATACATCATCATTGAGCAAACTTTGACCCTGTACCTCACAGTCAGCAGACACATTCCAGCCAATCAGCAGCATACCCTCCCTCCCAGACCCTCCCATCTCCTGAACAGCATCCATTTTAGATTCATTCGGAATTTGCAGTCTTAGTGAGAGGAGGGAGAGTGTAGTTGCTGCTTATTTAATAGGGAAATTGATAGCTAGGCTAGTGAATTCAGTGTCCACTCCAGTCCTGAAAGACTCATCTGATCTTTGCTGTAAGGACAGCGTCCTGACAGCACCCCAAAAAGCCCTTTTTAGGGCTGCAACATTAGTCGGCTTTTTTTTTCTCTCCATATACATATTGCAGTTGCCTGGCCTGCCTGTGTGTGAGGAGCTGCAGGCCCACAGACTGTAATGTGCCCACTGCCAGTGCCCACCCCTGATCCCATGTGGCACAGGACTTTGCATCAAAAAAAGGCATTTCATTTTTACACTTTAATCTAAGGTTAGTTGCCTGCCAGTGTGTGTCAGGCTGACTTCCACTGACTGTAGTGTGCCCACTGCCAGTGCCCACCACTCATACCAGCTGGCACAGGACTTTGCATAAAAAAAGGCATTTAATTTTTACACTTTAGTGTAATTTCAGTTGCTTGCCTGCTGCTAGTGTGTGTCAGGCCGACTTCCACTGACTGTAGTGTGCCCACTGGCAGTGCCCACCCCTGTCATCCCGTGTGGCACAGGACTTTGTATCAAAAAAAGGCATTTAATTTTTACACTTTAGTGTAATTTCAGTTGCTTGTCTGCTGCCAGTGTGTGTCAGGCCGACTTCCACTGACTGTGGTGTGCCCACTGCCAGTGCTCACCACTGTCATCCCGTGTGGCACAGGACTTTGCATCAAAAAAAGGCATTTAATTTTTACACTTTAGTGTAATTTCAGCTGCTTGCCTGCTGCTAGTGTGTGTCAGGCCGACTTCCACTGACTGTAGTGTGCCCACTGCCAGTGCCAACCACTGATACCCGGGTGGCACAGTAGCTTGCCGATTAATAAGGCATTTAATTTTTAGACAGTAGTCTAAATTCAGTTGCTTGCCTGCTGCCAGTGTGTGTCAGGCCCACTTCCACAGACTGTAGTGTGCCCACTGCCAGTGCCAACCACTGATACCCGGGTGGCACAGTAGCTTGCCGATAAATAAGGCATTTAATTTTTACACATTAGTCTAATTTCAGTTGCTTGCCTGCTGCCAGTGTGTGTCAGGCCCACTTCCACAGACTGTAGTGTGCCCACTGCCAGTGCCCACCACTGATACCGGGTGGCACAGTACCTAGCACGCGTAGTACCACTTATCTAAAAAAATGACAGGCAGAGGCAGGCCACACTCCGCAGGGGCCGTCGTGGTCGTGGTGCTGTGATTTCCACTGTCCCTGGAATAATGCCTAGTGTTCAGAGGCCACGTACCCTGAACCCGAAAAATTCTGAGGACATAGTTGACTGGCTTAGACAGGACACCCAATCTTCAACAGCTTCCGCTAAGAACCTTGACGCACCATCCTCCTCCAGCTCAGCTTCGGTCACCTGCTCTCAAGTTACCACGCACCCGCCCGCCGCTGATAGGAATAGTACTAGTTAAGACACCACTCATATAGGGTGTCACAGCACATTGCTCTGTGCACGCGCAGTACCCCAATTTGGGAGTATGAGGACCGACCAAGCTGCTTTTTCCATCTCCCGGTTCCTGAAATCAATTCAGTTTGGTGTATGAGAGTTTGGTCTGTCACTGTGAAGGCAGTCGAAGGTACCCGGCCTAAATTTTTCTTCACAAAAGGCAATCCCTGATATGGGATGTAACAGGGATTAAACTGATGAGAATAGTACTACAGAAAATACCACTCATATAGGGTGTGACAGTAAATTTCACGGCGCAGACGCAGTGACCGTGGATGTTTGTACGTGGCTGGGTGGAGGAAGAAAGCTTCAATGACATCACCGGGACGTGGCTAGCTTGGTATCCAACCTTGTGCAAATGGGGAGTTTGCGGTTGTGCAAATGAACTGTTTGCGGTTGTTTGCGGTACATTAAAAGTGGAGTTTGGTCTGTCAATGTCTGTAAAGTGGGCGTAACCCTTACACTACCTGATCGATACAACATCATACCTGATCGTATACACACACTGGATGTTTTAAAGCATGTTATTCCAAACAATTTAGGAATGTTAGTTGATTTATGCCCTTTATGGATTAAAACCCGACTCTGCGTCCACTGCGTAATTTTCCATGGGAGTTTTGCCATAGATCCCCCTCCGGCATGCCACAGTCCAGGTGTTAGACCCCTTGAAACAACTTTCCCATCACTATTGTGGCCAGAAAGAGTCCCTGTGGGTTTTAAAATTCGCCTGCCAATTGAAGTCTATGGCAGTTCGCCCGGTTCGCCCGTTCGCGAACATTTGCGGAAGTTCGCGTTCGCAGTTCGCGAACGGAAAATTTTATGTTCGCGACATCACTAATGGCAAGTGCTCCTTTTTACACCCACCGTCAGTGGGTACTGTTATTGCCACCCTGTCACCGAGTCACTCTGTGGTCTCCTGATGCTGTTGCCACCTCACCTCTCAAGTCTCCTCATGCTGCTGCTACCACCTCCACACTATGTCACCTTGCCAGTCTGTGGCCTCCTCATGCTGCCGCTGCCACCTCCACTCTGTCTCCTTGCCACTCTGTTGTCTCCTCATGCTACTGCTAAATCAACACTGTCACTGGGCCACTCTGTGGCCTCCTCATGCTGCTGCCACCTCTACAGCATGTCACCTTGCCACTCTGTGGTCTCCTCATGCTGCTTCTAACTCAACTCTATGTCACTGGGCCACTCTGTGACCTCCTTATACTGTTGCTGCCACACTATGTCATCTTGCCAGTTTGTGGTCTCCTCATGCTGCTGCCACCTTAACACTATGTAAATTGGCCACTCTGTGGTCTCCTCATGCTGCTCCTACCTCAACACGATGTCATTAGGCCACTCTATGGACTTCTCAAGCTGTTCTCCCACTCTCCCCACTTCATGACTGGGCCACCATTTTCCCTTTTTGGCCTGGTTTACGTAATCATTTATTTGACCCTTCTTCTGATCTGTCAGAAGAAAGGAAAAATGAGACGCACAACGGATCCTGGCCCCCCAGGGCCCTTTAAGAGTAATTGTAGTACTTAATTTGTGACGCCAGTTGCAATGATTTAACAAGGGCACTGGGCCCCTTTCAGTGATACTGTGGATGGTACCCAGGTGTAGGTTCGCCAGAGTAGTGTAGGGTGGCCTAAATGTCCCTTAATGTTGGTGCACGTGTCACGGTGCTCCTACCTGGAAAGGCTGAAACCAAGGTGTTGGCTCCGAAGCAATGAAAGGGGGATTGTTGATGAAGGGGATGATTAAATAAATTGAGTCCAGACCTTGTGATGAAGTTCAATAACAGCTTTACTTTGCATAAACGTCTCTCCAACAGTTTTAGGCTTTAGCATTAACTCTGGCAGGCAAACAAACTGAACTCTGCTACATCTTTTGCTCTCTGGCTCTGCTGTGCTGACAGATTGAATAACTTTGCTTTAGCTGTATGCTGCAACTTCCCTCTGGTAGTCTGACTCTAGCTTAATCCAGGGAACTCTGCTCCTGGCTTCAGAGGCTCCAAGCTGTGGCCTCCACATCCAGCAAAGCTGAAGATGCTCTAGCTGGTTTAGGCATAGTACGTCCAACAGGGACATGGCGCTGATTCTTTCCCCTAGCAGGGGGTAAGCTAAACTGACTTCTAACTAAGACCTTCCCTTACTTAGAGGGAGAATAGAATGTAGCTTTGCCACGCTTGCTGACACCTTCTGGTGAACCAGGTACATAACATGAACATTAACAGTTACATAGGACTAGAAATGCACATTGTAGTGGACTGAAATAAGTGCATAAGATGATACTGTGTTAGCCCATAGGAGACAGTAGCGGATTGCGGAGTGGTAATGACACTCCGGGTCACTATATCTGTGTAGCAGCTGTAAGGCCTGTATGGTCCCATTAGAATTGGTTTATGATTTGATAGCCAAAAGCAGGAGTGGGTAGAAAACACAGAAGACATGAAAATATTAAATTTTTTGGGGGGTTATTGTCCTGACGGTTCAGAGGAAGGGCAAAATAATCAATGACGTCCACACAAACTTACTGCTGACACCCTCTCCACTCTCTTGTATAAGCGTTTAATAGAACAGGTACTGTAGACATCTATGTGAAATCAGCTGACGACTGTATAAAAGAAGTGCGCTCTTTCACGCTACAATAGGATCTTGGGCCACTGCACGTTTCTTTATACCTGGCACTAATTTCAACCTGTATGGCTGAGTTCACACTTGAGTTATTTGGTCAGTTTTGGCCCCGTAACTGCCCAAATAAGTGAAGTGTGGGGGGGTTCTAAGAATGACGCCTGTCATGTGCGTGTCATACTGACTCACAGTATTGTTTCACTACCACAGCAGACTTCCTATACGTGTTACTGCAAGGCACAGTGTCCTACACCAGTATACAGGCTCTCTGCAGCCAGGAAGTAGCTGTTTTTTAATGCGATTCGCGGCGAATAAATTCAGGTTGAATCTTTTCGGAAAATACTTGAGAAATGGCTGTGATTGGCTGGTGCTCCGTGTGTCCCTGCATGCATAAATGCCGGATCACGTGTTGCACCGCCATTCTGACTAGTGTAGGGATAAGACACTGCTGCACTGAGGGACAGTGTTAGGGATCATTCACACGAATGTATGGGTTTCGTTTCCCTATTGCGGACCGCATATGCGGATCTGCAACAAACGGACACCGTTCCGTGTGCATTCCGCATCACGGCTGCTGACCCATTCTCTTCAATCTGTCCGCAAATCAGGAGATGCGGAGCAGTGCAGAACGGAAGCACAGAACAGAATCCTACAGGAGCACTACCCAGTGCTTCTTTGGGGTTCCGTTCCGTACCGCAAAAAGATAGAACATGTCATAACTTTTTTTGGAACGGAGGGATGCGTACCCATTCAAGTTGAATGGGTCTGGATCCATCCCGGAGGCCTCACGAACGTTCTCCGTGCATTGAGGACCGCAAATTGCAGCCCCAGTGCAAGGAACGGAACACATATGTTCGTGTGAATGAGCTCTTAGGGTTTTAATGTTTTTAATAACTCTGTGGGTGACCTACAGGCATTTATGTGGGTGCAATACAACACCTTTGCACCAGTGACACAACAATACAATACTTAAATGGGCTGTTCAGTCTGTGGGCGACCTGTAGGCATTTTTGGTCAGTGCAATACTACTCCTTTGCATAAGTGACACAGAATTACAATACTTTATCAGGCTGTTAATTCTAGGGTGACATAAAGAAATTTCGGGGGTTCAGAATAGTAATTAGCGGGAGGTGCCATATTTGAATTCGCGATATATTGCGAATATTCGAATGAATATTCGTAATATATTCGCCGAAATCAATTATTTGTCATTATTTTAATTATCGCGAATAATATGCGAATACATTATTTGCATTAGGCGAATTGAACTTCGAATTGAATATAAAGGCATATTTCCTACTGGCTTGGATGCGCAATGCGAAAAAAATTACTATTATTTTTTCAATAATCAGAATACTTACTTAGTCGTCTTCAACTCTTCATATTCTGTTCATTGCGTAAAAAGAAAAAAAGTAATATTTTTGCATTGCGCATCCAACTTAGAGCTGCATTTTTTGAATTAGCGAATATAGCAATATATTCGCATTCACCATATTCGCTAATTCGAACAAGCCAATCGTATTTGTAGTTCTGTATCCGTACAAAGCGACTATAATGCGAATAATTTTCATAGAAATATTTGTGTGCGTACAGATGTTATTCAAGTTCTGCAGTCGGCAATAACTTATTCGTATGTGCAAGTGCTTATGCGCATGCGCACGCGCATATACGGGCGTGGCTTCTTCCTGGGAGCAGTTACAACAAGTTTTGTTGGTGTATGCGATCCATGCGAACAAAGATGGTCAGAAATAATTTCACCAGAGAGGAGGAAGATATCCTGATCACAGTAAGTTATTGAACATTACATTACAACTATAAGTACATGTGACACGCTTGTAACATTCAAATGTATGTTTATGGAGTGTGGTAAGGTGCAGGGTGCCGTCGTGGATGGCAGGTACGTGTCACCGAGGTTCATAGCCTCGGTGAGGTAAGAGCCATTTTTGTTGATGTCAGCAGCAGGTAGTGCTACTGACACAGTTGCTAAATAGCATGGCTGCAAAGCCGATCCGGGCCGGCTCTTACCGGGAGCAGCTAAAGTGTAGGGTGGGTGGCTGCTCCCCACGACCCAGTCCTGGTTTTGGGCTGGGTTTAAAAACACAGCCAGCACCAGCAGCTGGGGGTGTGATTTTCCTGGAGCTGCTGATGGTGCTGTGGAGCTCTCTGGGCTGGAAGCAGGAGCCCAGCAAGGAGGCGTGCAGACGGCCTGGAAGCCTGAGGTGGATTGTCTTGTGGGTGGGCTGACAGCCAGGTGCGAACCCGCACCTAAAACCTCCCAGGTGATTGGAACCTGTATTTGGACTTTTTGTTTTGCCTCACGTTTTCTGATGTGTGTGAATTAACACCCAGTGACTGTTTGCTGTTTATTTGATGCAAGTGTGAATTAAACACTGTTTGCTGCACTTACTGGACTCCCTTTGCCTCTGTACTGCACCCGCACCGCTGTCTACCAGAGCGACTCCCCACAGGAGATAAAACATTCTCAAATTTTTGCAATACATATAAAATCTCATTTCAAATAGTTTGCTTACTGCAGTGCTTACATATAAATAATTTGTTGAAACAAGTATTGTTGGCATTCAAAAACAATACTTATTGCCCCAAATCATTAATATCTACTAATCTCTTATATATATATATATATATATATATATATATATCAGGGATGCCCAACCTGTGGCCCTCCAGCTGTTGTAAAACTACAACTCCCACCATGCCATGCTGCAGGCTGATAGCTGTAGGCTGTCCAGGCATGCTGGGAGTTGTAGTTTTGCAACAGCTGGAGGGCCGCAGGTTGGGCATGCCTGATATATATATATATAAAAATGAGTTTCTGTCTGTCTGTTATTTATGGGCGACTAAACGACTGGACCGATCTTCACTAAATTTGGCAGACGGGTACATCGGGTGTCTGGGAAAGTTTTAGACCGGGCTCAGCTCTCTAGGATGTATTATTTGCCCCCAACTGCCATACACATGGCCACATGTCCCTTATCAGCCAATAGAAGCTCGCATGTCCCCAGGTTGCCATAACAAGTGATCACAGGTTTCAATAGTTTTCAGGTCCTTAAATATTCATTCATATGATGTATGATGACAAAACTACACTGCTACATGCAAGGGGGGCAGGGGCCACTATTAAAGGGGTGGGCATTATGGAGTTCACTGTCATTAACCCCTTAACGCAAAACGCTGTGCATGTACGCCGGGGGAACTTGTGCCAGAACGCATTCCACCGTACATGCACGGCAAGATGATCGGGCGGGTGCAGGAGCTGCGCCTGACCAATCACTGCAGGGGTACGGCAGTCCCTAATAGCCAGGCCCCTGCTGTATCTGCCGGCATCGCTGTTTACAGCGATGCTGGTGGATTAACCCCTTCTATGTCGCGGTCAGCGCTGACCGCGACATAGGAGTGGTTTGCGGTTAGTGAACGAGCGCATCTGGTCCCCGTGCTGCTGTGACAGGACCCGATGTGTGAGAAGGCAGACTGATGCCGTGCAGAGGCTGCACAATGCTTTGCACGGCATTGGGACCTGCCTTCTACGGGTGCCCAGGGGATCCTGATGCCGGAAATCCGTTGCTGATGGCAATCAACAGCAAAAAAATGCATACAATGGAAGATGCCAGCCAGTCTTTGCTATTGTTAAGTTTCTGATTGTTCTCCACATAATTGTTACCTTATGTAGTATGATTATTGTGGTACTTGTAATCTGTTGCTGGCATCTTCCATTGTATGCATTTTTTTGCTGTTGATTGCCATCAGCAACGGACTATAAGTGCAGGATGTGCTCCCCTAGATACATGCACAACTGCATATGGGTTTGAGCATATCCTGCCTGTTTAACACCACACTACGTTTTCAAATTGTTGGAAAAAAAAAATGGATAGCAGACAAATCTATATATGATTCACATTGCACATCTAATCTTCCGCCTCACACAATATTCCCACCACTACATACCACCAGACTTCCCCTCAAACCCACACCACCTTTGACCACCCCCCACCCCCAACACACACACACACACACACATACACAGTCTATAGCAGGCATTCTAAAACTGCGGCCTTCCAGCTGTTGTAAAACTACAACTCCCATGATGCCCCTCTATAGGATGATAGCTGATAGCTGTAGGCTGTCATGGAATTATGTGATTTTTAGTTTAGAAACAGCTGGAGGGCCGTAGTTTGAGGATACCTAGTAAACAGATTCTAATCAGTGTCCTGTTGGTCAGGAGAAGTAATATATGACATTTAGTATTTGCTGGTTCTTTTAACGTTACCCAGGGTGCACCACGGGGAGGCGAACCAGCCTTACACCCCGTACCGTCACTTCACTAGACAGGTACATCTCTCCACAGATGGCCAATATCCAATATCTCATACTACACACACATACAATTTCAACACAATCCCAGATTTTTAACATTAGCGGCAGGGTAGTACGTCTGACTATTCCAGGAAGATGAACAGCTTGTCGGATCCGTACTGCCGCTAGTTCACCTATGCCCCTAGAATGACGCTTCTTCCCTATTGACTAGCAGCAGCAAGGCAGCACACGGCGAGAGACAGTCTAATTGAAAGCTCTGCATGTCTGCATGTAGTTTAAGCCCGGGGAACCTCTCGCCGTGCGCTGCCTTAGCCATAGTCACCAACATTTATTCATCATCTCAACCACCAAACCAAAAATTATTAGTGTTTGAAAGTGAAATATTAGATTTAAAGTTACCAGTATAAAATCTGATTATATGCTTTTTTTCTTATACTGCAGCGCATGTTGGAGCAAGGATACGACCAGACCCGCTCCCATGCAGAAAAAAATAAAATAAAACTCTGGAGGGACTATGACGGCAAACACAGGCGTCTGGCCATTTAAAAAAAATGGTCAGACATCAAGAGGAAGCATGCGGAAAGAATCCGTGAGATCCGGGACGAAAAATGTCCAGGTATAATGATTACTGAGTGTTGGAATAAAGATAGAAAAGTAATGTAAAGCATATGTACATTTTTGTTTTTAGATTTTTTTTATAAAAGTAGTAAAATTTGTTATTATAGGTGTTCTTTTGCCAGCAGTCAGGTGCAGGCCTCCAAGACAGCCGTTGTGGGAGGTCTCGGCGTCAGAGGAGGAGGCCGGACCCTCAGGGCAAAAACATGCCCCTAGCCCCCCAGAGGAATCAGCGGTAGAAGTGGAGGGTGGACCTTCACCCCAACCCGCCTCACCCCCTCAAGTGGCTGATGACGAGGAGGAAGAGTTCATCACCACCCCCCACAAGGAGTGTAAGTATGTGCTGTGGCTGTTTTCACTCATTCACCGTTCACACAAACACGTGTCAGTTTAGTTTTCACCATAGACATTTTTTGGAGAAAACAATAAGCATGTTAAAGCTTTACTAATAATCTTTCTTCAGCTCACACATATCGGAGAACCTTTAGTCCCACACTTACAGTTCCGTACAAGCGGGATATCAAAAAAGTACTATCTAAACACTCCTTACAGTCTTCCAGAGGTCTGGTTCTCCTCTATGATTGTTCTGCGTTCCGATCGCCTATCCACACTGTATTTTAAAAGCATTTTTAACCACAATGTTATGTAAACCCCAAGATGTAGTACGGGTGTGACCTGTCCCACCCAATGTCTCTGACTATTAAAACCCAGGCCCAAAATAATTTCCAAAGAAAACCTCCCTTAAACCTATAGTTACAGGCATACTGATTCATACATTCCCCCATTCCCATACTCAGGCATACATTCCCCCATTCCCATTGAGACATACCGAGCAGCCATGATTATTCCCCAAACTCGGACCAGATATTGTTGGTGTCAACCTGAATAAACTGGTATATTGGGGGGGGCACCCCAAAGTGGGCGGAGATACCATTGGCCAATGAAAATTTAGCAGTTTTCTATACGCTACTCCTCCCACAGTTTTAGGAGTGCAATTACAAAACTTTGCTTGTGCTTTGTTAACCGATCGCACCCTCCGGGCCCCTGGAGCGGCCCGCCAGAGACCCCATTTTGTCCCATAGACTTTCATTGGAAAACTATTAAATTTTGTCACTCGTACAGCTTTCAAGTTAAAGTCACCAAACTTGGGTCACTTAGTCATGGGGTCACCCTGAAAATTTGTGTCAAATTTGGGGGATGTTAAAAAGTGGGCAGAGCCACAAACAACCAATCAAATTTTCACTGTTGACTTCAGTGTGAAAACTTGAAAAAGCTGTCATTCTCACAGTATTTAAGCCAGGGTCCCCAAAGTAGGTGACTGGGATTAAAATTTATAAAAAAGTAGGTGGAGTCTACAACGCCCAATCAAATTTCAGGCATTTGTTTAAATGGGAAAAATTCAAACTGCCGCTGCTCTTGGACTTTTATTGGCACAGTCTTCAAACTTTGCAAGGTTGGTCACTGGAGGACTGGGATTAAAATTTAAAAAAGCTGGTGGAGCCACCAACAGCCAATCAGATTTCAAGCCAACATCCTGTGGTTTCTTCTGAAACCACACCGTCTATTTTTTTTTTTTTTTTTTTTACAGTATTGAAAGAAATGCAACAAAGCATTCTGGACATGGAGAGGGAGCACCAGTAAGCCATGAAGGCCTTCAGGGAGCAGCATCTCTGGAAGCTGCGGGAGCTCAAGCTCCAGTTTGCCAACGGCCTAAGGCAACTGGAGGAACAGCACGCCAAGGCCGTCGGGCGTCTAAAAAAAATAACAAAACAAATGAGGGCATTGCCCTATTGAGATTTGTTCTATTATATTTTTTTTATTTATTTGTAATTATATTGTTTACAGTTTTATTTTTTTAAATAAAAAAACTTTGACGTTTTCGGTATAATTGTTAAACATTTTTTTTTAGAGTCCGTTCCCAAACTCATCAGTATCCTGACATACAGCATCCGCAGGTATATAGAAATTGGGTAGTATGAGGCCTACACATAACTCAAATGGATCACGATAGTAGTAGTCATTGGTAACGGTTATGTATTAAATATTAAGTACAAAGCAAAGCATTCTAATAGTCCAGAGTTACATTTAAAATAAACTTTTTGGTTAATTTTCCTAGTAACTAAATTATTTTATGTACTAACATAAATTTCTAATTATCGTAAATAATAAATGTATTTTTTATCAAACAATTAACTATTAAAATACAAAACTTGAACAGAGTAATAATAACTACAAAAAGCCTTGTTTGATTTATCAAATTAGCAAAATTATAAACTTTTACAAATTCCTAAAATTTATTTACAATCAAATCTTATTATCAGAAATATAAAACAAAAAAAGAACAATGTTGGAACAATAAAATGGTAGGGGTAAGAACTAACCAGCATGGATCTTCGATAGCGTCTAATTTTTTTATACTTTACATGTTGTAGCATTGCTTCCGCCATACAGATGGAAACATGTGATTGATTACATGCTGATTATATGAATGTGATTGATTACGTGCTGATTATATGAATTCTCTAACCGGTGACATGGCTCCAAGAACATCATATAGTACACAGTTTTGTACCTAAAATCTTAAAGCAGTGGTTATATATAATTAGCATGTCCAAATCCTCATTACATAATTGCCAATAAGTAACATAAACGAGAAAAGTACCTATACATATTTACATGGCTCCATTCACAAAACCGGATTTCCACACGGATTAGTATAACGCCAGTCACACCCAACCATGTAGAGAGGTCAACACGGAAGTCAGCCATCCCTCCCAGAATGACAGACAACACCGTGTTGGATCCTAAATCCGTGTGACAACTAAAAAAATAAAATAAAATATATAAATTTTCGTAGGTTCATCAATCAGTCCTGTACAATGCCAACTGCACAAGACCTTTTGACAAGGGAAGGTCACATGCGGTCCACACCGTACTACAGCGTGAACCACAACATAGCCGCCCCAAACCACACTTAATTTAAAATAAAAAATAATAAAATAAAGTAAAATCATTTAATTTTGTGAATGAAGCCGAACAACGCTAGATAAAATGTCTTTTTAAAAAGATTATTTAAATAAATATTTGCATGTCTAAATATTGACAATACATAAATAAGCTGAGCACATGCGAGAATACGAAACATGCAAACCAGGTTAAGAGAATTCATAATTCTATACTTGTTAAAGTGCAAAAGATCAAATCAGGTCCATGATGGTTGTCTACGCACGATCAGGACATACAGCATCTAGAATTAACACAGTACTAGAATGCTGACTCATAAGTTTCCATTTGTAACTAGGCAGAATAACGGCAGGCACTGGCAGGTAAGTACACTTCCAGTTTATAATAAAAAATAAAATAACCCAATCGAAATTTTACTTTAAAAAAGGTGTGAAGGTGTGTGACTCTATGATTGTTCCCTGTGCGAACAAATGTAACTCAACATGTTCATGACATGCAGCAGCATCAACAGCAGGATTTTAGGAGTGGTGTATTATCAGGGCAACATGTAGCTTGGCCCAATTCCGCAGCACAGGCAGCAGCAGACGTTATGTTAAAAGGCCCAAATGTAACTCAACATGTTCATGACATGCAGCAGCATCAACAGCGGGATTTTAGGAGTGGTGTATTATCAGGGCAACATGTAGCTTGGCCCAATTCCGCAGCACAGGCAGCAGCAGACGTTATGTTAAAAGGCCCAAATGTAATTCAACATTTTCATGACATGCAGCAGCATCAACAGCAGTGTGGCGAAACCAACCTCGCCACTGGCTACTGGAGAAGCCTGGTTGCCAGCCTCTTGGCCCAGGATCATGGGCCCTCTCATCAGCCCATGCTAAAATTATACAAAGTAAACAACAAAATTGGTTCAGTGCCGATAGTGGCGGGTGTGCTTTCTGTAGTTGACTCAGTCACCAATTATATTTGCTTGAAAGCCACTCCTAAAAATTAACTTTTAATCAATATTATCTTAAAAAACCACATTACCCTTAAAATAGGACAAAAAACATTCCCCACCCTCCCTGGGTACAGTTGCGGGTATAACAGTGAAGCATGCTAAAATTATACCCCATGGTGATTTGACTGTGTTTGTGGCATCTGAGCGCTGTTTGGATATATTGTATGCTCCGATCCAAGCCATCTGGGGAATTGGGGATATGTTAAATGTCTATATTTACTGTAATGGTTGGGACATTGTATATTTGAATAGTGATTTCTGTCCTATTGTCCCCACGTGTGTATTGGCGATTCCCCTTTGTTCTGAGAGATAACTGAATTACTCCTCTGTTGTCTCCAGGACAGAAGACATTGTTTAAAACTATGTATTCTCCTGCCTGTGAAATTACATCAACCCATTGTGTAAGGTAATTGTATCACAGGCAGCGGAGAGAATTTTAAACTGTAAAGCTGTAAAGGATTGGCTGCTAGGTCATGTTCTCAGTTCCCAACCAGGTTTTAAGAAGTAGTGTATTATCATGGCCACATGTAGCTTGGCCAAATTCAGCAGCACAGGCAGCAGCAGACATTATGTTAAAAGGCCCAAATGTAACTCAACATGTTCAAAACAAATTCATAATTAATTAAAAAATTAAATTAATATATACATGATAAAAACTTGACAATAAACATCGATCTAATAAATATCAATAAATAAATAATAAAATTAATTCATAAAAAGTTAAAAACAGAGGGAACAATTAAAAAACAACAGAGTTTGGGAGGGAGAGCAAAGGAGAGGGATGGACAAGGGACCCTTCAGCGCCCTGAACTGACAGCAGGGGCCATGAAGTCACTGCCGATCCAGGACTCATTCATCTTAATGTTGTCTGTGGACAGACTGGTCCGCTTGTCCGTGACCACCCCACCTGCCGCGCTGAATGCCCGCTCAGACAGTACCCTGGAGGGGGGGCAAGATAGTAACTCCAGCGCATACTGAGCAAGCTCATGGCAGGTGTCCAGCCTGGCAACCCAGTACTCCATGGGGTCGTCGGTGGGCCAGCCGCTGGTGGTGATTGATGCTGCTGCTGGTACTGGGTAGCGCGGACTAGTAGAAGAGCCTCATCTCATCCAGAAGGTCACCTGCTCTGCTGGTGCTGCTGGTGCCAGCCGCCTTCTGGGTGAGATGGGCGGGGAGAACTGGAGCTTGAGGCCGAGGGTTTGCCTTTTCCAGCCGGTGGATCAGACAGGCCCGCAATTTTTCAAGATGGGCCTGCCTCCGGCTGGCTGGGATGAACTGCTCCAGTTTCCCCTTGCAGCGAAGATCTAAAAGGGTGGCCAACCAAATGTCATCCCTCTCCTTAAATTTCTTGATCCGGGGGTCCCTCCTGAGGCATCGCAGCATATGGGCAGCCATGGGGAAGAGCACAGCCCGCTGTGACTCTTCATGACTGCCCAGGACCATGACCTCTTGGTCCTCCTGCTGCTGATGCTGCTGCTCCCGGTCGCAGATACCCCACCCCCGGACTCACGGTGCCCCCAGCACATGCTCCACCAAGGCACTCTCCCCAGCTTCAAGCAGGCGATCTAGTGTCCTGTCCAGCAGAAACACTAGGGGGAGCACGTCATTCAGACCGACATGCTCCCCGCTGACCATCTTTGTCGCCTGCTCGAATAGGGCCAGCATGTGGCAGATCTGCTGTATCTGCCCCCACTCCACATTGGTGATGTAGGGCAGTGGGTGTGATGGCCCTGAAGTGCCTAGGTCTAGCAGGTATTCCCTCACCGCCTGTCACTGCTCCCACAACCTCTCCAGCATGTGGAGGGTGGAGTTCCACCGCGTCACACTGTCAACAATCAGCCTGTGGGGGGGCAGGCTGTTGTCCCTCTGTAGTTTGGACAGGGACGCGGCGGCAGTTGGGGAGCATCTGAAGTGGCTGGCAATCCTAAGTACCCTTTGCACAATGTTACTCAACCCTGGGAATGTTCGTAGGAATTTATGTACAACAAGGTTGAGGCCATGCAGGGTACGTGTGTGAGACTGCCATCATGAAGGGCGGCGAGTAGGTTGCTGCCGTTGTCACAGACAACCATACCTGCCTGGAGCCTTCGAGGTGTCAGCCACTTCTGAACCTGAGCCTGTAGTGCGGACAGAACATCAGGTCCAGTGTGTCTCCGGTCCCCTAAGCTCACAAGCTGGAGCACGGCCTGCCAGCGGACGTGCCCCACACTTGCGTAGCAACAGGGACGTTTGCTGGGGGGCTCAGCAGCTGTGGAGATAGTGGCTTGCGGGAGAGCAGCAGTTCTTCCCTGGACACCCCAGGGCGGCACCACAAAATCAGATGCCGCCAATCCCTCCCCGGTGCCTTGGAGGGACACCCAATGGGCTGTGACGCTTATATAGCGTCCCTGCCCATGCCTGCTGGTCCAGGCATCCATTGTGAGATGCACCCTGTCGCTGACAGCATGATCCAGCGACAGGGATACATTCTGCACAATGTTCTGGTGTAGGGCAGGGATGCCGCTCCTGGCAAAGTAATGGCGGCTGGGGACACACCATCTGGGTTGGGCCTGCTCCAACATCTGCCTAAATGGATTGCTATTCACCAGATTGTAAGGCAGCAGATGTTGGGCGATAACCCTTGCCAGGAGCCCATTGAGTGAACGCACACAACGGTCCCCGGGGGCATAGGGCGCGGTGCGTTCAAATGCATCTGCAATAGATGGCTGGTGCCTGACGGCAGAGGAGGGTGCAGTGGAGGCAGAGGTATGGCTGCCGGTACCAGTACCTCAATTAGAGGGACCGGGGGAGTGGGAATGAGTTGGTGGAAGGGGTTCAGGGTGGCTGCAGTACAGTGGCAGGAGCTGCTGTCTCCTGCACACTGCTGCTGGCGCTGCTGCTTTGACCACCCCGCATCTGTTCCCACTCCCGCCAGTGGTTGACTCGCATATGCTGGTTGAGGGCCATGGTACCCAGCCGAGCCATAGATCTCCCTCTCCTCACCCTGGCATGGCACAGCTTACAAATGCCAACTGTGACATCATCTGCTGCCAGGGTGAAGTAAGCCCAAACAGGCGACTTCCGCACCGACCTCCTGTCAGATGGGGTGGTGCTGGCTTGTGCCTGTTCGGGCTCGGTGCGCACAGGTGGAGCTGGCTGCTGCTGCCTACTCCTGCTGCCATTACCAGTGGAGCCCCTGACACTGGGCTCCCTGGTGACCTGACGCACCATTTGCCTCGGGTGCCTACCTTCATCAGTGCTGCCGTCACCTGACAAAGGAGGTGGCACCCATTCTTGGTCACCCTCCTCTTCGCCCCCCTGATATGTCAGACCCAGGGCCAACCTGTGGTGGACTGACGGGAACAGCTGACATAGAGCCCCTGACCGGGCTCCGCTGTCCCCTCGCTGACGCCTGGGTCTGAATAGGTGCAGGGGTTGTGTGGCTAACACCACCCGCACCAGTCGGAAGGGATTTCACAGGGGGATTTATAGGCCCCTCCTCCTCCTCATCCCCCATCCCTTCCAACAGGTCCTGCCCATCCTCAGGGCTGAACACTAATTCCGCCTCCTGCATTGCCTCCTCCAAGATGTCCCTCTCAGTCTCAAAGTCTTGGAACATGAGAGGGGACAATTCTTGGGAGCTGGGGGTTGGTTCTACAAGAGGCGGAGTGCTGCAGTTGCTGGCAGCCTGGGCAGAGGACTCCGTGGCACTAGAATCGGCCACAAGAGCAAAGACAGCCTCTGCATCCTGGGAAGTAATGGGCCGGCTGCCACTTGTGAAAAAGTCACGGATCAGGCGGACACCCCTGCCACCTGCGCATGCCTGTCCGTGGCTTGAGGAGTGGCCTCGTGCAGGGAGTGGTCCAGCACGGGAACCAACTCCCCTGTTACCCCGACCATGTCCACGGCTGCCTGCACGGCCCGGTACACTCATGTTTCTGGGGATTAGGGGAAAACTTTATTGGGGTGGGGACGATGGGTGAAAAATGAAAAGGACGTAAACTGTAACACACGACACTAAACAGTAAACACGTAAAGCTATCAAATTATTATTATTTTTTTTAACCTAAGACTAAACTAACAGACACAAAGAGACTAAAAAACTTTTTTTTTTTTAACGGAGGACTGACAAAACTACACTAAACACAAAACACATAAAACTTTAAAACTTTTTTTTTTTTTTAACCTGACACAGACTTTAACTGACACACATAGACTAAAAGACGTTTTTTTTTTTTTTAACGTAGGACAGGAAAAACTATACTAAACACGTAAACCTATAAAACTTTTTATTTTTTTAACCTAAGACAGACACTGACACACAGAGACTAAAAACGTTTTTTTTTAACGGAGG
The DNA here is from genome assembly GCA_033119425.1 of Bufotes viridis. NCBI lineage: Eukaryota > Metazoa > Chordata > Amphibia > Anura > Bufonidae > Bufotes > Bufotes viridis. The sequence goes on along the minus strand of CM065593.1, from coordinate 206,084,598 downwards.
ACTAACAAAACTACACTAAATGCCAAACACTTAAAAAGTAAACTCTTTTTTTTAACCTGACACAGACAGTAACTGACACACAGAGACTACAAGACGGGTTTTTTTTTAACGTAGGACAGAAAAAACTACACTAAACACGTAAACCTATAAACTTTTTTTTATATTTTTTTTTTTTTGTTTTTAAACCTAAGCCAGACACTAAATGACACACAGAGACAAAAAAAGTTTTTTTTTTTTTAACGGAGGACAGACAGAACTACACTAAGCAAAAAACATATAAAATTTCAAAACTTTTTTTTTTTTTTTTTTAACCTGACACAGACACTAACTGACACACAGAGACTAAAAGACTTTTTTAAAATAACAAATAATGGAAAAAAAATAAAACTAGTAAACTAACTGGACGGACACTAACTGACAGACAAAACAGACAGATAGACCCTACACTATACTATATCACTAACTAACCTACACTACACGCGGCCCTGAAAAATCTAAACTTTACTATTCCTTAACTGTAGCCCTAATACCTAACCTAAACTATCAAGCACTATCTATCTATCTATCTATCTATCTATCTATCTATCTATCTATCTATATTATATATTACAGCTACCTACCTAACTCGATGCCCTACACTTAACCCTGCACTGAACCCTATCTGCTACACTAGGCCCTAACACTAACTATATTTTTCTGCTAACTCTACTAAACTACTAAACTATCTCAAATTATTGCGACCCTATCAGCTATAAAACTACACTATTCCCTAATCACTACCTAAAACTAACTAACTAGAATATTATAAATTAAATTCAGATTTTAGAAAACGCACAGCAGACAAAATAGCACAGCTCCAATCTCCAACAAATCCAACACCACAAAATGGCTGCTGGGGGATGTCGTCACTTATATAGTGAAGGGGTAGTCTAGTTTCCTATTGGTTGCTAGGGATGTTGCTAAGTTGTGACAAAGCCTTCTCATTGGCTATTAAAGCTAGGAGAAGGGAGGGAAAATGATAATGATGAGTCACCTCATGCACTGTAGAAAAAAATATAAATAAAATTCGCATGGATAATATATCACTATATTGTACATATTCGAAAATTCTACCAATCAAAATCTGTATGAAAATAGCTTGATGCCCCTATGCGATTACAAAAATGCAAATATTGTATTCTAAATGATTCTAATTACTGAATACTGATGTATAATTTTCCTCTTTACTGTATTTTATGTCATGCGAAAAATCGCCAATTACATATGCGCGTGAATCAGGTTATACTATTGGGTTGGCTTGCTTGGTCGAAAAGACGAAGATAGAGAAAATAGCGAATATAGTGCTATATTCGTAATATTCGTCTATTTGAGTAGAATAACCAAGACAACCCATTGAATGAACACAATGTCATACTGCCCTTATGCGACCAGATTCACGTGCATATGTAATTGACGATTTTTCACATGACATAAAATACAGTTTCCTACATAAAGAGGGAAATTATACATCAGTAACAACTCTCATTACTGATTTATAATTCTCTGTATGTAAGATAGCTTATGTCATGCGAAAAATTGGCAATTACATATGCGCGTGAATCGCACCGCATAAGGGCAGCATACTATTGGGTTGGCTTGGTCGAATACACGAAGATTGAGAAAATAGCGAATATAGTGCTATATTCGCAATATTCGTCTATTCGAGTAGACCAAGACAACCCATTGAATGAACACAATATCATACTGCCCTTATGCGACCCGATTCACGCGCATATGTAATTGCCGATTTTTCGCATGACATAAAATACAGTATCCTACATAAGGAGGGAAATTATACATCACAGTAACAATTCTCATTACTGATTTATAATTCTACTCTGTATGTAAAATAGTTTGTGTCATGCGAAAAATCGGCAATTGCATATGCGCGTGAATCGCACCGCATAAGGGCAGTATACTATTAGGTTCATTCAATGGGTTGTCTTGGTCGACTCGGATAAGATAGAGATTGGAATATAGCGCTATATTCGAGATTCAACATATCTAGATTATGTTATCTACGAAGCCAAATGTTACTTACGGTTGGCTTGGTAGAATTATTGAATATAGCGAATATCACTATTATTCTCAATCTTCGTTATATTCTAGCAAGTCAACCATTAGGAACTCACCTCCAAGTTGAATTCGCATTGCAATTAATATAACCTGTAATACTCGCATTGCGAATTCAACTTAGAGCTGGGTTCCTAAAGGTTGGCTTGCTGGAATATTACGAATATCACAAATTCACGAATATAGCACTATATTCACAATCTTCGTTATATTCCAGCAAGTAGCAAGTTCAACCAACCATTAGGAGCTCAGCTCAAAGTTAAATTCGCGATGCAAACATATACTCATATCACGAATTCAAATTTGAGCTGGGTGCCTAACGGTTGCATTGCTATAATTGACGAAGATTGAAGATATAGCGCTATATTCTCAATCTTCTTTATATTCTAGCAACAACCATTAGGAACCCAGCTCTAAGTTTAATTTGCGATGCGAACATATACTCGCATTGAAAATTAAAGTTAGAGTTGGGTTGATGGATTCCCATTGAAAATGAAAACATGATTCCTTCCTGCTTAAGTTGCTTGTGGGCCAATGACTCACTGACCCACAAGAAAGAAGCAGGGACAAATCATGTTTTCTCCATTCAGATATTGAAAAAATGGCGAATATTCGAAATAGCGAATATATATCATTATATTCGGGAATTATCGAAGTTCGCAAAAAATTAGCAATTTGAATATTCGTGCTCAACACTAGTTCAGAACACCTCATTTTCATCCGTTTAACGGTTATAGGAGATTTAATGAGTCTGTTAATTGTCTGTAAATAGTGACACAACTCCTTTTTTGGGAGGGAGATACACCTCATCTGCATCCGTGACACAGAAATACAATAGTTAATCAATCTCTTAATTCTGTCGATGACCTTTAGCCATTTTTTGGGGTGCAAAACACTTCATTTGCGACACAGAAATACAATTGTTCGTATGTCGGCCAATTTGGTGGGTGACCGTAAAAAAGTAGAGCATCAAATGGCGGACGTAGTCGTGGTGCTGCTGGTGTTGGTGGAGTTCCTGCTGTAGCGAGAGGACGTTGTGGATCTGTGCCAGCCTCGGGCCCAAATGAAACACTTTCCTCTTATGCACGCAGGCGACAGGACGTTTTCTGTCATTTTGTAGACCCGAATACCACTCTACCAATGGTTAGGACAAGTAGAGGCGGTAGCAAATTGGATGGCTGACAATGCCTCCAGTTCCTTCGCGTTGTCTTCCACCCAGTCCCCTGCTGAAAGCGTAGAGTTGGGTTCAGATGCCCATGGGCATCTGTCTTCAACCTCCACCCCTTGCACATAAGTCAAGCAAGTCATGCAGCAGTCACTTATGCTTTCTGATGACTCTGCTGGTGGGGTTTCCGTGGGCCATCCACCTAGCTCTGCCCCAGAAGTGGAAGAGATTGAATGCACTCATGCCCAACCACTTATGTTTGAGGATGAGGACATGGGAGAACCACCGCAGCATGTCTCTGATGACAATGATAAAACATAGGTGTCATCTGCTGGGGCTTTCTACAGTGGACAGACCAGCCAGGAGGGCAGGGGTGAGGAGTGGGTGGAAGATGATGGGAAGGATGATGAGATCCTAGACCTCCCATGACATCCAGGTCATGCCAGTGACGTGTGCAGTTCGGAGTAAGAGGAGGGGGGCATGCAGACCCAGACGCACAGCAAAAGAGGGAGCAGGGTGCAAAAGCAGAGCAGTTGTCCCCCAGCCAGGACGTTTGCTACTGCTGTCATCCAGCATCTCCACACTGGAAGGGTTCAGCTGTCCATCCCACAAACACTCACCTGTGAGCCCTGGCCCTGAATGCCAGCATTTCAAAACTGCTGGCCTTTGAAATGCTGCCATTCCGTCTTGTGGAGACAGACAGTTTTAAAATTCAATGACGGCAGCTGTACCACGGTACATGGTTCCCAGCTGCCACTTCTTTTCAAGGTGGGCTATCCCTGCCTTGGACATACAAGTGGTGGAACAAATCTGGTGTGCACTGCGCAACGCCATCACTTACAAGGTTAACATAACCACCGACACGTAGACCAGTAGGTACAGGCAGGGATATTATAACTCCCCTAACTGCCCACTGGATAAAGTCTAGTGGTGGCTGGGCCTGAGGCGGACAGCGGTTTGGCGCCAGTCCTACTGCCACTGAGGATTGCTGGACGCTTCTCGGTGCCTTCTGTTGCCTTTTCCTCCTACTCCGCTTCTTTCTCCACCTCCTCCTCATCTCGTCAGCACATCAGCTGCACTACCAACTTCAGCACAGCCGGGGGAAACGAGAGCAGGCTGTTCTGAAACTCATATGTTTGGGGAAAAGACCTCACACCACGCAGGAACTGTGGACGGGTATGGAAGAACAGACCAATGAGTGGTTGGTGCAGCAGAGCCTCAAGCCCGGTCTGGTGGTGTTCAACAATGGGCAAAATCTCAGAGAAGCTCAGGGACTAGCCAGTTTGATGCACATCCCTTGCCTGGCGCATGTGCTGAACTTGGTGGTGCAGAGGTTCCTAAAGAACTACCCCGATATGCCAGAGCTGCTGGAGAAAGTGAGGGCTGTCTGTATGTGCTTTCAGGGTTCTCATCCTTCTGCTGCTCGTATGTCTGCTCTGCAGCATACCTTTGGCCTTCCCGCTCACCAACTCATATGCGACGTACCCACAAGGTGGAACTCCATCTTGCATATGCGGGAGAGATTGTGCAAGCAGCAGCAGGCGATAGTGGAGTTTCAGCTGCAGCACACACGGGTGATTCGCTCTGCAGAACAGCAACATTTCACCACAAATGAGTGGGCCCTTCATGCGGGACTTGTGTGCAGTGTGGTGCTACTTTGAATACTTCACCAACATGACCAATGGTGATGACTCCGTCATCAGCCTTACTATCCTACTTCTATGTCTTCTTGAAAAAAAGCTTCAGGCGCTGATGGATGAGGATGTGGCACAGGATGAAGAGAAGGAGGTACAGGGATCATTCCCATGGTTATCAGGCCAGTCGTCCACAGGTGGCTCAGAGGGTGGGTTCCTGCACCAACACCGGCCAGGTACATAACTGTCCAGTCAGGGCTCATTTTTGGAAGAGGAGGAGGAGGATTTGCGTTCACATCAGGGTGGCACACAAATCAGCTCACAGGCATCACTGGAGCATGGCTGGGGGGGATACAGAGGACACAGACAATACACCTCCTACCAAGTACAGCTTGTCATTACCTCAGGGCAGCCTGGCACACATGAGCGACGACCGCCAAGTTGCCCTGATTGTTACCAGTGCTGATTACTGGGTGGTCACCCTGGTGGATCCCCACTACAAGGACAAGGTGCGGTCTTTACTTCCATCAGTGGAGCGTGAACGGAAGATGCACAAGTACAAGCGAACACTGGTTTACTACTGACGGAGTTCCCACTTGACAGCGGGGGCTCAGTGGAAGCACAAGGCATAGACGGCGGAGGAGGAGGAATTGACCAATGCAGCAGGAGCACAGTCAGCACCTCAGAAGCCAGGTTAGCATGGCCAATATGTGGAAAAGCTTTTGTCTGCAATCCACAATATACACCACCACCATCTGATACAGACAGTCTTAGCAGGAGGCAGTGTTTTAGCAACAGGTGACGTCTGCACATACTGAATGATGGGTCTGCCCCATTTAACTTCTGGGTCTGCCAAATTGGATACATGCCCTGAGCTTGCCTTTTATGCCTTGGAGGTACTGGCCTACCCTGCTGCAAGTGTCTTGTCTGAATGTGTGTTTAGCATGGCAGGGGGAAGGGCAGGAAGGGAAGGATCCTGGGCGAGAATTTACTTGGGCTCCCTGGATCCCGCCTTCCCACACCCTAGCATGCAATTACGCCCTCCACCACCATATATAGTATAGCGCTTACAGTGAATGACTGTAAATACTTACAGTTCTGAAGACTCCAGCAGGCTCAGGATCAGTGCTCTGTGCAGCTGGGCTCAGGGCTGGAGGTGGGCACCTCTCTGCAGTTCAGGAAGGAGACTGAGGCTCGGCTTGGCTCACCCTAGCGTTACAGCGCACCCCAGCACCCCACAGTATAGTACCCTATAGTATATAGCACCTTCCAGTATATAATCTCACACAGCAGCCCCCCCCCCGTATATAATCCCACTAAGCAGCCCTCCAGTATATAATCCCACACAGCAGCCCCTCAGTATATAATCTCATACAGCACCCCCCCCCCCAGTATATAATCTCACACAGCAGCCCCTCAGTATATAATCTCATACAGCACCCCCCCCCCAGTATATAATCTCACACAGCAGCCCCTAGTGTATATTCCCACACAGCAGCCCCTCAGTATATAATCTCATACAGCAGCCCCCCAGTTAATAATCTCATACAGCAGCCCCTAGTATATAATCCCACACAGCAATATATAATCCCCCAGTATATAATCTCATACAGAAACCACCCCCAGTATATAATCTCATACAGAAACCCCCCAGTATATAATCTCATACAGCCCCCCCCCCAGTATATAATCTAATGCAGCAGCTCCCCCCAATATATAATCCCACACAGAAGCCCCCCCCCAGTATATAATCCCATTCAGCAGCCCCCCCAAGTTCATAATCTCACACAGCAGCCCCCCCAGTATACAATGTCATAGCATACAATCCACAGTACCTCCCCAGTGCTGACATACTCTCTCCCCTCTTCAGACACTGCTGAGCAGCCATCCCTGATCTTCCTCCTCTGCAGACAGTTGGCCAGTGCCTGTACCCATGTGACCTACCCTTCTCCTGCATGCTGCAGCAACATAGAGTCCTGGAGGAAGAAAAGGACCTTTTATTACCTCATAGCCATGTGACCAGTAATATTGCTATGTTACTGGTCACATGGTGATGATGTCATGGACGGTCCTTTCTCCCACAGCTTTTACTCTCACAGTTCGCTCTGAAGTGGCAGCATGCAGGAAGGCATGGCAGCACCCTCCCTGTGCTGACAGCCTTATATCTGGGGTGGACGGCCACTCAATGTAATTGAAATTGTCTGCAGTGGTCAATGGAGATCAAGAGGCAGCTGCCTTGGGCCCCCCAGGAACAACTGGACCCGGGGAAGCTGCCCCTTTTGCACCGTGTTAAAGACGGCCCTAGGGAGTGGTGATCACAGACAAGCGCATCCGCCTGTCCACAGCCAACGTGGATAAGCTCACATTCATTAAAATGAACCAGACATGGATCCCACAGTACCCTGGCCAAAGTAGAGAGGTATACCAGCCACACCCAGCCATTGCTGCCTTTTCTTTGCTACAGTATATCCCAATGTTTTGGGTCCTCCACAAACAAAAACAAAAAAATAAAATGAAAAACTGGCGACCTCCTCCGCTTCTTCCACCTGCACCACCACGTTCGCCCCCTCCTCCACTTGGACCTCTGCTTCCAGGCTCAAGATTATTATGTCTTATTTTGCTTTGCTATTTTTCCAATGCTTTGGGGCCTCCACAAACAAAAACAAAATAAAAAACAAAATTAAAGGAACTGCCATGTGCGCATGCGCCAGACCGGACTGGTCAGGTTGACGCATCAGTCTGCCGGCAGATAGAATTGCCCAGTGCGCATGCGCAAAAAGGTGCAACACGCTGCGCTCCAAGAACTGGAAGCAGCGGCACACGCTAGACCAAAGCGTGCGCGCCGTGTTCCAGAGACTGGAAGCGGCGTCGCGCGATGTTAGAGCGAATGAGGGCACAGCATATGTGCAGAGGAATATGTAAAAATGCCAAACCGCTAGGGATCAGTTGCCGTTCGCTGCTGCAGGTTCCACTTCGTGTTGTGGGAGTCACGCAAACAAGTTCAATTTAAGTATAAGGAACAGCGCTGCTACAGATGAAGCCAACCTTCAGGATGCACAAGGATCAAGATTTGTGGAGCGGTAATTCAGCAGTCCGATGTGTCACCACCGTGCATAACCAGGATTTACTGCGATTGGGACACCGCATGTGCGGTTTTATGAGAATTTTAGGACTCCTATCTTTTAAGTGCAAAATTAAACGCAGAGCATTATTATCAGAAGGTGTTGTACTATTGTGTTTTTTATCAGCAGTAAATCCTGGTTATGCATGGTGGTGACACATTGGACTGCTGAATTACCGCTCCACAAATCTTGATCCTTGTGCATCCTGAAGGTTGGCTTCATCTGTAGCAGCGCGGTTCCTTATACTTAAATTGAACATGTGCAGAGGAGCATTGTGAGCGAGAGGGCAGAAGGGGAGGAAAACAAACAAGGGATACAACATACAGGATAACATAAGAGGGGGATAAGAAATTAAAAAATACCATAACCACCATCAGACTTATAAACAAATTATGATGTAATAAACAAACATAAGTGCAAATATACATATATAAAGTGCATAAAAGTCCAAAAAATTAAAGGGAAATAAAAAAGTATAAAAAAAGGAAAAACCTATTAGTAATTTGTGCAAAAAATTAAATCCAAAAAACCATGATTTAGTGCCTAAATTATATACGTTACTGTATACATTTCAAAATAGGGGCTACCCCAAGAAGCTCATATCTTGGGCCTATCAGGATGCTAAGGGCTCGGATCGAACACAGTTGTTTACTCCCAAACATAAAGTCAGGGACGGTAAGATACATCTCACCACACGTTATAATAATCAGTGGACAGCACTCTATAGAATCCTGGAGAATCATTGGTACTTGCTCACGTCGGATCGGAAATTGGCATCCTATGTGGACAATAAACCCAAGATCATTGCACGTAAGGCACCTTCCTTAAAGGATCAACTTGTGCGGAGTCATTTTCAGTGCCCTGTACGTAAACTGGGAAGAGGCGTCAAATTAAAGGGCAAACATCCGTGTGGCGAATGTAACATTTGTTCATTTATGCTGGGCCAGGACTGTTTTACAAATGGCCAAGAAGTTATACGCCTCAAACAATACGTAAACTGCCGCACAAGAAATGCTGTCTATGTAATTATTTACCCATGCAAGAAACTGTATGTGGGACAGACTTCACAAGAATTGCGGAAACGGATTCAACAGCATATGTCGAATATAGTCTTGGCCGATCGAGACAGGGTGAAAAAGGAGAAATCACTCACTTCTGTGGCTACACACTTCCTGGATCACCATGGAGGTAAGTACCATGGTCTCCAGGTGGTTGGGTTAGAAAAGGTTCACTATAATATTAGGGGGACGCATATGACTCAATGTTTGCTTAAAGCTGAATCCCGCTGGATCTATAACTTGGATTGTTTGACTCCGCAGGGTCTTAATGAAGAACTCCTGTTCACTGGATTTTACACTGGGTAATATAGGGCCAGATTTATCATTAGCCTAAGTCACTTTTCTGGAGTTGAAAAGTCGCAAAAAATTGCGCAAAAAGCCAAATTGCGCAATTTTTTGCGACTTTTTGGAGACTTACGCCACTCACTCCAAAACCAAGTTTATGGGCGTTTTGTCGTATGTAAATCACTTGCAAGACAGATTTATTATTGCGACTTTTTAAATAGTCGCAAAAAAGTCGCAAAAAATTGCGCAAACTCACTCCACTCATGACCATGCTTATGTTTGACAAAATCACTTTTTTAAAATTGCGACTTTTCCAAAGACAAAGCCAAAATACAACTAGGAACCAGAAATACACCAGATTTATCAACCTCTGAAAGAGCCCATGATAAATTTGACTTGACTCAAATACACATACGCCTTCTTTGAAAGTGGAGTGAACTGCAAGAGTAATGATAAATCTGGCCCATAGTGTTTGTTTTACTCACTGATTTTTTGTTTATTTATATTTTTCTAGATGTTTTCCTTTGCACGGGTATCAACTCAATTACTTTCCTGCACTTTTGGACACTTCCTTTTTTTTTTTTCCTTCCCCTGTGATTTCCCTAGATTGGCCATCTGCTGGATCATCCGCTGAACCTTCTTTGGATCCCAAGTGGGGGACACTTTCTGTCTACATGCATTTTTTGGAATGGACTAATTTGTTGAACAGTCTTGGCCCTTCATACTTTTTCTTTATATTATAATTTGCCATGTTATCCCCCTTTTTTGGTCCTTGGTGCGGACCCTTTCTTTGTGGGCAACAGGACAGAGTAATACCTTCCTTTCCTTCCCCATTCCATTTTTTTTTTTAAAGATAAGATAAAGTATCAAATAAAATAAAAAGAAATAAATTTGTAGCATTGTTTTTAGCATAATGTAGCTAACAAATAAGGATGCTCACGATGCTAACCTGCAATTCATAACAAAGCCAGTAGATGAAATAAAAATAAAAATAACCATTTCAATAAAATTATATCTGCCTCATTTTAAAGCATTAAATTTTATCTTAATAGATGTTGTAAATATAATTTTAACCAGATACAATTTACTTTTTGAATAATATATACTTTTAAACATTTTTAGACTTTATATTTTTGTTACATTATAAACACATGGCAATTAAAAGCACACAGGCTATATGCCAAAAGCCAGCACCTATTTGTAAAACAGATATCCAGGATACCTTACAATGGCAGTTTAGTAGACTATAAGACATTTAAAACCATCTCTCATCTAACTAAGAATCAGTAAGCCTCAAAGCTGGCTGAAAACTCTTGGATAGCTTGGGGGACCCATGCGCTAATATCTTTATCATTAGGGTGAAAAAATTATAATTTTTATTTTATTTATTTTAATTTTTTTATTGCTAGCTAATTCTTCTCTAAATGTTTAGGAAGGCTGCATAAAAATGTACAGTTTCCTAATTGTCATAAAATATTAAATAACCCTTCTATACTTTTTTTTTGTTATGTAAACTAATTTACATAAATATGAAAGACATCGCACATGTGAAAGACAGTCTTATTGCCCTATATTATGCAGATTAGCCTACTTTCCATCATCAACAGCGCCATCCATTGGATACATAGTCTTATGCCATAAATTCTACAGACTAGTATCCTTTTCCTCATGAACAGCGCCATCTATTGGATTCACAGTATTATGTCCTAAATTCTGCCGACTAGTATCATTTTCCACATGAACAGCACCATCTATTGGATTCATATGTCCTAAATTGTGCAGACTAGTTTCATTTTCCTCATTAACAGCGCCATCTATTGGATTGATAGTCTTATGTCCTAAATTCTGCCGATTAGTATCATTTTCCTCATGAACAGGACCATCTATTGGATTCACAGTCTTATGTCCTAAATTCTGCAGACTAGTATCATTTTCCTCATGAACAGCGCCATCTATTGGATTCACATTATTATGTCCTAAATTCTGCAGACTTGTATCATTTTCCTCATGAACAGCGCCATCTATTGGATACATAGTCTTATGTCCTAAATTCTGCAGACTAATATCATTTTCCTCATGAACAGCACCATCTATTGGATACATATTCTTATGTCCTAAATTCTGCAGACTTGTATCATTTTCCTCATGAACAGCGCCATCTATTGGATACATAGTCTTATGTTCTAGATTCTGCAGACTAATATCATTTTCCTCATGAACAGCACCATCTATTGGATACATAGTCTTATGTCCTACATTCTGCAGAAAAGTATCATTTTCCTCATGAACAGCACCATCTATTGGATACATAGTCTTATGTCCTAAATTCTACAGACTAGTATCATTTTACTTATGAACAGCACCGTCTTTTGGATTCATAGTATTATGTCCTAAATTCTGCAAACTAATATTATTTTCCTCATGAACAGCACCATCTATTGGATTCAAAGTCTTATGTCCTAAATTCTGCAGACTAGTATAATTTTCCTCATGAACAGCACCATCTATTGGATTCACAGTATTATGTCTTATATTCTGCAGACTAGTATAATTTTCCTCATGAACAGCGCCATCTATTGGATACATAGTCTTATGTCCTAAATTCTGCAGCTTAATAGCATTTTCCTCATGAACAGTACCATCTATTGGATCCATAGTCTTATGTCCTAAATTCTACAGACTAGTATCATTTCCCTCATGAACAGCACCATCTATTGGATTCATAGTCTTATGTCCTAAATTCTACCGACTGGTATCATTTTCCTCATGAACAGCACCATCTATTGGATTCATAGTATTATGTCCTAAATTCTACAGACTAGTTTCATTTTCCTCATGAACAGCGCCATCTATTGGATTGATAGTCTTAAGTCCTAAATTCTGCCGACTAGTATCATTTTCCTCATGAACAGCACTATCTATTGGATTCATAGTCTTATGTTCTAAATTCAGCCGACTAGTATCATTTTGCTCATGAACAGCACCATCTATTGGATTCAAAGTCATATGTCCTAAATTCTACAGACTAGTATAATTTTCCTCATGAACAGCACCATCTATTGGATTCATAGTATTATTTCTTAAATTCTACAGACTAGTATCATTTTCCTTATGAACAGCGCCATCTATTGGATTGATAGTCTTATATCCTAAATTCTGCAGACTAGTATCATTTTCCTCATGAACAGCACCATCTATTGGATTCATAGTATTATGTCCTAAATTCTACAGACTAGTATCATTTTCCTCATGAACAGCACCATCTATTGGATTCATAGTCTTATGTCCTACATTCTGCAGACTAGTATCATTTTCCTCATGAACAGCACCATCTATTGGATTCACAGTCTTATGTCCTAAATTCTGCAGACTAGTATCATTTTCCTCATGAACAGTGCCATCTATTGGATACATAGTCTTATGTCCTAAATTCTGCAGACTAGTATCATTTTCCTCATGAACAGCGCCATCTATTGGATACAAAGTCTTATGTCCTAAATTCTGCCGACTAGTATCATTTTGCTCATGAACAGCACCATCTATTGGATTCATAGTCATATGTCCTAAATTCTACAGACTAGTATAATTTTCCTCATGAACAGCACCATCTATTGGATTCATAGTATTATGTCTTAAATTCTACAGACTAGTATCATTTTCCTTATGAACAGCGACATCTATTGGATTCACAGTATTATGTCCTAAATTCTGCAGGCTAATATTATTTTCCTCATGAACAGCACCATCTATTGGATTCATAGTATTATGTCCTAAATTCTACAGACTAGTATCATTTTCCTCATGAACAGCACCATCTATTGGATTCATAGTATTATGTCCTAAATTTTACAGACTAGTATCATTTTCCTCATGAACAGCACCATCTATTGGATTCAAAGTATTATGTCCTAAATTCTACAGACTAGTATCATTTTCCTCATGAACAGCACCATCTATTGGATTCACAGTATTATGTCCTAAATTCTGCAGACTAGTATCATTTTCCTCATGAACAGCGCCATCTATTGGATACATAGTCTTATGTCCTACATTCTGCAGACTAGTATCATTTTCCTCATGAACAGCGCCATCTATTGGATACAAAGTCTTATGTCCTAAATTCTGCAGTCTAATATTATTTTCCTCATTAACAGCAATATCTATTGGATACATAGTCTTATGTTCTACATTCTGCAGACTAGTATCATTTTCCTCATGAACAGCACCATCTATTGGATTCATAGTCTTATGTCCTAAATTCTGCAGAATAGTATTATTTTCCTCATGAACAGCGCCATCTATTGGATTCATAGTCTTATATCCTAAATTCTACAGACTAGTATCATTTTCATCATGAACAGAGCCATCTATTGGATTCACAGTATTATGTCCTAAATTCTGCAGACTAGTATCATTTTCCTCATGAACAGTGCCTTCTATTGGATTCATAGTCTTATGTCCTACATTCTGCTGACTAGTATAATTTCCCTCATGAACAGTACCATCTATTGGATTCATAGTATTATGTCCTAAATTCAACAGATTAGTATCATTTTCCTCATGAACAGCACCATCTATTGGATTCACAGTATTATATCCTAAATTCTGCAGACTAGTATCATTTTCCTCATGAACAGCACCATCTATTGGATACATAGTCTTATGTCTTACATTCTGCAGACTAGTATCATTTTCTTCATGAACAGCACCATCTATTGGATTCACAGTCTTATGGCCTACATTCTGCAGACTAATATCATTTAAATCATGAACAGCACCATCTATTGGATACATAGTCTTATGTCCTACATTCTGCAGACTAGTATCATTTTCCTCATGAACAGCACCATCTATTGGATTCATAGTCTTATGTCCTAAATTCTACACACTAGTATCATTTTCCTCATGAACAGAGCCATCTATTGGATTCACAGTCTTATGTCCTACATTCTGCAGACTAGTATCATTTTCCTCATGAACTGCGCCATCTATTGGATACATAGTCTTATGTCCAAATTTCTGCAGACTAATATTATTTTCCTCATGAACAGCACCATCTATTGGATACATAGTCTTATGTCCTACATTCTGCAGACTAGTATCATTTTCCTCATGAACAGCACCATCTATTGGATTCACAGTATTATGTCCTAAATTCTGCAGACTAGAATCATTTTCCTCATGAACTGCACCATCTATTAGATACATAGTCTTATATCCTACATTCTGCAGAGTATTATCATTTTCCTCATGAACAGCACCATCTATTGGATTCACAGTCTTATGTCCTACATTCTGCAGACTAGTATCATTTTCCTCATGAACAGCACCATCTATTGGATACATAGTATTATTTCCTAAATTCTACAGACTAGTATCATTTTCCTCATGAACAGCACCATCTATTGGATTCATAGTCTTATGTCCTAAATTCTGCAGACTAGTATCATTTTCCTCATTAACAGAGTCATCTATTGGATTCATAGTCTTATGTCCTAAATTCTACAGACTAGTATCATTTCCCTTATGAACTGCACCATCTATTGGATACATAGTATTATGTCCTAAATTCTACAGACTAGTATCATTTTCCTCATGAACAGCGCCATCTATTGGATTCATAGTATTATGTCCTAAATTCTGCAGACTAGTATCATTTTCCTCATGAACAGCACCATCTATTGGATTCACAGTATTATGTCATAAATTCTACAGACTAGTATCATTTTCCTCATGAACAGCGCCATCTATTGGATTCACAGTCTTATGTCCTAAATTCTGCAGACTAGTATCATTTTCCTCATGAACAGCACCATCTATTGGATTCACAGTCTTATGTCCTAAATTCTACAGACTAGTATCATTTCCCTCATGAACAGCCCCATCTATTGGATTCATAGTATAATGTCCTAAATTCTTCAGACTAGTACCATTTTACTCATGAACAGCGCCATCTATTGGATACATAGTCTTATGTCCTAAATTCTGCAGACTAGTATCATTTTCCTCATGAACAGCACCATCTATTGGATTCACAGTATTATGTCCTAAATTCTGCAGACTAGTATCATTTTCCTCATGAACAGCGCCATCTATTGGATTCGTAGTCTAATGTCCTAAATTCTGCAGACTAGTACCATTTTACTCATGAACAGCGCCATCTATTGGATACATAGTCTTATGTCCTACATTCTGCAGACTAGTATCATTTTCCTCATGAACAGCACCATCTATTGGATTCACAGTCTTATGTCCTAAATTCTACAGACTAGTATCATTTCCCTCATGAACAGCACCATCTATTGGATTCATAGTATTATGTCCTAAATTCTACAGACTAGTATCATTTCCCTCATGAACAGAGCCATCTATTGGATTCATAGTATTATGTCCTAAATTCTACAGACTAATATCATTTTCCTCATGAACAGCGCCATCTATTGGATACACAGTCTTATGTCCTAAATTCTGCAGACTAATATCATTTTCCTCATGAACAGCGCCATCTATTGGATACATAGTCTTATGTTCTACATTCTGCAGACTAATATCATTTTCCTCATGAACAGCACCATCTATTGGATACATAGTCTTATGTCCTAAATTCTACAGACTAGAATAATTTTCCTCATGAACAGCACCATCTATTGGATTCACAGTATTATGTCCTAAATTCTACAGACTAGTATCATTTTCCTCATGAACAGCACCATCTATTGGATTCACAGTCTTATGTCCTAAATTCAGCAGACTTGTATCATTTTCCTCATGAACAGCGTCATCTATTGGATACATAGTCTTATGTCCTAAATTCTGCAGAATAATATCATTTTCCTCATGAACAGCAACATCTATTGAATACATAGTCTTATGTCCTACATTCTGCAGACTAGTATCATTTTCCTCATGAACAGCACCATCTATTGGATACATAGTCTTATGTCCTAAATTCTACAGACTAGTATCATTTTCCTCATGAACAGCACCATCTATTGGATTCATAGTATTATGTCCTACATTCTGCAGACTAATATCATTTTCCTCATGAACATCACCATCTATTGGATACATAGTATTATGTCCTACATTCTGCAGACTAGTATCATTTTCCTCATGAACAGCACCATCTATTGGATTCACAGTCTTATGTCCTACATTCTGCAGAAAAGTATCATTTTCCTCATGAACAGCACCATCTATTGGATTCTCAGTATTATGTCCTAAATTCTGCAGACTAGTATCATTTTCCTCATGAACAGCGCCATCTATTAGATACATAGTCTTATGTCCTAAATTCTGCAGACTAGTATCATTTTACTCATGAACAGCACCATCTATTGGATACATAGTCTTATGTCCTAAATTCTGCAGACTAATATCATTTTCCTCATGAACAGCACCATCTATTGGATACATAGTCTTATGTCCTACATTCTGCAGACTAGTATCATTTTCCTCATGAACAGCACCATCTATTGGATACATAGTCTTATGTCCTACATTCTGCAGACTAATATCATTTTCCTCATGAACAGCACCATCTATTGGATACATAGTCTTATGTCCTAAATTCTACAGACTAGTATTATTTTCCTCATGAACAGCATCATCTATTGGATTCATAATCTTATATCCAAAATTCTACAGACTAGTATCATTTCCCTCATGAACAGCACCATCTATTGGATTCATAGTATTATGTCCTAAATTCTACAGACTAGTATCATTTTCCTCATGAACAGCGCCATCTATTGGATTCACAGTATTATGTCCTAAATTCTGCAGACTAGTATCATTTTCCTCATGAACATCGCCATCTATTGGATTCACAGTGTATGTCCTAAATTCTGCAGACTGTTATCATTTTCCTCATGAACAGCACCATCTATTAGATTCATAGTCTTTTGTCCTAAATTCTACACACTAGTATCATTTTCCTCATGAACAGCGCCATCTATTGGATTCACAGTATTATGTCCTAAATTCTGCAGACTAGTATCATTTTCCTCATGAACAGCACCATCTATTGGATTCATAGTCTTTTGTCCTAAATTCTACACACTAGTATAATTTTCCTTATGAACAGCGCCGTCTATTGGATTAATAGTATTATGTCTTAAATTCTACAGACTAGTATAATTTTCCTTATGAACAGCGACATCTATTGGATTGATAGTCTTATATCCTAAATTCTACAGACTAGTATCATTTTCCTCATGAACAGCATCATCTATTGGATTCATAGTATTATGTCCTAAATTCTACAGACTAGTATCATTTTCCTCTTGAACAGTGCCTTCTATTGGATACATAGATTTATGTCCTTCATTCTGCAGACTGTTATCATTTTCCTCATGAACAGCACCATCTATTGGATACATAGTCTTATGTCCTACATTCTGCAGACTGGTATCATTTTCCTCATGAACAGCACCATCTATTGGATTCATAGTCTTATGTCCTAAATTCTACAGCCTAATATCATTTTCCTCATGCACAGCACCATCTATTGGATTAATAGTATTATGTCTTAAATTCTACAGACTAGTATCATTTTCCTCATGAACAGCACCATCTATTGGATTCATAGTCTTATGTCCTAAATTCTACAGACTAGTAACATTTCCCTAATGAACAGCACCATCTATTGGATTCACAGTATTATGTCCTAAAATCTGCAGACTAGTATAATTTTCGTCATGAACAGTGCCATCTATTGGATACATAGTCTTATGTCCTAAAATCTGCAGACTAATATCATTTTCCTCATGAACAGCACAATCTACTGGATTGACAGTCTTATGTCCTAAATTCTACAGACTAGTATCATTTCCCTCATGAACAGCCCCATCTATTGGATTCATAGTATTATGTCCTAAATTCTACAGACTAGTATCATTTTCCTCATGAACAGCGCCATCTATTGGATTCACAGTATTATGTCCTAAATTCTACAGACTAGTATCATTTTCCTCATGAACAGCACCATCTATAGGATTCACAGTATTATGTCCTATATTCTGCAGACTAGTATCATTTTACTCATGAACAGCGCCATCTATTGGATACATAGTCTTATGTCCTAAATTCGGCAGACTAATATCATTTTCCTCATGAACAGCACCATCTATTGGATACATAGTCTTATGTCCTACTTTCTACAGACTAATATCATTTTCCTCATGAACAGCGTCATCTATTGGATTCATAGTCTTATGTCCTAAATTCTACAGACTAGTATTATTTTCCTCATGAACAGCGTCATCTATTGGATTCATAGTCTTATGTCCTAAATTCTACAGACTAGTATCATTTCCCTCATGAACAGCACCATCTATTGGATTCATAGTATTATGTCCTAAATTCTGCAGACTAGTATCATTTTACTCATGAACAGTGCCATCTATTGGATTCATAGTATTATGTCCTAAATTCTGCAGACTAGTATCATTTTCCTCATGAACAGCACCATCTATTGGATTCACAGTCTTATGTCCTAAATTCTGCAGACTTGTATAATTTTCCTCATGAACAGTGCCCTGTATTGAATACATAGTCTTATGTCCTACATTCTGCAGACTAATATCATTTTCCTCATGAACAGCACCATCTATTGGATTCATAGTATTATGTCCTACATTCTGCAGACTAATATCATTTTCCTCATGAACATCACCATCTATTGGATACATAGTATTATGTCCTACATTCTGCAGACTAATATAATTTTCCTCATGAACAGCGTCATCTATTGGATTCATAGTCTTATGTCCTACATTCTACAGACTAGTATCATTTTCCTCATGAACAGCACCATCTATTAGATTCAAAGTATTATGTCCTAAATTCTGCAGACTAGCATCATTTTTCTCATGAACAGCGCCATCTATTGGATACATAGTCTTATATCCTAAATTCTGCAGACTAGTATCATTTTCCTCATGAACAGCGTCATCTATTGGATTCATAGTCTTATGTCCTAAATTCTACAGACTAGTATCATTTTCCTCATGAACAGCACCATCTATTGGATTCACAGTATTATGTCCAAAATTCTGCAGACTAGTATCATTTTCCTCATGAACAGTGCCATCTATTGGATACATAGTCTTATGTCCTACATTCTGCAGAAAAGTATCATTTTCCTCATGAACAGCACCATCTATTGGATTCACAGTATTATGTCCTAAATTCTGCATACTAGTATCATTTTCCTCATTAACAGCACCATCTATTGGATTCACAGTATTATGTCCTAAATTCTGCATACTAGTATCATTTTCCTCATGAACAGCGCCATCTATTGGATACATAGTCTTATGTCCTAAATTCTGCAGACTAGTATCATTTTCCTCATGAACAGCACCATCTATTGGATACATAGTCTTATGTCCTACATTCTGCAGAAAAGTATAATTTTCCTCATGAACAGCACCATCTATTGGATTCACAGTCTTGTGTCCTAAATTCTGCAGACTAGTA